>JARQOD010000008.1:52072049-52109155 GCA_033576555.1 Oophaga sylvatica | reverse complement strand
AACAATTGATCACCGGCGACCATCATGGGAGGGAACCTCCCTTATATCAGTCCAGTCAGTGATCCCAGATTGCCATTCCTCGCTGTAAGGTTCAGTACTGTCTGTAACCATCAGAGGGAGCCTCTGCTCAGAAACCATCTCTAGCACATTCATAACAGCTGGTCAACCAGTAATCGTCATCCTTCATAATTTTGGCAATGCTGGGGTCCCTTTTTAGGATCCGCAAGACATAATCACACATGTGGGCCAATGTTCCAGGTGTCAATGATGCACTGCCAGTGGCGGGTGGAGGAGCACTTTCTGCCGAATCCACATCCCTCCAGTCACGCACAAACCCTGTACCTGACCTTAGCAAGCCAACATTTTCTGTTGCCCCATGAGAAGCATCATCCTCCCCAAAATAATCATCCCCCTCATCGTCGTCGTCCTCCTCCTCTTCCTCTTCTTCCTCCACCTCGTCCAGGACAGTTCCCTGAGCAGACAATGGCTGACTGTCATTAAGGCTTCCCTCTTCCTCCTCCTCCTCCTCTTCCTCCTCCGCTGCAGACACCTGATCCTTAATGTGCGTCAACGTTTGCATGAGCAGACGCATAAGTGGGATGCTCATGCTTATGATGAAGTCGTCTGCACTTACCAGCCGTGTGCATTCCTCAAAACACTGAAGGACTTTACAGAGGTCTTTCAGCTTTGACCACAGTACACCCGACAACTCGATGTCTGCCCTCAAACTGACTGCCCGTGTATCCTCCCACAAATGCATTACAGCCTGCCTCTGTTAGCACAGCCTATCAACCATGTGCATGGTGGAGATCCACCTTGTTGCAACGTCTATGATTAGGCGGTGCTTGGGGAGGTGGAGCAATCGCTGCAGCCTCTGCATACGACTGGAGTCTACGGGCGAGCGACGTATGTGCGAGCACAGCCTTTGCACCTTATGGAGCAGGGTTGGTAACTCTGGATAATTATTTATGAAGCACTGCACCACCAGGTTCAAGGTGTGAGCCAGGCAAGGTATGTGTCTGAGTTTTGCCAGGGCTATGGACGCCACAAAATTACGTCCGTTTTCACTGACTGCCTTGCCTGGCTCAAGATGTAGACTGCCTAACCATGACTCAGTTTCTCGCTGCAAGTAGTCGGCCAGTACCTCCACGGTGTGTCTGTTGTCGCCCAAAGACATCATCTTTAAAACAGCCTGCTGACGCTTACCACTAGCTGTTCGATAGTGGGACACCTCATGTGCAACACTGGCAGCTGCGGATGGAGTGCTCGTGCGACTGCGCTCTTTCGACGAGCTTTCGCTTCTGGAGGAAGAGGGTCGAACGCCTACAGCCAATTGTTGCCTATACCGTGGGCTAGGCAGCACTGTCCCACCACCGCTGTCCCCTGTGGACCCTGCATCCACCACATTAACTCAGTGCACAGTGATGGACACGTAATGGCCCTGGCCATGCCTACTGGCCCATGCATCTGTTGTGAGGTGCACCTTTCCACTCACTTATTGTTTGAGTGCATGGACAATGCGGTCTTTCACATGCAGATGGAGGGCAGGGATGACTTTTCTAGAAAAGAAGTGCTGACTGGGTAGGTCATAGCGTGGGACAGCATAGGCCATGAGCTCTCAGAATGCTGCGCTTTCAACCAAATGGAAGGGCATCATCTCTAATGAGATCAGTTTGGCAATGTAGGCGTTCAAAGCCACTGAGGTTTTGTAGTCCGTCCACGCTTGCAAGCGCATGGTGTTTACATGTCTAAGCATGCAACTGGTATTCAAATGTCCGAGATTTTTCCCTCGGCTAAAGGTCCTTCCGCACTTCTTACAGATAACCTTTGCTTCATCAATAGGATTTTGGTCAAAAAAGTGCCACACTGCACTCTTCCTACTATGGGAAATTTTTCAGAGCTTGCACGCTGTGCTAATTTGACCGTCTGGCCAAGCTGTCCTGCAACCCTTTTTGTTTTTTTAACACGTTTTTGGACTGCTACGGGCCTGCCAGATAACCGCAGCTGCGATGTCGATGCCTGCTGCAGATCCTCCTCCTCTCCTGAGCTATTGCCAGCAGCACCCTCTTCCCCCAATGGATGCCAATCCGGGTCAACAACTGGGTCATCCATCACCTCCTCTTCAATTTCATCTGCACCTTCCTCTATGTCACCGTGTAAGGTGGTATAGTATGTAGGAAGGGGCACCTTGGTTTCATCAGGGTCAGAATCTGGCTCAGTAGACTGCGAGGGCAATGCAGTGCTCTGGGTGAATGTACCAGCAGAATCATATAGCAGTGGCTGTGCATCAGTGCACTCCATGTCATATTCATCTTGGACTGGGGAATTCAGGATTTCACTTGATAACCCAGGCATGGTATGTGAAAAGAGCTCCAGGGAGTAATCTGAAGTGTGGCCTGCCCCATCCTTCACTTTTGGTGGGGGTGAAGGACACAAGGAAAGGTGTTGTTCCTGACCAGGAGCCTGCACTGACGACTCAGTGCTTGCATTTTTTGAAACTTCAGAAGAGGAGGCGATAGAGCTGGAGGCTGTTTCGGCAATGTAAGCAAAATCCTGTTACTGATGCTCCGGTTTTAAAAGCGGTTTACCTACTCCCAGAAAAGGGAGCCTTCCAGGCCTTCTGGAGCCAGACGATGACACAGGCTGAACACCTACTGCCTTAGGTGCTATTGTGCTTTTGGCACTACCAGCAGATGTAGCACCACCACAATCAGTACCAGCTGGCCCCCCGCCCACGTCCGCGGCCTCTTCCACCATACTTCCTCATGTTTGGGAAAATGTACCAAAAAGACCAGCTGATATATGGTACTGTATGAGGAGCGTACAGCTGTATATGGTGTAGGGGAAAATTTAAATCTCCGTATTTATTTCCAGGGTCACACACAGACGCTCACTCAGTATGGATTTGACCGTAATACAAAGAGCAGATATACGGTACTGTATCAGAAGCGGACAGCTGTATATGGCTTTGGGGAAAATTTAAAGCTCCGTATTTATTTCCGGAGTCTCACACAGACGCTCACTCAGTATGGATTTGACCGTAATACAAAGAGCAGACATACGGTACTGTATCAGAAGCGGACAGCTGTATACAGTTTTGGGTAAAATTTCAATCTCCATATTTATTTCCGGAGTCACACACAGATAGTCAGAATGTATTTGTCCGTGATACCAACCGTTACACGGTAGTGTGTGAGGAGCGTACAGCTCTATACGATGTGGGAAAATGAACGCTCGGTAACTATGCAGAAAAAAAGAATAAAAGTATTAGTGCTGTGTAAAAAGCAGTCTGCACAGCAGTGTACACACAGCAATACAGCTAGCAGGCAGCCTAATTAACAGCGCTGCTGCACACAAGAAAATCCTCCCCTGTCACTGCACACTAACTGTACAGCACAATTGCTATCAGCACAAGCACATAAGAACTTCTCTTTACAGCCCTAACTCTCTCCCTACTGATAAACAGCAACCTCTCCCTACTGTTAATATCAGCAGAAGTAAAATGGAGGTCGGCGCTCAGGGCTTTTATAGACACTATGACGCCCCCCAAAGCAAGCCAATCACTGCAATGCCCTTCTCTAAGATGGTGGTGGATGCTGCACATGTCATCTTGTTGCCCATAGTGTACATCCTTGCTCATTGGCTGAAAAAAGGCAACTGCAAGCATTCTGGGAAACACGACTTTGGCGCTCATTTTGACGACCGCATGGCCGACCTCACGCTATGGTCGTGTTTCGGTTGACGAAACTCAACTTTGGCTAAAGTCAGCGACTTTTGAATCTGACCGACCTGTTTTGCTCAACTCTACTCCTTACCCATGGGCAGAACAGTACTCAGACAACATAGGGTGAGGGTGCCACACTCCCGTAAGACTTTATGGAGTCATCAGTCGTTAACAGCATATATTACATTTCCAGCAATGACACAAGATTGTGCAAGTGACAGTCTTACCCATCCGCTGGCTCTTTAAGGATTAGAACCTCCATGACTTTAGGGTATCCAGGGACAACTACATCAATGAGCAGTCAAACAAAAAAGGCAGCACTCTGTAGCGCCATAGCATGCAAATATGAAATATGAAAATTGGATTGCATTACTGCATTAGAAATATGAAAAAATGAGAATGCTCAGCGCATAAATTGGCCAATTCATGTGTACCTGGAGGCCACGTTTAGGCGACTCTCGTTTCCAGGACCTAACAGTGCCAATTCTCTCTTACAATAAAGTCTTCATCTGTATGGGAACCTAATGTGAATCCTCTCTTAGACTGAAATCTATATCTCTTTAGAGGGAGTATGGACAACATCGTTTATAAAATTACAAAAAGTTTATTAATAGACAAAGAAATGCAAACAATAATGGCCCACAATACAGGGATGAAATGGAGGCAAAAAACTGCGGGTATAAATGCAGGGGTTGCACAGACTAATTAGTAACTGGGGTATATCAGAACATTATGATTTAGCACTTTTATAGTGCAGGTAAACGGTGCAGAATATCAATAAACATCAGGACCCATAAGACCACCAATAGTCATAGTGTACCGCAATATGCACCATATGAATAATCACTGATTCTTACCCATATCAAACGGTTCAGACTGTGCGTCCCCAGCGACCCCTGACGCGCGTTTCGCAGCAGTGCTTTCTCCCCTTTTGAGAAAGCACTGCCGCGAAACGCGCGTCAGGGGGTCACTGGGGACGCACAGTCTGAACCGTTTGATATGGGTAAGAATCAGTGATTATTCATATGGTGCATATTGCGGTACACTATGACTATTGGTGGTCTTATGGGTCCTGATGTTTATTGATATTCTGCACCATTTACCTGCACTATAAAAGTGCTAAATAATAATGTTCTGATATACCCCGGTTACTAATTAGTTTGTGCAACCCCTGCATTTATACCCGCAGTTTTTTTGCCTCCATTTCATCCCTGTATTGTGGGCCATTATTGTTGGCATTTCTTTGTCTATTAATAAAGCTTTTTGTAATTTTATAAACGATGTTGTCCATACTCCCTTTTTTTGGTGCATATTGTTAACTCTTTGGAGTATTTCATCCATTATTTATGGGCCAGTGGGCCGGATTTGGGATGAAGCAATTTTGCTTCGGTATTATTATACTTATAGTGTTGTATATGACGCCGTGTCTTAATCTCTGTAGAGGGGTAGTGGTCCTGCTGTGATTAAAAGCGCCTGAGGCTAAGAGGCGGAGTGCTCAGTCAGAAGGCTAATGAATACTAATTAAAAAAACTGACCATCACATCCAAACATAAACTAAGTGTGAACAGGTGTTTACCTAAAGTAATCAACTCATATACAGTACACTCAAACAAAAAAGGCAGCACTCTGTAGTGCTATGGCATGCAAATATGAAATATAAAAATTGGATTGCATTACTGCATTAGAAATCTGAAAAATTGAGAATGCTTAGTGCATATATTGGTCAATTCATGCGTACAGAGTGCTGCAGCTTTGTTTGAGTGTATATGAGTTGGTGACTCTAGGTAAGCACCTGTTCACACTTAAATACAAACACTTGAGCCATGCACACAGTGAAAAAGCCTGTAGGGACAGTGTTCACACCACTGGAAGACTGAAACGCAGAAAAACACAGTAGAAAAAACATGAAAATACTCTGTTGTTAAAAAGTAACAGTAAACAGCAAGTGCTAGTAAAAAGATGTTAAAACACAGAGTATTTGGTTGATATATTTTTTGCAAAAAATGTATACTAAGCCGCTCTACCAAACGTCAAGGTATACTCGTATCAGAGCAGCCCCTGACTAATGTATTTAATCCCTAACTGATGTATTTAAAAACCTGGTCATGTGTATAGTACGTACTGTATATGAGCAGGTTTCAGAAAGGTAATGTTCAATATGGAGAATGGCCTTTATGTGCATGGCTCACAAAGGAGGAGTGGAAAACCTCCCTATTCTTGCAAAACTCACATGGCTGTATCAATAAAGTTTAGTCAGATACAAAGAATTCTTAAGAACAAAGTAGCTTTATTTAAAACATGAGATACCAAAAAGACATAAAAACTGCAGTGTTAAAACCTAGATAAAAACACTTAAAAAAAAACAATGTAAAAACATAAGCAAACTAATTTACAAAATAGGTGCAGAAGATCTGCAACATCAAAAACTCACCCCATACTCATTGTAGGAACATATATTAAGGTGACAAAAAATCATGCTTTCATGCAGTGCCAAGACATCTGTGTGATAGTTTCTGCCTTTCACATGCTTTGCAATTAAGATGTGATTTTTTTCATTCTTGTGTTTTTGGCAAAATAATTGCACTTGCATGAATAACCAAAGTGTAAAATTAATACTACCAAATGTTTCAAAATGAAAACAGCCAGAAATGTCTTAGCTGCATAAAAGAGGTAGAATTATTGACTGGTAGCTATTATTTATGTACATTGTCAAAGAGATTAAATCATCAATACATTTCTTTCTAAGTGATGCATTTCCCAGTTGAGGCTCTGGGTTCAGACGATATAAAACAAGGATCAGTGAATTTCTTATCCGTGTGTGCACAGCACTGAACTAGCTACTCTTCAAATGACCTCTGAAGGATTGAATTTATACATGATTTGCTCATTAAAATATATTGAAGAGACGTAGGTCACATATTTTAGATGACTGTCACTGCCTCATTGTACTAGGGTAAGATAGTACAGATAAATTGCCTTGTAAATGTATTTCTTGACAGTCCCTCAAACTAACTTACCGTTTAAGATATGAAATCTGGTCGCCTGTTGGTTCAAATTAAATGAAAGAAGAAGCTAGCAGTTTTTGCACATAAGCCAGGGTAAGGGAAGCAGGAGAGATTTTTCGTAAGCCTGGTTAGATATCAATGATTCCCGACTGACCTAATTTAGCACCATAATTTGATCTGTGGTCCAAGTACAAAATACAGTAAAATTTCCTGCTAAAATTACTGTCAATGTACAAGACGGAAAGTTTGATTAATTGAATCAACTATATCAACCAGATATGTTCAGCAGGGTTTTTTCCTATTGTAGGAAAATTAGTTTTCAGAAGCGAATGACTAATTGCCATTCAGCTTTTCAATGAACACAAGAAATACATGACATACACATATTAACTGGCCAGGAAATATCCCTTGTGATAGTCTTGTTTTACACAGTAACACAATCTGGACAGTTTTTTTTACTCTTTGTAAATTGCCAGACAATCATTTGCTGCTATCACTTATTAAGTGTCTTCTCGGGACAAATATTTATTATGTCTTTTGGTAAAGAATTTACAAAATTGGAAGCTGAAGTTTTAGCGATTTTTCTCTTTTATACTTTTTATTGTAATAAACAGAAAAATTCTCGTCAAATCAGTAATTGAAAACTAATAACAGCTTGGACCTTAACCCCTCTCTGACATCTGACATACTATCACGTTCATGTGACTCAGGACAATTTGACCATGGACGGGATAGTAAGTCATGGCGATCGGCCGCACTCGCAGGGGGAGTGGGGCCGGGTGTCAGCTGATTCTCACCAGCTCATCAAACAAGATTGCAGCATTCCGGGAGCAGGCAGAGGGCTGACAGCCCCTCTGCCTATGGATCGGAGACCCGGCGGTGTGACTCAGGGTCCCAATCGCTGCCATAGAGACCCAATGTCGTCATGACAACATCCGGGTCTCCAGAGCTGAGAAACTTCCTGTCATGCGAACTGTCTCTCAGGTCAATGTGCACTGAGTGCAGCGCTGACAGCTTCTGTAGCATGCTATAGAAGTGATCAGCCTGCACAAAATGTTTGTACCATAGTGGGACAAAGTCTAAAACTTAGAATGAAATAAAAAAATGTTTAAATAATTGTAAAAATATTGAAAAAAATAATAATAATAAAAAATCAATATTTATTCCATCACTAAATAAATATTTGAGTGAAAAAATATAAACAATAAAAGTACACATATTTGGTCTCACTGCGTCTGCAATGGCCCGACCTATAAAACTGTCCCACTAGTTAACCCCTTTAGTAAACACCATAAAAAAACAAGGCAAAAAACAATGCTTTATCATCATACCGCCGAACAAAAAATGGAATAACACGCGATCAAAAAGACAATTATAAATAAACATGGTACCACTCAAAGCATCATCTTGTCCCACAAAAAACGATCTGCCATATAGCGTCAGCAGCGAAAAAATAAAAAAGTTAGAGCTGTCTGAATAAAGTGATGCAAAACAATAATTTTCCTATAAAATAGTTTTTATTATATAAAAGCGCCAAAACATAAAAAAAATGATATAAATGAGGTATAGCTGTAATCGTACTTGCCCGAAAAATAAAACTGCCTTATCAATTTTACCACATGCGGAACGGTGTAAATGCCCCCCAAAAGAAATTCATGAACTGCTGGTTTTTGCACATTCTGTCTCCCAAAAATCAAAATAGAAAGTGATCAAAAAATGTCATGTGCCCAAAAATAGTACCAATAAAAACGTCAACTCGTCCCGCAAAAAACAAGACCTCACGTGACTCTGTAGGCCAAAATATGGAAAAATTATAGCTCTCAAAATGTGGTGATGCAAAAACTATTTTTTGCAATAAAAAGCATCTTTTGGTGTGACAGCTGCCAAACATAAAAACACGCCATAAAGGGTTTTGATCACTGTGATAGACCCCATTACAGTGATCACAATAAAAAATAGTAAATCAAACCGCCCTCTTTATCACCCCTTAGTTAGGGAAAAATAATAAAATAAAAAAAGTATTTATTTCCATTTTCCCATTAGGGTTAGAGTTCGGCTAAAGTGAGTTGGGCTAAAGTTAGGGCTAGGATTGGGGCTAAAGTTAGGGTTAGGGTTGGGGCTAAAGTTAGGAATAGGGTTATGGTTGGGGCTAAATTTAGGGTTAGGGTTAGGGTTGGGGCTAAAATTAGGGTTAGGGTTTGGAATACGGTTTCGGTTGGTATTAGGTTAGGGTTGGGATTAGTGTTAGGGTTGGGATTAGGGTTAGGGGTGTGTTAGGGTTAGGTTTCTGGTTAGGGTTATAGTTAGGGTTGGGATTAGGGTTAGGGGTGTGTTGGGGTTAGAGTTGGAGTTAGAATTGGGGAGTTTCCACTGTTTACGCACATCAGGGGCTCTCCCAATGCGACATGGTGTCTGAACTCAATTCCAGCTAATTCTGCGTTGAAAAAGTCAAACGGTGCTCCTTCCCTTCCGAGCTCTGCCATGCACCAAAATAGTGGTTTACCCCCACATATGGGGTATCAGCATACTCAGGACAAATTTCACATTAACTTTTGATGTCCTGTTAACCTTGGGAAAATAAAAATTGGAGGTGAAAAGATAATTTTCGTGGAAAAAATATGATTTTTTAATTTTACGGCTCTACGTTATAAACTTCTGTGAAGCCCTTGGGGGTTCAAAGTGCTCACCACACATTTAGATAAGTTCCTTGGGGGTCTAGTTTCTAAAATGGGGTCACTTATGGGGGTTTCCACTATTTAGGTACATCAAGGGCTCTCCAAACGCGATATGGCGTCCGCTCTCGATTCCAGCCAGTTTGACATTCAAAATCTCAATTGATGCTCCTTCCCTTCTGAGCACTGCCGTGCGCCTAAATATTGGTCTTCCTCCACACATGGGGTATCGGTGTACTCAGGAGAATTGCACAACAAATATTGTGGTTCATTTTCTCCTGATACCCTTAACAAAATAAAAAAAATTGTGTCCAAAGGTAAATTTTGGGGAAAAAAAAGTGAAATGTTCATTTTTTCCTTCCACAGTGCTTCAATTCTTGTGAAGCACCTAAAGGGTTAATAAACTTCTTGAATGTGGTTTTGAACACCTTGAGGGGTGCATTTTTTAGAATCGTGTCACTTTTGGGTATTTTCTGTCATATTAACCCCTGAAAGTGACTTCAAATGTGAGGTGGTTCCTAAAAAAAATGGTTTTGCAAAATTTGTTGGAAAAATGAGAAATCGCTGGTCAACTTTTAACACTTGTAACTTCCTAACAAAAAAAATGTTGGTTCCAAAATTATGCTTATGTAATGTAGACATGTGGGAAATGTTATTTATTAACTATTTTTTGTGACATATCTCTCTGATTTAAGGGCATAAAAATTAAAACTTTGAAAATTGCAAAATTTTCAAAATTTTCACCATATTTCCAGTTTTTTCATAAACGAAAGTCACATCAAATAAATTTGACCACTAACATGAAGTAAAATATGTCACAAAAAAACAATCTCAGAATCAGCGGGATCCGTTGAAGCGTTCCAGAGTTATAAGCACATAAATTGACAGTAGTCCGATTTCAAAATTAAGGCCTGGTCATTAACCTACAAAATGGCTTGGTCCTTAAGGGGTTAAATAGACAAAGTTGCCAAATTCTCATATCAAATTATTTGGTCATCTCTAGCTGTGATTCTTGCACTATTTTGGTGTAGAAAATTAATTACAGATAAGACCTCTTTGTTCACCCAGACCACATGAATTCATTTTTTGGTAACTAAAAATAAAGAAGTCTGAAGTTTTCAAACATTAGTCTATGATTGATTAATTTTTACATTGGAAACATATATGTTACAAATTGTTAATTAATATTTACAAATAAATTAAAATAAGTTATTGAAATTCTAATACAATAAACTCTGTACACACCTATTCTTATAATACAAAAGTAATTGTTTTGATCCTCATCCTGAAAATATAATTCTTACAATTATTAGTTGTTTTGCAAATTGAATTGCCTTTGTTAAAAAAAAAAAAAATCTTTTTAGATCCACAGTGAAGAAGTCCCAAATTCCCTGACATGTCAAGCTGTAGTTCCATCTTAAGACTTAGGAAATTCCTTATGAAACCCTCACCTGCCACAATCGAATAATCCTTGTCAAAGTCCAGCTAATCAACATACTCCCACTTAATCACTGCAGCTTTCTAGTAGAATTACTGACAAGTTTCAATAGCTATTAGCCTGTTCTGTAAGGTTAGCCATAATTCCTTTCACTTATACATAGTTTTTGATGAGGCCGTCATATATTTTACCAGTTTACAAAAAGATACCTCAACACAAAAGTTACAATGTTATCTAAAAAACTTTAGGCGTACATACTCTGAATTATGTGCATAAATGTTTTACGATTGCCTGAACATTTCTAACAAGAGACTGGTAAATCCCATTAATGCATGCAAATTCTGTATCAGTGTGTCTGTTCTGCGTCTTGCAATGCGTTATAGATTGTGAATATTGACATCAAGAAACAAGTGTAAAAATACAAAGAAGGAAAACAACTCCCTTGCTTCCAACTTGCCAGATTTGATCTGTATAGCCTTGCAGTCAAAAGAATAAAATCTACACACTTTCTCACATTAGCTTTCCCTCCCTGCAGCTCCCGAAGGGAGTTCAATCTCCGATTTGAGATAATCTGTGGATCAATGAGGCCGGATGTAAAACTTCTGCTAAGCCATGTTTTCCCAGCAGGGGGTTAAATTCTCTTCTCAGTATTTAAAACTTACTATATATAAAATGACAAGGTGTCCTTAAAAACACAGCTCCAAGATCAAACGGATTTCTTCCATAAGAATTAACCGTTCACACAACTTCTTTGCAGTTGGTGCAAGTATATTTATATATGTGTATTACAAAAAAAATTAACTGGGCTTACACTAGATGTTGTTTGATATTTGCGTTTTGCTGAAATAACTACAAGGTGTTAACACTATTATTTATGTTTTTTTATTTTTAACTGCAGTGAAAGTAGTAAATATATAGAGATGAAATTACGTGCAGTTATAAGGGTGATTTGCTTGTGAAAGCCTGGCAGCTTTTAAAAGGGTATGAGAAAGTCACTCTCTTTGCTTTAACTCTTTAACAAGTCTTTATCTCATGTACTTACAAAATGGACCCCTAGATTGCATCCACAAAGAAGTTGCTGGCTGGTGCATTAAACTGGCAGAGGAAAGTTGACCAGCCAGGTCAAAACTAAAAAACACAGATGAAATCAGGTGATAACCAAGGTCAAAACCAGGAGGGCAAAATCAAAGTCAGATTAATTAGGTAAAGGGAGGTTTAAATCAGTCCAAAGTTAGCAAAGGGAATCAAGTAAGTCAGGTCAGGTAGAAGGGTTTTAAAGGGGTTGTCCACTTTTAAGACAGCTCCATCTCAATCAACACTTTTGCCCTCTTTAAAATAACAACTATTGTATTCATCTCTGTTGCCATTCCAGCGGTGCTAGCACTCGCTCTTCCAGGGATTACATCATATTGATATGACACTCAATCCATGCACCAAATCAGAGCTGAATTCATTCTTCCTGCCTTCGGGCAAATGAGACAGCAAGAGGAAGTCAGAGCTGCAGCAGGCCACTCACTTCCTCTTGATGTTTGATTTAACAAACTTTGGAATTTTTTTTTAACCACTTAAATAAAAAAGAACCTAGACATATTTAGTGTCTATGAACTCGTAATGACCCGGAGAATCATAATGTCAGGTTAGTTTTAGCACTTAGTGAACATGGTGAAAAAAAAAAAAACAACTGTGGGATTGCACTTTTTTTGTAATTTCTCCGCACTTGGATTTTTTTCCTGTTTTCGAGTACAAGATATGGTAAAACCAATGGTGTTGTTCAAAATTACAACTTGTCCCTCAAAAAACAAGCCCTCACATGGCCATTTTGACAAAAAAATAAAAAGCGATGGCTCTGGGTAGAAGGGTAGCAAAAAGTGAAAATGCAAAACCTAAAATACCTCTGGTCGTTAAGGGGTTAATTGCCACATAAAGTTGAATATTCCAGTTTTAGCCATAAATGCGGTGCAGAAGTTTGTGGCTATTGCTGTATAACAGATATGTACATATAACCAAAGGCGGACACAGAAAGTAGTGGGCCCCTATGCCAGAGCAGCATATGAGCATCTTGTAGTCCAATAGTTCATCATACTGCATTATTTCCCCTGAGTTGGGGATGCAAGTGGGCTTCCTTACTTTTTAGGTCCCTCCGTGGCTGCACATTTTGCACTAATGGCATGTGTAACAATGCATAAGTCCAAAATATTCTTTCACCTGGCAAAAGTGTGTTTCTGAAACAGAATGAAGAATACTTTGGGCTGGGTGAAAAGATTTTTGGGCTATTCGCTGAGGAATCAATATGTTTACCGGGTTGAACATCATGGACTGGCCTTTATTCAAAGATCGCAGGAATTCACTGTGTGCAGCTCAGGCGTCAGGTAGCACATATGTGTATTATCTTAGTGTGATGCCCAGGTAGCAAGGCGGGAGCAGACATGCATGCACAATGAGAACAGTGACCACGGAAAGGCCCGCACAGTGTGTGCACTACTGATCTGTGTCTCTACGTAGGTCACTGGTGAACACAGACAAAAAGGACTCCTGTGCAAGAACAGTATATGGGCCCTTTGTAGCTCAATATCTTATCCTATTCCACTTGCTTTGGAGGTGGAAGTGGGTCTCATACCTTTTGGGCCTCTGTGCAGCCACACACGTTGCACCAATTATATGTCGACCCATGCATGTAACATAAATAACGTCATAACAAAATTTATTATTTCTTTCCCACTGTAATGTATGTAGTACAGTTCATATAGCGTCTTGTGCTTGGGTGCGATGAAAACACAGGAGTCACAGGTTTGATATAGAAAAGTCCTGTATTACTTCATACAAGTTGGCAGAAATAGTCACACAGTTTGCAGACACAGAAACAGGAGACACAGCAGGCCAGAGTAATCCAAGCTCAGCAATCACTCTCCAATACAGATTCAGGATCTTCTTCTCTGTTACCGTAAGTCCATGCAAACGTGGGTCTTTCAAAGAGCAGGGTTCAGAGTCCACAAGTGCTTCAGAGTTCCTCAGTAGGAATAGCTGGAGTACAAGGTCCAAGGCTTACAGGAGTCAAGTCACAGGTTCACTGCAGGCTAGGTTCTGAAGCACTGATTGCTCAGCTGTGGCTGCTTAAGAAGCAAAGGAGAGAATCAGGGCGGGAACATGCAAGCTGGAAACTCCATTTTGACTGAGGGCAAGATAGCTGCAGCAAGACAGAAAGTAAAATGGCTGACGAACAAACTGAGTTTCAGGAATATATACATAGAACCTTACATTACTCCCCCCTTAAGGACAACCTCCGGATGACCTCAGACCAGGCTTGTGTGGGTACCTCTGATGAAACTGACGGAGCAAGCGAGGAGCATTAACGTTATTGACCGGTTCCCATGAGTTGTCCTCCACTGGGTAGCCCTGCCATTTAATCAGATATTGTAACTGATTTCTATACAACCTGGAATCTAAAATCCTTTCCACCACAAATTCTTCCTGACCATCGACTAGCACTGGGTCAGGGCAAGGAGAGGAACGTCCAGGAAACGTATTGGGTGTCGCAGCCTTTAGTAGGGATACATGAAAGACAGGGTGGATTCTCATAGTTCTGGGCAGTTGAAGACGACAAGCAACGGCACTTATAATTTTACTGATTTTATAGGGTCCAATGTACTTATGTCCCAACTTAGACGATGGAATCCTTAACTTAAGATTTCTGGTTGACAGCCAGACCAAGTCTCCTACCTTGAAAGCTGGTGCAGGTTTACGAAATTTATCTGCTGCTTTCTTGTACCTTTCTTGAGCCGATTCCAGATTTTCCTTTAGAAGATCCATATTCTTCTGTAAAGTCGTGATTCTTTCAGCCACTGCTGGTAAAGGCGTTTCTATGGGAAATCGTGGTAGAATGTTAGGATGATAACCTAGATTAGAGTAAAAAGGAGACTGTTTAGTGGAGGCACTCTGAGAGTTGTTATACGAGAACTCAGCTAATGGAAGTAGATTCACCCAATCATCCTGTAGGTGGCAGATAAAGCAGCGGAGATACTGCTCCAGGGTTTGATTGGTTCGTTCGGTCTGTCCATTAGTCTGGGGATGAAAAGCAGAAGAAAGGTTTACTTTAATGTCCAATGCTGCACAGAAATTTTGCCAAAACCTAGAAGTGAATTGCACCCCTCGATCCGAAATAACCTCATCCGGTACTCCATGTAAGCGAAAACCATCTTTAATCATCAAATCTGATGTCTGTTTTGCAGTGGGTAAGCCGACACAAGGGATAAAATGAGCTGCCTTTGTTAGACGGTCAACCACCACTAGAATGGTGTTCTTCCCCTGAGAGGTTGGTAACTCCACAATGAAGTCCATAGAAATGGATCCCCACGGGCGGGACGGGGTGGGAAGAGGCTGTAACAGACCAGTTGGTGAGGAGCGAGGTGTTTTGCATCTTGCACAGACCTCACATGAAGTGACATAATTCAAAACATCCTTCCTGCAAGTGGGCCACCAAAAGAAACGAGAAAGAAATTCCTGTGTCTTTAGAATTCCTCTATGCCCAGCTATCTTGGAATCGTGAATGAGTTGCAATACTCTTAATCTGACTGTTTCAGGAATATACAGACGTTGTCCCTGAATCCACACACCATTCTTAAAGACAAGACTTACGTCCCTTGGGGGTTGTGCCAAAAAGGAATCCGCATGGTATGCTTCCTTGATGTCCTTAAGTAGGTCTTGATTATGAATTACTCCTAGGAATCTAGAGTCAGGAAGAATAGTCTTAGGAGGAGTAATTGGACGTGTCTCTGCTGAGTAAATCCTAGAGAGTGCATCAGCCTTTCCATTGCGCGATCCTGGTCTATAAGAGATGATAAAATTAAATTGGTTTAAGAAAAGATTCCAGCGAGCCTGGCGAGGAGTCAGGCACTTAGCCGACCTGATAAACTCAAGGTTACGATGGTCTGTCAGGACGACTATTTGCTGTGCAGCTCCCTGAAGAAGGTGTCTCCATTCTTTGAAGGCGGCAATAATGGCCAACAACTCTCTATTGCCCACATCGTAGTTCCTCTCAGCCGAAGACAACTGCTGGGAAAAGAAGGCACAGGGATGCAAGACATTCTTCTCACCTGTTCTCTGAGAGAGTATAGCTCCAACGGCACAGTCTGAAGCATCCACCTCTATTATGAAGGCAAGCTCGGGGTTGGGATGTACTAGGATAGGTGCAGTGGTAAATTTATCTTTTAGATGGGAAAATGCTTCCTGGGCTTGGGGAGTCCAGGAAAACCTAGACTCTTTCCGGGTAAGTTGAGTGATAGGTGACACTACCTCAGAGAAATTTCTAATGAAACGTCTATAGAAGTTGGCAAACCCGATGAAGCGCTGTACCTCCTTCACATTTCTAGGACTTGGCCAATCCTTGATGGCTTGGGTTTTGCTTCCATCCATACTAATTCCTTGTGTAGACAGTACATACCCCAGAAATTGAATTTCGGTCCTATGGAATTCACACTTTTCAAGTTTGATGTAAAGATGATTTTGTCTTAGACGTTCCAAGACCATTCTCACATGTCCATGATGTTCCTCTGTGGAGTTAGAAAAAATTAGAATATCATCCAAATAAATTACCACGAATGTATCTAGGAGATCCCTGAAGATGTCATTCACCAAGTGTTGGAAAGTGGCTGGGGCGGTACTCAGACCAAAAGGCATAACTAGATATTCAAAGTGTCCATAGCGTGACCTGAATGCAGTCTTCCATTCATCCCCAGGTCTAATACGGACTAAGTTATAGGCCCCACGAAGATCTAGTTTAGAAAAAATTTTGGCATGTCGCACTCTCTCCAATAACTCAGGGATTAAAGGCAATGGATAACGGTTTCTAATAGTAACCTTATTGAGTTCCCTATAGTCTACGCATGGTCTCAGAGATCCATCTTTCTTCTTTACAAAGAAGATGGGTGCACCTGCAGGAGATGAAGAGGGGCGTATGAAGCCCTTGGCTAGATTTTCATCTATGTAATCCTTTAAAGCCTTTAGCTCGGGCCCCGCCAGGGGGTAGATCTTACCAAAAGGTATCTCTGCTCCAGGCAATAATTCAATTGGACAATCATATGGACGGTGAGGAGGAAGCTGGTCAGCGATCTTCTTGTCACATAAATCCACATAGTCCTGGTATACAGCTGGTAGTTCAGGGACTGACATGATTCCTTTAGGAACAGAGCAAGCTGAAACTTTTGGACTCATCTGTTTCTCTGGAAAGTGTAATTCCTTGGTCTCCCAGTTAATGGTAGGATTCTGAGCCTGCAGCCATGGTAGCCCTAGAATAATGGGAAAGTGGGGAGAAGAGATAAGCATAAAGGACAGTTTCTTGATGATCTTTACCATAAGAACCCTCAAAGGCTCTGTTTCCTGATCCACTGGTCCAGAGGTCAGCAGGGAGCCATCCACAGTTTCCATCTGTACTGGAGTAGCCTTCTTCACTGAACGTATTCCCTGTTTCAGAGCAAAGGAGACATCCATAAAATTTCCACTTGCCCCTGAGTCGATCATAGCAGAGCTAGACACCCAAGCTGAGTCAACCCAGAGTTTGATGGAAAGAAAGCAATGAGAATTGTTTTTCTTACAACTCAGCTGGGACACCGCTGAGGAAACTTGAAAAATGGCAGCGTTTACACAGTCAACGTCCTCAGAGGTAACGGAGTTTAAGTCCGAGAAATCAAGATCTGTTGCTGCAGATCTCTCTGGAGCCTGAGGCTCGGACCTGACAGATCCCCTCTCGCAACACTCACAATGAATGAGTGCTGCAGTAGTCTTACGAGAACGGCTGGGGCAGTTTATAATGAAGTGCCCTGACTTACCACAATAGAAACATAGATTCTCCTTAAAACGATGTTCCTTGCGTGCATCACTAACCCGTCGTTGTAAAGAGTCTACCTGCATGGGTTCAGGTTCAGGTTCCCGTGTAATCCTACTCAAAGGTTCCTTAGCTGGAGAGGAAGGTAGGAAAAGGTTAGTACGATTGCTTTCGAACCATCTCTCTTGCCTGCGTTCAGTCAGACGAGTATCAATACGGATGCAGTAGTTAATAAAGTCACCTAACGCAGTGGGAGGGTCGGCACGAGCAAGTTCATCCTTAATCAGTGGAGATAACCCCTTTCGAAAAATAGATTTTTTGGCGGAACTGTCCCAGGTGGTATCAAGGGCCCATCTCCTGAAATCCAAGGCATATTCAGCTACCGAGTGCTTACCTTGGCGCAAAGCTAACATGGCTGCTTCAGCTGTTGCACCTCGATTGGGGTCATCAAACACCTGCCCCATGGCTGAAATAAAATCATCAAGGTGATTCAAACAATCATCCTCAGTCTCAATCAGAGGGTTTGCCCACATTAAAGCCTTGTTGGTAAGCAACATAATTATAGTAAGCACCTTAGATCGTTCAGTGGGAAATTGTGAAGCATGTGCAGAAAAAAAAAGATTGCATTGATTAATAAATCCCCTGAATTTCTCACGTTCACCGCCAAAACGAAAAGGGGGCAACTTGGGAATCCCAGCACTCGGGGCTACGGCAGGAGCCTGGACTCGCCCCTCTAGAACCTCAATCCTGGCTCGCAAATCCTGGGTAGTCTGTCCAACCACTTGCAAATTGTGATTATTGAGGTCCTGTAGATTTGTAAAACGGGTCTTTATATTCTGCAAATCTGCAAGGATATTATCAGTCACTCCGCAAAGTTCCTTTATGCGGGCCTCCATTTTCCAGATCTTTTAAGACAGGATTACTGGAAGAAGAGGAGAGAAAAAAAAAATAGTGTTCACCTGTGGCAACACTGCAGAGAGAAAAAAAAAATAAGGGAACTGCTCACCTGGAATGGTTGTGAGAAGTCACAACCACTATCATCACAGAAAGTTTCAACCAGACATCTGATATCCAGAGTTACAGCAGACAAAAAGAGAAAAGAAAGGAAAAAAAAAAAAACAATAGTGTTTACCTGTGGTAACACTGCAAAAAGAAAAACTTAAGGGAATTGCTCACCTGGAATGGTTGTGAGAAGTCACAACCACTGTCATCACAGAAAGTACAACCGGACGTCTGATATCCACAGTACAGCAGACACAGCCTTCCAGACCCAGCAGACACTAACGTTTTGGCTTCAGAATCTTGTAATGTATGTAGTACAGTTCATATAGCGTCTTGTGCTTGGGTGCGATGAAAACACAGGAGTCACAGGTTTGATATAGAAAAGTCCTGTATTACTTCATACAAGTTGGCAGAAATAGTCACACAGTTTGCAGACACAGAAACAGGAGACACAGCAGGCCAGAGTAATCCAAGCTCAGCAATCACTCTCCAATACAGATTCAGGATCTTCTTCTCTGTTACCGTAAGTCCATGCAAAACGTGGGTCTTTCAAAGAGCAGGGTTCAGAGTCCACAAGTGCTTCAGAGTTCCTCAGTAGGAATAGCTGGAGTACAAGGTCCAAGGCTTACAGGAGTCAAGTCACAGGTTCACTGCAGGCTAGGTTCTGAAGCACTGATTGCTCAGCTGTGGCTGCTTAAGAAGCAAAGGAGAGAATCAGGGCGGGGAACATGCAAGCTGGAAACTCCATATTGACTGAGGGCAAGATAGCTGCAGCAAGACAGAAAGTAAAATGGCTGACGAACAAACTGAGTTTCAGGAATATATACATAGAACCTTACACCCACCTTTGCACAGACAAGACTTTCAAGAACTGTCCCGTGTGAGCAGAAGTGATATATTTATTAATAGAGCTTATTTGCCCTGTAAGTCCATCGCCAGCCCCTTTCACAGCAGCCTGCATTCTGTTTATGGCTTTGCCATAAATGTCTGTGCTGTGCCCCTGTGGACAGTATGAAAGTTAAATGAGGTTTACATTTTCCTTTAGTTTTCCATTATTGTTTAAGTAGATTTTTGCAGCATAGAGTAGTAAGTTTCATACTGATAAACAGTAAGTAAAATAAAAGCAAAGATCCAATTGTATGAAACATAGCAATAGTAATATCCATAGGCACAGTTTCCACTAATCCCGAGCCCTGCTGAAGAAGAATATTACTGAAGCCTCAAGAAAAACCTACAGCAAGATTTTCTGCATCAGAGCTGAGGAGCCTCAAATGTATCATTTCACTGTATCTTTGTACTCATGCACTGATTCATCTGGTGATATTCGCTGGATCAATATTTTAAAATTCTGAGAATAACCACAAGGGGTTAAATACCAAGTGTACAGCTAAAATTAAACATTTCCAAGGAAATGAACATTCTGCAAGAATTTGTGCTCTGAAGGATAATGGTCTTGCAAGAGAGACTCTTGTGATTTTCAAGACATGCCAAAAAAACATTTATACTTCATTTCCACTTGTTCTCTAACTTTCTCTCATGGGGATTTGCAGCCTCTGAAAGTTACAAAAGAAAATGGTCTTACAGCTTCATGGTGAATCTAAAGAAACGTTTCACCCTTTGGAAATCAACATAGAGGTGAAATAACTAGTGTAGCCTACGGTTCCATAAATAGATATTTCATAAATTTCATAACCTCTGCTATAAACTTTGAGATATTCTGTCTTAAAAACATCAGACATTGTGCAATCTATAAAAAGTGACATTATCTGATATCAGATTATTATTCTTTATGATTTATGTTAAACCCAACAAAGTAAAGAGATTCTATAAAAATCTTTAGCTTTCTTTAGTCAGAATATAAATACGTTATATAGGCGTTACAATTAGCAACATAGGCTGACATGATTATCGTAAGCACACCCAATAATTTTTTCACTTATGGACAGTGAAAGCGGCAATGCATGGACACCACAATGTAAATCCATCATTCCGTTCTTGTCTCAAACATACTGAACATATATTGTTATACAATGATCTATTGATTACTACGGTCAATGGTAACACTTTTTGTAAGCAGACAGAATTATTTTTACATTGTGGTATTAGATTGAAGTTAAACCTGCTTTACATAGTTAAAACTTCAATATTGTTTAAGTTAGTATTATACTAATAGATACATTTTCTATTAATTGTTTTCTTTACTGTTTGTTCAGATGCAAGAGGACTTCAGAGCAATTAGACAAGGATTAGTGTTGAGCGATACGATAATGCAAATATCGGCTATCGGCCGATATTAGCTCTATCGGCCTTTCGATAATTCGTTTCGATATTTTCGTCTTATCGAATACCGTAATCGGATTTGTCACTGTCACTGTCTGTGTCCGTCGGTCGGGTCTGTCACTGTCAGTGTCCGTCGGTCGGGTCTGTCAGGAGTCAGCGGCACTTACCTGGCAGAAGATCTCCGGCGGTCACGTCCTGGACTGCTTCATGGCCGCCATCCTCTTCTCCCCGGCGGTCACATGCAGTTTCTCGCGATAACTGCAGTGACTGCTGGGTAATCCCGGCCGTAAAGCAGTCAGTCCGATGACGTCACCGCCGGGGAAGCAGGTAATCAGCTGTGCTGCGTCGCGATGACAGGCTCTGCCTGTCATTGCGATGTAGCAGAGCTGGATCGTCGTGGGGACTGTCGTTACTATGGACTGCGTCGGACAGGTGGTATACTGTTGGTTTGTTTTTTTTCTTTTTTTACAGGAGATCGATGGCGTCGCAGGAATGAGAGTACAATAAAAGAAATGAAAACTGTGTTGTCTCTTTTATTTCATTAAAATACTTTTTTCTTGCTTTGTCTTTTTTTTATGCATTTAATAACTTTGGGATTAATAATGGATCGGTGTCTTATTGACGCCTCTCCATTATTAACCGGGCTTATTGTCAC
This sequence comes from Oophaga sylvatica, assembly GCA_033576555.1. Lineage (NCBI taxonomy): Eukaryota > Metazoa > Chordata > Amphibia > Anura > Dendrobatidae > Oophaga > Oophaga sylvatica. The sequence continues at coordinate 52,087,562 of JARQOD010000008.1, read as the reverse complement.
CGTGCAATCAACGGTGACATTAACCCCTTATTACCCCGCTTGCCACCGCTGCAGGGCAAGTGGGAAGAGCCGGGTAAAGTGCCACAATTGGCACATCTTTTGATGCGCCAAATGTGCGGCTGCTGTAGCCTGGTATTATCAGGCTGTTGAGGGCCAAAATCCATGGGCCTTGACAGTCTTTTAATACCAGGCCGCAGCAGTCTGCATTTTACTTGGTGGTTAACAAAAATAGGGGGACCCCTACGCCGTTTTTTTTTTTTCGAGGGGATCCACTATTTTTGTTAACCACCCAAGCTAAGCAGACTGCTGTGGCCTGGTATTATCAGGCTTGCAAGGTCCATGGATATTGGATCCTTACCAGCCTGAAAAAACCAGGCCTCAGCGGTCTGCTTCATCTGGCTGGTTAACAAAAATAGGGGGGCCCCCACGCCAATTTTTTTTCGAGGGATCCCCTATTTTTGTTAATCAGCCAAGATATGCAGACTGCTGTGGCCTGGTATTATCAGGCTGGCAAGGTCCATGGATCTTGGCTCCTTAACAGCCTGAAAATCCAGGCCTCAGCGGTCTGCTTCATCTGGCTGGTTAACAAAAATAGGGGGACCCCACGCCATTTTTTTTCAAGGGGATCCCCTATTTTTGTTAACCAGTTCCCTCTTGACGTCACTGATTGTGTCCCTGGCTGACCTGAAGTGAAAGTGGAAAGCAATCAATTAGCTTTCCACTTCCTCTCCTGTCAGCCAGGAGAGGAACTCATTCATTTGGGGGTTTACTGTGAGGCTGCAGCATTAGCTGCGGTCCCTGCAGTAAACATTAACCCTTTCTGATGGATTACACCGTGGGACCTGACTGTACATCGGAATTGGTAAGAATAATTTTTGCTTTATTATTTTATTTTTATTACAGGAAATGGTTTTAGCAGGTAAATAAATATGGTCAAAAACTGTGTGATTATTTCATTAAACTTCTTTTTTATTAAAGTGTGTGTGTTTGATTTTTCTTTCATACAATAGGATTAATAATTGATAGTTGTCTGATTGACAGCTCTCAATTATTAACCTGGCTTAAAGTGACCTTTCAATTGCAAGGTCATTTTAACCCCTTATTAACCATTCGCCACCGCTACAGGGCAATGGGAATAGACGGGCAAAGTGCCAGAAAGGGCGAATCTAATTATAGATTTGTTCTTTTCTGGGGTGTCTGGGGGCAGATTTTAGTAGCCGGGGGGGGCCAAAAATAATGGTCCCTCTCTGGGCTATTATTATCTGCCCCCACTCACTGGCTTTGTCTGGTTGCGAAAATGGGCGGGAGCCCACGCATTTTTTTTCAGCAATTTTACACCTCATTATATATATATATTACATGTCATTGATTTGTGACACATATATATTATATTTATATTTTAGTTCATAACATTCTACATAGTATAATAGCCGCTAATTCAATTGCCGGCTTTTGTGAAAATGCAGAACCCGACATGAAATGACACTTGGTTTACATAGAGTTAACCATGTCTTTTCATGTAGTTTGATATCTGATTTGCACAAACAATTACATGAGTGTAAGTGTGCAAATTTCACACCTGTAGGGGTTAATTAAAGGTGTAAATTCGTAGCAAAAAAAGTCCGTTTTTTTTACAACGAATTTCACCTTTAATTACCCCTACAGGTGTGAAATTTTGCACACATAGACTGATGTAATTGTTTGTGCAAATCAGATTGCAAACGACATGAAAAGACATGGTTAACCCTATGTACACCAAGTGTCATTTCATGTCGGGTGCTTCTGTCTTTTCACAGAAGCCGGCTTTACCCGGCAATTGAATCAGAGGTTATTTTACTATGTAGAAGTGTATAAACTATACATATATGTATATATATATATATGTCACAATGACATGTATATATATATATATATATATATATATATGTATCTATGTGTGTATATTTAGTGTTTACAAGGAAATAAAGGTTTTTTTTAATTTCAATATTTTGTTCCCATAGACTTACATGGGACTTCCGCTATCGAAATCGGATATCGACGATATTTTAGTGCTATCGGCGATACAATTTCGATACGATATTTTTAGATATCGAGCAATATCGCTCAACACTAACAAGGATCACTTGACCGTATTTTCTCTCATCTGAAAAATCTGTTCTATGACGCTAATCACACTCTGATCAGAATTTGATCAGAGTGTGATCATGGTGTTATCCAAATTTTGAAAGAAGAAGAACATATATAAAAAAGTCTCCCTCTTCATTCTGCCAGTCCATGAAAAATTGGACTGCACTCAGATATCATCCATGTGCGATTCAATTTTTTCCAAAGACACATTGACTCATGAGTCATTTACTTGCATGGCCAATGTGATCCGCATATCAGATGCAAATCATGCATGCTGTGATTTTTTTCCTTGGGCAGACTCTGGGAAACAAAAGAGGTCATGTGCACTGCCCCATAGACTAACAATGCTCCAGTGGAAACACTGTTTTGTTGGATTGCACTCAGACTAAAAATATGCTCATCTGAATGAGCCCTTAGAGATAGAGAGATAAAGCTTTGGCCACATATACTAGACCGACTGTGTTCTACAACAACAGTACTGAATATGATCAGTGTAGTAATCAGACTGCTGTCGTTGCTGCTGTTGTCAGCTCTCTCAGTCTGATTGATCACTGATATGGTGCAACTGGCATCTGTCCTGCTGCACTTGAATGAAACATTTTTTTCACCATCCTTCATGCACTGGAAAGCAGCAAGCCATTCAGCTCAATATCTTTTACAGAAAAAAAAAAAAAAATAAAAAGAATTGTGTGCTGCTTGTCACAAGACTGTGCTGAGGTTTTGATTTCTTGTGTAATTACTTTAGATAAAGGAAGGAATAATGGTTTTCAAAAGACATGAAAATTTGCCAAAATCCAGACTTTTTTCCCAAAATCTGACATTTGTTCAGTCACAAACTATTTTTATTTTTCAAATTTGTCTTAGGAGTTACATTTTACATCTGTACATGCACACCAATAAATGTCCTGTTGCCTTGTTGCAGGTGCTGTCTTTTTGGACATTTACTGCCAAGGATTTCTATAACCAATGAATAGATCAGCAGTAGAATGGTGGTTTCTGGTGCTCTATTATTGTATGACAGAGGTTCTGGTGCTATATCTATGCTCTGATGATGCTCTGGTGCTCTATTCATGCACTGATGATGGTTCTGGTGATATATACATGCACTGGTGATTCTGGAGATGCACCCATGCATTGATGGTGGCTTTGGTGATGTTCTCATGTACTAATGATGGTCCCAGAGAATGCACACTGAACTCAAGAGCCTAATTTTAGCCAGATTCCCTAGCCTAGAGTGAACATCAGGCCAGATATATGATGCAACTAAGGCATGTATAACAGGAAGGCAGACAGAGATTGTCAGATAGATGAGTGATGAGGTTAATATGCTTTTTTTTCTTTTTAACCTTTTGCTGGCCAATTACAGCTCAGCGAGATAGTGGCCACAGCTGGCCACCATTTTGCTGAATTAGCTCAAATGGAATTACAAAAAATCCCTAATCTTCAGAAAAAGGATTTTTGTCAAATTCAGATCAATTCAATTATACTCTAATTAACATCATCTATCTCTTGCTATTGGCAATACATATCATTGTTAAACATCGTACACTATGCGTGTGTGTGTTGTTCCTATATTCTTTTAGTCTGAGCAAATATAAAAAAAAAAAAATAGCGACAAATTTGTCAAATAGCATATTAATTTGTATATTTACTGAGTAAATTGAATCATTCTTTTCCAACAAATTATCAGTCCAACTGAGTATATTGTAAGAGTTAACTAATTAAATACAGCAGTTTATGTAAGTGCTTTGTTATTTTTCCTCTTGTTCAGTGTTTAGTGTGTTTATATTCATATTTGCTATTTAGTTTACTTTATGTTGGAGGTTACAACTAGGGTTGAGCACTCCGATACTGCAAATATCGGGTATCGGCGATATTAGCTGTATCGGACTTCCGATTCCGAGTACCGATATTTTCGTCATATCGGATACCGGAATCGGAATGTCACTGTCACTGTCAGTGTCCGTCGGTCGGGTCTGTCAGGAGGTCAGCGGCACTTACCTGGCAGAAGATCTCCGGCGGTCACGTCCTGGACTGCTTTGATGGCCGCCATCCTCTTCTCCCTGGCGGTCACATACAGTTTCGCGCGATAACTGCAGTGACTGCTGGGTATCGCGGCCGTTAAAGCAGTCCGATGACGTCACCGCCGGGGAGCAGGTAATCAGCTGTGCTGCGTCGGGATGTTAGGCTGTGCCTGGCATTCCGATGTAGCAGAGCTGGATCGTCGTGGGACACTCGTTACTATGGACTGCGTCGGACAGGTGGTATACTGTTGGTTTGTTTTTTTTCTTTTTTTACAGGAATCGATGGCGTCGCAGGAATGAGCGTATAAATAAAATTAATGACACCTGTGTTGTCTCTTTTATTTCATTAAAATTACTTTTTTTCTGGCTGTGTCTTTTTTTTAAACATTTAAAAAAGTTTGGGATTAATAATGGATCGGTGTCTTATTGACGCCTCTCCATATTAACCGGGCTTATTGTCACGTGCAATCAACGGTGACATTTAACCCCTTATTACCCGCTTGCCACCGCTACGGGCAAGTGGGAAGTGCCGGGTAAAGTGCCACAATTGGCACATCTTTTGATGCGCCAAATGTGGGGCTGCTGTAGCCTGGTATTATCAGGCTGTTGAGGGCCAAAATCCATGGGCCTTGACAGTCTTTTAATACCAGGCCGCAGCAGTCTGCATTTTACTTGGCTGGTTAACAAAAATAGGGGGACCCTACGCCGTTTTTTTTTTTTTCGAGGGGATCCCCTATTTTTGTTAACCAGCAAGCTAAACAGACTGCTGTGGCCTGGTATTATCAGGCTTGCAAGGTCCATGGATATTGGATCCTTACCAGCCTGAAAAACCAGGCCACAGCAGTCTGCTTCATCTGGCTGGTTAACAAAAATAGGGGGGACCCCACGCCAATTTTTTTTCGAGGGGATCCCCTATTTTTTGTTGACCAGCCAAGATATGCAGACTGCTGTGGCCTGGTATATCAGGCTGACAAGGTCCATGGATATTGGCTCCTTAACAGCCTGAAAAACCAGGCCTCAGCAGTCTGCTTCATCTGGCTGGTTAACAAAAATAGGGGGGACCCCACGCCATTTTTTTCGAGGGGATCCCCTATTTTTGTTAACCAGCCAAGATATGCAGACTGCTGTGGCCTGGTATTATCAGGCTGGCAAGGTCCATGGATCTTGGCTCCTTAACAGCCTGAAAATCCAGGCCTCAGCGGTCTGCTTCATCTGGCTGGTTAACAAAAATAGGGGGGACCCACGCCAATTTTTTTCGACGGGATCCCCTATTTTTGTTAACCAGCAAAGATAAGCAGACTGCTGTGGCCTGGTATTATCAGGCTGGCAAAGCAGGGTCGGACTGATCCACGGGACACCGGAAGAAACCTCCAGTGGGCCCCAGCTCCTGCGTGGTGGCCCTGATTTGAAAGGATAGGTCGCACAGCACGCCGATACAGTTACATTCTGCGGCAGAGCAGGGAGAATCGCTCTCCCTGCTCTGCCGCCCGGAAGCTATGGGGCCTGAACAGGCGGTGGGGGGGCCCGGTGCCAGCAGTGGGCCCCCCACCCGTCATCGGAGGGTCAGCTGTATCGGCATCCAGCCAATACAGCTGACCGCATAGAGAGAGAAGGAGCAAGCGCTCCTTCTCTCCATAATCCCCCTCTCAGCGTCTGACAGCGGGCGTGATGACATCACCTGCCGGCGCCCGCTGTCAGACGCTGAGAGGGAGAACAGTGAGCAGCACAGGAGCCGGGAGGTGAGTATTGTTTTTTTTTTTTAATTTAATGGGGGTGCATTATACTACAGAGGCTGTATATGGGGGGTGCTTTATACTACAGAGGCTGTGTATGGGGGCTGCATTATACTACAGAGGCTCCATATTGGGGTGCATCATACTACAGAGACTCCCTATGGGGTGCATTATACTACAGAGGCTGCCTATGGGGTGCATTATAATATAGCGGCTGCCTATGGTGGTGCATTATATTATAGACTCTGCCTATGGGGGTTTATTATAATATAGAGGCTGCTATGGGGGTGCATTATACTATATTGAGGACTATCTGGTGTATTATGCTGTGTGGATGCTATCTAGGGGGCCATTATACAGTGTTGGACCCATTAAATAGTTTGGGGACATTAAGGGGTCAGTATATATCCAGTGAGGGGGCATTATTCTGTGTATAGGGGAGATGTACAGGGGGAGACTTGGGACATTATTAAATGTAAAGTGGACACTTATTGTTATAGGGGAACTCGGGTTACTGTGACTGTCAAAGGGGCACACAGGGCATTATTACAGTCTAGGGACAAAATGTGGGCACGTTTTTCTAGGGCACTTGCACCGGCATTACTATATTCTAGAGGGTGCTTTAAAATTTAGAGGTCACAAGAACCACACAGCAGGTGCAGTAATAGGGACACATACGGCAGCAGCAGCTCAGTATTGGGGTATCAGGTGCAGTAATAGGGACACATATGGCAGCAGCGGCTCAGTATTGGGGTATCAGCAGGATGAGGAGTTTGTGCAGGTTGAGAATAGTCCAATTGGTGACCGTGACAGTGCTAAAAATATGAGAAGTGAAATGTGTCTTTGTTGTAATCTCTGCAGTCGAGTCCTGGCTGGAGAAGTCGTCATGTCGGTCTGGGCCAGATGGAAAAGACATGAAAAGTGAACAATTCCATTAGAAAGAACATCAGCGGTAAGTCATTATCTGTACCTGTGCTGTAATCTATTATTATGTTCTGTAGGACTGGTATTATTTACCACAGACCATATGGCGGTAATATCAATATTGGTCTTTTTATATATAGATTATTTTTTGGCAACAGCGCGGTCATTTGCTGAGGTTCTCTGATTAGGGGCCCACTCAGAAGTTTCGCCCCCACTAAACCAAAACCCATAGCTCCTCTGGCTCTCTCTCTAGTCTTTCTTTCTCTCTCTAGTCTTTTCGCTCTCTGTTCTTTCTTTCTCGCTCTCTGTTCTTTTTTTCTCTGTTCTTTCTTTCTCTCTCTTTTCTTTTCTTTCCTCTCTTTCTTTCTCTGTTTGTTCTTTCTCTCTCGCTGCTCTTTCTTTCTTTTCCTCAGTACCAGCCACTGTGCCCTCATTACCAGTCAGTGTGATCAGCAGTGCTAAATGGGTACGCTTGGGGCGAGGATATGGGTTGTAATTAGCTGTGAAATGGGTGTGGTCGGGGCGTGGCCTAAAATTTGCAGCGGCGCGCTACGTGCGCGCAGCCTTTAACCTCTTTCTTGTCTTCAAAACTTGGGAGGTATGCTGTATGACCTCCCTACAACTTCTGGGCATGCTCCTGATGAGCGCGACGGATGGTCTCCTGAGGGATCTCCTCCCACACCTGGACTAAAGCATCACCAACTCCTGGACAGTCTGTGGTACAACGTGGCATGGCCTAAAATTTGCTGCAGCAGGTACAGCATGCCAAGCCTTTGTCCCTCTTTCCCTTCTTCAAAGGTTGGGAAGTATGATGGTGGGCCCCAAGAATAATTTTTCTCTGGTGGGCCCAAGGTACTCCAGTCCGACGCTGCTGGCAAGGTCCATGGATATTGGCTCCTTAACAGCCTTAAATACCATGCCTCAGCAGCAGCAGGGGCGTACATAGAAAATCATGGGGCCCCATAGCAAAAAGTCTGAATGGGCCCCCCCCCAAAAAAAAACCCAGAGCCATTGTAAATGTAAAGTGCCAGCACAGTGAGGGGACACATTAAAAAAAAAATGTATTATGCCCCCATAGATTGTGCCCCCATAGATGCTCCATAGATCATGCCCCCATAGATTGTGCCCCCATAGATTGTGCCCCCATAGATGCTCCATAGTATAGGCCCTTATGCTGCCGCAGCTGCTGCAACCAAAAAAAAAAAAAAAAGACATACTCACCTCTCGTCGCTGGGGGCCAGGTGCCGGTGTCCTGAGCAGGGGGTGACACCAGGTGCCGATGTCACGCTCGTCAGGGCCCGGCACCTGAGATATTTACCTGTCCTCTCTCCACTGCTGAGTGCCGCTGTCTTCGGGGTCCTCCAGCAGTGAATGATCAGGCAGAGGGCGCGGCGCGCACTAACGACGTCATCGCGCCCTCTGACCTGAACATTGCAGCAAGAAGACGCGAGCAACGGTGGAACAGGACAGGTAAATATCCCTTATACTCACCTTCCGCCGGCGCGGTCTCTGCAGCCCCTGCTCTTCTCCCGCGGTCTCCGCCGCCAGTGTTCAGCGGTCACGCGGGACAGCTCATTAAAGTCATGAATATGTGCATATTCATGACTGTAATGAGCGGTACCACCTGACCGTGAACACAGGCGTCGGAGACCGTGGGAAAAGGCAGGGGCTGCAGAGACCGCGCGGCGGAAGGGTGGATATTAGAAGCTGCGCTCCCCCCCCCGCGCCGACCCCCTGGTAGTACTGAGTCAGCACAGCTACCCGGACCGTCGCGGCCCCTCACCCGTCCGGGCCCCATAGCAGCTGCATGGTCTGCTTCATTCACGGTAGCCATGCTCAGCAGTCTGCTTCATCAGGCTGGTTAACAAAAAAATAGGGGGACCCACGCCATTTTTTTTTCAAAGGGAACCACTATTTTTTGTTAATCGTTCCCTCTGACGTCACTGATTGTGTCCCTGGCTGACCTGAAGTGAAAGTGGAAAGCAATCAATTAAGCTTTCCACTTCCTCTCCTGTCAGCCAGGAGAGGAACTCATTCATTTGGGGGTTTACTGTGAGGCTGCAGCATTAGCTGCGGTCCCTGCAGTAAACATTAACCCTTTCTGAAGGATTACACCGTGGGACCTGATGTGCATGGATAGGTAAGAATAATTTTGCTTTTTTATTTTATTTTTATTACAGGAAATGGTTTTTGCAGTAAAATAAAAGATGGTTTAAAACATGTGTCTTTATTTCATTAAAATGATTTTTAATTAAAGTGTGTGTGTTTTATTTTTATTTCATGCAATAGGATTAATAATTGATAGTTGTCTAATTGACAGCTCTCAATTATTAACCTGGCTTAAGGTCACCTTTCAATAGCAAGGTGACAGTAACCCCTTATTAACCCATTCGCCACCGCTACAGGGCAATGGGAATAGACGGGCAAAGTGCCAGAAAGGGCGAATCTAATTATAGATTTGTCTTTTCTGGGGTGTCTGGGGGCAGATGTTGTAGCCAGGGGGGGGGCAAAAATAATGGTTCCTCTCTGGCTATTATTATTGCCCCACTCGCTGGCTTTGTCTGTTAGTTGCGAAAATAGGGCGGGAGCCCACGCATTTTTTTTCAACAATTTTACACCTCATATATTATACATGTCATTGAATTTGTGACACATATATATATATTTATATTTATAGTTGATACACTTTACATAGTATAATGCGCTAATTCAATTGCCGGTTTTGTGAAATGCAGAACCCGACATGAAATGACACATGGTTTACATAGAGTTAACCATGTCATTTCAAGTTGTTTGATCTATTGTTTTCATAACAATTACATGAGTGGCTGTGTGCAACATTTCACCCCTGTAGGGGTTAATAAAGGTGTAAATTCGTAGCAAAAAAGTCAGTTTTTTTTAAAAAACGAATTTACACCTTTAATTAACCCCTAAGGTGTGAAATTTTGCACACAGCCACTCATGTAATTGTTTGTGCAAATCAGATATCAAACTACATGAAAAGACATGGTTAACTTATGTAAACCAAGTGTCATTTCATGTCGGGTGCTTCTGTCTTTTCACAAAAGCCGGCTTTACCCGGCAATTGAATCAGAGGCTATTTTACTATGTAGAAGTGTATAAACTATTAATATATGTATATATATGTCACAATGACATGTGTATATTATAATATATTTTAAATTATATATATATATATATATGTATTCTATCGGGTATCGCCGACATTTTTTGGATATTCGGCGATACATTCGATCCCGATACTTTTGGATATCGGAAAGTATCGCTCAACTCTAGTTACAACACAGTTGTGTTTTTTTTTACAATGGAAATCACCATTCCCTGATAGATAATACTGATTTAAAGGGGTTAGTTGAGTTCTGCCAACATTTTACCTAGCTATGACAAGAAATACACAGGGTGGGCCATTTGTATGGATACACCTAAATAAAAAGGGGAATGGTTGGTGATATCAACTTCCTGTTTGTGGCAATTTAGCATATGGGAGGGGGAAAAACTTTCAAGTGGGTGGTGACCATGGCGGCCAATTTGAAGTCGGCAATTTTGGATCCAAATTTATTTTTTCCAATGGGAAGAGGATCATGTGACACATCAGACTTATTGAGAATTTACAAGAAAAACAATGATGTGCTTGGTTTTAACGTAACTTTTTTCTTTCATGAGCTATTTACAAGTTTATGACAAATTATAATGTGTGCAAAGGGGCTTGCCATTGTGTTTGGATTGTCAATTTGCAACCCTCTTCTCCCACCCTTAACACACTGATAGCACCACTGCAGAAAAATGCTAGCACAGGTTCCAGTATCCATTGTTTCAGATGCTGCACATCTTGTATCTGAAGGCAATTGTCTATGCTGTGGAAGATACGAGCTGTGCAGCATCTGAAACAACGGTTACTGGAAATGTTATGAAATGGGACCTGTCATTTGTTTTATGTGACAAGTGTTTTCTCTACTTAATATTTTTGTTCATTTTTTATTCAAAATTATATAAAAGTGGCCTCAATTAAGTCCCCATTTCTCACCTCATTATTTTGTACAGTCCGCAGAGATGTTTTTGCTATGAAAATACCCTAATTCCAGATTATCTATGAGCTTTACTATTTATAGTCTTGGATATTTTTGTTGTCTAGTCCACTTGATTTTATTAAATTGTGATAACTCTAATGAAATTGAGTACAAAAAAGTAGATAATTGTACTTTGGAAAGGAAACTAAATGACATCCTCATGTAGATGAAGTTTATGCTGTTTCTCACTTGAAACCATGGTGCACATTTCAGTGTTGGTCACTGAATATTTCTTTTGACAAGTTTATTGACTTCACTTTTCCATATAAATATGATACTGGTCTGACTGGTTCAAAAAAGGTACCTATCTTGTCAATATAGCACCCCAAAAACTGTATTTATTTAACCACCAGGGACTTTCAGAGACTTATTCCTAAGGCTTTTTTAATGTATTTTTGGTCATGTGTACATGTGTGACGTCCCCACGTACCAAATGTTAGCCTTTGTGCCAGTGGACAAGAGCTATTTTCCACATGGACCTTAGGCCAAAAGGAGAGAAACACTGCATCATGCAGTAGTCCGATTCATTCTATGGAACAGACTAGCTCATGTACATGTATGGAGCTCCTGCACCCATCTACTACGTGGACAGATTCACAGAGCTGAACACAAAACCAGTTACATCCACAATTTGTGGATGTGACTGGTCCAATAAATCATCGTGTGAATTGCCTAATATACTACAGTCTGCAGCCATTAGTGTTCTTCATTGATCTTATTTCTAGAATAATAATCTTAATTCTATGCTCTCACAAGGTTTATTTTTGCTAACTGCACGTGGACATATTTTTCCCAAAATATAAAAATATTTTGTGTTAGCAATCATTGTAAAATTGCTGCAAAAAAGTTTGCATCTTGATATTTTTTTCTATGCTCGGCTAACATTATGAAAAGTAGGCGGGTGCTTAATTAAAGGAGACACGGCCTATCAGGGCTTGATAAGTTCATCATAATTTAAGCCAATTACACAGTTTTAGCACAGGAAGCAGCACTTTTGTATGTTGTTCTTTTAAAAATGGGGTACATGTTTAAAACCCGTTAGTCTGAGCCACCATCAATTAACCAGATCAGAGAGCTCCTACAAAAAGCATCTCCCCCTGGAGAACCCGTAAATGTAGTTTGTACAGCCTTGTAATTTTAATTTTTAACTTCATGCAATAATTCCCCTCTAGTTGTGCTCCCGGGAAATGGAATATTTGATTCTAATTTCCACTGAATCTCATAGCAGATCCTTGGAACTTTCAGCAGTGGGACAATCTTACTTTTCGGTATGTTCTTAAAAGACAATAGAAGTCATCAGTTTTATTCCTTAAAGACAAAACAATTCTTTTAATTGTTCTGCTCACATGTTTTTTTTCTAAAAAGGAACCATTTACATTGAACATTTAGCCCTATCTGCCAGCAGAATGCTACATAGCAGGGTGGGTAGAAGAGAAAGTCATTGGGTTTATGGAAAACAATTTATTATATTTTTTTTATTATTCAAATTTTAATTATTCTTTGAAATCCCTGCTCATTCTCAACTTAGCTGTCAACAGGGTGGTCATATTCAGTTGGTTGAAGCTATCTTTTCATGCACACTTATGCAGGGTAGTATGCAAGAAACTGATTAGAGCCATACTTACAGTTATACTCAGAATAAACATTTAAAATATTAGGTCTCTGATTTATCAGTGTTTATGTCCAAAAAACCTGTCTGAAACACTTGAAAAGTCATACAAAATTTCATGAAACGCAAAGTTGGTAAAAACTTTACACCTTTTGGTGCTTTTACTCAGTTTTGGGCAGCTCTGACGGAATGGAAAAGAGTTGGGGAGAGCCAGGGTGGAATAGCATGCGTCTATCCCCGCCCATCAAATTCATGAAAAATGGCAGCGCTTCACCCTCAAAAATGTTAATCCTTCACTGACTGTAGTTACATTTTTGCTGTGGCACACGAGATGCAAGCTAATGTAAGATGTGCCAAATTCATTAGGTGGCATGGGTCTTTTAATTAGTTATAATCAATAAACCAAACTAAGTGTCTAACAAGACCCTTTAGGAATGAAATTCTCAATAACAAATTTGGTAAGTAGACCAAATTTATGGGATAATGTGATTAAAACACAGGGAACTGATGAAGTCAGTGATGGCGAAACATGTCGGGGATGCTATGAGCAAATCTTACATCTGCTTTAGTGTTCTTCTTGCAATTGACACCTATGAATTTATCCTTAGAAGCTACCTAGCTAATGGACTGCAGCTATTAATCTAGGTTGGGAGAATTGTTAGCTATAGGATAGTGATACCCTATTAGGAATAGTAAAGAAATTTCACACCAGCAATTACCAGTTTAGTATTTTAATCTTTAATTTGTTAGACCATTTTATTAAATAATGCCAATTAAAAGTCAAGTTTTAATCACAATATTTCTTAAATTGGGGTCTACTTACCTACTTACCTTTGTATAATTTGTCATTGTGATTTTAATTAGTTGAGCACATCTTAACACCACTTGTTAACACAGCTGTGCGAAACACCATTCTTAATAGTCAGTGGCTTGCCCTTCAGGCCATATTCATTAAGACTGGTTTTAGTACACCAGTCCTAATGAGTGTGTGCAGGAATAAGATGTGCTGAATTCATTAAGAGGCACACATCACATAATGAATTTGGCCATCTTATCGGTGGTGTGCGCTTATTGCGCCTTGACAAAAATGTTACTCCATTGAGTAAATGCCACCAATTTCATGAATTTGAGCCATGCCCTGCTTGCTCAGCTACTCGCCCAGCTTTGCGCTTTTTGACAAATGTACTAAAAATAGTGTGAAAAGGCCAAAAGTCACAAACTTTTCCGGCAACTTTGCAACTTTTCAAAGTGTGTTACAACAGTTTTCAGGTGTAAACTTTTTGATGATTTAGAACCTAAAACTTTTCACATGGAACTGGTAATAATCTGTTAAGTGCCTTCTCTATATCTAAAAAATATGTATCGAAATGTATCGCCGATAGCACTAAATATCGTCGATATCCGATTTCGATACGGAAGTCCCATGTAAGTCTATGGGAACAAAATATCGCAAACAAAAAAAACCCTTTCTTTCGTTGTAAACACAAAATATACACACATAGAATAATATATATATATACATGTCATTGTGACATATTTATATATAACATATATTTATAGTTTATACACTTCTACATAGTAAAATAGACTCTGATTCAATTGCCGGGTAAAGCCGTGACATACCCCATAGAAGTCGAGGGCTCGGTGCGAGTACCCCCAAAACCTCTGGCTCTGTGCGACTCAACTTGGGCGTCACGAACAGGATTCTGTAGCTCGCTATAAGCGAGTCCTGTGTGCCTGGAATTGAACTGGTTTTGTGTTTGAGAATTGCTAAATCATCAGAGAATGTATTTGCATTTTTCCGCCATATCTACGTCACGACGGGCACTGGTGAAGAAGAAGGGCGTGCTCTTCATGGGTGTACACTCACTCAGTGACGCGAAAACGATGGCTCTAAATGGTACTGCATGTAAGATCGTGCCCCACAGCTCTTCAGTTTCGCCTCCTCATCCTCCTCAGTGTGCAAGAAACTAACACGAAGGTCCCCTCCCTACAAAAGAGGGGCCCTCTCCAGATGCTAATGACACATGTGACTTGGCAGAGATGGCTAATGGACACGAGCAGAAGTGTGAAAGGATGGAGCAGTCAGAGCTCTCCCCCACGGGAAGCGACCCGATCGCACGGAACCACCGTTGGGCACCCGGCCTGGAAACCCTCCTACGCTGCAAGAAGCGGAGGATACCCTAAGAGGCTGGCCCGGCACCGGGAGGAGGTCGCCAGGATGAAGCGAGCTGGGTGCCCTAAACTAAACTTGGAGCGGCGCCAATCCTCTTCCTGAAGTGTCTGTACCGGAAGGTGAGGCACCTGTTCTAGTAGAGGAGTCCTTGCAATGTGATCCGGTTGACGTTGTCGCGTGGAGGCAACCCGTTCGTGCAAAAAAACGCTGCACCGGCAGCACCCCAGATCCGCCTGTCTGCCCCGTCGCTGAGACAGAAGAAGCGACACCGTCCTCATGGAGGAGGCCGCGCAGGCACCAGAGGTCTACCGTCTGCTTACCGGAGCCCCGACGTCATCTGTTCCAGAGCGGCTGCTTCCTCCGCAGGTGAGCGCCACAGGACTGGGGGCGCCAGGATAGCTGCCGCAAAGGACACTGTAAGCTGCAGTTTGATGGTGGAGACATGGAGCAGCCTGGTGGAGGGAATTTCAACCGGCTCAGGAGGAAGAGTGGAGACGTTGGGAGCGGGAGCAGAGCGGACAAAGGGAGCAGCGAGAATCCCAAAAACTTCGCCAACGTCAGCTGAGAGGACCGGGCAGATAAGGACCGGATGAGAAAGGATAAAGGAACCCTGTGGGAGCCGCGGCGTAAGGGTGCAGTACGGAGCTTTAATTGAAAGGTGGTTGGGGCTTCATCCAGGGCCTGGACTTTATTTAGAAGTTTTTGTGAACCGGCGGGACGTGGAGGCTCACCTCCCAGAAGGACACCCGGGGAGGGACCTGTTGCAGGAGACTTGGTGACTTACACCCGACACTGGGGTTACAATGGATGGTACGCCCTAAATGTTACCAGG
>JARQOD010000008.1:51994456-52071949 GCA_033576555.1 Oophaga sylvatica | reverse complement strand
TAGAAATGTGAAGGAGGTGCAGCGCTTCATCGGGTTTGCCAACTTCTATAGACGTTTCATTAGGAATTTCTCTGAGGTAGTGTCACCTATCACCCAACTTACCCGGAAACAGTCTAGGTTCTCCTGACCCCGCAAGCTCAGGAAGCATTTTCCTGTTTAAAGGACAAATTTACCACCGCACCTATCTTAGTACATCCCAACCCCGAGCTTGCCTTCATAATAGAGTGGATGCTTCAGACTGTGCCGTTGGAGCTATACTCTCTCAGAGAACAGGTGAGAAGAATGTCTTGCATCCCTGTGCCTTCTTTTCCCAGCAGTTGTCTTCAGCTGAGAGGAACTACGATGTGGGCAAAAGAGAATTGTTGGCCATTATTGCCGCCTTCAAGGAATGGAGACACCTTCTTCAGGGAGCTGCACAGCAAATAGTCGTCCTGACAGACCATCGTAACCTTGAATTTATCAGGTCGGCTAAGTGCCTGACTCCTCGCCAGGCTCGCTGGAATCTTTTCCTAAACCAATTTAATTTTGTCATTTCTTATAGACCAGGATCGCGCAATGGAAAGGCTGATGCACTCTCTAGGATTCATTCAGCAGAGACACGTCCACTTACTCCTCCTAAGACTATTCTTCCTGACTCTAGATTTCTGGGAGTGATTCATAATCAAGACCTACTTAAGGACATCAAGGAAGCATACCATGCGGATTCTTTGTTGGCTCAACCCCCAAGGGACGTAAGTCTTGTCTTTAAGAATGGTGTGTGGATTCAGGGACAACGTCTGTATATACCTGAAACAGTCAGATTGAGAGTATTGCAACTCATCCACGATTCCAAGATAGCCGGGCATAGGGGAATTCTAAAGACACAAGAATTTCTTTCTCGTTTCTTTTGGTGGCCCACTTACAGGAAAGATGTTTTAAACTATGTCACTTCATGTGAAGTCTGTGCAAGATGCAAAACACCTCGCTCCTCACCAACTGGTCTGTTACAACCTCTTCCCACCCCGTCCCGCCCATGGGGATCCATTTCTATGGACTTCATTGTTGAGTTACCAACCTCTCAAGGGAAGAACACCATTCTAGTGGTGGTTGATCGTCTAACAAAGGCAGCTCATTTTATCCCTTGTGTCGGCTTACCCACTGCAAAACAGACATCAGACTTGATGATTAAGAATGTGTTTTGCTTACATGGAGTACCGGATGAGGTCATTTCGGATCGAGGGGTGCAATTCACTTCAAGGTTTTGGCAAAATTTCTGTGCCGCATTGGACATTAAAGTAAACCTTTCTTCTGCTTTTCATCCCCAGACTAATGGACAGACAGAACGAACCAATCAGACCCTGGAGCAGTATTTCCGCTGCTTTATCTGCCACCTACAAGATGATTGGGTGGATCTACTTAAACTGGCTGAGTTCTCTTATAATAACTCTCAGAGCGCCTCCACTAAGCAGTCTCCTTTTAACTCCAATCTAGGTTATCATCCTAACATTCTTCCTCGATTTCCCATAGATACGCCCTTGCCGGCAGTGGCTGAAAGAATCACTTCTTTACAAAAGAATATGGATCTTCTAAAGGAAAATCTAGAATTGGCTCAGGAAAGGTACAAGAAAGCAGCAGATAAATTTCGTAAACCTGCACCAGCTTTCAAGGTAGGAGATTTGGTCTGGCTGTCAACCAGAAATCTTAAAATAAAGATTCCATCGTCTAAATTGGGACATAAGTACATTGGACCTTATAAGATCAGTAAGATTATAAGTGCTGTTGCTTGTCGTCTTCAACTGCCCAGAACTATGAGAATCCACCCTGTCCTTCATGTATCCCTACTAAAGGCTGCAACACCCAATACGTTTCCTGGACGCTCTTTCTCCTTGCCCTGACCCAGTGCTGGTCGATGGTCAGGAAGAATTTATGGTGGAAAGGATTCTAGATTCCAGGTTGTACAGAAATCAGTTGCAATATTTGATTAAATGGCAGGGCTACCCAGTGGAGGACAACTCATGGGAACCAGTCAATAATGTAAATGCTCCTCGCCTGCTCCGCCAGTTTCATCAGAGGTACCCTGACAAGCCTGGTGTGAGGTCAACCGGAGGTTGTCCTTAAGGGGGGAGTAATGTAAGGTTCTTTGTCTCTTTTGACATGTTCCTTGAAACTCAGTTTTCCGTCGGCCATTTTGCTTTCTGTCTTTCTGCAGCTCTTGCCCTCAGTTAATATGGAGTTTCCAGTTTTCATGTTCCCGCCCTGATTCTCTCCCTCTTGCTTCTTAAGCAGCCTCAGCTGAACAATCAGTGCTCCTGAATCAAGCCTCAGTCAGCCTGTGACCTGACTCCTGGAAACCTAGGATTTTGGACTCCAGCTATTTCCTACTGAGGAACTTTGGAACACTTTTGGACTTTGGAAACCTGCTGTCTGGTGAATCCATGTTTGCAGAGGAATTACGGTACAAAGAAGAGATCCTGAACCTGCTTGGAGAGTTATTGTAGAGCTTGAAGTTACTCTGGCCTGCTGTGTTCTCCTGCCTCTGTTCCTGCAAACTGTGTGACCTTTTCTGCATGCTTGTATGAAGTAATACAAGTCATTTCATATCAACCTATGTCTCATGTGTTTTCCTCGCACCCAAGCACAAGACGCTATAGGAACTGTACACTATACATGACAGTTAAACCATAACATAGTGAAGACAATGGATTTTGTAATAGTCACTCATCATCATCATTGCAATTTATATGTGACAGTCACAGACATTTCAATTATTTAAGTTAATAAAATCGTTACTTTGTACAGCATGTATGACATCTCCAGCATGGACTCATCAATGTGATGACGCAATAATGTACGATAAAAAATAACCATTTAAAAAAACATTATGCATTGTCACAATTTAAGTGTGTGCCTGCAAGTGTAGGTGAAACAAAGGCTACGGATAGCAAAGGTATATTCTATGTCTGTATCAGACAGTGGACAGCCTCTGATGGGTAATGGCGATGTTATACTGTACGTCAATAAAGTCTGCGGCTGCAATCATGCATTTTTTGCTTGTACAGTGTTGAAGAGGGTAAAAGCATGTCTGGTTGCGCAAGACTTTATCCGTCAACACTACCTTCCTACTGTCACGCGTAGGGTAGGGTAGCGTGTGTCTATTAGATGACTCTCTATCAAATGTGACGTTACGCAGCGTAATTGTGCCCTAGGGACGCCAAAAATACGACAGCAGTAATCATTTACTGTCTAATACTCGACCTATGTCCAACAAAAAAAGCACGTTCCCTCTTTAACAATCTACAAGACTAACAAGCATAATGGTTGACGCTGACTTTATTGAGGTACAGTATTACATCGACATTGTCAATGAGTAACTATGCACTGTGATACCTATATACCATTATTAATTTATATCTGTTGTGGTTGTTTCAACAGCACTTGCAGGTATAACTACCTATTGTCAGTATGCATGATGCACTTTCTAGATGTAATAATTTATTATTGCACATTATTACCAGGTTTAGATGCTGGCCATTTCATATATGGTGTGTGAAGTTACAGTTGGCATCAGTATGTGTATTTTATAATGTCTGTCATAAATAAAACTCGTGATGATGATGATGAGGATTTTATGATTCGTACATCCATTGACTGCATTATCTGACAGGTACAGATAAAGTTCCTTAAAAAGCATTAATTGATAAGTATGAAATGTACTTTTATGCATTAATTTCAAAAAGTGAAGACTATGTTTTAGTTTTTGTTCCCATTTCTAACAGACATGTGCAGATATGCGCTGTGATGACAAATTATTATTTGTCCATATTTGTTATAAAAATTTATCATTCTAGGCCTGGAAAACTTCACAATTTCCTGTTTTAAGCATAACAATCAGGGTGACGGCTCTTCCCTATTTGGAGCATGGGTTTTTCTGTGCATGTGTAGGGAACAGGAGACTTCTTGCCGGACACACAGCAGGGGAACAGCTGGCGTTACTGAACCCCACTAACACTATAGCTTGTGTATTGGTCTGTGGACACGACACTTCTGAGCAGCAACTGGCAGTGTTGTAGCCCAGGGAGTAGAGTTCAGGTGGTAGAAAGATGAACATAACAGGAGACATGGATAACGTTGCGAACCAGTTATTTAATCTGAAAACGGACAGACAAATTCTGGCGAGATCCATGCCTTGTTCATTTTCAGAAAAGTAAGCCGGTCTACATTATCGGAGGATAGTCGCATGCGACGGTCTGTTAGTACACCACCTGCAGCACTAAAGACGCGCTCCGATAATACACTGGCAGCAGGGCAAGCCAGCACCTCCAATGCATACTGGCTAAGCTCTGGCCATGTATCCAGCTTAGAGACCCAAAACTTGAATGGGGAAGAGCCATCTGGGAGTACACTGAGAGGGAAAGACATGTAGTCTGTCACCATCTTACGGAAACGTTGCCTCCTGCTGACTGGAGCCGTCTCGGATGGTGTAGACATTTGTGGCGCTGCCACAAAACTTCGCCACATTTGGAACATACTGGTCTTGCCCTGTGCAGAGGCGCTGCTTGTGCTCCCTCTTGTTGCAGAGCTGTCTCCACTGCCTCGACGCACAGAGCTGCTTTGTAAAGCAGTAGCAGCAGCAGTGCTCTGGGCTGGAATGGAGAACATTATGGATTGCACCAGTGTGTCTTGGTACTCCCGCATTTTACGCTCCCGGTTCAACGGTGTGATGAGGCTTTGTAAGTTGTCCCGGTAGCGAGGGTCTAGGAGGGTGTACACCCAATAATCAGACGTGGTGAGAATGTGGGCGATGCGGCGGTCGTTTCTCAGACACTGCAGCATGAAATCAACCATGTGCTGCAGACTCCCAACTGGCCAAGAAACGCTGTCCCCTGCAAGAGGCGTCATCTCTGCCTGCTCTGCATCACCCCACCCTCGCTCTACATACTGACTAGAGCATTGTGTACCTAACTCTGGAGCGATGTCTTCCTCCTCCATTGACTCCTCCTCATCCTCCTCACAAAGTGAGCCCTGCCCAGCCCTTTGTGAGGAACCACGTTGCGCTGACTGTCCAGAAGATGATGGAATTTGTGACTCCTCATCCTCCACCTCTTCCAAAACCTCATCCCTTAGTGCTTGCAGTGTTTTTTGAAGCAGGCAGATAAGGGGACAGTCAGGCTGACTAGTGCATCATCTGCACTCGCCATCCGCGTTGACTCATCAAACGCACGCAAAACGTGGCAGATGTCCTTCATAGAGGCCCACTCAGTAGTGGTGAAGTGTGAACGGCGCAAATTGCGAGTTGATTGCGCCTGATGCAGCTGATACTCCATTACTGCTGGCTGCTGCTCACACAACCGCTCCAACATATGTAACGTGGAATTCCACCTGATGGGTACGTCACATATGATGCGATGTTCAGGAAGGCGAAATATGTGTTGCAGAGCTGCAATGCGCGATCTGGCCATGCTGGAACATCGCAAGTGAGCGCACTCTAGGCGGACCTTGTGCAGCAGTGCATCAAGATCCGGATAGTCCCTCAAAAAACTCTGCACGACCAAATTGAGCACATGTGCCAGACATGGTATGTGAGTGAGGTTGCCAAGGCCCAGAGCTGCCACCAGATTTCGGCCATTGTCACACACTACCAAGCCTGGCTGCAGATTCGCTGGCAAAAACCACACGTCGCTCTCCTGCTTGATGGCATTCCAGAGCTCCTGCGCTGTGTGGCTTCGATTCCCCATGGAAATTAATTTGAGGACGGCCTGTTGACGTTTGGCCACGGCTGTGCTCATAACGGTCACAACAGGTAAGCGTTCACGGGTCCATGTGGAGGTAGACCGTGACGGCTCGTGCAGCGATGATTCTGAGGAACTGGAGTAGGAGGAGGAGTCAATGTGGACAGACTTGATTCCTGCAATCCTTGGAGTTGGCAGAACACGTACAGTGCCACTCGCAAGATCTGTACCCGGCTCCACAACATTGACCCAATGGGCAGTGAGGGAAAGGTATCGTCCCTGGCCATGGGTACGGGTCCACGCATCGGTGGTCAGGTGGACCTTGCTACTGACGGCGTTTAGTAGCGCATGTTTAATTTTTCCCTCAACATGCTTTTGCAGACCAGGGACGGCTTGCCTGCTGAAATAAAATCGGCTGGGCACATTGTATTGTGGGACTGCCAATGCCATTAAGTTACGGAAACTGTCAGTCTCCACCAGCCTGAATGACAGCATTTCAAGGGACAGGAGTTTTGCAATGCCAGCATTCAGAGCCTGTGCTCGTGGATGGTTTGCCGAGTATGGCCGTCTTTTATCACATGCCTGTGCTACCGATGGCTGTTTTGTGGCCTGGGAGTGTGAGGATGACAGGGAACTTGCAGCTGTGGGTGGAATAACACTGGGTCTCTGGACAACAGTGACAGAGGTTCACTTCCATGGCGATCCTGTGAGGAAGCCGAACCAGCTGTGTGTGAGCTGGAGGAAGAGGCTCCAACACGAGCTGAAGATGTAGGTGCTGCTGTAGGTTGGCCTACATCTCCAGTGTGTCTTTGTAACTCAACCACGTGCTTTGACCGCACATGTTTCCACATATTTGTGGTATTAAGGTTACTGACACTTTTACCTCTTTTTACTTTTTGATTTCACAGCTTGCATTTGACATAGCAAATATCATCTGCAAGTGTGTCAAAAAAGGACCACGCAGTGCAAGTCCTGGGAGCGCCCGTTTTGGCTGTTGGAAGAGAACTGCTACGAACGGGTGCCAAACTGGAGGCTAGAGGCAACCGAGTCTGCAGCCTACCTCTCCCTACTGTTTGGACCGTTGGGGCAATCTCTTCCTCAGAGCTGCTACCACCACCTTCCTGCTCCACACGCCATGTTGGGTCTTGGACCTCATCATCTCCACTACCCTCTTCCAACACCTGCTGCTGTTGGGTGGTCTGGCCAGCACCATGCTCAACAGAAACTGGCACCTGAGTCTCATCATCATCAGATGCGTTCTGCGGTGTGCTGACCATCGGCACTGGCTCACCCGCCTCTTCAGATTCAGAGAGACACAGCTGTTGCGCATCACTGCATACTGCCTCTTCTTCACATTCCAGAATGCTGCTTGGCTGGGCCCCTGTTTGCAAGCCAACAGATTATGAGAACAGAAGCAGAGACTCAGCTGGCTCCTTTACAGAGCTCTCTGACTGCCTGGGCAATTTGGCAGGCGGTGAAGAGACAGATGGTTGTTCAACAGTGCTGTGGTCCTGAGAGGATGTGGAAGCAATTGAAGTCGATGCATTGGCTGCCATCCAACCAACAACGGCTTCAATTTGTTCTTCCCGCAGCAGGGGGGTACGCCGAGCTCCTACAAAAGTGCGCATAAAGGAACGCTCACGGGGAAAACTGGTGGATGCTGTGTCACTAGGTGCGGCAACAGCCACAGAATCCCACGTCCTCTCCCTGCTGAAACTCCACGGCCACGACCACGTGCCTTACTCCCTGCCTTCTTCATCTTGGTAGATTGATAAAGAAAGTCAGAAAAGTTATAAGGCCTAAGTGTGGTTATTCCTCAGAGACTGCAGTGAACACTGCAGACAACTGTTCAGTAGCTGTGAAAGGCCCCTTTGTGTACTTCTATAGTGTTTGCAACCAATGTATTGTATACGGATGGAAGCGCGTCACACTAATAGATTAGATTTTTTCAAATAGAATGGAGCAGCACCAATTAGAGAAAAATGTGAAGGATGAGGCAGTGACACACGCTCAGCAGACTACAACCAGCTGTAAGGTTCTTTGTCTCTGTTGACATGTTCCTTGAAACTCAGTTTTCCGTCGGCCATTTTGCTTTCTGTCTTTCTGCAGCTCTTGCCCTCAGTTAATATGGAGTTTCCAGTTTTCATGTTCCCGCCCTGATTCTTCCCTCTTGCTTCTTAAGCAGCCTCAGCTGAACAATCAGTGCTCCTGAATCAAGCCTCAGTCAGTCTGTGACCTGACTCCTGGAAGCCTTGGACTTGTACTCCAGCTATTCCCTACTGAGGAACCTTGGAACACTTTTGGACTCTGGAAACCTGCTGTTTGATGAATCCATGTTTGCAGAGGAATTACGGTACAGAGAAGAGATCCTGAACCTGCTTTGGAGATTTATTGTAGTGCTTGAAGTTACTCTGGCCTGCTGTGTCTCCTGTCGCTGTTCCTGCAAAATGTGTGAACTTTTCATCATGCTTGTATGAAGTAATACAAGTCATTTCATTTCAACCTATCTCTCCTGTGTTTTCCTCGCACCCAAGCACAAGACGCTATAGGAACTGTACACTATACATGACAAGATTCAGGAGCCAATGTTTAGTGTCTGCTGGGTCTGGGAAAGCCGTGTCTGCTGTGACTGTGGATATCAGATGTCCGTTTAATACCTTATGTGATGACAGTGGTTGTGACTTCTCACAACCATTCCAGGTGAGCGCATTCCCTTAAAATTTTACTCTGGAGTGTTACCACAGGTAAACACTATTGTTTTTTTTTTTCCTCTTCTCCTTCCAGCACCTCTGCCTTAAAAGATCTGGAAGATGGAGGCCCGCATAAAGGAACTTTGCGGAGTGACTGATACAATCCTTTCAGATGTACAGACTTTAAAAACCCGTTTTGCAAGCCTACAGGACCTCACTAATCATAATTTGCAAGTGTTTGGACAGGCTACCCAGAAATTGCGAGCCAGGATTGAGGCTCTAGAGGAACGAGCCCAGGCTCCTGCCATAACCCCAAGTTCTGGGATCCCCAAATTACCTCCTTTTCGTTTTGGCGGTGAACGTGAGAAATTCAGGGGATTTATTAATCAATGCAATTTATTTTTCTCTGCACATGCTTCACAATTTCCCACTGAACGATCCAAAGTGCTTACTATAATCATGTTGCTTACCAATAAGGCTTTGATTTGGGCAAACCCACTGATTGAGACTGAGGATGATTGTTTGAATCACCTTGATGCTTTTATTTCAGCCATGGGGCAGGTGTTTGATGACCCCAATCGAGGTGCAACAGCTGAAGCAGCCATGTTAACTTTGCGCAAAGGTAAGCGTTCAGTAGCCGAATATGCCTTGGATTTCAGGAGATGGGCTCTTGATACCACTTGGGACACTTCCGCCAAAAAATCTATTTTTCGGAAAGGGTTGTCTCCACTGATTAAGGATGAACTTGCTCGTGCCGACCCTCCCACTGCGTTAGGTGACTTTATTAACTATTGTATCCGTATTGATGCTCGTCTGACTGAACGCAGACAAGAGAGATGGTTCGAAAATAATCGCACTAACCTTTTACTACCTCCCTCCTCAGCTAAGGAACCTTTGAGTAGGATCACAAGGGAACCAGAACCTGAACCCATGCAGGTGGACTCTTTACAAAGACGGGTTAGTGATGCACGCAAAGAACATCGTATAAAGGAAAATCTATGTTTCTACTGTGGTAAGTCAGGGCACTTCATTATAAACTGCCCCAGCCGTTCTCGTAAGACTACTGCAGCAGTCATTCACTCTGAGTGTTGCGAGAGGAGCTCTGTCATGTCCGAGCCTCAGGCTCCAGAGAGATCTGCTGCAAGAGATCTTGATTTCTCAGACTTAAACTCTGTTAGTTCTGGGGACGATGACGGTATAAACGCTGCAATTTTTCAAGTTTCCTCAGCGGTGTCCCAGCTGAGTTGTAAAAGAAACAATTCTCATTGCTTCCTTTCCATCAAACTCTGGGTGGACTCAGTCTGGGTGTCTAGCTCTGCTATGATCGACTCAGGAGCAAGTGGAAATTTTATGGATATCTCCTTTGCTCTGAAACAGGGGATACGTTCAGTGAAGAAGGCTACTCCAGTACAGATGGAGACTGTGGATGGCTCTCTACTGACTTCTGGACCAGTGGATCAAGAAACAGAGCCTTTGAGGGTCCTTATGGGTAAAGATCATCAGGAGAAAATGTCTTTTTAGCTTATTTCTTCTCCCCACTTTCCCATCATTCTAGGGCTACCATGGCTGCAGGCGCAGAATCCTACGATTAACTGGGAGACCAAGGAATTACACTTTCCAGAGAAACAGATGAGTCAAGGAGTTTCAGCTTGCTCTGTTCCTAAAGGAACCATGTCAGTCCCTGAACTACCAGCTGTATACCAGGACTATGTGGATTTATGTGACAAGAAGAACGCTGATCAGCTTCCTCCTCACCGTCCATATGATTGTCCAATTGAATTATTGCCCGGAGCCGAGATACCTTTTGGTAAGATCTACCCCCTAGCGGGGCCCGAGCTAAAAGCTTTGAAGGATTATATAGACGAAAATTTAGCCAAGGGCTTCATACGCCCCTCTTCATCTCCCGCAGGTGCACCCATCTTCTTTGTGAAGAAGAAAGATGGATCTCTGAGACCCTGCATAGACTATAGGGAACTCAATAAGGTTACTATTAGAAACCGTTATCCATTGCCTTTAATCCCTGAGTTGTTGGAGAGAGTGCGGCATGCCAAAATTTTCTCTAAACTGGATCTCCGTGGGGCCTATAACTTGGTCCGTATTAGACCTGGGGATGAATGGAAGACTGCTTTCAGGTCACGCTATGGACACTTTGAATATCTAGTTATGCCTTTTGGTCTGAGTACCGCCCCAGCCACTTTCCAACACTTCGTGAATGATATCTTCAGGATCTCCTAGATACATTTGTGGTGATTTATCTGGATGATATTCTAATTTTTTCTAACTCCACAGAGGAACATCATGGACATGTGAGAATGGTCTTAGAACGCCTAAGACAAAACCATCTCTACATCAAGCTTGAAAAATGTGAATTCCATAGGACCGAAATTCAATTTCTGGGGTATGTACTATCTACGCAAGGGATTAGTATGGATGGAAACAAGACCCAAGCCATCAAGGATTGGCCAATTTCTAGAAATGTGAAGGAGGTGCAGCGTTTCATCGGGTTTGCCAACTTCTATAGACGTTTTATTAAGAATTTTTCTGAGGTAGTGTCACCTATCACCCAACTTACCCGGAAACAGTCTAGGTTCTCCTGGACCCCGCAAGCTCAGGAAACATTTTCCTGTTTAAAGGATAAATTTACCACCGCACCTATCTTAGTACATCCCAACCCCGAGCTTGCCTTCATAATAGAGGTGGATGCTTCAGACTGTGCCGTTGGAGCTATACTCTCTCAGAGAACAGGTGAGAAGAATGTCTTGCATCCCTGTGCCTTCTTTTCCCAGCAGTTGTCTTCGGCTGAGAGGAACTACGATGTGGGCAATAGAGAATTGTTGGCCATTATTGCCGCTTTTAAGGAATGGAGACACCTTCTTCAGGGAGCTGCACAGCAAATAGTCGTCCTGACAGACCATCGTAACCTTGAATTTATCAGGTCGGCTAAGTGCCTGACTCCTCGCCAGGCTCGCTGGAATCTTTTCCTAAACCAATTTAATTTTGTCATTTCTTATAGACCAGGATCGCGCAATGGAAAGGCTGATGCACTCTCTAGGATTCATTCAGCAGAGACACGTCCACTTACTCCTCCTAAGACTATTCTTCCTGACTCTAGATTCCTGGGAGTGATTCATAATCAAGACCTACTTAAGGACATCCAGGAAGCATACCATGCTGATTCTTTGTTGGCTCAACCCCCAAGGGACGTAAGTCTTGTCTTTAAGAATGGTGTGTGGATTCAGGGACAACGTCTGTATATACCTGAAACAGTCAGATTGAGAGTATTGCAACTCATCCACGATTCCAAGATAGCCGGGCATAGGGGAATTCTAAAGACACAAGAATTTCTTTCTCGTTTCTTTTGGTGGCCCACTTACAGGAAAGATGTCTTAAACTATGTCACTTCATGTGAAGTCTGTGCAAGATGCAAAACACCTCGCTCCTCACCAACTGGTCTGTTGCAACCTCTTCCCACCCCGTCCCGCCCGTGGGGATCCATTTCTATGGACTTCATTGTGGAGTTACCAACCTCTCAAGGGAAGAACACCATTCTAGTGGTGGTTGACCGTCTAACAAAGGCAGCTCATTTTATCCCTTGTGTCGGCTTACCCACTGCAAAACAGACATCAGACTTGATGATTAAGAATGTGTTTCGCTTACATGGAGTACCGGATGAGGTCATTTCGGATCGAGGGGTGCAATTCACTTCAAGGTTTTGGCAAAATTTCTGTGCAGCATTGGACATTAAAGTAAACCTTTCTTCTGCTTTTCATCCCCAGACTAATGGACAGACATAACAAACCAATCAGACCCTGGAGCAGTATCTCCGCTGTTTTATCTGCCACCTACAGGATGATTGGGTGGATCTACTTCCACTGGCTGAGTTCTCTTATAACAACTCTCAGAGCGCCTCCACTAAGCAGTCTCCTTTTTACTCCAATCTAGGTTATCATCCTAACATTCTTCCTCGATTTCCCATAGATACGCCCTTGCCGGCAGTGGCTGAAAGAATCACTTCTTTACAAAAGAATATGGATCTTCTAAAGGAAAATCTAGAATTGGCTCAGGAAAGGTACAAGAAAGCAGCAGATAAATTTCGTAAACCTGCACCAGCTTTCAAGGTAGGAGTTTTGGTCTGGCTGTCAACCAGAAATCTTAAATTAAAGATTCCATCGTCTAAATTGGGACATAAGTACATTGGACCTTATAAAATCAATAAGATTACAAGTGCTGTTGCTTGTCGTCTTCAACTGCCCAGAACTATGAGAATCCACCCTGTCTTTCATGTATCTCTACTAAAGGCTGCAACACCCAATACGTTTCCTGGACGTTCTTCTCCTTGCCCTGACCCAGTGCTGGTCGATGGTCAGGAAGAATTTATGGTGGAAAGGATTCTAGATTCCAGGTTGTACAGAAATCAGTTGCAATATTTGATTAAATGGCAGGGCTACCCAGTGGAGGACAACTCATGGGAACCAGTCAATAATATAAATGCTCCTCGCCTGCTCCGCCAGTTTCATCAGAGGTACCCTGACAAGCCTGGTCTGAGTTCATCCGGAGGTTGTCCCTAAGGGGGGAGTAATGTATGGTTCTTTGTCTCTGTTGACATGTTCCTTGAAACTCAGTTTTCCGTCGGCCATTTTGCTTTCTGTCTTTCTGCAGCTCTTGCCCTCAGTTAATATGGAGTTTCCAGTTTTCATGTTCCCGCCCTGATTCTTCCCTCTTGCTTCTTAAGCAGCCTCAGCTGAACAATCAGTGCTCCTGAATCAAGCCTCAGTCAGTCTGTGACCTGATTCCTGGAAGCCTTGGACTTGTACTCCAGCTATTCCCTACTGAGGAACCTTGGAACTCTTTTGGACTCTGGAAACCTGCTGTTTGGTGAATCCATGTTTGCAGAGGAATTACGGTACAGAGAAGAGATCCTGAACCTGCTTTGGAGATTTATTGTAGTGCTTGAAGTTACTCTGGCCTGCTGTGTCTCCTGTCGCTGTTCCTGCAAAATGTGTGAACTTTTCAGCATGCTTGTATGAAGTAATACAAGTCATTTCATTTCAACCTATGTCTCCTGTGTTTTCCTCGCACCCAAGCACAAGACGCTATAGGAACTGTACACTATACATGACACCAGCAGTGTTTGAAGAACTAACTGGAGCGTGATCTGCACTAAAAAATGAAAACCTCACAGACTACAGTGAACACTGCACACAACTGTTCACTAGCTGTGAAAGGCTCCTTTCTGTACTTCTATAGTGTTTGCAACCAATGTATTGTATACGGATGGAAGTGCGTCACACTAATAGATTAGATTTTTTTAAAATAGAATGGAGCAGCACCAATTAGTGAAAAATGTGAAGGATGAGGCAGTGACACACGCTCAGCAGACTACAACCAGCAGTGGTTGAAGAACTAACTGGAGCGTAATCTGCACTCAAAAAATGAAAAGCTCACAGACTAAAGTGAACACTGCAGACAACTGTTCAGTAGCTGTGAAAGGGCCCTTTGTGTACTTCTATAGTGTTTGCAACCAATGTATTGTATACGGATGGAAGCGCGTCACACTAATAGATTAGATTTTTTTCAAATATAATGGAGCAGCACCAATTAGAGAAAAATGTGAAGGATGAGGCAGTGACACACGGTCAGCAGACTACAACCAGCAGTGGTTGAAGAACTAACTGGAGCGTGATCTGCACTCAAAAAATGAAAACCTCACAGACTACAGTGAACACTGCACACAACTGTTCACTAGCTGTGAAAGGCTCCTTTCTGTACTTCTATAGTGTTTGCAACCAATGTATTGTATACGGATGGAAGCGCGTCACACTAATAGATTAGATTTTTTAAAAATAGAATGGAGCAGCACCAATTAGTGAAAAATGTGAAGGATGAGGCAGTGACACACGCTCAGCAGACTACAACCAGCAGTGGTTGAAGAACTAACTGGAGCGTAATCTGCACTCAAAAAATGAAAAGCTCACAGACTACAGTGAACACTGCAGACAACTGTTCAGTAGCTGTGAAAGGCCCCTTTGTGTACTTCTATAGTGTTTGCAACCAATGTATTGTATAGGGATGGAAGCGCGTCACACTAATAGATTAGATTTTTTTAAAATAGAATGGAGCAGCACCAATTAGAGAAAAATGTGAAGGATGAGGCAGTGACACACGCTCAGCAGACTACAACCAGCAGTGGTTGAAGAACTAACTGGAGCGTGATCTGCACTCAAAAAATGAAAACCTCACAGACTACAGTGAACACTGCACACAACTGTTCACTAGCTGTGAAAGGCTCCTTTCTGTACTTCTATAGTGTTTGCAACCAATGTATTGTATACGGATGGAAGCGCGTCACACTAATAGATTAGATTTTTTTCAAATATAATGGAGCAGCACCAATTAGAGAAAAATGTGAAGGATGAGGCAATGACACACGCTCAGCAGACTACAACCAGCAGTGGTTGAAGAACTAACTGGAGCGTGATCTGCACTCAAAAAATGAAAACCTCACAGACTACAGTGAACACTGCACAGAACTGTTCACTAGCTGTGAAAGGCTCCTTTCTGTACTTCTATAGTGTTTGCAACCAATGTATTGTATACGGATGGAAGCGTGTCACACTAATAGATCACTGTTAATTTCAATTGAATGGAGCTGCACCAATTCCACAAAATAAAATAAAAAAAAAAAGTCACAGAGTGACACGTGCAGATGCCTACAAACAGCGTTGGATGCAGAGCAAACTGCAGCGTCACCTGCACTCTCACACACACACCTTGCACAGAGCTGTTAAAACAACACTGCAAGGCAAAAGGAAGCTTTACACAGCGGTTGGTAAACTAGCCTGCCTAAAGCACAATACACAAAATCGCAATCTCTAGCTGTCCCTCAGAGTCAGCAGAGAAGCGTTCTGTCCCTAACTGAGTTCACAGCACAGTGAAGCTATAATGGCGGCGGCGCCTTTTATAGTGCATTCTGACATCATTTCAGCAGCCAATCACAGCCATGCCATTAGTTAAGATGACCGCAGCAGTACAGGATGTGCCCACACTTCGTAGGATTACTCATTGGCTGACTAAAATCACAGTGCCTCTCAAAGAATTATGGGAACTTCCGATTCCGGTATACGATATAGGAAAAATATCGGAACTAAGTATCGGAATTCCGATACAGCGAATATCGGCCGATACCCGATACTTGCGGTATCGGAATGCTCAACACTACTCAGCATTATGGTCTATTTCTTTTGTGTTTCTTATGTAGCCTCCAATTTTTTCTACCAAGTTTACATTTAATTGACCTCTACAATTCTGCTTTCTAAATTTATTAGAAAGTGCTTTCAGGGAAACCTTGGATGCAAACCCCCTTTTGTCCTGTTCTGATACAGCCTCTTAGAGCTGAAGAATATGTGGGAAATGTATTCATAACTGAAAAAATGCAGTTTGCGATTGTCATGATCATTTGTTTCCCTTGTGTTTGCAATTAAGGATGAGCAAACCCGTACAGTAAAATTCCTCGAACACGGACATTTTAATATACATCTGGTTTCCAGATCGGGTTTGCCAGTTTAATAAACCTTGTTGGAAGGCTGCAGTACAGTCAATCAATAAGTATTGGCATGGCTGTGATTGGCTGGCACCACACCAGGTGAGGGACAGAATCTGACTGCACACTCTGCAAAAAAGTTTCTGTGTGTATTCTGCAACCTCGCATGTGGGAGTACTGTGCCAAAAGCCACTGTGTGTTCTCTGCTAACCATATCTGTATTAGTATTGTGCCAAAAGCTTCTGTGTGCACTCTGTAACCTAAATGTATGGGAGTACAGTGCCAAAAGCAACTGTATGTACTCTGCAACCTCCCTTGTGGGAGCTCTCTGTCAAAAACCGCTGTGTGTACTGGGGTAGAGCAGTTCACTCAGCTGACACAGAGGTACAGGAAATCTGTCTTATTTAAGTCCTTCATGAGTTTATTATGTACAGTTGTGCTCAAAAGTTTACGTACCCCGGCAGAATTTTTGCTTTCTTGGCCTTTTTTTCAGAGAATATGAATGATAACACCAAACCTTTTTCTCCAACCATGGTTAGTGGTTGAGTGAAGCCATTTATTGTCAAACTAAACAGTTTTCTCTTTTTAAAAATAATGACAACCCAAAAAATCCAAATGATCCTGATCAAAAGTTCACATACCTCATTTCTTACTACTGTGTATTGCCCTCTCTAACATCAATGACAGCTTGAAGTCTTTTGTGGTAGTTGTGGATGAGGTTCTTTATTTTCTCAGATGTTAAAGCTGCCCAATCTTCTTGGCAAAAATCTTCCAGTTCCTGTAAATTCCTGGGCTGTCTAGCATGAACTGCGTGCTTGAAATCTCCCCAGAGTGGCACAATAATATTGAGGTCAGGAGACTGAGATGGCCACTCCAGAAACTTCACTTTTTTCTGCTGTAGCCAATGACAAGTCGACTTGGCCTTGTGTTTTGGATCAATGTCAAGTTGAAAGGTCCAAGTACGTCCCATGCGCAGCTTCGGGCTGATGATTGCAAATTTGCCTCCAGTATTTGCTGATAATGTGCTGCATTAATCTTTCCTTCAACTTTGACCAAGTTTCCTGTGCCTTTGTAGCTCACACATCCCCAAAGCTTCAGCGATCCACCTCTGTGCTTTACAGTAGGAATGGTGTTAGTTTCGTCATAGGCCTTGTTGACCTCTTTCCAAATGTAACATTTGTGGTTGTGGCCAAAAATTTCAATTTTGGTCTCATCACTCCAAATTACCTTGCTCCAGAAGTTTTAAGGCTTGTCTGTGTGCTGTTTTGTGTATTGTATGCGAGATGATTTGTGGCATTTGCAGCCCATTCTTCAAGTGCCTCCTTATTGTGCATCTTGAAACAATGACACCGCTAGTTTTCAGAGAGTCCAGTATTTCAGCTGATATTATTTGTGGGTTTTTCTTTATATCCCAAACAATTTTCCTGACAGTTGTGGATGAAATTTTTGTTGGTCTACCTGACTGTGGTTTGGTTTTACAGAGCCCCTGATTTTCCATTTGTTAATCACAGTTTGAATTCTGCTGACTGGCATTATCAATTCCTGTGATATCTTTTGTATCCCTTTCCTGTTTTATACAGTTCAACTACCTTTTCCCCTAGATCCATTGACATTTTTCTTTCGCCATGACTCACAATCCAGAAACCTCAGTGGCTGCATGAAAGATGCAAGAGTCGGTCTGGATCCCAGAAACTCACTCAGCTTTTACGCATACACACTGTTTACAAGCAAACAGGTCACAGGTGAGGATGTTACCTTTAGTAGCCAGTCAAACCCATTCTGTGCATGTTATCAGCCCCTGATTTTCCATTTATTAATCACAGTTTTAACACTGCTGACTGGCATTATCAATTCCTGGGATATCTTTTTGTATCCCTTTCCTGTTTTATACATACCTTTTAACCCTAGATCCATTGAAAATTATTTTGCTTTCCCCATGACTCACAATCCAGAAACATCAGTGGCTGGATGAAAGATGCAAGAGTCTGTATGGATCCCAAAAACTCACTCAGCTTTTATGCACACTCACTGATTACAAGCAAACAGGTCACAGGTGAGGATGTTACCTTTAGTAGCTATTCAAACCCATTTGTGTAAACTTCTGTGCATGTTATCAGGTCAAAATCACTTTTTGATCGTGGTCATTTGGATGTTTTGTGTTGTCATTATGATTTAAAAGAGAAAACACAGTAGTTTGACAATAAGTGGCTTCACCCAACCACTAACCATGAGTGGAGAAAAAGTTTTGGTGTTATCCTTCATATTCTCTGAAAAAAGGTCAAGAAAAAAAAAATTATGCTGAGGTATGTAAACTTTTGAGCACAACTGTATATATGGGCTATGTGAGGGCTCGTACTGTATATAGGTTGCTATGTGGTTGGTTTATACTGTATATTGGAGGCTATGTGGGGGTTCAGACTGTATATAGAAGGCTATTTGGTGGTTCATACTGAACATAGGAAGCAATGTGCTGGCTTATACTGTACATAGGGAGCTATGTGGGGATTACACTGTTTCTAGGGGACCATGTGGGGGCTCATACTGTATCTAGGGAGCAATATGAGAGATCATACTCTATATAGGGAGCTATGTGTGGACTCATACTGTATATAGGGAGCTATGTGCTTGCTCATACTGTGTATAAGAGGCTATATGGGGCTCATACTTTATATAGGAGGTTATGTGAGGATCATACTGCATATAGGAGGCTCATACTGTATATAGGAGGCTATAGGAGGGCTCATACTGTATATAGGGAGCTATGTACGGGCTCATACTGTATGTAGGAGGCTATGCACTAGCTCATACTATATTTAGGGAGCTATATAGGGTTCATACTGTATATAGGGGCTCATACTGTATATAGTAAAGCTATATGAGTGCTCATACTGTATATAGGAGGTTATTTGGGGCTAATTCTGTATATGGGGGCTCATACAGTATATAGGAGGCTATAAGAGGGCTCATACTGTATATAGGGAGCTATGTGTGACATATACTGTATATAGGGAGTTATTTGGAGATTATACTGTATCCAGAGGGCTATATGAGGGCTCATGCTATATCTAGGGAGCTATATGGGAGCTTATACTGTGTATTTGGGCTATGTGCGGCTCAAACTGTACAGTGGTGGCCAAAAGTATTGGCACCCCTGCAATTCTGTCAGATAATACTCAGTTTCTTCCTGAAAATGATTGCAAACACAAATTCTTTGGTATTATTATCTTCATTTAATTTGTCTTCAATGAAAAAACACAAAAAAAATTGACCTAAAGCCAAATTGGATATAATTCCACACCAAACCTAAAAAAGGGGGTGGACAAAAGTATTGGCACTGTTTGAAAAATCATGTGATGCTTCTCGAATTCATGTAATCACCAGCACCTGTAACTTACCTGTGGCACCTAACAGTTGTTGGCAATAACTAAATCACACTTGCAGCCAGTTAACATGGATTAAAGTTGACTCAACCTCTGTCCTGTGTCCTTGTGTGTACCACATTGAGCATGGAGAAAAGAAAGTAGACCAAAGAACTGTCTGAGGACTTGAGAAACCAAATTGTGAGAAAGCATGAGCAATCTCAAGGCTACAAGTCCATCTCCAAAGACCTGAATGTTCCTGTGTCTTCCGTGCGCAGTGTCATCAAGAAGTTTAAAGCCCATGGCACTGTGGCTAACCTCCCTAGATGTGGAAGGAAAAGAAAAATTGACGAGAGATTTCAACGCAAGATTGTGCTGATGGTGGATAAAGAACCTCGACTAACATCCAAACAAGTTCAAGCTGCCTGCAGTCCGAGGGTACAACAGTGTCAACCTGTACTATCCATCGGCGTTTGAATGAAAAGGGACTGTATGGTAGGATACCCAGGAAGACCCCACTTCTTACCCCGAGACATAAAAAAGCCAGGCTGGAGTCTGCCAAAACTTACCTGAGAAAGCCTAAAACGTTTTGGAAGAATGTTCTGGGGTCAGATGAGACATAAGTCGAGCTTTTTGGGAAAAACCATCAACATAGAGTGTGCAGGAAAAAAACAGGCATTCAAAGAAAAGAACACGGTGTAAGGAGCCTGCGGAATGCACCTAATAGATATTAAGGAGAGGTGCGTTCGCAGCCCGGGGTCCACCGTGCAGGCAGAGCCTGCTGCTAGTAAGATGGCGTAAATAGGCAGTATGAGTGAACTCTGTTATCCCGCAGAGTCGCAGATGTAAACACCGTAGCACTATATGGTGATATAAGCGGACTCTGTTAATTCACAGAGCCGCTGTAACAAAGACTGTGTCCTGTTAGACTCACAGGGAACACAGATGACTGCTAAGCGGATTGCAGTCTGTGGTCATGCAATCAGAACCCAAGCAATAATCTCCTCACCGGAGTAGCCGGTATTCTAATGGCATTTTCAGCCGAGCCCTGAACACGTGCATACAATCTCCTCACCGGAGGTGCCGGTATTCTAGGGGCTTATTTCAGACAGACCTAACCACATGCATACATGACCACACTGGCGCAAGCACGTAACAGATTTGATACTAGCGCTGTTGTGAATGGGTTTGAGATGAGTTCTGAGCAGAGGCTCCCTCTGGTGGTTACAAGCGGTACTAGTGAAGATTGTGAGGACTGGGAATCAGGTGTTACTGACTGGTCTTATATAAGGGAGTCATTTTCCCATCAGGGTTGCCGGTGATCAATTGTTCTGGTCTGAATCCTTCTTTCCAGTTTCCTTGTAGCCTGCTGTGTCGTGTCTGCATCTCCTGCTATCAGATAAGACATTTTCTTCTTTTGTGTTTGTGCTATATTTTTGCATTTTGTCCTGCACTTCTTTGGGGGCCTTCAGGGTCCCCTCCGGGGGCTTTTGCCCTCTCTGTTTAGTTCAGCCACTGAGTTTTGTACTTTTGCTTTTTCCATTTTTTTCAGTGGCTGCTGTTTTGATTTTGTTACACCAGAGAACTAATTTAGGTGGTAGAGGTCGTGTGATCTCAGGTGATTTTGAAATTAGTAGAGTTGGTGTTTTTCAGGGTTTTCTGAGATTGCAGTAAGTACCCTTCCTGTCCTTTTCTATTTAGATAGTTTGGGCCCAGCGTTTGCTCATTCTATTTTCTTTCTGTGTCAGTATTTCCTCTTGTCTAACCGCCATTACATGTTTGGGGGCTTTCTATTATCTTTGGGGTTCTGCTCCGGGGCAGATAGCTTTCCTATTTCTGTCTTTAGGTGTAGTTAGTTTCTCAGGCTGTGACGAGGCGTCTAGGACCAACGTAGGAACGCTCCACGGCTGCCTCTAGTTGCGGTGGTTAGTCAGGGTACTGCAATCTCATAGATTCCAACTGCTCTGGTGTATTTCCTTTTTTACCTGCACTCCTCAGCTACCGAAACATAACAGTATCACCGGCCCATAAATTGTATGGTACTCACAGAAGGGAAAAAATATTGTGAAGGAAGAAAGGTTGTCAGAGTTGTCAGAGATATTTTTCTGTTTGTTGCATTTTTTTTTTTTTCCCTCTGTATCTCTGGGTGCTGGGGAGGATCTTTTCTCCCAATGGAGTTTGCACAGTTGTCTGGCCGTGTGGATCAGCTTGCCACTGAGGTTCAGAGTATTGCTGCATATCTTGCTAGGTTGCCTGTTGTGGAACCTAGGATCCCCATGCCAGATTTGTTTTTAGGGGATCGAGCTAAGTTTCAGAATTTCAAAAATAATTGTAAATTGTTTTTTGCCTTAAAATCTAAGTCCTCAGGAAACGCAGCGCAGCAGGTTCAAATTATCATCTCTCTCCTGCGCGGCGATCCTCAGGATTGGGCTTTTTCCCTGATACCTGGGGATCCTGTTTTGAGTGATGTTGATGCATTTTTTCAGGCTTTGGGGTTATTGTACGATGAGCCTAATGTCACTGATCAAGCTGAAAAAGCCTTGTTGGCATTAAATCAGGGGCTTGATGACGCTGAGTTGTACTGTCAGAGATTCCGTAGGTGGGCAGTCCTGACCAAATGGAATGACGACGCTTTGGCGGCCCTTTTCCGGAAGGGTCTGTCGGATAATGTAAAGGATGTTATGGTGGGATTCCCTGTCCCCTCTGGTCTCAATGATTCTATGTCATTAGCGATTCAAATTGACAGACGTTTGCGTGAGCGGAGAAGTATGCGTGGAGTGGTGTTGCCTTGTGAGCCAGCTTCTGAGCCCATGCAGTGTGATGGAGTGGTGTCTGGGCACAGCGTCATGAGTTTCGAAAGCGCAATGGGTTATGTTTCTACTGTGGTGATGCCTCTCATGCTATTTCAGTCTGCCCTAAGCGGGGAAGACGTTTTGCACGCTCAGTTGTCTTGGGTAGTGTTCAGACTAAGTTTTTATTAACTGTCACTCTGATATGCTCTCTGTCCTCATTTTCTGCTCAGGCTTTCGTTGATTCTGGAGCAGCTATTAACCTGATGGATTATGATTTTGCTAAACGTTGTGGGTTTCCCTTGATACCCCTACAGAAGTCTATTCCTCTACTGGGGATCGATTCTACCCCTTTGGCTGAGTATAAACCCCAGTTTTCTACTCAGGTGATAATGAGGGTTGAACCTGATCACCAGGAGTGCTGCAAATTTTTGGTTCTATATAATCTGCATGACATTATCGTACTGGGTTTCCCTTGGTTACAGTCTCATAATCCTGTTTTGGATTGGAAATCTGTGTCTGTAACCAGTTGGGGCTGCCAATGTGTTAATACCAACACTCCTGTTTTTTCTGCCTCCCTCCAGGCTCAGGATGTTCCTGACTTTTTGTTTGATTTTTCTGATGTGTTTAGCGAAAGTAAATCTGCATCCTTACCTCCCCATAGGAGCTATGACTGCGCTATTGAATTAGTACCGGTAGTAAATTCCCTAAAGGTCGCCTTTTTAACTTGTCTGTACCTGAACATGACGCTATGCGGTCTTATATCAAGGAATCATTGGAGAAGGGTCATATCAGACCATCCTCTTCACCCTTAGGTGCCGGTTTTTTCTCTGTGGCCAAAAAAGATGGTTCATTAAGGCCGTGTATTGATTATCATCTCTTGAACAATATTACTGTGAAATATCAATACCTGTTACCCTTGATTTCTGACCTGTTTTCCAGGGTGAAAAACGCTACTTGGTTTACCAAGCTTGACCTCAGGGGGGCGTATAACCTTATTCGCATTAAGCACGGGGATGAATGGAAGACGGCATTTAACACCCCCGAAGGGCATTTTGAGTACCTAGTGATGCCCTTTGGGCTCACTAATGCTCCTTCCGTCTTCCAGTCCTTCATGAATGACATTTTCAGGGATTTTGTGGAGAAATTTCTGATTGTTTATTTGGATGATATCTTGATTTTTTCTAATGACTGGGACTCTCATGTGAAACATGTTCGAACTGTATTCCAGATTTTGAGAGAGAATGCTCTGTATGTGAAGGGATCAAAGTGTCTTTTTGGCGTACAGAAGATCTCATTTCTGGGATTCATTTTGTCCCCATCTGTTATTGAAATGGACCCGGTCAAGGTTCAGGCCATCTGTGATTGGGTCCAACCTACTTCATTAAAGGCTCTTCAGAGATTTTTGGGTTTTGCCAATTTTTATCGTAAATTTATTGGTAATTTCTCGGTTATTGTTAAACCATTAACTGATTTGACCAGAAAGGGTTCTGATGTGGTGAATTGGCCTCCTGAGGCAGTCTCTGCATTTCAGGAACTTAAGCAGAGATTCACTTCTGCTCCTGTTCTACGGCAGCCTGATGTTTCTCTGCCATTTCAGGTGGAGGTTGATGCTTCTGAAATTGGGGCAGGTGCCGTTTTGTCCCAAAAAGATCCAGAGACCTCTAAAAGTAACCCTTGTGCCTTTTTCTCTCGAAAATTTTCTCCTACTGAACGTAATTATGACGTGGGTAATCGGGAGTTATTGGCCATGAAGTGGGCTTTTGAAGAGTGGAGACATTGGCTGGAGGGAGCCAAACATCAGGTGGTGGTCCTTACGGACCATAAGAATCTGGTCTATCTGGAATCTGCCAAGCGACTCAATCCTAGACAGGCCAGGTGGGCCTTGTTTTTCACACGTTTTAATTTTGTGGTTTCCTTTCTTCCTGGCACTAAGAATGTTAAGGCGGATGCCCTCTCGAGGAGTTTCCTTGCGGACTCTCCTGAGTTATCTGATCCTTCTGTTATTTTGAAGGAGGGTGTAGTTCTTTCCGCCATCTCGCCCAATTTGAGACTTGCTCTGGAGGGGTGTCAGGAGGATAGGCCCGAGCGCTGCCCTGTTGGAAAATTGTTTGTCCCGGACCAATGGAAAAAGAGTGTGATGTCTGAGATTCATTGTTCCGCATTGGCTGGGCATCCCGGAATTTTTGGTACCAGAGACTTGGTTAGTCGGTCCTTTTGGTGGCCTACCTTGTCTCGCGATGTCAGGGAATTTGTGCAGTCCTGCGGGACTTGCTCTCGCTCCAAGCCTTGCTCTCGCTCTAGTGGTTTGTTGATGCCATTGCCTGTGCCCAAGAGACCATGGACCCATATCTCTATGGATTTCATTTCCGATCTTCCTGTTTCTCAGAGAATGACCACCATCTGGGTAATTTGTGATAGGTTTTCCAAAATGATACATCTTGTGCCATTACCTAAGGTGCCTTCCTCCTCTGAATTGGTGCCG
This sequence comes from Oophaga sylvatica, assembly GCA_033576555.1. Classification (NCBI taxonomy): domain Eukaryota; kingdom Metazoa; phylum Chordata; class Amphibia; order Anura; family Dendrobatidae; genus Oophaga; species Oophaga sylvatica. The sequence goes on along the minus strand of JARQOD010000008.1, from coordinate 52,047,378 downwards.
TTGTTCCTTCAGCACGTGGTTCGTTTACACGGCATTCCTGAGAACATTGTGTCTGACAGAGGAGTCCAGTTTGTTTCCAGATTTTGGAGGACTTTTTGTTCTAAACTGGGTGTTCAATTGTCTTTCTCCTCGGCATTTCATCCTCAGACCAATGGTCAAACTGAGAGAACAAACCAGACATTGGAGACTTATCTAAGATGCTTTGTGTCTGCTGATCAGGATGACTGGGTCTCTTTTTTGCCTTTGGCTGAGTTTGCTCTTAATAATAGGGCTAGCTCTGCCACTTTGATGTCTCCGTTTTTCTGTAATTCTGGGTTTCACCCTCGATTTTCTTCAGGACAGACGGAAGCTTCTGTCTGTCCAGGTGTTGACTCTGTTGTTGAGCGTATGCAGCAGATTTGGGACCAGGTAGTGGAGAGGTTGTCCCTCTCTCAGGAGAAGGCCCAGCGGTTTGCTAACCGGCATAGGACTGATGGTCCTCGGTTTAAAGTGGGGGACTTGGTCTGGTTGTCCTCAAAGAATATTCCTATGAGAGTAGCATCTCCTAAATTTAAGCCTAGGTTCATTGGACCTTATAAGATCATGGAGATTATTAATCCTGTTTCTTTTCGTTTGCTTCTTCCAGGGACATTTAAGATCCATAACGTGTTCCACAAGTCCTTGTTGAAGAGGTTTGTTGAGCCAGTGGTTCCTGCTGCTGTGCCTCCTGACCCTGTTTTGGTTGAGGGCAATCTGGAGTATGTGGTTGAGAAAATATTGGATTCTCGTTTTTCTAGACGAAGACTCCAGTATTTGGTTAAATGGAGAGGTTATGGTCAGGAAGACAATTCTTGGGTGTTTGCTTCGGACATCCATGCTAGGAGACTTATCCGTGCGTATCATAGAACTCATCCTGACCGACCTGGTTGCTCATATGAGGGTTCGGTGACCCTCCTCAAGGGGGGGGTACTGTTGTGAATGGGTTTGAGATGAGTTCTGAGCAGAGGCTCCCTCTGGTGGTTACAAGCGGTACTAGTGAAGATTGTGAGGACTGGGAATCAGGTGTTACTGACTGGTCTTATATAAGGGAGTAATTTTCCCATCAGGGTTGCCGGTGATCAATTGTTCTGGTCTGAATCCTTCTTTCCAGTTTCCCTTGTAGCCTGCTGTGTCGTGTCTGCATCTCCTGCTATCAGATAAGACATTTTCTTCTTTGTGTTTGTGCTATATTTTTGCATTTTGTCCTGCACTTCTGTGGGGGCCTTCAGGGTCCCCTCCGGGGCTTTTGCCCTCTCTGTTTAGTTCAGCCACTGAGTTTTGTACTTTTGCTTTTTCCATTTTTTTCAGTGGCTGCTGTTTTGATTTTGTTACACCAGAGAACTAATTTAGGTGGTAGAGGTCGTGTGATCTCAGGTGATTTTGAAATTAGTAGAGTTGGTGTTTTTCAGGGTTTTCTGAGATTGCAGTAAGTACCCTTCCTGTCCTTTTCTATTTAGATAGTTTGGGCCCCAGCGTTTGCTCATTCTATTTTCTTTCTGTGTCAGTATTTCCTCTTGTCTAACCGCCATTACATGTTTGGGGGCTTTCTATTATCTTTGGGGTTCTGCTCCGGGGCAGATAGCTTTCCTATTTCTGTCTTTAGGTGTAGTTAGTTTCTCAGGCTGTGACGAGGCGTCTAGGACCAACGTAGGAACGCTCCACGGCTGCCTCTAGTTGCGGTGGTTAGTCAGGGTACTGCAATCTCATAGATTCCAACTGCTCTGGTGTATTTCCTTTTTTACCTGCACTCCTCAGCTACCGAAACATAACATAGCGCACGGCCGTGTGGTAAGTACAGCCTTTTATAGCAGCCACGAGAAAAAGACCTTCCAGGAAGGACCAATTGGAAGCTGCTTCAGAACATCAACAGCCACAGGACCTTCCTGAAGGACCAATAGGAGTGGCATCTGTATCTGAGCATGTGACCCCTGATCTCCAATGGGAGATCTTGCCCTGGGCATGCTCAGATGATGCAACAAAGGACTTAGTCACAAATCTGCCTGCTCCAACAAGTATCTGCACAGTACTGGGCGGGGCAAGACGCTGGGACCGACGTCTCCGCTGAGCAGGAACCACTGCAGCTGGAGACGGATGGGGGACCGCAGCGAGAACACCTTGAGATTCCACCTGTGCAGGAGTGGGAACTCGAACCCTAACACACGATCCCTACAGTCAAACATGGCGGAGGTTCCCTGATGTTTTGGGGTTGCTTTGCTGCCTCTGGCACTGGACTGCTTGACCATGTGCTTGGCATTATGAAGTCTGAAGACTACCAACAAATTTTGCAGCATAATGTAGGGCCCAGTGTGAGAAAGCTGGGTCTCCCTCAGAGGTTATGGATCTTCCAGCAGGACAATGACCCAAAACACACTTCCAAAAGCACTATAAAATGGTTTTAGAGAAAGCACTGGAGACTTCTAAGGTGGCCAGCAATGAGTCCAGACCTGAATACCATAGAACACCTGTGGAGAGATCTCAAAATGGCAGTTTGGAGAAGGCACCCTTCAAATATCAGGGACCTGGAGCTGTTTGCCAAAGAAGAATGGTCTACAATTCCAGCAGAGCATTGTAAGAAACTCATTGATGGTTACCGGAAGCAGTTGTTCGCAGTTATTTTGGCTAAAGGTTGTGCAACCAAGTATTAGGCTGAGGATGCCAATACTTTTGTCTGACCCATTTTTGGAGTTTTGTGTGAAATGATCAAGGATTTGATTTTTGCTTCATTCTCTTTTGTGTTTTTTCCTTGCAAGCAAATTAAATGAAGATAAAAATAGCAAATAATTTGTGATCGCAATCATTTTCAGGAAGAAACTGAGTATTATCTGACAGAATTGAAGGGGTGCCAATACTTTTTGCCACCACTGTATATAGGAGGCTATATGGGAGCTCATACTTTATATAGGAAGCTATGTTCAGGCTCATACTGTACATAAAAGGTTATGTGGGGGCTCATACTTTATATAGGAGGCTATATGATAGCTCATACTGTATATAGGTAGGTATGTGCAAGCTCATACTGTATGTAGGTGGCTATATGGAACTCATACTGTATATAGGAGGCTGTATGGGGACTCATACTTTACATTAATATAGAGGTACATATACAGTACAGACCTAAAGTTTGGACACACCTTCTCATTCAAAGATTCTTCTGTATTTTCATGACTATGAAAATTGTAGAATCACACTGAAGGCATCAAAACTATGAATTAACACATGTGGAATTATACATTACACTTTACAAAAGAGTGAGAAACAACTGAAAATATGTCTTATATTCTAGGTTCTTCAAAGTAGCCACCTTTTGCTTTGATTACTGCTTTGCACGCAGAAAAGGTGAACGGATGGACTCTACATGCCTGGTTCCCACCGTGAAGAATGGAGGAGGTGGTGTGATGATGTGGGGGTGCTTTGCTGGTAACACTGTTGGGGATTATTCAAAATTGAAGCGGTGAGTGGTCCAGCTCACCCCAAACCATCTCGATTGGGTTCAGGTCTGGTGACTGTGGAGGCCAGGTCATCTGGCGTAGCACCCCGACACTCTCCTTCTTGGTCAAATAGCCCTTACACAGCCTGGAAGTGTGTTTGTGGTCATTGCCCTGTTGAAAAATAAATGATGGCCCAACTAAACGCAGACCGGATGGAATAGCATGCTGCTGCAAGATGCTGTGGTAGCCATGCTAGTTCAGTATGCCTTCAATTTTGAATAAATCCCCAACAGTGTCACCAGCAAAGCACCCCCACATCATCACACCACCTCCTCCATGCTTCACGGTGGGAACCAGGCATGTAGAGTCCATCCGTTCACCTTTTCTGCGTGCAAAGCAGTAATCAAAGCAAAAGGTGGCTACTTTGAAGAACCTAGAATATAAGACATATTTTCAGTTGTTTCACACTTTTTTGTAAAGTGTAATGTATAATTCCACATGTGTTAATTCATAGTTTTGATGCCTTCAGTGTGATTCTACAATTTTCACAGTCATGAAAATACAAAAAAAATCATTGAATGAGAAAGTGAGTCCAAACTTTTGGTCTGTACTGTATAGCCACACAAGTTAAATACAAATTGCAAAAAAATGACACAAGTAGTAACGTTGTGAGGGAGAGGTTTGACCAACCACTGTGTGAACCTTAGATATGAGAGCCAAAGTGAGTGATGTCAAGTCCAAAGTAGACCATAGAGAGGCTCACATGTAATCAGTGATGGATGCCTATAAACAATGAGCAACGCCCAACCTATAAAGAGAATAGTGGAGGAATAGTGTGGAAGACTATATAGAGCAACAAAGTAACTCACCCACTGAGTATGACAGCGCCTGTGTGCACCTAGATGAGAACCAACACTCGTTTCGTGTCGGCTTCTATGCTCATATTGTATGTAGGGTGGCTATGTGGGGTCATATTGCCTTTGCCTGTGAGCTATTATCCTCATTGCAGTACAGCTCATGGTCTCATTTTCTTGTCCTGATTGAAGAAATTCCCCGATGAAAACAATGTGTAGGAAGAAAATGCCATTAAGCGACGTACACAACTGTTCAAGCCATATATGTTCTACACATATAGGATAGTCTATGTTCTCAGAAACGTAACTATATGAATGTTTTGTGGTTTTAATAGCACTGCCACTTGACTGGCCATTTATCATCTGGAGGGTTATTCTTTGATTGACAAGAACTTCATATATGTTTCTTCTTGAACTTCGTTAGGGTTTTTTTTTCTGTTCAGATTGTTGAAAAATATTGATGATGCACCTCAGCCAACTAGTATCTATATTGAATATATTTATATGTATTCATAACATATTATCTGATCACCTATTGAGGATGCTTGGTCAGTTACATTAGTGGCAGGGCTGCATAGGGGCAGTCGGCGAGGAGCGGGGGTGCCAAACCGTTTCAATTTAGGGTGCCAGCCTCCACTGTCAGAAAGTGAATTTTAAAGGGCAAAACTAGTCCCTAACTCCCCTCACTTCTGCTCTTTTTTAAAATCAGTTTTTCTGTGCAATTGTGTGTATATTTTTGTCTTTATGTATTGAGTTTTTAAACTAACTTAATAAAGAGATAATTTTTTAAGTTTTGTTTGTTATGGTTTACATGTCTAGGTTGATCACTATGGTTGTTGATTGAAGGGGCTCGTATTGTATGTAGCGGTCTATATGGGGCTCATACTAAACATAGGGGGATTTCAGCATACTTAATTTTGCTCAATATTACAACATACAATTATGTGTTAATATTGAACAGAATTAATTTCAGCCTATTGGTTCAGCCTCAACAACAGTCACGGTCCCTCATGTAGCCCCTCGCGAAAATTTATTTCCCAACCCTGCTCTATTTTGTGTAGTGCTATGTTATGAATAGTGCTGTACATAAGGGAAGAATTTGCCCAGTGCACTACGTATTACTTTATTTCTGTCATTTTCCATCAACTGATGTGCACCAAAGCACCTGTGTATTACTCACGTGATCTATCACATAATCTAACAAAGGGGCACACGTCACGTGATACATAAGGTACCTGGGGGGGTGGGCACCGACGACTTTTAAACTGCCCAGGGCCCTGGCTACTCTTACTCCGCCTCTGATTATGATGGGTAGCAAACAGTGATGGAATCTGGAAAGGTGAGCAGTGAGGTACTGCATGATTTGGCAAATTTGAATCTGGCCAGATATTCTCATCTTTACTCAATGTGCATCGTTAATAGTTGTCAGCATATATAATCAAGCAAGTAAAAGACTGCTGATTAGCAAAAAAGTTTAGTGCTACTGTTTGGTTAGTGTAAGCAAACCTTTATTAAGAAAGAAAGGAGCTCAGTCACATAAAAAGCAAAAAGAGAAACACAGACAGAGTGTGCTGCATCTTTCTAGTAAGTATTTGTTTCACTAGAGTGTTGGATTTACTGCTACACTTCTTCGTAGAGCTAAGCGAACTTGTTCGGAAAACGTTCTCCAATCTCAAATTTGGTGCGAACGCTGCACATTCAGATTTGTGTTCGGATTCCTGAGCTTTTACCCTAAAAATCATCAAAAATTGGCCAAAGGGCTCTTTCAGATGTCAGTGTTTCCGGTAGCAGCATGGGCTGCAAAATGTCCTGTACCCGTGCATACTAATGATGTGTCATTCCTGTCATTCAATGTGTCATCAGTGTGACACACACCAGCACCTGGTAATCAGCGGTACTGTTCCCACTGTTCTCCGATGCTGAAGTGAAGACAACTCACATCATGGTCCCTTGCTCATGCTACAATAAAGCACTAGCATGTGACAATGTTGAGAGTTGTATTCAACTGTTAACATCTAGAGCAGTCTGCGCTATAAATAGATACAGTCATGGACAAAAGTTTTGAGAATGACACAAATATTAAATTTTACAAAGTCTACTGCTTCACTTTTTCTAATGGCAATTTGCATATACTCCAGAATGTTATAAAGAGTGATCAGCTTAACAGCAATTCTTGCAAAGTCAATATTTGGCTAGAAAATGAACTTTATCCCCCAAAACACATTTCAACATCGTTGCAGCCCTGCCTTAAAAGGACCAGCTAACCTCTTTTCAGTGATTGCTCCATTAACACAGGTGTGGTGTTGATGAGGACATGGCTGGAGATCAATCTGTCATGATTAAGTAAGAATGACACCACTGGACACTTTAAAAGGAGGCTGGTGCTTGGCATCATTGTTTCTCTTCTGTTAACCATGGTTATCTCTAAAGAAACACGTGCAGTCATCTTTGCAATGCACAAAAATGGCCTAACAGGGAAGAGTATCGCAGCTAGAAAGATTGCACCTCAGTCAACAATTTATCGCATCATCAAGAACTTCAAGGAGAGAGGTTCCATTGTTGCCAAAAAGGCTTCAGGGCGCCCAAGAAAGACCAGTAAGTGCCAGGACCATCTCTTAAAAGTGTTTCAGCTGCGGGATAGGGCTACCAGCAGTGCAGAGCTTGCTCAGGAATGGCAGCAGGCAGGTGTGAGTGCATCTGCACGCACTGTGAGGCAGAGACTCTTGGAGCAAGGCCTGGTCTCAAGGAGGGCAGCAAAGAAGCCACTTCTCTCCAGAAAAAACATAATGGACAGACTGATATTCTGCAAAAGGTACAGGCAGTGGATTGCTGAGGACTGGGGTAAAGTTATTTTCTCTGATGAATCCCCTTTTCGATTGTTTGGGACATCAGGAAAATGCCTCATTCGGAGAAGACAAGGTGAGCGCTACCACCAGTCTTGTCTCATGCCAACTGTTAAGCATCCTGAAACCATTCATGTGTGGGGTTGCTTCTCAGCCAAGGGAATCGGCTCTCTCACAGTCTTGCCTGAAAACACAGCAATGAATAAAGAATGGTACCAGAATGTCCTCCAAGAGCAACTTCTCCCAACCCTCCAAGAGCAGTTTGGCGATTAACAATGCCTTTTCCAGCATGATGGAGCACCTTGCCATAAAGCAAAGGTGATAACTAAATGGCTCAGGGAACAAAACATAGAGATTTTGGGTCCATGGCCTGGAAACTCCCCAGATCTTAATCCCATTGAGAACTTGTGGTCAATCATCAAGAGACGGGCGGACAAACAAAAACCTAAAAATTCTGACAAAATGAAACCATTGATTGTGCAAGAATGGACTGCTATCAGTCAGGATTTGGTCCAGAAGTTGATTGAGAGCATGCCAGGGAGAATTGCAGAGGTCCTGAAGAAGAAGGTCAACACTGCAAATATTGACTTGCTGCATTAACTCATTCTAACTGTCAATATAAGCTTTTGTTACTCATATGTTTGCAATTATTATATTTCTGTCTGTGATAAAAACATCTGTCAAACACACATAAAAACCAGAGGGCAGCAGATCATGTGAAAATATAATAGTTGTGTCATTCTCAAAACTTTTGGCCATGACTGTACATATAAAAAAATAATATGGTGTTCCCCTGTATTTTTGATAACCAGCCAGGCAAAACTGACAACTGTAGGTTGAAGCACTCAGCTGTCAGCTTCAGCAAAGCTGATTATCAAAAATAGAGAGGTCCCCAAGCCATATTTTTTAATTATTTAAATAAATAATTAAAAATAAACGGCATGGGTTCCCCCCATTTTTGACAACCAGTCAAGCTAAAGCAGACAGCTGGGGGCTGGTATTTTCAAGCTGGTAAGTGGTTATGGATATTGCACCCTGTGAGGAACTAAGCCGACCGCCCCACGGTAGCCTGGGTATCACAGCTTCTGATCCCACCTCCGCTACCAAATGTGGGGGACGATCCCCTTCCTCCCACGTCACCAATGGGACGTAACTCCACAGGTACAGCTCTCCGGCGCCCCCTTTGTCTCTCAGGTCAGCAAGGGAACTGCACCTAGAGCAAATGGCCACCGGGGAGGGTGTCCTGTTACCCACTGGGTATTCTAAGATTCGTGATCAGAGTAAAAGCATCAGCCCAAGATTAATTTTATGGTTTAATTTGCCTTAAGGGCGCACTAGATAATTACAGAAATATACAGTAAAGCTATACAACGTAATTACAATGGAATGGCAGTCAGAGTAAAAATACAACGATAATGTACAAGGCTAAAAGGTATAAGCTATAGATCAATATTACCGGGTTGTATGGTCATGGGGAGGCATGGAGCTCTGCGTTCCCCAGGTGAAAGTCTTCAGTTGCTGGACAGTCCCCAATGCATGTGCTGCAGCTCCATTTGGCAAGTCTGTCCCTTGTGCTTCTGTGTGTGAAATGGAATGATCACAGGGGTACCTGGCTACAGCTCTTAACCCTGCTAGGCCCCTCCCCTTTTGCTTTGAAGCCCACATATTAACTGGCCTGCAATTCATATGGAGCAGGAAACAATGGCTTGAGCTTGAGCTATTTACCATACGACTGACCATCTTATTCAGACCCTGGCCTAAACCAATTAGCATGTAAAGGCCTATTGATTCATAGTGGACATCAAAGCTGGTCGTACTGAATATGCTAATAGGCCCTGTGTAGTTAAAAGTCTGTGGCTGTGTGAACTGACAAAATGGAGGCTGGTACAGGCCCTATACAAAATGGTGGCGGTCCCGACCTCACACCTCCCTGCTTTTGAGGGCGCTAGGGGTATCACATTCCTGTGTTCCCCCGTGCGCCCTACCGCACCCTCTCCTTGCCGGGACAACCCATCAGCGTTACCATGGTCACTGCCTCTTTTGTGGCGAATGGTGAAGTGGTACTGTTGGAGAGCGAGGCTCCAGCGTAGCAACCTCCCATTCGTCCCAGAGACCGTGTGTAACCAGCTGAGGGGGTTGTGGTCTGTTTCCACGGTGAATTGGCGTCCGTACAAGTATGGCTGCAGACGCTGCAGGGCCCACACAATTGCCAGACATTCCTTCTCCATCGTGGAATAGGCCACTTCCCTCGGCAGGAGCTTCCTGCTCAGGTACAAAATGGGGTGTTCATGGCCCGTAGTGTCAACCTGGCTGAGCACAGCACCGAGGCCGAAGTCGCTGGCGTCGGTCTGCACTAAGAATGGCCGCGTGAAGTCGGCTGCCTGTAGTACAGGAGAACTAGAAAGGGCGGTCTTGAGCGCCTGGAAAGCTGTCTCGCAGGCGACTGTCCAGTCGACTGCGACGGGCAGCCTTTTCTTGGTGAGGTCCGTCAGGGGCTTGGCCAGGGCACTATAGTGTGGAACAAACCTCCTATAGTACCCAGCAGTACCCAAAAAGGACATCATCTGCTTCTTGGTCCTGGGGGTGGGCCAGGATGCGATGGCATCCACCTTCCCGGGCTCTGGCTTCAGAGCTCCCCCACCTACCCGGTGTCCCAGGTAGTGGACCTCACTCATACCCAGCTGGCATTTTTCCGGCTTAATGGTCAAGCCTGCTCGCTGGATCCGCCCGAGCACCTGCGCCAGGTGCTCTAGGTGATCCTCCCAGGTGGGACTGAAGATGGCAATGTCATCCAGGTACGCGGTCGCATACCCTTCCAGTCCCTCGAGCAGCGTGTTGACCATCCGCTGAAAAGTGGCAGGGGCATTCTTCATGCCGAAGGGCATCACCGTGGACTCGTACAGTCCAAATGGGGTGATAAAGGCAGAGCGTTCCCGTGCCCTAGGGGTCAGGGGAATCTGCCAATACCCCCTGCTCAGATCCATGATGGTCAGGTACTTGGCCCCGGCCAGCTGGTCAAGCAGGTCATCGATGCGCGGCATTGGGTACGCATCGGTGACCGTCACAGCGTTGAGCCCCCTGTAGTCCACGCAGAACCGCGTAGTTCGGTCCTTTTTAGGGACGAGGACTACAGGCGAAGCCCACGCGCTGTTGGACGCTTGGATCACCCCCAGCCTCAGCATCTCGTCTATCTCTTGGCGCATCTGCTGCTGCACCTCAAGAGAGACCCGATATGCTGAACGCCGGATTGGGGGGTGGTTGCCAGTGTCCACGTCATGAACTGCTGCCTCAGTCCTTCCGGGCAGGCTGCTGAACAGCTCCCGAAAGGGGTGTAGGGTGGCCCCCAGCTGGGAACGTTGGTCCTCCGAGAGCTGGTGGCCAACCCCCACATCCTCGATGGATCCACCCGACTTGGCTTGGGTGAGCAGATCGAGGAGGGTTTCTGCCTCTCCTTCCTCTGGAAGGTTGCACACTGGGTGAGCATAAGCCTCCCGCTCATGATGGGCCTTCATCATGTTCACATGGAAGGCCTTCCTCCTACCACGGGCGTGGTCCAGGGTGACCAGGTAGGTGACGGCGTTGAGCTGCTCGTGTACGAGGTATGGACCCTCCCAGGCCGCCTGAAGCTTGTTTTGGGGTACGGGGACCAGTACCCACACCTTTTGACCCACCTGGTAGGTCCGCTCACAAGCATTCTGGTCGTACCATCACTTCTGGTCAGCCTGAGCTTGGGCCATATTGTCATGCACCAGCCGTGTCAAGGCCATCATTCGGTCCCGGAAGCGCACGACATACTCAATGACCGACACTCCAGGGGTGGCTAAATCCCCTTCCCATGCTTCCTTCACCAGAGCAAGGGGCCCCCGTACACGTCGCCCGTACAGGAGCTCAAGGGGGAGAACCCCGTTGAGGCCTGTGGAACCTCCCGGTAGGCAAACAGCAGGTGTGGGAGATACCGCTCCCAGTCTCTCCCGTGGGAGTCGACCAACATCTTCAGCATCTGCTTTAAGGTGCCATTGAACCGCTCACACAAGCCATTGGTCTGTGGGTGATACGGGCTGGCCACCAGATGTTGCACCTGTACCTGCTTACAGAGAGACTCCATCAGCTGCGACATGAACTGGGTCCCTCGGTCGGTGAGCATTTCCTTGGGAAACCCCACTCTGGAGAAAATCTCCAGTAAGGCAGTGGCCACTTTGTCGGCCCGAATGGACGACAAAGCTACCGCCTCCGGGTACCGGGTGGCATAGTCCACTACCGTTAGTATGAAGCATTTCCCGGAGCGGCTGGGAGTGGACAGAGGTCCAATGAGATCCACAGCCACCCTCGAGAAAGGCTCTTCGATGATGGGCAGAGTTACCAGTGGGGCTTTGGGGCGCGGCCCCGCCTTCCCCACCCTCTGACAGGTGTCACACGAACGGCAGTAGGCTATCACCTCGGTCCTCATTCCAGGCCAGTAGAAATGCTGAGCTAGCCTGGCCCTGGTTTTAGTGATCCCTAAGTGTCCAGCCATTGGAATCTCGTGTGCGATCCGCAACAATTCCGCCCTGAACGTATGGGGCACCACTAACTGTCGGTCCCTGGGCCACGCCTCCGGTGAACCCTGCTGGACCGTTACCCGGTACAGCCTTCCCTGGTCCCAGACCACTCGCTCGCGGTCGGACTCCAGGGGAGGCTGTGCCGCCTGTTCCTTGAGAGTCTTCAGGCTAGGGTCAGCTTCCAACGCTGCCTGAAATCCCTGACTAGATATGGCAAGAATTGATGAAACTGCCCTGTCCTCTGTCAGTTCCCCGGGATCTGTCTCCTGGCTACTGTCTGACTCGGCAGCCACTTGGTCAGAGAGGGGGAAACCGTCGGACCTCCGCGAGGCTCCTTGGGCTTCAGCGCTCCCACTCCTCGTAACAGCGGCCACGACCGCTGAGTCCACGGGTAGCGCCTGCTTTCCCTCATCCTCTGACCAAGTCGCCGGGTCAGGCAGACTTCCCTGACTTCCTGACATCCCGGATGTGGGGAACTCCTGACCTGGGGTCCTACCTGGTGGCTCCTCTCCCGGGACACCCCCTCCCCCCATGGCCTGTTCCTCTTCCTGCAGGGGCCCTAGACTCAGCAGGCTGGGTTCACTTAGGGGCCCTACACTGCTCATAGCAGCCCCTCCCTCCACCTCTGAGCTCTCCCCTACAGCCTCCTCACCTGTCCTCACTGTGAGCCCTGTGTGTGTAGTGTCAGTGCATGGCTTACCATCAGGTTTCACTCCCTCCTCCACTGTTGGAGGCACATTCAATACATTAACATTAGCATTCACAGTAGAGTCATGACATTCTTGGGGAGCCGAACTTGGGGGTTCAGTGGCCACATACTGGGACACTAGCCGCCCCAAATCGGTCCAAGCTACACTTTTGCAGGAATATTTGGCGTTACTCCCACCTCCCGCATCCCCCTCCCGGCTCCCCAGTCCAAATACACCTTGGCAACGGGCAGCGCCGGTTCAATGCCTCCAATTCCGGAGACGGAAAGGGTTTTCCCAGGTACCAAGTCTTGAGAGGACACCACTTCAGGGCGTACCAGGGTTCGTTCAGCGCCTGTGTCCCGCAGTCCCATGACCGCTGAGCGGCCGATGGTGACGGGTTGGTAATTGTCTAGGGACCTCCCACCACCCTCTCCCACACACAAAACAGTGGTCGGTTTCTGGGACAGGGATGGGGCCTTCTGGCGCTGGGGACACGCAGCCTTAAAGTGTCCTGGCTGGTTGCAATTATGACAACGTCTGGGTTCTGTTCCTGGCCTGGAGAGGGCAGCCAGGGGGTACACCCCTTGCACTCTGGGGGCTGGATATGGGGCTGGAGCAGGATTGGGCTTACCCCCTCTCCAGGTGCTGCTGGCAGGCTTCTTTGGCTCCGGCGCCCTGTTGTTGGCATACTCGTCTGCCAGGGCGGCTGTATCAGAAGCCCCCTTTGGTTTCCGGTCACGGAGGAACTGCTGGAGGTCCTCTGGGCAGTTCCACAAGAATTGCTCCATGACAAACAGTTCCTGGACCTCCTGGCGGGTAGTGAGCTCTAGACCCGAGGTCCAGTGCTCCGCAGCTCTCAGCAGGGCCCGCATGTGGTCGGTCCAGGTGTCCTTTGGACCCCGCTGCAGGCTCCTGAACTTCCTGCGGTACGACTCCGGGGTGAGGTTGTAGTGCTGGATCAGGGCCCGCTTGATGCTGTTGTAGTCCTGCTCCTCCCCGGCAGGTAAGTCCCCCAAAACTTCCAGGGACTTACCCCTCAAATGGGGGGTCAGGTACCTTGCCCCCTGATCCGGGGCCAGATGATGTTGGAGGCATGTCCTCTCAAAAGCCAGCAAAAAGGAATCCAGGTCTCCATCCTTTTCAAGCAAGGGAAAGTCCTCCGCCTGGACCTTGGAAGCCCTTGTCTCCAGTGGGCCTGGTGCGTCCCGTGGGGGCCCGTGCTGAGCCATCTCCAGTCGGTGCCGGTGCTCCGCAGCTTCACGGCGTTCTGTATGCTCCCGCTCCGCTGCTCTCTCTGCCGCTGCATGCTCCCGCTCCGCTGCTCTCTCTGCCGCTGCTTGCTCACGCTCCGCAGCTTCACGGCGTTCTGCTTGCTCACGCTCCGCAGCTTCACGGCGTTCTGCTCGCTCACGCTCTGCTGCTTTCTCTGCCGCCACCAGGAGTCTGTCATAGGCGGCGTCATTACCAGCCTCGAGCTGTGCCATAGCCGCTTGGAAAATGGCCTCCGATCTGGACAGGCTGGGACGGGCAGGGGTGGACAGTCCACTGTGAGACTGAGCACGGGGGTCGGGCTCCTTGGGGAGCCCTGGCTGAGCTCCCCTCATCGGTATCAAACCCCTCATAGGCCACAGCATTGGCCTCCCCCTTTGCCCTACTCCTGGTGCCTTCCGCCATCTTGGGAACTTTTGGTTACTGAAACACAGCTGCAACCCTGACCTTGCACACAACTTGTTATATTTACACTCTGACCGTCTAGTGCTGGGCTGACCTTAAGACCCCAGCAGTGAAAGTACTGCTGGTAGTCTCTAGTGTCTGGGAGTAGGGGTCCCACGCACACTATTACTCTGATCCCACCGCTGCCACCAATTTGTGAGGAACTAAGCCGACCGCCCCACGGTAGCCTGGGTATCACAGCTTCTGATCCCACCTCCGCTACCAAATGTGGGGGACGATCCCCTTCCTCCCACGTCACCAATGGGACGTAACTCCACAGGTACAGCTCTCCGGCGCCCCCTTTGTCTCTCAGGTCAGCAAGGGAACTGCACCTAGAGCAAATGGCCGCCGGGGAGGGTGTCCTGTTACCCACTGGGTATTCTAAGATTCGTGATCAGAGTAAAAGCATCAGCCCAAGATTAATTTTATGTTTTAATTTGCCTTAAGGGCGCACTAGATAATTACAGAAATATACAGTAAAGCTATACAACGTAATTACAATGGAATGGCAGTCAGAGTAAAAATACAACGATAATGTACAAGGCTAAAAGGTATAAGCTATAGATCAATATTACCGGGTTGTATGGTCATGGGGAGGCATGGAGCTCTGCGTTCCCCAGGTGAAAGTCTTCAGTTGCTGGACAGTCCCCAATGCATGTGCTGCAGCTCCATTTGGCAAGTCTGTCCCTTGTGCTTCTGTGTGTGAAATTTAATGATCACAGGGGTACCTGGCTACAGCTCTTAACCCTGCTAGGCCCCTCCCCTTTTGCTTTGAAGCCCGCATATTAACTGGCCTGCAATTCATATGGAGCAGGAAACAATGGCTTGAGCTTGAGCTATTTACCATACGACTGACCATCTTATTCAGACCCTGGCCTAAACCAATTAGCATGTAAAGGCCTATTGATTCATAGTGGACATCAAAGCTGGTCGTACTGAATATGCTAATAGGCCCTGTGTAGTTAAAAGTCTGTGGCTGTGTGAACTGACAAAATGGAGGCTGGTACAGGCCCTATACAAAATGGTGGCGGTCCCGACCTCACACCTCCCTGCTTTTGAGGGCGCTAGGGGGTATCACATTCCTGTGTTCCCCCGTGCGCCCTACTGCACCCTCTCCTTGCCGGGACAACCCATCAGCATTACCATGGTCACTGCCTCTTTTGTGGCGAATGGTGAAGTGGTACTGTTGGAGAGCGAGGCTCCAGCGTAGCAACCTCCCATTCGTCCCAGAGACCGTGTGTAACCAGCTGAGGGGGTGGAGAGGGAGAGGAGCCACCAGGTAGGACCCCAGGTCAGGAGTTCCCTACATCCGGGATGTCAGGAAGTCAGGGAAGTCTGCCTGACCCGGCGACTTGGTCAGAGGATGAGGGAAAGCAGGCGCTACCCGTGGTCTCAGCGGTCGTGGCCGCTGTTACCAGGAGTGGGAGCGCTGAAGCCCAAGGAGCCTCACGGAGGTCCGACAGTTTCCCCCTCTCTGACCAAGTGGCTGCCGAGTCAGACAGTAGCCAGGAGACAGATCCCGGGGAACTGACAGAGGACAGGGCAGTTTCATCAATTCTTGCCATATCTAGTCAGGGATTTCAGGCAGCGTTGGAAGCTGACCCTAGCCTGTGTGTGAGCGGTTCAATGGCACCTTAAAGCAGATGCTGAAGATGTTGGTCGACTCCCACGGGAGAGACTGGGAGCGGTATCTCCCACACCTGCTGTTTGTCTACCGGGAGGTTCCACAGGCCTCAACGGGGTTCTCCCCCTTTGAGCTCCTGTACGGGCGATGTGTACGGGGGCCCCTTGCTCTGGTGAAGGAAGCATGGGAAGGGGATTTAGCCACCCCTGGAGTGTCGGTCATTGAGTATGTCGTGCGCTTCCAGGACCGAATGATGGCCTTGATGCGGCTGGTGCATGACAATATGGCCCAAGCTCAGGCTGACCAGAAGCGATGGTACGACCAGAATGCTTGTGAGCGGACCTACCAGGTGGGTCAAAAGGTGTGGGTACTGGTCCCCGTACCCCAAAACAAGCTTCAGGCGGCCTGGGAGGGTCCATACCTCGTACACGAGCAGCTCAACGCCGTCACCTACCTGGTCACCCTGGACCACGCCCGTGGTAGGAGGAAGGCCTTCCATGTGAACATGATGAAGGCCCATCATGAGCGGGAGGCTTATGCTCACCCAGTGTGCAACCTTCCAGAGGAAGAAGAGGCAGAAACCCTCCTCGATCTGCTCACCCAAGCCAAGTCGGGTGGATCCATCGAGGATGTGGGGGTTGGCCACCAGCTCTCGGAGGACCAACGTTCCCAGCTGGGGGCCACCCTACACCCCTTTCGGGAGCTGTTCAGCAGCCTGCCCGGAAGGACTGAGGCAGCAGTTCATGACGTGGACACTGGCAACCACCCCCCAATCCAGCGTTCAGCATATCGGGTCTCTCTTGAGGTGCAGCAGCAGATGCGCCAAGAGATAGACGAGATGCTGAGGCTGGGGGTGATCCAAGCGTCCAACAGCGCGTGGGCTTCGCCTGTAGTCCTCGTCCCTAAAAAGGACCGAACTACGCGGTTCTGCGTGGACTACAGGGGGCTCAACGCTGTGACGGTCACCGATGCGTACCCAATGCCGCGCATCGATGACCTGCTTGACCAGCTGGCCGGGGCCAAGTACCTGACCATCATGGATCTGAGCAGGGGGTATTGGCAGATTCCCCTGACCCCTAGGGCACGGGAACGCTCTGCCTTTATCACCCCATTTGGACTGTACGAGTCCACGGTGATGCCCTTCGGCATGAAGAATGTCCCTGCCACTTTTCAGCGGATGGTCAACACGCTGCTCGAGGGACTGGAAGGGTATGCGACCGCGTACCTGGATGACATTGCCATCTTCAGTCCCACCTGGGAGGATCACCTAGAGCACCTGGCGCAGGTGCTCGGGCGGATCCAGCGAGCAAGCTTGACCATTAAGCCAGAAAAATGCCAGCTGGGTATGAGTGAGGTCCACTACCTGGGACACCGGGTAGGTGGGGGAGCTCTGAAGCCAGAGCCCGGGAAGGTGGATGCCATCGCATCCTGGCCCACCCCCAGGACCAAGAAGCAGGTGATGTCCTTTTTGGGTACTGCTGGGTACTATAGGAGGTTTGTTCCACACTATAGTGCCCTGGCCAAGCCCCTGACAGACCTCACCAAGAAAAGGCTGCCCATCGCAGTCGACTGGACAGTCGCCTGCGAGACAGCTTTCCAGGCGCTCAAGACCGCCCTTTCTAGTTCTCCTGTACTACAGGCAGCCGACTTCACGCGGCCATTCTTAGTGCAGACCGACGCCAGCGACTTCGGCCTCGGTGCTGTGCTCAGCCAGGTTGACACTACGGGCCATGAACACCCCATTTTGTACCTGAGCAGGAAGCTCCTGCCGAGGGAAGTGGCCTATTCCACGATGGAGAAGGAATGTCTGGCAATTGTGTGGGCCCTGCAGCGTCTGCAGCCATACTTGTACGGACGCCAATTCACCGTGGAAACAGACCACAACCCCCTCAGCTGGTTACACACGGTCTCTGGGACGAATGGGAGGTTGCTACGCTGGAGCCTCGCTCTCCAACAGTACCACTTCATCATTCGCCACAAAAGAGGCAGTGACCATGGTAACGCTGATGGGTTGTCCCGGCAAGGAGAGGGTGCGGTAGGGCGCACGGGGGAACACAGGAATGTGATACCCCCTAGCGCCCTCAAAAGCAGGGAGGTGTGAGGTCGGGACCGCCACCATTTTGTATAGGGCCTGTACCAGCCTCCATTTTGCAAGTCTGTCCCTTGTGCTTCTGTGTGTGAAATGGAATGATCACAGGGGTACCTGGCTACAGCTCTTAACCCTGCTAGGCCCCTCCCCTTTTGCTTTGAAGCCCGCATATTAACTGGCCTGCAATTCATATGGAGCAGGAAACAATGGCTTGAGCTTGAGCTATTTACCATACGACTGACCATCTTATTCAGACCCTGGCCTAAACCAATTAGCATGTAAAGGCCTATTGATTCATAGTGGACATCAAAGCTGGTCGTACTGAATATGCTAATAGGCCCTGTGTAGTTAAAAGTCTGTGGCTGTGTGAACTGACAAAATGGAGGCTGGTACAGGCCCTATACAAAATGGTGGCGGTCCCGACCTCACACACCCCAAGTCTAAAAATAGCAGCCCGCAGCCGCCCCAGAAAAGGTGCATCAATAAAATGTGCCAATTCTGGCTCTTTGCCCGACTCTTCCCACATGCCCTGTGGTGGTGGTAAGTGGAGTTAATTTTTATTGGGTTGATATCACCTTTGTATTGTCTGGTGAAACCTGTGGAGAGATCTTAAAATTGCTGTTGAGATAAGGAACCCTTCAAATACGAGATACCAGGAGTAGTGTTGAGCGATACTGCTCAATATCTAAAAATATCGGATCGGAATGGTATCGCCGATATCACTAAAATATCGGCGATACCCGATACCGATACCGGAAGTCCAATGTAAGTCTATGGGAACCAAATATCGACATTAAAAAAAAACCATTCTTGCCTTGTTGGTTAATTGTACATGAAGGAAAACAACAAAGAGTAATGTAGAATGTATTGGGGGAAGTTGAGGAGACAATAAAGGCATACATGTTTAACACAATGCATTGGAATAGCATTAATATATTTTTTTTTGGAAATACGTTTGGATTGACGAACAAATTGACAATGTTGTTAACCTTTTTTCTATTTTGGCAAATATGTATGTTTCACAACTTCCATGCTCTTCACCTTTTTAACTTTTGCCAGTGCCACACTTTCTCCTTCATAATCTTCAGCAGCAGCATCATCTTTCTCATCAAATTATTCTTCATCTTCACCTTCTTAATCTTCTTCTTAAACTTCTTGCTATTCATGTTTTTGTTTACATTACTCATATTGTTATTATTAAACTATTAATCTTCTTCATATTCAAATTCTTCATCTTCTTCCTCTTCATCTTCTTCATCATATTCTTATTTGTGACAGAGATTCCTGTACTTGTAATCTGCAAAAGTATGAATTGTTCATCCTTCCGTTCTTGCTGTCACAAAAGATTTAAATTACAACAGTATTTGTCCGTGTTCAGTTTAGCCTGCAGCAGCAGGCATTTTCCAGGGGCACCACGAGGAGGAACGGACTCACCCCCATACACTGCTTAGTCTTCTTCTGCTTAGAATTTAGAGCATATATTTTGCTCTTCATTTTGGTCTTATACTTCATGTCCTTCTGCTTTTTGATCTTCTGCTTATTGTTCTTCTGTCTCTTGTTCTGTATCTTGTAGTTTGTCTTAACCTTCTTTGTCCTGTTGGTGATCTTCTTCTGGGTAATCTTTTATTTTTTCTTTGTGATGGTGTTCAGGCTGGTTGGCTTCATGCTCGTCGTCCTTGTTGTCGTCATCTTCTTCTGGGTGGTCTTTAAGGTCGTCTAATTTCCGAGAACCAGCTGACGTTACTGGAACCCGGACGGGTATCAGATGGAACAAGAGACAATGGAAGTAACGAGGACCAGCTGACTGTGCTGGAACCCAGAGGGGCAGCAGAAGGAAAAGAGGCAATGTCACAACCGAGTACCAGCTGACGTTACTGTGACACGGTTACTAAGCAGGAGGTACCTGTGCTCCAAAGCACTACCAAGGACCAGCAGACGTTGCTGGAACTCGGATACGGAGATGGAGGCACCTAGGCCAAAGGCACTGGGGAGAACCAGTTGACGGTACTGGACCCCGGAGGGGCAGCAGAAGGAAAAGAGGCAATGTCACAACCGAGTACCAGCTGACGTTACTGTGACACGGTTACTAAGCAGGAGGTACCTGTGCTCCAAAGCACTACCAAGGACCAGCAGACGTTGCTGGAACTCGGATACGGAGATGGAGGCACCTAGGCCAAAGGCACTGGGGAGAACCAGTTGACGGTACTGGACCCCGGACGGGTAGCAGAACGCACCCATGAAAATGTAAGTTGACAGGACGCAAGCCGTCCGCAGTTACCGAATCACACAGTCCTACAGTGGGTGCTTGTCCTATTGTCACAATGGAAACAGCCTTTATTTACATATCCCACAGCACACATAGGAATCACCTAAACTGCAGGCACCATAGAGTCGGCTAACCCGAATGCAACACGACAGCACAACTTATTGGAGAATAATTGACGTTCACACTGCCAGGAAACAGCTGTCGTGCTGTAACCAGGCTGGCCAGGAGTCAGTACCCCTGCCAATTACTTACGAGCAACAAATGCCGGTGTTGTAGCCCAGGGAGTAGAGTTCAGGTGGTAGAAAGATGAACATAACAGGAGACATGGAAAACATTGCCAGGCAAACAGTTATTTAATCTGAAAACGGACAGGCAAATTCAGGTGAGATCCATGCCTTGTTCATTTTCAGAAAAGTAAGCCGGTCTACATTCTCTGAGGATAGTCGCATGCGACGGTCTGTTAGTACACCACCTGCAGCACTAAAGACGCGCTCAGATAATACACTGGCAGCAGGGCAAGCCAGCACCTCCAATGCATACTGGCTAAGCTCTGGCCATGTATCAAACTTAGAGACCCAAAATTTGAAAGGGGAAGAGGCATCTGGAAGTACACTTAGAGGGAAAGCCAAGTAGTCTGTCACCATCTTACGGAAACGTTGCTTCCTGGTGACTGGAGCCGTCTCGGATGGTGTAGACCTTGCTGGCGCTGTCACAAAACTTCGCCACATTTGTAACATACAGCTCTTGCCCTGTGCAGAGGCGCTGCTTGTGCTCCCTCTTGTTGTAGAGGTGTCTACACTGCCTCGACGCACAGAGCTGCTTTGTAAAGCAGTAGCAGCAGCAGCTCTCTCGGCTGGAATGTACAACAGTATGGATTGCACCAGTGTGTCTTGGTACTCCCGCATTTTACGGTCCCGGTTCACCGGTGTGATGAGGGTTTGTAAGTTGTCCCAGTAGCGAGGGTCTAGGAGGGTGTACACCCAATAATCTGACGTGGTGAGAATGTGGGCGATGCGGCGGTCGTTTCTCAGGCACTGAAGCATGAAGTCAACCATGTGCTGCAGACTCCCAACTGGCCAACAAAAGCTGTCCTCTGGAAGAGGCGTCATCTCTGCCTCCTCTGCATCACCCCACCCTCGCTCTACATACTGACTAGAGCGTTGTGTACCTCCCTCTGTAGGGATTTCTTCCTCCTCCATTGACTCCTCCTCCTCCTCATCCTCCTCACAAAGTGAGCCCTGCCCAGCCCTTTGTGAGGAACCACGTTGCGCTGACTGTCCTGAAGGTAATTGAATTTGTGACTCCTCATCCTCCACCTCTTCCAAAACCTCTTCCTTAGTGCTTTCAGTGATTTCTGAAGCAGGCAGATAAGGGGGACAGTCATGCTGACTAGTGCATCATCTGCACTCGCCATCCGCGTTGAGACATCAAACGCACGTAAAACGTCGCAGATGTCCTTCATAGAGGCCCACTCAGTAGTGGTGAAGTGTGAACGGCGCAAATTGCGAGTTGATTGCGCCTGTTGCAGCTGATACTCCATTACTGCTGGCTGCTGCTCACACAACGCTCCAACATATGTAACGTGGAATTCCACCTGGTGGGTACGTCACTATGATGCGATGTTCAGGAAGGCGAAATCTGACTTGCAGAGCTGCAATGCGCGATCTGGCCATGCTGGAACGTCGCAAGTGAGCGCACTCTAGGCGGACCTTGTGCAGCAGTGCATCAAGATCCGGATAGTCCCTCAAAAAACTCTGCACGACCAAGTTGAGCACATGTGCCAGACATGGTATGTGAGTGAGGTTGCCAAGGCCCAGAGCTGCCACCAGATTTTGGCCATTGTCACACACTACCAAGCCTGGCTGGAGATTAGCTGACAAAAACCACACGTTGCTCTCCTGCTTGATGGCATCCCAGAGCTCCTGCGCTGTGTGGCTTCGATTCCCCATGGAAATTAATTTCAGGACGGCCTGTTGACGTTTGGCCACGGCTGTGCTCATATCGGTCGCAACAGGTAAGCGTTCACGGGTCCATGTGGAGGTATACCGTGACGGCTCGTGCAGCGATGATTCTGAGGAACTGGAGTAGGAGGAGGAATCAATGTGTACAGACTGGATTCCTGCAATCCTTGGAGTTGGCAGAACACGTACAGCGCCACTGGCAAGATCTGTACCCGGCTCCACAACATTGACCCAATGGGCAGTGAGGGAAAGGTATCGTGCCTGGCCATGGGTACTGGTCCACGCATCGGTGGTCAGGTGGACCCTGCTACTGATGGTGTTTAGTAGCGCATGTTTAATGTTTCCCTCGACATGTTTTTGCAGAGCAGGGACGGCTTGCCTGCTGAAATAAAATCGGCTTGGCACATTATATTGTGGGACTGCCAATGCCATTAAGTTCCTGAAACTGTCAGTCTCCACCAGCCTGAATGACAGCATTTCAAGGGACAGGAGTTTTGCAATGCCAGCATTCAGAGCCTGTGCTCGTGGATGGTTTGCCGAGTATGGCCGTCTTTTATCCCATGCCTGTGGTACCGATGGCTGTTTTGTGGCCTGGGAGTGTGACGATGATTGTGAACTTGCTGCTGTGGGTGGAATAACAGTTTGTCTATGGACAACAGTGACCGAGGTTCTTCCATGGAGATCCTGTGAGGAAGCCGAACCAGGTGTGTGTGAGCTGGAGGTAGAGGCTCCAACACGACCTGAAGATGTAGGTGCTGCTGTAGGTTGGCCTACATCTCCAGTGTGTCTTTGTAACTCAGCTACGTGCTTTGTCCGTACATGTTTCCACATATTTGTGGTATTCAGGTTACTGATATTTTTACCTCTTTTAACTTTTTGCTTACACAGCTTGCATTTAACATAGCAAATATCATCTACAAGTCTGTCAAAAAAGGACCACGCAGTGCAAGTCATGGGAGCGCCAATTTTGACATTTGTAAGAGAACTGCTCCCAACAGGTGCCAAACTGGAGGCTACAGGCAAGCGAGCCTACCTCTCCCTCCTCTTTGTACCGTTGGGCCAATCTCTTCCTCAGAGCTGCTCCCACCACTTTCCTGTTGCTCACGCCATGTTGGGTCTCGGACTTCATCATCTCCACTACCCTCTTCCAACACCTGCTGCTGTTGGATGGTCTGGGCAGCACCATGCTCCACAAAACCTGGCACCTGATTCTCATCATCATCATGAGATGCGTTCTGCGGTGTGCTGTCCATCGGCACTGGCTCACCCGCCCTTCAGATTGAGAGAGACACAGCTGTTGCGCATCACTGCATACTCCCTCTTCTTCAAATTGCAGAATGCTGCTTGCCTGTGCCGTGTTTGCGAGCCAACAGATTCTGAGAACAGAAGCAGAGACTCAGCTGGCTCCTGTACAGAACTCTCTGACTGCCTGGGCAATTTGACAGGCGGTGAACAGACAGATGGTTGCTCAACAGTGTTGTGTTCCTGAGAGGAGGTGGAAGGAATTGAAGTCGATGCATTGGCTGCCATCCAACCAACAACGGCTTCAATTTGTTCTTCCCGCAGCAGGGGGGCACGCCGAGCTCCTACCAAAGTGCGCATAAAGGAACGCTCACGGGGAAAACTGGTGGATGCTGTGTCACTGAGGGCGGCAGCAGCCACAGAATCCCCACGACCTCTCCCTGCTGAAACTCCACGGCCACGACCACGTGCCTTACTCACTGACTTCTTCATCTTGGTAGATTGATAAAGAAAGTCAGAAAAGTTATAAGGCCTAAGTGTGGTTATTACGCAGAGATTGAAGTGAACACTGAAACACAACTGTTCACAATCTGTGAAAGGCTACTCCTTTGTCTACTTCTATAGTGTTTGCAACCAATGTATTGGATACGGATGGAAGCGCGTCACACTAATAGATTATATTTATTTTAAATGGAATGGAGCAGAACCAATTGGAGAGAAATGACAAGGATGAGGAACTGAGACACGCTCAGCAGAGTACAAGCAGCAGTGCTTGAACAAGTAACTGGAGCGTGATGTGCACTCAAAAAATAAAAAACACAGACTGAAGTGAACACTGAAACACAACTGTTCACAATCTGTGAAAGGCTACTCCTTTGTCTACTACGGATGGAAGCGCGTCACACTAATAGATTATATTTATTTTAAATGGAATGGAGCAGAACCAATTGGAGAGAAATGACAAGGATGAGGAACTGAGACACGCTCAGCAGAGTACAAGCAGCAGTGCTTGAACAAGTAACTGGAGCGTGATGTGCACTCAAAAAATAAAAAACACAGACTGAAGTGAACACTGAAACACAACTGTTCACAATCTGTGAAAGGCTACTCCTTTGTCTACTTCTATAGTGTTTGCAACCAATGTATTGGATACGGATGGAAGCGCGTCACACTAATAGATTACATTTATTTTAAATGGAATGGAGCAGAACCAATTGGAGAGAAATGACAAGGATGAGGAACTGAGACACGCTCAGCAGAGTACAAGCAGCAGTGCTTGAACAAGTAACTGGAGCGTGATGTGCACTCAAAAAATAAAAAACACAGACTGAAGTGAACACTGAAACACAACTGTTCACAATCTGTGAAAGGCTACTCCTTTGTCTACTTCTATAGTGTTTGCAACCAATGTATTGGATACGGATGGAAGCGCGTCACACTAAAATTTAAATTGCATGGAGCCGCAAGAATTACACTGAAGAAAAAAAAAGAGTCTGTGAGTGACACGTGCAGATGCCTACAGACAGCGTTGCATGCAGAGCAAACTGCAGCGTCACCTGCACTCACACACACCTTGCAGAGCTGTTAAAACAACACTGCAGGCAAAAGGAAGCTTTACACAGCGGTTGGTGCTAGCCTGCCTAAAGCACAGTACACTAAATCGCAATCTCTAACTGTCCATCAGAGTCAGCACAGCAGCGTTCTGTCCCTTACTGAATTCACAGCACAGTGACGCTAAAATGGCGGCGGCGCCTTTTATAGTGCATTCTGACATCATTTCAGCATCCAATCACAGCCATGCCATTAGTTAACATGACCGCAGCAGTACAGGATGTGCCCACACTTCGTAGGATTCCTCATTGGCTGACTAAAATCACATTGCCTCTCAAAGAATTATGGGAACTTCCGATTCCGGTATACGATATATGGAAAATATCGGAACTAAGTATCGAAAGTCCGATACAGCTAATATCGGCCGATACCCGATACTTGCGGTATCGTATCGCTCAACACTAACCAGGAGCAATTTGCAGAAGAAGAGTCATCCAAAATTTCAGTTGAGAGGTTTAAGAAGCTTGTTGTTGGTTATAGGAATTGACTGATTGCAGTTATTTATTTCAAGAGTGTGCAGCCAAATATTAGTTGAGGCTGGCAACAATTTTGTTTGTCCCATTTTTGGGGTTTTGTGTAAAATTATGTCCAATTTGCCTTTTTTCTCTGCTTTTTTGTGTTGTTCCAATGCACACAAAGGAAATAAATGTGTATAACAAAACATGTGTAATTGTAATAATTTTCTGTGAGAAATACTTCATTTTCTTGAACAATTTCAAGAGTGACAATACTTTCGGCCATGACTTTAGGTAAAAAAAAAACTTTAGTAAGAAATAAACGTGTTAAAAAAGCATAAAAAAATCTAACTTGCTACAAAAAGGAAATGTAGGTTCAAAGGAAAAATCTAAGGGTGAGTTTCCACGGTCAGGAAACGCTGCGTGTTTGGCGCTGTGCGCTGGCGCAGCGCCAAACACGCAGCGTCCAGATGTTACAGCATAGTGGAGGGGATTTCAAGAAATCCCGTCTCCACTATGCGTAACAATACGCAGGTGGCAAACCTGCGTAAACGGACATGCGGCGCGTCTTTTCAGACCGCAGCATGTCCTCGCGTATTGCGGCGACGGTGCGTCGCCGCAACATAATTAACACAGGGCTATGTAGCCCTGCGCTCTTTCCGGAGGTGTTCCGGAGGTGTCCTGAACACCTCCGGAAAGAGCGCGCATCAGAAAGGGGGCGGGGCTTAGACGGAGCGGAATTTCCGCTCCGTCAAAAGCGCTATGGTTCCGGACCGTGGAACCATAGCCTAATAAAAAGCAGCTTAACTTTGCACATTACTATTAATACCGGCATGTCTGCTCAACGTAATGAATGCAATGTTGAAAAAACAGATTATAAATGTGATATAATATGAAGGTGTAATTACATTTGTATGTCAATCTAAATGCCCAAATAATCCCTCTACTGTATTTAATTAAAATCAACAATGCAGAAAAAAAATAAACCATCTGTATAGGAGATACATTGTTTATACATTATACCTCATCTCTCTGTGTTTCACAGTTGGATTTACATTGTCTGATTTCAATCTACTCCAGTAAAAACAAAAATAAATGAGGGATATAGAAATATGAAAAAACACAAAATATTACACATCCATGATAATTTATGCATTTTCTATATGTACATTAATCATGCTTCCTGGACTAGTAAAGTCCACATAAATTTAATAAGCTTTTGCAGTGTAAACACAATTTTCATCAAACGAAGGTTGAAAGATCTAATTCATCTTCGTTAGGTCAAAAATGAAATAAGCCTATTTAGCCTCATATGTTTGTGCTGAGAGTAGTAATTCTGTAACCTTTTCATCGTTATATAGGAATGGTAATACTTCTATAGGTCACCATCTAGAATATATTGCGCTTAAGGAAATATTGGAAACACAGTAGGTTAGAACGTAGCAATGAAACATAGTAACTTGATCACTAATGTTTGTAAAATGTAATTCATTTGTCCATATTGGTGACTCAGAGATGTAGAAAAATGCACATTTCTTAGGTCTCATTCACATATTAGTTTTTTAAAGTCAGTCACAATACGTTGTCTCGACGGATCCATCGCAGATTGCGAAAAACTGATGCGACAGATCCATTTTTTCGATGAATCTGACGTCGGATCCGTCGAAAAAACTGATCCGTCGCATCAGTTTTTTCATCTGTTTTTTCCGGTTTTCGATGGATCCGTTTTTTAAAAGCCAGCAATTCAGTGCGCTGTACAGTAAAATTACACTGACATGTTTAATAAAGAATCGAAAGAATAGATATATACACATAGAATACATATATATATATATTTATAGTTTATAGAATTCTACATAGCATAATAGCCGCTAAATCAATTGCCGGCTTCAGTAAAATAATTACCGAACCCGACATGATATGACTCATGGTTTACATATAGTAAACCATGTCATATCAAAACGATTTATATATGTCAGTGTTTAATCAATTTAGTAGTTTGTGTTAGGAAAAATTTGGAACTCTAGGGGTTAAATTTAAGGTTATAATCACCGAGAAAAATTACCCTGGGCTCCAGTGCAATTTTCTCTGCCAGAGAGGGAAAGCCAGTGAGTGAGGACAGATATTCATAGCCTAGAGAGGGACCATTGTGTTTGCTCCCCCACCGGCTACAAACATCTATATATACACTGCTCACAAAAAATTAGGGATACTTGCCTTTCGGTGAACTTTCAGGATAAACCTAAAATGCACTTTAACCTTTTCATGTGAAGTGAATGGGAGCTTCTCTAAACTTTTGAATACACTTGTCCAACTGTTCAATGTTTCAGTACTTTCAGCACAGCTTGATTTTTACAAACAGGGAGCTTAATAGCAAAATTTAGAACATGTATTTGATGCATGAATCGGCCAATAAAATTTGGGGTTCAATTAGAATTGGTATTAAAGAGTCCTCCACATCATGATGTTCACATTTTGACATGAGATCAGATCAATACCAAATAATTGATCAACAGTATCTCACCATTGCAATGCCTCAAGCAGGATGTTCTCAGATGGAGGTGGCCACTGAGCTTAAAATGCCACAGAGCGTCATCAGCAGGTTGTAACAGAGATACAGTGAGACTGGAAGAGTCACAGAAAGGCAGAGAAGTGGACATCCTTTGGCTACATACCATACTGAGGACCACTTAAATGTGAACAATGCCTTTCGGATGATGAATGTCACACAACTCAATTTAAAGGAGGTGAGAGGCACCCATATGTCACATCAGACCATTTGAAACTGTTTACATCAGTGTGGTCTGCGTGTTAAACGACCTGCAAGGGTACGCGGCAACACCATCAGGCAAAGAAATCGTCATCTTGCATGGGCCAGAATGAGGGACCAGTGGACCTCAATCCTGTTCACTGAAGAAAGTTGATTCACGCTGAGCTGAAAAGATTGCCGCTAACAATGTTGAAGATGTCAATGCTAGTGCTATGTATCAGCCACTGTTGTTACCCGACGAACCTGGTGTTACAATGCGCGCATTTGTGTCTAGTCAATACATAACTGCCTTATACATTATGAATTATACAGTGACAAGACCTACTACTTGAGTATCATCATGAATCCAGTCATTGTCCCTCTGCATGAGCAACACACATCTAACTTAATCTTCATGGACAAAAATGCTCCTGCTCATCAAGGTTACATCATTATGAAACGGCTGCTTGAGACAGGAGTACCTCAAATGGAGTGGCTTGTACTTTCTTCAAACCTGAATCCTATAGAAAATCTATGGGATTAGCTGTAGTCCTGTAGAGGCTTGTAACTCTGTACCACAGAATCAAGCAACGCCCTTCAAGAAGAGTAGGAATTCATGCCTCAGTAAACAATAACTTGACTTGTGAACAGCATGAGACGTCGTAATTAATGCTCAAGGCCCCATGATAAGATATTGAGACATTGACACTTTTGTTGGCTTTTACCCACTGTTGTAGCCTTTTATTTCAATAAATTGTTTGAGTTGAGGAAATCACAATTGCAAACTTCTACTCAAATGTCCTACTTTCATGATAAAATATCATTGTAGTGTGAAATTTTTAGGTTTTCCATAAAAAAACAAATATTCCTAACTTTTTGTGAGTAGTGTATATATTGTATATACATATCTGTAGTCCATCCCAGCCTTGTGCAGGTCTACAATTTTGTCCCTGGTGTCCTTAAACAGCTCTTTGGTCTTGGCCATGATAGAGAGGTTGGAATGTGATTGATTGAGTGTGTGGACAGGTGTCTTTTATACAGGTAATGAGTTCAAACAGGTTCAATTAATACAGGTAATGAGTGCAGAGTAGGAGGCTTCTTAAAGAAAAACTAACAAGTCTGTGTGAGACAGAATTCTTGCTGGTTGGTTGGTGATGAAATACTTATTTCATGCAATATACCGTATATACTCGTGTATAAGCCGAGATTTTCAGCACCTTTTTTTGTGCTGAAAATGCCCCCTCGGCTTATACACGAGTCATAGGGCAGAAACCAGCGGGGGAGGGGATGCGGCGGCAGGAACCGGTGTCTAGAACATCG
The DNA here is from genome assembly GCA_033576555.1 of Oophaga sylvatica. Taxonomy (NCBI): domain Eukaryota; kingdom Metazoa; phylum Chordata; class Amphibia; order Anura; family Dendrobatidae; genus Oophaga; species Oophaga sylvatica. Next base: position 52,017,978 of record JARQOD010000008.1, on the reverse strand, counting down.
TACTCACCCTCCCCGTGCCATCGCTGAACGTCCCTGCAATCCTGCATTCTCCCCGGCTTCCTGCAGCTCTCCAGCGCTGAGCGGTGACGTAATACCTGCTCATTAAGGTCATGTAATATGGACGCAACGCCACTCCCATGGGCGTGGCCTCCATATTCATGGCCTTAATGAATGGTATTATGTCACCGCTCAGCTCTGGAGAGCTGCAGGAAGCCGGGAGAATGCAGGATTGCCAGCCAGGACATTCAGCGATGGCACGGGGAGGGTGAGTATGATGGAGGAGGATGGGGGGAGCATGGATGAGGACAAGGAGCACGGAGCAGGACGGGGGGAGGACGGAGAGCACGGAGCAGAACGGGGGAGGACGGAGAGCACGGAGCAGAACGGGGGAGGACGGAGAGCACGGAGCAGGACGGGGAGGACGGAGAGCACGGAGCAGAACGGGGAAGGACAGAGAGCACGGAGCAGAACGGGGAGGACGGAGAGCACAGAGCAGAACGGGGGGAGGACGGAGAGCCCGGAGCAGAACGGGGGAGGACGGAGAGCGCAGAGCAGAACGGGGGGAGGACGGAGAGCGCTGAGCAGGACGGGGGGAGGACGGAAAGCACGGAGCAGGACGGGGGTGGGCACAGAGGAGAATGGGGGAGTGCAGAGCAGGATGGGGGAGCACGGAGCAGGACGGGGAGGATGGAAAGCACGGAGCAGGACAGGATAATGGAGCAGGAGGAGCGGAGCACAGAGGAGAATGGGGGCGCACAGAGCTGGATGGGGGAGCACAGAGCAGGATGGCAACTTATACACCCGGCTTATACGCGAGTCAATAAGTTTTCCAAGTTTTTTGTGGCAAAATTAGGGGGGTCAGCTTATACACGGGTCGGCTTATACACGGGCCGGCTTATACATGAGTATATACGGTAATACAATTTTTTAAATTTAAAATCTTACAATGTGATTTTCTGATTATTTTAAGACTCTGTCTCTCACAGTTGAAGTGTAACTATGATAAAAATGTCAGACCTCTTCTGCAGTGTATCAAATACTTATTTTCCTGTGTATATATATTTACAGTATGTCTAATAAACTAACCATATAAAGGTAAAAAGTCATTTTGATGTCCTGTGATTTATGTAAAATTGAATTGTTTTCTACTTTGGTGAGCATTAATATATATTAGGCTTATAATTCTGGGGCAAATATCAGCATTAGGTTACCCTGTTGCTCTGGTGTTTTTATGGCAGCATGCTAGTTCACATTTTATGGGTAACGTGCTATGTTCTTAAAATGCAAGAAACAAGAATCTTTGCGAGCTCAGCTATGAACTTCAGACCATAATTAAGGTTTGTAACATTCTCTTGACTTTTTATTAACCCATCCATGGGGAGTTTACACTCAACAGTTATTCGTTATGAACAGTATGGGAGCTGTGAGACACATTCCCTTCAAACTCATGCATTTACAATCCTACCTAACATAAAAGCTACATCAAGGATGGTCAAAGAGTTCATTTATTGTCCCAGAAGAAAGCTACTGTGATATTTTTGCAGTGTCCCCGGGTGCACATTTATATTTGCAGCAATTGAAAAACAGAGAAAACCTTTTAAATAAAAGCAGAATTCTGAAAGAGCTGAAAAGTAAAATGATTCAATATAGAGCCTTTATTCATGCATCGTATGCAGTATATGGATTATGAACAATAGCATTAAAATCATTATTTTTTTTTAGCAATCCACTTAAGAATATACTTCTATTCAATCATGGAACATTGTAACAAGGATCTACTGTACTTTATAACTAGAGATGAGCGAATTTGTTTGGATTTTGTCCCGAATTTGATTTTGACATATTCAGGCCATATTCGAACAATATTTGTGCCGAATGTATGTCTTATGATCGATTAAGTAATTTCTACTTCCATTGACTCTAAGGACGTTTGGCTGTGTTTAACAAATATTGCAAAAACAATATTCGATTCCGATCGTATTCAGAACCGATTCTGAACAAATTTGTTTATCTCTAGTTATAACTAATATTTTAAAAGCTTAGAATAAGGACATCCTTAATTTGTATCTTGTATATGGCTGCAGATGAACTTGAGCCTAACATTAGAGTTGCTGTCAAGAATATACTTTGATTTTGCATGTACAGTCGGTTTAGCAATTGCATTTGTTCAGATGCCACAGATTTGTGACAGATTATCAAATCAAGAGATCTGTTACAAATAGACTCACATATGAAAAAAATTAAAGTCGACTTGTTATCATTAGGCTAGGGTACCATAAGTGTAAATTCTCTCACCTGAGAGAATAGGTCAATTATGCACATCATGCTCTGATCCGAGTTTGACAACAAAGAATACATGAAATTTTGAATAGCAATATGGCTTTGGAGTATAAGGAAACATTTGAGACGCTTAGTATAAACATTTGGCCAAAGATTTTAAAGCCCACCAACCATCGTCAAGGTGGTCTCAATTCTGGTGAGTCCCTGACCTAATGTGAACATACCTCTATTAGGCTGATATCTGAATTTCTGGGTGAATATGCACCTCTGTCAGTAATGCCTGCATTTATGGGTAAAGTATGCTTGAGTGCAGCCTTTTTTTTGTATGTTTTACATGGGGGTAGCTCCCTTTGGTTTGCACCTAGTTCACATTAGTCTGGAAGTGCCAGTCAGGTTTTTTTGTCTTTTGAATGTTAGCTTACTGACCGAGCACTCCGCCCTCACCAGGTGGTGATTTTAATTACACCAGGTCCCTACTTTACCCATAAATGCAGGCATTACTGACAGAGGTGCATATTCACCCAGAAATTCAGATATCAGCCTAATAGAGGTATGTTCACATTAGGTCAGGGACTCACCAGAATTGAAACCACCTTGACGATGGTTGGTGGGCTTTAAAATGTTTGGCCAAATGTTTATACAAAGCGTCTCAAATTTTTCCTTATACTCCAAAGCCATATTGCTATTCAAAATTTCATGTATTCTATGTTGTCATGCTTCAGTATGCTTGAGTGCAGCCTTTTTTTGTATGTTTTACATGGGGGCAGCTCCCTTTGGTTTGCACCTAGTTCACATTAGTCTGGAAGTGCCAGTCAGGTTTTTTTGTCTTTTTTTTTGTCTTCTGATCTGAGTTTGATCAGATTGTGAGCAGAGTGTGATCTGATTTTCTCAGATGAGGAGAAGATGTTAAAAACCTCTCCATCTTATCCATTCGGTGAGTTCATGGAAATCGAACTGCACTAACAAGACAGCCAAGTGCAGTCCAGTGATTTTCACAGACTCATTGGTTGTATGGCAGAAAATTTGATAAAACTAAGGCATGCTACAATTTTTTTCTTGGACCAGCTCTGTCCTAGGAAGATATCTGACACGGCCCCATAGAATAACATGGGTCGATAGCTAGCTGTCAAAAAGATGGTTAGCACCACTCGTGTGATTATTACGGTAATCTGCACCCACCCTTAAAAGAAATATTGCCCCATTAAACAAAAACACATGACACCAAGATACTAGAAAGAGTGAGAATGATGTTTACAATGATGTTTACTGAGTTTATATGCCTACTTGAAAACCACAAGACACAAAAAGCAATAGTCAGGTACAGTGTGTAAAATAAGTATTTGATTGCCAATTTTGCAAGTTTTCCCACCTACAAAGAATGGAGAGATCTGTAATTTTGCAGGTACACTTCGACTGTGAAAGACAAAATGTAAAAATAAAAACCAGAAAATCACATTGTATGATTTCTAAATTATTAAATTGCATTTTATTGCATGAAATAAATATTTTATCACCTATTAACAAGCAAGAATTCTGTCTGTCACAGACCTGTTTGTTTTTCTTTAAGAAGCACTCCTACTCTGCACTCATTACCTGTAATAATTGCACCTGTTTGAACTTGTTACCTGTATAAAAGACAACTGTCCACACAATTCAATCTATCACACTCCAACCTCTCCACCATGGCCAAGACCAAAGAGCTGTCTAAAGACACTTGCGACAAAATTGCAGACCTGCACAAAGATGGGATGGGTTACAGGACAATAGGCAAGCAACTTGATGAGAAACACAAGTTGACTGTCAATCTTCCTCAGTCTGGGGCTCCATTCAATATCTCGCCTCTTGTAGTAAGGATGATTCTGAGAAAGGTCAGTAATCAGCCAGAACTACCTGGTGAATGACCTGAAAAGGGCTGGGATCACAGTCTCAAACATTACTGCTAATAGCACATTACTTCTTCATGGATTAAAATCCTGCAGGGCACGCAAGGTCCCCTGCTCACACCAGCTCATGTCCAGGCCTGTTTGAAGTTCACCAATGACCATCTAGATGATCCAAGGAAGCATGGGAGCAGGTCATGTGGCCATATGAAACCGGAATAGAACTAAATGGTATCAACTGCACTCTCTGCATTTGGATGAAGAAGAATGATTATGAGTACGACCCCAAGAACACCGTCCAAACTGTGAACCATGATGGGGGAATCATCATATTTTGGGGTGCTTTTCTGCAAAGGGTACCGGATGACTACACCGTATTGAAGGGAAAATGGATGGGGCCATGTATCTAGAGGTTTTGACCAACAACCTCATTACCTCAGTAAGAGCATTGAAGATGGGTTGGGGCAGGGTCATCCAGCATGACCATGACCCGAAATACACAGCCAGGGCAACTAAGGAGCGGTTCCTTAAAAATCATTTATAGGTCCTGAATTGGTCTAGCCAGTCTCCAGACTTGAACCCAAAAGAAAATCTTTGGAGGTAGCGGAAACTCATTGTTGTCCAGCAACAGCTCCAAAAACCGGAAAATGTGGAGAAGATCTGAATGAAGAAGTGAGCCAAAATCCCTGCTGCAGTGTGTGCAACCCTGGTAAAGAACTACAGAAAACATCTGATCTCTGTAATTGCAAACAAAAGTTTCTGAACCAAATATTAAGTTCTGTTTTTCAATTGAATCAAATGCATATTTCATGTCATAAAATGCAAATTAATTATTTAAAAATCATAGCATGTGTTTTCTTGGTTTTATTTTAGATCCTGTCTCTCACAGTTGAAGTGTACCTAGAATAAAAATTACAGACCTCTCCATTCTTTGTACATGGGAAAATTTGCAAAATCGCCAGTGTATCAAATACTTATTTTCACCAGTGTATATGAACAACAAAGTCCTACACAGTCTTTAGTATTTCCTATGTTGGCACCTATTCCTTGCTGTGGAGGTTGGCCCCTATAGATAATGCAGTTGGTGCCACCATTTTCCTTTGTCTTACCCTAAAAATCCCTATAAATCTCTAAGATCTAAAACCTCATACACATATACAGTGGGTACGGAAAGTATTCAGACCCCTTTACATTTTTCACTCTTTGTTTTATTGCAGCCATTTGGTAAATGCAAAAATGTTCATTTTTTCTCGTTAATGTACACTCTGCACCCCATCTTGACTGAAAAAAATCAGAAATGTAGCAGTGTTTGCAATTTTATTAAAAAAGAAAAACTGAAATATCAGCTTGTCATAAGTATTTAGACCCTTTGCTCAGTATTGAGTAGAAGCACCGTTTTGAGCTAGTACAGCCATGAGTCTTCTTGGGAATGATGCAACAAGTCTTCCACACCTGGATTTGTGGATCCTCTACCATTCTTCCTTGCAGATCCTCTCCAGTTCTGTCAGGTTGGATGGTGAACGTTGGTGGACAGCCATTTTCGGTCTCACCAGAGATGCTCAATTGGGTTTATGTCAGGGCTCTGGCTGGGCCAGTCAAGAATGGTCACAAAGTTGTTCTGATGGACTGGTCTTCAAGTCAGATGTTGCCCATCAGCAGTTATTTTACATTAACAAAAGAGAACTATGGATTAAAAGGGGCACTGTGAATAACAAATTAGCAAGAATACACTATGTAAGGGATGGTGCTATATATAACAAGACATAATACTATGTGATAATGGGACAGCACTGTACATAACAGCAGAGGAAGGGATATAATAAGGAACAACACCATATATAACTAGAGAGGATGATAGGCAATAAGGAACAGCATTATCCATAATAAAAGAGGAAACTATGTAGCTAATTACGGCACTATACATAATAAGAGAGTATACTATATACTAATGGACTGTGCTATACATAATAAGGCTACATTCCTGTATCCGCGTGCAGTATCGGTGTGCTGCGCATTTTTACAGACGCATTAAGCATGTCCTAATCTGATCATCAAAATCGGATCAGAACAGAACATTTTCTGACCCTCACGGATCTCATTTTCAGATCTGTGATTTTCACGGGTGTGTGAATGGACCTATAAAACTCTATGAGTCCTTGTGCTGTCCAATAAAAAAATGTGGCATCACACAGACATATCACCTGAATGTGAGAATGCAGCCTAAGGGATTTTACAGATAACATTATCACTCCAAGTCACACATTGCAGATTCAGAATAATATTTACAACCAGGACGACTCATGTGTGGAGTTGAGCGATACTTTCCGATATCCAAAAGTATCGGAATCGGAATGGCATCGCCGATATCACTAAAATATCGGCGATACCCGATACCGATACCGGAAGTCCCATGTAAGTCTATGGGAACAAAATATCGCAACTAAAAAAACCTCTTTCTTTCCTTGTAAACACTAAATATACACACATAGAATACATATATATATATATACATGTCATTGTGACATATATATATACATATATGTATAGTTTATACACTTCTACATAGTAAAATATCCTCTGATTCAATTGCCGGGTAAAGCCGGCTTCTGTGAAAAGACAGAAGCACCCGACATGAAATGACACTTGGTGTACATAGGGTTAACCATGTCTTTTCATGTCCTTTGCTATCTGATTTGCACAAACAATTACATCAGTCTATGTGTGCAAAATTTCACACTTGTAGGGGTTAATTAAGGTGTAAATTCGTTGTAAAAAAAACTGACTTTTTTGCTACGAATTTACACCTTTAATTAACCCCTACAGGTGTGAAATTTTGCACACTTACACTCATGTAATTGTTTGTGCAAATCAGATATCAAACTACATGAAAAGACATGGTTAACCCTATGTAAACCAAGTGTCATTTCATGTCGGGTTCTGCATTTTCACAAAAGCCGGCAATTGAATTAGCGGCTATTATACTATGTAGAAGTGTATGAACTATAAATATAAATATATATATATATATGTGTCACAAATTCAATGACATGTATATATATATATGAGGTGTAAAATTGCTGAAAAAAAATGCGTGGGCTCCCGCCCTATTTTCGCAACCAGACAGACAAAGCCAGTGAGTGGGGGCAGATAATAATAGCCCAGAGAGGGACCATTTTTTTTGGCCCCCCCGGCTACTTAACATCTGCACCCAGACACCCCAGAAAGGGCAAATCTCTAATTAGATTTGCCCTTTCTGGCACTTTGCCCGTCTATTCCATTGCCCTGTAGCGGTGGCGAATGGGTTAATAAGGGGTTAAAATGACCTTGCAATTGAAAGGTCACTTTAAGCCAGGTTAATAATTGAGAGCTGTCAATTAGACAACTATCAATTATTAATCCTATTGTATGAAAGAAAAATCAAACACACACACTTTAATAAGAAAGAAGTTTAATGAAATAATCACACAGTTTTTGACCATATTTTATTTACCTGCTAAAACCATTTCCTGCAATAAAAAGAAAATAATAAAGCAAAATTATTCTTACCAATCCCATGCACAGTCAGGTCCCACGGTGTAATCCTTCAGAAAGGGTTAATGTTTACTGCAGGGACCACAGCTAATGCTGCAGCCTCACAGTAAACCCCCAAATGAATGAGCTCCTCTCCTGGCTGACAGGAGAGGAAGTGGAAAGCTTAATTGATTGCTTTCCACTTTCACTTCAGGTCAGCCAGGGACACCATCAGTGACGTCAGAGGGAACTGATTAACAAAAATAGGGGTTCCCTTCGAAAAAAAAATGGCGTGGGGTCCCCCCTATTTTTGTTAACCAGCCAGATGAAGCAGACCGCTGAGGCCTGGATTTTCAGGCTGTTAAGGAGCCAAGATCCATGGACCTTGCCAGCCTGATAATACCAGGCCACAGCAGTCTGCATATCTTGGCTGATTAACAAAAATAGGGGATCCCCTCGAAAAAAATTGGCGTGGGGTCCCCCCTATTTTTGTTAACCAGCCAGATGAAGCAGACCGCTGAGGCCTGGTTTTTCAGGCTGGTAAGGATCCAATATCCATGGACCTTGCAAGCCTGATAATACCAGGCCACAGCAGTCTGCTTAGCTTGGCTGGTTAACAAAAATAGGGGATCCCTCGAAAAAAAAACGGCGTAGGGGTCCCCCTATTTTTGTTAACCAGCCAAGTAAAATGCAGACTGCTGCGGCCTGGTATTAAAAGACTGTCAAGGCCCATGGATTTTGGCCCTCAACAGCCTGATAATACCAGGCTACAGCAGCCCCACATTTGGCGCATCAAAAGATGTGCCAATTGTGGCACTTTACCCGGCTCTTCCCACTTGCCCTGTAGCGGTGGCAAGCGGGGTAATAAGGGTTTAATGTCACCGTTGATTGCACGGTGACAATAAGCCCGGTTAATAATGGAGAGGTGTCAATAAGACACCGATCCATTATTAATCCCAAAGTTTTTAAATGTGTAAAAAAAAGACACAGCAAGAAAAAGTCTTTTAATGAAATAAAAGAGACAACACAGTTTTCATTTTTTTTATTACTCTCTCATTCCTGCGACGCCATCGATCTCCTGTAAAAAAATAAAAAAAACAAACCAACAGTATACCACCTGTCCGACGCAGTCCATAGTAACGATAGTCCCACGACGATCCAGCTCTGCTAAATCGGAATGACAGGCAGAGCCTGACATCCCGGCGCAGCACAGCTGCTTACCAGCTTCCCCGGCGGTGACGTCATCGGACTGCTTTACGGCCGCGATTACCCAGCAGTCACTGCAGTTATCGCGAGAAACTGCATGTGACCGCCGGGGAGAAGAGGATGGCGGCCATTAAGCAGTCCGGGATGTGACCGCCGGAGATCTTCTGCCGGGTAAGTGCCGCTGACTCCTGACAGACCCGACCGACGGACACTGACAGTGACAGTGACAATTCCGATTCCGGTATCCGATATGACGAAAATATCGGTACTCGGAATCGGAATTCGATACAGCCAATATCGGCCGATACCCGATATTTGCAGTATCGGAATGCTCAACCCTACTCATGTGATTAGAGACGTTTTCTGTTATTTTTTCTCCATTTGGTCAGACCTTTATGTCAACGTTGCCCAGCCACGACTCGTCTTGTCACTGTGATCATCGCAGGCTTGAAAAACACAAGTTCACATATACTGTATTCATACATGTGACTCCACCTTGAATACAGATATGTACTCCTTACTTACCATCATTAATATACTATTAGCCACCCACCAAATTAGCAGCACTGTTCCCCATTAACTGTAATCTCTGCTGCCCAATAACATAAATTATTCAGTCACTGTGACTCTCCCCAATTAACAGTAAGAGTATGTGCACACAGAAAATATGCAAGATTTTACAGTACAAGCAAACACACTTTGCTTATTTTTTACTTGCAGATTTGCAGCAGATGAAAATCTGCATTATGTCAATTTTTAAACAAAAAATAGGAGAACAACCGGAGTATTGGATTCAATAGAGTAAAAAATATAACTTTATTAGTCAAAATACAGTCTAAATGCAATAAAATAGCATAATAGCAAAAACCAGTACAGAACACAAGAACAAAGGGCAGAAAAATCCTTGCATCATATGAAATAACAATATATTCAGCCATTACAAAAGTCACACAATATCACTGGCTATATACGATGTGTAAGCAGGCTTTATCCCATAATCACTTAAATCTAAAACCCAAGTGGGCATATGACGATAACTAAGAAGGGGGGCATACCAATAGAAATGTGCACGGATCCCAAAACAGAGGGTAGGACCCGACGCGCGTTTCGCATACACACAGGCCGCTTTCTCTGTGGCTGCTGTATTTCCTGCCTAGACTTTTATATTGGCTATGATAATGTCTTCTGAATAGCTCACTACACCATGTGATGTGATAGCTACAAGGAATTAGGGAAACCTACATGGTCGTGCCTAAGATCAAGTCAAACATTTTTGTGCAATCTTCTACAAAAAGCAATAGTTATTTTGTGATGTGTGCAATTTATTACAATTGTCGCATTCACAAGACTGCAACTTTATAAAATTTGACACTTATTTGGTTGCATTGAATCAATTTGATCATTTTTAGAATTTATGTATATTGAGTTATATAGGACAGTCATGATTAAACAATAAACTATATACTTAGAATACCCTTAGAATACTTAGAAAACTTAGATAATATCCTTAGAAAAAAAAAGAAAAAGATTCTGACACCTGATTAGTGTTGGAATGAGTTTTCCATTCATGCCACTTATGATTTTTCCTGGAATTTTTGGATTGTTCTTTAAATTGGTTTCATCACTGACAATGAAGCTGAGACTCTGCCGAATACACTTGGGAATTCCCACACATATTTCTCTTCGATATCACATTATATTGTCTCACTCTTTGAGGTTTTTTGTGCACATAGAAACCTTTTTTTGCACTTTATATCTCTTTGTATCCCAGGAATCATATTGTTCCCTTTTGATTATAATCTTTGCACTTGATACTTTGTAATATCGCTTTACTTGTTGAGTCTCTATTGTTAGGGGTATTTGACAGGGGATTGCTTATTACAGGAGTATGTTATTACCCAACTACGCTATCACTATAGTTGTTAATATGTTGGCTTTTTTTTAGCAATTTATTCTATTGTGAAGTGTCGTCTCTGTGCCTTATACATGCTAAAAGGCTGATTCTATTTTTTGTATATTTACTGTACTGTGTGCATTTACATTTATCATTTACTAGTTTTAATAGTGAGACATTTTCATGTTGATACTAAACATTGGCATTTGGTCCCCTGCTCTCGACCTTCTTGTGTTTTATCAGTCAGCATGTGACATAGATTATATATCTCTGCCCACCAGCTAAAATGTTACTGTCCTTTTAAAATATAAAACAAAAAAAGGTTCAACTTTATTCAAGGAGCAGCAATTTTTTATAACCTTACATATTTTAATGTTTTGAAGATTATTTTAAAAACTTCCCATGCTTCTTCTAAAGCTAACTATGAAACCATTTTAAAAAAAAAAATAGAAAAAATAAGCAAAAAAAACCTTGCAATTAAAAATAATGAATCATTTGCACATACAAATTTGACTAAGAAGATTTGTATATGACAAACACGTCTCATGTATACTAGGAGAGTATGTGGCAGGTACTTTGATTAATACAAATGTCCGATAATGCAACTTGTCACAAGCGGTTATAGCTTTTTGCATATTATATTAGGCTGTCTGCACTTTGTGCAGAACATGTTTTGTTATTTTAAGTTAACCAAATGAAATATGCAGAAAACCCTAATGAATACCCAAACCTGTCCGCATCCTGTAGCAAGACAATAAATATAGCAAAAAGCTCTCTCGTAGGTGCATAGTCATAAATACTGCATCAGCATAGCAAATGGGGAAAGATTTTATGAGTGATCATTTCTTTTCCTGTGCAACATCAGATCTAGTGTCTACTGTCACTGAATTCCAAATACTAAGCAGCCAAATGCTCAGCCAGGCATTGTCTGCACTTGTATTACTGAAGACGCAGAGTTTATTATTTATCTATAAAGTGTGACAAAACGATTTTATATTGTCTGAGATGAATCTCATTGTGATGTCATATTCTTATATTGTATATTAAAGGGAATCTGTCACCCCATTTTTCGTATATAAAGTGCGGCCACCGCCATCAGGGGCTTATCTACAGCATTCTGTAATGCTGTAGATAAGCCCCCCGATGTAACCTGAAAGATAAGAAAACGAGTTATATCATACTCACCTGGGGGGGCGGTCCGATGCGGTCTGGTCCGATAGGTCCGGGTCCGTCACCTCCCATCTTCTAGCGATGACATCCTCCTCCTTACTTCTGGCATGCTCCTGCACAGGCGTACTTTATCTGCCCTGTCGACCTTTCCCAGCACCTGCACACTGCAGTAAAGTACGCCTGTGCAGGAGCATGCCAGAAGACCATCAGCAGATTTGGCTTTCAGTACCATCTTTATGCTGATGACACACAACTATACACGTCATCCCCCGACCTTACCCCCACTGTACTACAGAACACCACCGACTGTCTGTCCGCAGTCTCCAACATCATGTCCGTCTCTATCTGAAACTTAACCTCTCCAAAACTGAACTTCTTCTGCTCCCGCCGTCTACTAGCCTCCCTAAATCTGACATTTCCCTCTCCGTGGGCGGCACCATAATAACACCCCGGCAGTAGGCTCGTTGTCTGGGTGTTATGTTTGACACCAATCTCTCCTTCACCTCCCATATACAATCTCTTGCCCGCTCTTGCCGCCTACACCTAAAGAACATCTCTAGAATCCGCCCTTTTCTCACCATGGAAACAACAAAAACCCTCACTGTAGCATTGATCCACTCCCGCCTGGACTACTGCAACGCTCTATTACTTGGCCTCCCCATTACTTAACTATCCCCTCTCCAGTCCATCCTTAATGCAGCAGTCAGGGTCATCCATCTGGCTAATCGGTACTCGGATGCGTCCGCTCTTCGCCAGTCCTTACACTGGCTGCCCATTCATTATAGGATCCAATTCAAAGTACTGGTTTTCACCCACAAAGCTCTCCACAGTGCAGCACCCCCCTACATCTCCTCCCTCATTTCTATCTATCGGCCTAACCGACTGCTGCGCTCTGCAAACGACTTTCGACTAACTTCTGCACTAATCCGTACCTCCCACTCCCGACTCCAAGACTTCTCCCGCGCTGCGCCAATCCTCTGGAATGCTCTACCCCAAGAAATTAGGACTATCCACAATTTGCATGGTTTCAGGCGCTCCCTCAAAACACATCTGTTCAGAGCGGCCTATCACATTCACTAATCAAAGTCATTCTATGTGTAAGTGTGTGTGTGTGTATCCCATTCACTATCTCCATCCATCCCTCACTCCCTCAAGATGGCTGGACCATCATTGTAAATGCACCATTGTATATACACACCTGTACTTTGTATCTCCCCACCTCGTAGATTGTAAGCTCTCACAAGCAGGGGCAGCTTATTTTGCTTTAATTATTGTATTGTTAACGTTGTTACTTATGACTTGTGTTTTGAAACTGTTAAACTGTAAAGCGCTGCGGAATATGATGGCGCTATATAAATAAAGATTATTATTATTATTATAAGGAGGAGGACGTCATCGCTAGAAGATGGGAGGCGCCTGACCGCGACGCCCATCGGACCAGACGGCGGACCACCCCTGGGTGAGTATAATATAACTCGTTTTTCTTCTCTTTCAGGTGACATTGGGGGCTTATCTACAGCATTACGGAATGCTGTAGATTAGCCCCTGATGGCGGTGGCCGCAACTTATATGCGAAAAATGGGGTGACAGATTCTCTTTAAAGACACAAAATTAGATTTACTGTTAATCCATCTTATTCCACTGCAGTACTATTAACGCTAACTTGACTATTTATCACCTTAGATCCCAGTGACAATAGTTACAGAGGCACCTAAAGCGTTTTGACAGAGCTGGGAGCCTCCTGCACCATGTTAAAAGGGTGCTGATACAGCAAATATCAAAAAGTGTATCACCGATGATAATAATGCAATGAAGTGCTAAAATGATGAACCAGCATTTAAATAAAACATTTTTTTGTTTTTAAAATAGTACAGTATAAAATATGAATAAATACGTTTTATTAAGGGCGAAGTCACACGGCTGTATAAATCGGACTGAGATTGAAACGCAATGATCAGAATGGCCAGCGGCTCTCCTGAAATGCATGTATTTCTATGCAGCTGTAACGCTGAGATCGGGAGAGCCGCCAGCCAGTCGTGCACTGGGTTTCCGATCTCGGTCCGATTTATTCAGCCATCTGACTTCGCCTTTATACTGAATAATCAACGAAATGAAAAAAAAATACTATTTTTCTGTTGCAGTTTCTATGGATTGGAAAGCGTGAGAGAGATTTTACATGCAACTATGAAGCATGCTACATGTTTGCTAAACTTCAGCGTGCTTTATCTGTTTTTAGTGTTGATATTTTTCCACTATTAACTGTAATAGGAAAAATAATCAATAAATCGTGTTCACACCTGGCAGATTTGTTGCAAAATTTCATCCAATAGTTTAAAAAATATGAAAAACATTTGTAGAAATCCATGAACGTGCTATAGTAACAAACAAGTCAGATTCAGAAGTATAGAATGAACATGTCATGTACATATGTGCACTTAAAGGGAACCTATTATCCTGCAAACATGGGGTTAATCTGCAGGTTAATAAACTTCTAAAACCGTGCGTCCACCACACTGAAAGCCCAGCTGCCAGGGAGAAATTAACTTTATTCCTGCCGGCAGCCTCCAGCTTTTAGTCATAGAGGCTTCAGTACATAGTGAGCGTCAGCTGTAAGCAGCCCGACACTGACTGACAGCCGACTCAGTAGTTCATCACTACAAGCTGTATGTGCAGTTTTGGGTCAAGTTTTCAAGAGAATCACAGTCATATCCTTATAAATCAAACTTTATGATGAGGACTTTAACACTGCAGATTCTTGCTGGGATATGTCCTGTATTGGGATGAATGAATCTATGTAAGTTTGGGTTCTGGTACCCGACCTAAACTTTATTCCAATGTTCGCTTCAGGTACCACAACTGTACTCGAACTTGAAACAGAATCTGAACCCAGAAACTGAAACTTTTGATTTGGAAAATATTCAGTCTCCGGCCTTCCCCCAGTACTTTTAACATTGCAACGGACTTACGGAAGAAGTCTATGTTCGGCGATTAGCACCGGGCACTAACTGTCTAGTACGAACTTTTAAATTTAGGTTCACTCATCTCGAGTCCTGTATGGTCATACCTGAATATGGTGGTGTTTGAGGTTTATACAACAGCTGCAATATTGTAACCATATATAATTGTATTAAACAAAACTTAGATCATCATAAGGTTCTTGTGAACAACATTTTGTTCATTAAAGCCTCACAGGGCCAAGGTTTAACAGGAAAAATTTGGATTAGGGGTTTGAAATACTCCAAACTGTTAAAATTGTATATACATTGTATTTGGTCTGCACTTAAATGACATTTGAGTGCAGTTCATCTGAGTGCAGTCTGAAATCGATGGACACAGACAATGGAGAAGATGGATAAATGTTGTTATGTTGTTCCCCATCTTCTCATCTTTGATACTATTCTGTCATCCAAGATAATCAGATCACATTAAGTTGACACCCAGATCAGAGTTTTATCTGAGTGTAATTTACATAATCAATACAATTCTCTCACATAAGAGAATCATTGCTCATGTGTGTTAGGCGTCGAGTTCCCGCTTCTGCACAAGGGGAATCTCGAACCATCCCGGCTGCGGTTCCCATTCGTCTCCGGCCGCAGTGGACTCTGCTCAGCTTAGACGTCGGTCCCAGTCTAACAGTGTGCAGAGGATTGCTGCTGCAACTCCAGGCTCTGCTGTTGTGGCCAGTACTGGTTAGCGGCGAGCAGATGTCTTTAGGACAAAGTCATTGTTTTTCCCTTCTGAGCATGCCCAGGGTGAGATCTCTCATTGGAGATCAGGGGTCACATGCTCAGGTACTGCAGCAGCTCCTATTGGTCCGCCAGGAAGGTCCTGTGACTAGTGTTGAGCGATACTGCTCGATATCTAAAAATATCGGATCGGAATGGTATCGCCGATATCACTAAATATCGTCGATATCCGATTCCGATACCGGAAGTCCCATGTAAGTCTATGGGAACCAAATATCGACATTAAAAAAACCCATTCTTGCCTTGTTGGTTAATTGTACATGAAGGAAAACAACAAAGACTAATGTAGAATGTATTGGGGGAGGTTGAGGAGACAATAAAGGCATACATGTTTAACCCAATGCATTGGAATAGCATTAATATATATTTTTTTGGAAATACGTTTGGATTGACTAACAAATTGAAAATGTTGTTAACCTTTTTTCTATTTTGGCAAATATGTATGTTTCACAACTTCCATGCTCTTCACCTTTTTAACTTTTGCCAGTGCCACACTTTCTCCTTCATAATCTTCAGCAGCATCATCTTTCTCATCAAATTATTCTTCATCTTCACCTTCTTAATCTTCTTCTTAAACTTCTTGCTATTCATGTTTTTGTTTACATTACTCATATTGTTATTATTAAACTAATTAATCTTCTTCATATTCAAATTCTTCATCTTCTTCCTCTTCATCTTCTTCATCATATTCTTATTTGTGACAGAGATTCCTGTACTTGTAATCTGTAAAAGTATGAATTGTTCATCCTTCCGTTCTTGCTGTCACAAAAGATTTAAATTACAACAGTATTTGTCCGTGTTCAGTTTAGCCTGCAGCAGCAGGCATTTTCCAGGGGCACCACGAGGAGGAACGGACTCACCCCCATACACTGCTTAGTCTTCTTCTGCTTAGAATTTAGAGCATATATTTTGCTCTTCATTTTGGTCTTATACTTCATGTTCTTCTGCTTTTTGATCTTCTGCTTATTGTTCTTCTGTCTCTTGTTCTGTATCTTGTAGTTTGTCTTAACCTTCTTTGTCCTGTTGGTGATCTTCTTCTGGGTAATCTTTTATTTTTTCTTTGTGATGGTGTTCAGGCTGGTTGGCTTCATGCTCGTCGTCCTTGTTGTCATCATCTTCTTCTGGGTGGTCTTTAAGGTCGTCTAATTTCCGAGAACCAGCTGACGTTACTGGAACCCTGACGGGTATCAGATGGAGCAAGAGACAATGGAAGTAACGAGGACCAGCTGACTGTGCTGGAACCCGGAGGGGCAGCAGAAGGAAAAGAGGCAATGTCACAACCGAGTACCAGCTGACGTTACTGTGACACGGTTACTAAGCAGGAGGTACCTGTGCTCCAAAGCACTACCAAGGACCAGCAGACGTTGGTGGAACTCGGATACGGAGATGGAGGCACCTAGGCCAAAGGCACTGGGGAGAACCAGTTGACGGTACTGGACCCCGGACGGGTAGCAGAAGGAAAAGAGGCAATGTCACAACCGAGTACCAGCTGACGTTACTGTGACACGGTTGCTAAGCAGGAGGTACCTGTGCTCCAAAGCACTACCAAGGACCAGCAGACGTTGGTGGAACTCGGATATGGAGATGGAGGCACCTAGGCCAAAGGCACTGGGGAGAACCAGTTGACGGTACTGGACCCCGGACGGGTAGCAGAAGGAAAAGAGGCAATGTCACAACCGAGTACCAGCTGACGTTACTGTGACACGGTTACTAAGCAGGAGGTACCTGTGCTCCAAAGCACTACCAAGGACCAGCAGACGTTGGTGGAACTCGGATACGGAGATGGAGGCACCTAGGCCAAAGGCACTGGGGAGAACCAGTTGATGGTACTGGACCCCGGACGGGTAGCAGAAGGAAAAGAGGCAATGTCACAACCGAGTACCAGCTGACGTTACTGTGACACGGTTACTAAGCAGGAGGTACCAGTGCTCCAAAGCACTACCAAGGACCAGCAGACGTTGGTGGAACTCGGATACGGAGATGGAGGCACCTAGGCCAAAGGCACTGGGGAGAACCAGTTGACGGTACTGGACCCCGGACGATTAGCAGAACGCACCCATGAAAATGTAAGTTGACAGGACGCAAGCCGTCCGCAGTTACCGAATCACACAGTCCTACAGTGGGTGCTTGTCCTATTGTCACAATGGAAACAGCCTTTATTTACATATCCCACAGCACACATAGGAATCACCTAAACTGCAGGCACCATAGAGTCGGCTAACCCGAATGCAACACGACAGCACAACTTATTGGAGGATAATTGACGTTCACACTGCCAGGAAACAGCTGTTGTGCTGTAACCAGGCTGGCCAGGAGTCAGTACCCTGCCAATTACTTACGAGTAGAGTTGAGCGATACTTTCCGATATCCTAAAGTATCGGAATCGGAATGGTATCGCCGATATCACTAAATATCGGCGATACCCGATACCGATACCGGAAGTCCCATGTAAGTCTATGGAAACAAAATATCGCAACTAAAAAAAACTCATTCTTTCCTTGTAAACACTAAATATACACACATAGAATACATATATATATATATATACATGTCATTGTGACATATATATATACATATATGTATAGTTTATACACTTCTACATAGTAAAATATCCTCTCATTCAATTGCCGGGTAAAGCCGGCTTCAGTGAAAAGACAGAAGCACCCGACATGAAACGACACTTGGTGTACATAGGGTTAACCATGTCTTTTCATGTCGTTTGCTATCTGATTTGCACAAACAATTAAATCAGACTATGTGTGCAAAATTTCACACCTGTAGGGGTTAATTAAAGGTGTAAATTCGTTGTAAAAAAAACGGACTTTTTTTGCTACGAATTTACACCTTTAATTAACCCCTACAGGTGTGAAATTTTGCACACATAGTCTGATTTAATTGTTTGTGCAAATTAGGCTGGAGTCACACACAACCACAAAAAATCGGTCCGTTTTAGACGGTCGACAATCGGATCAAAATAAAAACATCACACATCCTTCTGGCATCCGATTTTCCTTCAAAGATGCGATTTAATCGCATGTGTGTGTACCTTGTAACATCCGATTTTCATCCGACTTGCGAGATTTTCTCGCAGGCTTGCAAAACTGACATATAATGGATCCAAAAGAATAGTATTTAAATGCCAAAAGAAAGAATAGATATATACACACATATATATATATATATATATATATATATATATATATATATATATGTCATTGTGACATATATATATATACATATATTTATAGTTCTTACACTTCTACATACTGTTATAGCCGCTAATTCAATTGCCGGCTTCAGTGAAATCACAGAAGCCGACATGAAATGATACATTGTTTCCACACATTTAACCATGTAATTTCATGTATTTTTATATATGTTTGAAACATACAATTACATGAGTATATGTGTGCTAAATTTCAGACATGTAGGGGTTAATTAAAGGTGTAAATTCGTTAAAAAAAAATGCGTGGGCTCCCGCTGTATTTTCTCCACCAGACAGACAAAGCAAGCGAGTGGGGGCAGATAATAATAGCCTAGGGAGGGTACATTTTTTTTGTGCCCCCCCCTGGCTACTAACATCTGCCCCCAGACACCCCAGAAAGGGCAAATCTATAATTAGATTCGCCCTTTCTGGCACTTTGCCCGTCTATTCCCATTGCCCTGTAGCGGTGGCGAATGGGTTAATAAGGGGTTAAAATGACCTTGCAATTGAAAGGTCACTTTAAGCCAGGTTAATAATTGATAGCTGTCAATTAGGCAACTATCAATTATTAATCCTATTGTATGAAAGAAAAATCAAACACACACACTTTAATAAAAAATAAGTTTAATTAAATAATCACACAGTTTTTGACCATATTTTATTTTCCTGCTAAAACCATTTCCTGTAATAAAAATAAAATAAAAAAGCAAAATTATACTTACCAATCCGATGTACAGTCAGGTCCCACGGTGTAATCCATCAGAAAGGGTTAACAGGTTACAGGTCGCAGAGAGCTAATAATGCGGTCTCAGACCTGTATTCCCCTGAATGAATAACTTCCTCTCCCAGCGAAAGTAGAGGAATAGATTCATGAATGGAGCTTAATTGATTTCTTGCCAATTTAACTGTAGTGACCTGACCTAAAGGGAAAGTGGACACAATCAATTAAGCTTCATTCATGAAACACATCCTCTCCTGTCGCCAGGAGAGGAACTTATTCATTCATGAGCTTTGAGCTGAGCATGCAGGATTACTTGCACTGCTTGGCTCAAAGCTAGTTAACCCTTTGTGAAGGATTACAGCGTGGGACGTGACAGATCGGCGGAATAGGTAAGAATAATGTTGTTTTATTTCTTTTTCTTTATTTTAGGAGATCAATGGCTTCGCACGGATTTAGTGTAAAATAAAATATGGTCAAAAAAATGTGTTTTTATTTCATTAAAATTATTTATTCTTAAAGTTGTGTGTGTTTTTTATTTACTTCAATAGGATTAATAATTGATAGTTGTCTAATTGACAGCTATCAATCATTAAACCTGCCTTAAGGTCACCTTTCAATTGCAAGGTGACAGTAAGGTGAGATTAACCCATTCGCCACCGCTACAGGGCAATGGGAATAGACGGGCAAAGTGCCAGAAAGGGCGAATCTAATTATAGATTTGCCCTTTCTGGGGTGTCTGGGGGCAGATGTTAGTAGCCAGGGGGGGCACAAAAAAATGCACCCTCCCTGGGCTATTATTATCTGCCCCCACTCGCTTTGCTTTGTCTGTCTGGTGGAGAAAATACAGCGGGAGCCCACGCATTTTTTTTCAACGAAATTACACCTTTAATTAACCCCTACATGTCTGAAATTTTGCACAAATACACTCATGTAATTGTATGTTTCAAACATATATAAAAATACATGAAATTACATGGTTAAATGTGTGGAAACAATGTATCATTTCATGTCGGCTTCTGTGATTTCACAAAACCCGGCAATTGAATTAGCGGCTATTACAGTATGTAGAAGTCTAGGAACTATAAATATATGTATATATACATGTCACAATGACATGTATATATATATTTTATGTGTTCTATGTGTATATATATCTATTCTTTCTAGTCTTTATTAAAGCTGTCAGTGTGATTTTACAGTATAGGCGGGGATGAATTGCCGGCTTTTCTAAAGGACACCGATGCGATTTCATCGCAAGTCACACAGTGTGGTCCGTTTGTAATCAGATTTTTCATCGCTCCCATAGACTTGCATTGGCGATTGTCGACCGACAATCGGTGACAATCGCAGCATGCTGCGATTGTATACGGACGTTTAAAACGGACCACAAAAATCTGATACTGGGAGCTGCTCCATAGATTAACATAGGTCCGACTGCAATGCGATATTTCATCGCATTGCAGTCGTCCGATTTTGTCGCCAGTGTGACTCCGGCCTTAGATAGCAAAGGACATGAAAAGACATGGTTAACCATATGTACACCAAGTGTCATTTCATGTCACCCGACATGAAATGACACTTGGTGTACATAGGGTTAACCATGTCTTTTCATGTCCTTTGCTATCTAATTTGCACAAACAATTAAATCAGACTATGTGTGCAAAATTTCACACCTGTAGGGGTTAATTAAAGGTGTAAATTCGTTGTAAAAAAAACGGACTTTTTTGCTACGAATTTACACCTTTAATTAACCCTACAGGTGTGAAATTTTGCACACATAGTCTGATTTAATTGTTTGTGCAAATTAGATAGCAAAGGACATGAAAAGACATGGTTAACCCTATGTACACCAAGTGTCATTTCATGTCGGGTTCTGCATTTTCACAAAAGCCGGCAATTGAATTAGCGGCTATTATACTATGTAGAAGTGTATGAACTACAAATATAAATATATATATATATGTGTCACAAATTCAATGACATGTATATATATATATGAGGTGTAAAATTGCTGAAAAAAAATGCGTGGGCTCCCGCCCTATTTTCGCAACCAGACAGACAAGCCAGTGAGTGGGGGCAGATAATAATAGCCCAGAGAGGGACCATTATTTTTGCCCCCCCGGCTACTAACATCTGCCCCCAGACACCCCAGGAAAGACAAATCTATAATTAGATTCGCCCTTTCTGGCACTTTGCCCGTCTATTCCCATTGCCCTGTAGCGGTGGCGAATGGGTTAATATGGGGTTTAAAGCCACCTTGCTATTGAAAGGTGACCTTAAGCCAGGTTAATAATTGAGAGCTGTCAATTAGACAACTATCAATTATTAATCCTATTGCATGAAATAAAAATAAAACACACACACTTTAATTAAAAATCATTTTAATGAAATAAAGACACATGTTTTTGACCATCTTTTATTTTACTGCAAAAACCATTTCCTGTAATAAAAATAAAATAAAAAAGCAAAATTATTCTTACCTATCCATGCACAGTCAGGTCCCACGGTGTAATCCTTCAGAAAGGGTTAATGTTTACTGCAGGGACCGCAGCTAATGCTGCAGCCTCACAGTAAACCCCAAATGAATGAGTTCCTCTCCTGCCTGACAGGAGAGTAAAGGCTGGGTGTCACATAACGATACACCAGCGATCCCCACAACGATATGCACTTGTCAGGATCGCTGGTGTATCGCTACATGATCGCTGCTGAGCTGCCAAACAGGCAGCGATCTGGGACAGCGACACTGCGGGTAACATCGCTTAAGGGCCCGTCTCACATAGCGATATCGCTACCGAGATCGCTGCTGAGTCACTAGTTTTGTGACGCAGCAGCGAGCTCACCAGCGATATCGCTGTGTGTGACATTCAGCGACGATCAGCCCCTGCCGGGTATCGCTGATCGTCGCAGAAATGTCAGGACCTTTTTTTGATCGCTGGTTTCCCTCTGACAGGCACGCATCGCTGCGTGTGACAGGCGGGAGACCAGCGATCCGCTGGTAACCAAGGTACACAGCGGGTTTCCAGGCACCGCGCAGCGCTTGGAAACCCGCTGTGTACCTTGGATACCAGCTCCCTGCATCAGGGCGCTGGTATCCAAGGTACACAGCGGGTTTCTAGGCACAGCCCGTGCCTGGAAACCCGCTGTGTACCTTGGTTACCAGCGGATCGCTGGTCTCCCGCCTGTCACACGCAGCGATGTGTGCCTGTCAGCGGGAAACCAGCGATCAAAGGTCCTGACATTTCAGCGACGATCAGCGATACCCGGCAGGGGGGCTGATCGTCGCTGAATGTCACACACAGCGATATCGCTGGTGAGCTTGCTGCTGCGTCACAAAACTAGTGACTCAGCAGCGATCTCGGTAGCGATATCGCTATGTGAGACGGGCCCTTAAGTGGAAAGCTTAATTGATTGCTTTCCACTTTCACTTCAGGTCAGCCAGGGACACAATCAGTGACGTCAGAGGGAACTGATTAACAAAAATAGGGGTTCCCTTCGAAAAAAAAAATGGCGTGGGGTCCCCCCTATTTTTGTTAACCAGCCAGATGAAGCAGACCGCTGAGGCCTGGATTTTCAGGCTGTTAAGGAGCCAAGATCCATGGACCTTGCCAGCCTGATAATACCAGGCCACAGCAGTCTGTATATCTTGGCTGATTAACAAAAATAGGGGATCCCCTCGAAAAAAATTGGCGTGGGGTCCCCCCTATTTTTGTTAACCAGCCAGATGAAGAAAACCGCTGAGGCCTGGATTTTCAGGCTGTTAAGGAGCCAAGATCCATGGACCTTGCCAGCCTGATAATACCAGGCCACAGCAGTCTGTATATCTTGGCTGATTAACAAAAATAGGGGATCCCCTCGAAAAAAATTGGCGTGGGGTCCCCCCTATTTTTGTTAACCAGCCAGATGAAGAAAA
>JARQOD010000008.1:51957616-51994356 GCA_033576555.1 Oophaga sylvatica | reverse complement strand
CTACAGTGTGCTACCTTTTTTTCTTGTATGTATATGAGTTGGTGACTCTAGTTTTTGCACCTGTTCACACTGAATCTATGTTTGGATGTGCCGGTCAGTTTTTTGATATGTATTCATTTACCTTCTACCTGAGCACTCCACCTGGTGGTCACAGGCTTTTTAATTACAACAGGTTCATCACCCCTCCACAGAGATGTAGATTTTAGTCTGAAGAGAGGATTCATATGTTCCCATGCAGACAGACTTTTCTAAGCGAGGATAGGCATTAGTTAGGACCTGATATACGAGAAGAGCCTTGACGTGGCTATCAGGCTCACATAATTTGGCCATCTTATGCGCTAAGACTTCTCAATTTTTCATATTTCTAAGGTAATGATGCAATTCATTTTTCATATTTTTCATATTTCGTGTTTGCAAGCTATAGCGCTACAGTGTGCTACCTTTTTTTCTTGTATGTATATGAGTTGGTGACTCTAGGTTTAGCACCTGTTCACACTGAATCTATGTTTGGATGTGCCGGTCAGTTTTTTGATATGTATTCATTTACCTTCTACCTGAGCACTCCACCTGGTGGTCACAGGCTTTTTAATTACAACAGATTCATCACCCCTCCACAGAGATGTAGATTTTAGTCTGAAGAGAGGATTCATATGTTCCCATGCAGACAGACTTTTCTAAGCGAGGATAGGCATTAGTTAGGACCTGATATACGAGAAGAGCCTTGACGTGGCTATCAGGCTCACATAATTTGGCCATCTTATGCGCTAAGACTTCTCAAGTTTTCATATTTCTAAGGTAATGATGCAATTCATTTTTCATATTTTTCATATTTCGTGTTTGCAAGCTATAGCGCTACAGTGTGCTACCTGTTTTTCTTGTATGTATATGAGTTGGTGACTCTAGTTTTTGCACCTGTTCACACTGAATCTATGTTTGGATGTGCCGGTCAGTTTTTTGATATGTATTCATTTACCTTCTACCTGAGCACTCCACCTGGTGGTCACAGGCTTTTTAATTACAACAGGTTCATCACCCGTCCACAGAGATGTAGATTTTAGTCTGAAGAGAGGATTCATATGTTCCCATGCAGACAGACTTTTCTAAGCGAGGATAGGCATTAGTTAGGACCTGATATACGAGAAGAGCCTTGACGTGGCTATCAGGCTCACATAATTTGGCCATCTTATGCGCTAAGACTTCTCAATTTTTCATATTTCTAAGGTAATGATGCAATTCATTTTTCATATTTTTCATATTTCGTGTTTGCAAGCTATAGCGCTACAGTGTGCTACCTTTTTTTCTTGTATGTATATGAGTTGGTGACTCTAGTTTTAGCACCTGTTCACACTGAATCTATGTTTGGATGTGCCGGTCAGTTTTTTGATATGTATTCATTTACTTTCTACCTGAGCACTCCACCTGGTGGTCACAGGCTTTTTAATTACAACAGGTTCATCACCCCTCCACAGAGATGTAGATTTTAGTCTGAAGAGAGGATTCATATGTTCTCATGCAGACAGACTTTTCTAAGCGAGGATAGGCATTAGTTAGGACCTGATATACGAGAAGAGCCTTGACGTGGCTATCAGGCTCACATAATTTGGCCATCTTATGCGCTAAGACTTCTCAATTTTTCATATTTCTAAGGTAATGATGCAATTCATTTTTCATATTTTTCATATTTCGTGTTTGCAAGCTATAGCGCTACAGTGTGCTACCTTTTTTTCTTGTATGTATATGAGTTGGTGACTCTAGGTTTAGCACCTGTTCACACTGAATCTATGTTTGGATGTGCCGGTCAGTTTTTTGATATGTATTCATTTACCTTCTACCTGAGCACTCCACCTGGTGGTCACAGGCTTTTTAATTACAACAGGTTCATCACCCCTCCACAGAGATGTAGATTTTAGTCTGAAGAGAGGATTCATATGTTCCCATGCAGACAGACTTTTCTAAGCGAGGATAGGCATTAGTTAGGACCTGATATACGAGAAGAGCCTTGACGTGGCTATCAGGCTCACATAATTTGGCCATCTTATGCGCTAAGACTTCTCAATTTTTCATATTTCTAAGGTAATGATGCAATTCATTTTTCATATTTTTCATATTTCGTGCTTGCAAGCTATAGCGCTACAGTGTGCTACCTTTTTTTCTTGTATGTATATGAGTTGGTGACTCTAGGTTTAGCACCTGTTCACACTGAATCTATGTTTGGATGTGCCGGTCAGTTTTTTGATATGTTTTCATTTACCTGCTACCTGAGCACTCCACCTGGTGGTCACAGGCTTTTTAATTACAACAGGTTCATCACCCCTCCACAGAGATGTAGATTTTAGTCTGAAGAGAGGATTCATATGTTCCCATGCAGACAGACTTTTCTAAGCGAGGATAGGCATTAGTTAGGACCTGATATACGAGAAGAGCCTTGACGTGGCTATCAGGCTCACATAATTTGGCCATCTTATGCGCTAAGACTTCTCAATTTTTCATATTTCTAAGGTAATGATGCAATTCATTTTTCATATTTCGTGTTTGCAAGCTATAGCGCTACAGTGTGCTACCTTTTTTTCTTGCAGCTACTGAACAGTTGTCTGCAGTGTTCACTGCAGTCTCTGAGGAATAACCACACTTAGGCCGTATAACTTTTCTGACTTTCTTTATCAATCTACCAAGATGAAGAAGGCAGGGATGTAAGGCACGTGGTCGTGGCCGTGGAGTTTCAGCAGGGAGAGGACGTGGGGATTCTGTGGCTGCTGCCGCACCCAGTGACACAGCATCCACCAGTTTTCCCCGTGAGCGTTCCTTTATGCGCACTTTTGTAGGAGCTCAGCGTACCCCCCTGCTGCGGGAAGAACAAATTGAAGCCGTTGTTGGTTGGATGGCAGCCAATGCATCGACTTCAATTGCTTCCACCTCCTCTCAGGACCACAGCACTGTTGAACAACCATCTGTCTCTTCACCGCCTGCCAAATTGCCCAGGCAGTCAGAGAGTTCTGAACTGGAGCCAGCTGAGTCTCTGCTTCTGTTCTCAGAATCTGTTGGCTTGCAAACAGGGGCCCAGCCAAGCAGCATTCTGGAATGTGAAGAAGAGGCAGTATGCAGTGATGCGCAACAGCTGTGTCTCTCTGAATGTGAAGAGGCGGGTGAGCCAGTGCCGATGGTCAGCACACCGCAGCATCTGATGATGATGAGACTCAGGTGCCAGTTTCTTTGAGCATGGTGCTGGCCAGACCACCCAACAGCAGCAGGTGTTGGAAGAGGGTAGTGGAGATGATGAGGTCCAAGACCCAACATGGCGTGAGGAACAGGAAGGTGGTGGTAGCAGCTCTGAGGAAGAGATTGCCCCAATGGTCCAAACAGTAGGGAGAGGTAGGCTGCAGACTCGGTTGCCTGTAGCCTCCAGTTTGGCACCGTTCGTAGCAGTTCTCTTCCAACAGCCAAAACGGGCGCTCCCAGGACTTGCACTGCGTGGTCCTTTTTTGACACACTTGCAGATGATATTTGCTATGTCAAATGCAAGCTGTGTAATCA
Organism: Oophaga sylvatica; assembly: GCA_033576555.1. NCBI lineage: Eukaryota > Metazoa > Chordata > Amphibia > Anura > Dendrobatidae > Oophaga > Oophaga sylvatica. The sequence continues at coordinate 51,990,825 of JARQOD010000008.1, read as the reverse complement.
AAAAGTAAAAAGAGGTAAAAGTGTCAGTAACCTTAATACCACAAATATGTGGAAACATGTGCGGTCAAAGCACGTGGTTGAGTTACAAAGACACACTGGAGATGTAGGCCAACCTACAGCAGCACCTACATCTTCAGCTCGTGTTGGAGCCTCTTCCTCCAGCTCACACACAGCTGGTTCGGCTTCCTCACAGGATCGCCATGGAAGAACCTCTGTCACTGTTGTCCAGAGACCCAGTGTTATTCCACCCACAGCTGCAAGTTCCCTGTCATCCTCACACTCCCAGGCCACAAAACAGCCATCGGTAGCACAGGCATGGGATAAAAGACGGCCATACTCGGCAAACCATCCACGAGCACAGGCTCAGAATGCTGGCATTGCAAAACTCCTGTCACTTGAAATGCTGTCATTCAGGCTGGTGGAGACTGACAGTTTCCGTAACTTAATGGCATTGGCAGTCCCACAATACAATGTGCCCAGCCGATTTTATTTCAGCAGGCAAGCCGTCCCTGGTCTGCAAAAGCATGTTGAGGGAAAAATTAAACATGCGCTACTAAACGCCGTCAGTAGCAAGGTCCACCTGACCACCGATGCGTGGACAAGTACCCATGGCCAGGGACGATACCTTTCCCTCACTGCCCATTGGGTCAATGTTGTGGAGCCGGGTACAGATCTTGCGAGTGGCGCTGTACGTGTTCTGCCAACTCCAAGGATTGCAGGAATCAAGTCTGTCCACATTGACTCCTCCTCCTACTCCAGTTCCTCAGAATCATCGCTGCAGGAGCCGTCACGGTCTACCTCCACATGGACCCGTGAACGCTTACCTGATGCGACCGATATGAGCACAGCCGTGGCCAAACGTCAACAGGCCGTCCTGAAATTAATTTCCATGGGGAATCGAAGCCACACAGCGCAGGAGCTCTGGAATGCCATCAAGCAGGAGAGCGACATGTGGTTTTTGCCAGCGAATCTCCAGCCAGGGTTGGTAGTGTGTGACAATGGCCGAAATCTGGTGGCAGCTCTGGGCCTTGGCAACCTCACTCACATACCATGTCTGGCACATGTGCTCAACTTGGTCGTGCAGAGTTTTTTGAGGGACTATCCGGATCTTGATGCACTGCTGCACAAGGTCCGCCTAGAGTGCGCTCACTTGCGACGTTCCAGCATGGCCAGATCGCGCATTGCAGCTCTGCAACGCAGATTTCGCCTTCCTGAACATCGCATCATATGTGACGTACCCACCAGGTGGAATTCCACGTTACATATGTTGGAGCGGTTGTGTGAGCAGCAGCCAGCAGTAATGGAGTATCAGCTGCATCAGGCGCAATCAACTCGCAATTTGCGCCGTTCACACTTCACCACTACTGAGTGGGCCTCTATGAAGGACATCTGCCACGTTTTGCGTGCGTTTGATGAGTCAACGCGGATGGCGAGTGCAGATGATGCACTAGTCAGCCTGACTGTCCCCCTTATCTGCCTGCTTCAAAAAACACTGCAAGCACTAAGGGATGAGGTTTTGGAAGAGGTGGAGGATGAGGAGTCACAAATTCCATCACCTTCTGGACAGTCAGCGCAACGTGGTTCCTCACAAAGGGCTGGGCAGGGCTCACTTTGTGAGGAGGATGAGGAGGAGTCAATGGAGGAGGAAGACATCGCTCCAGAGGGAGGTACACAACGCTCTAGTCAGTATGTAGAGCGAGGGTGGGGTGATGCAGAGCAGGCAGAGATGACGCCTCTTGCAGGGGACAGCGTTTCTTGGCCAGTTGGGAGTCTGCAGCACATGGTTGATTTCATGCTGCAGTGCCTGAGAAACGACCGCCGCATCGCCCACATTCTCACCACGTCTGATTATTGGGTGTACACCCTCCTAGACCCTCGCTACCGGGACAACTTACAAAGTCTCATCACACCGTTGAACCGGGAGCGTAAAATGCGGGAGTACCAAGACACACTGGTGCAATCCATAATGTTCTCCATTCCAGCAGAGAGCACTGCTGCTGCTACTGCTTTACAAAGCAGCTCTGTGCGTCAAGGCAGTGGAGACAGCTCTGCAACAAGAGGGAGCACAAGCAGCGCCTCTGCACAGGGCAAGACCAGTATGTTCCAAATGTGGCGAAGTTTTGTGGCAGCGCCACAAATGTCTACACCATCCGAGACGGCTCCAGTCAGCAGGAGGCAACGTTTCCGTAAGATGGTGACAGACTACATGTCTTTCCCTCTCAGTGTACTCCCAGATGGCTCTTCCCCATTCAAGTTTTGGGTCTCTAAGCTGGATACATGGCCAGAGCTTAGCCAGTATGCATTGGAGGTGCTGGCTTGCCCTGCTGCCAGTGTATTATCGGAGCGCGTCTTTAGTGCTGCAGGTGGTGTACTAACAGACCGTCGCATGCGACTATCCTCCGATAATGTAGACTGGCTTACTTTTCTGAAAATGAACAAGGCATGGATCTCGCCAGAATTTGTCCGTTTTCAGATTAAATAACTGGTTCGCAACGTTATCCATGTCTCCTGTTATTTTCATCTTTCTACCACCTGAACTCTACTCCCTGGGCTACAACACTGCCAGTTGCTGCTCAGAAGTGTCGTGTCCACAGACCAATACACAAGCTATAGTGTTAGTGGGGTTCAGTAACGCCAGCTGTTCCCCTGCTGTGTGTCCGGCAAGAAGTCTCCTGTTCCCTACACATGCACAGAAAAACCCATGTCGAACATGCTCCAAATAGGGAAGAGCCGTCACCCTGATTGTTATGCTTAAAACACGAAATTGTGAAGTTTTCCAGGCCTAGAATGATAAATTTTATGACAAATATGGACAAATAATAATTTGTCATCACAGCGCATATCTGCACATGTCTATTAGAAATGGTAACAAAAACTAAAACATAGTCTTCACTTTTTGAAATTAATGCATAAAAGTACATTTCATACTTATCAATTAATGCTTTTTAAGGAACTTTATCTGTACCTGTAAGATAATGCAGTCAATGGGTGTACGAATCATAAAATCCTCATCATCATCATCACATCACGAGTTTTATTTATGACAGACATTATAAAATACACATACTGATGCCAACTGTAACTTCACACACCATATATGAAATGGCCAGCATCTAAACCTGGTAATAATGTGCAATAATAAATTATTACATCTAGAAAGTGCATCATGCATACTGACAATAGGTAGTTATACCTGCAAGTGCTGTTGAAACAACCACAACAGATATAAATTAATAATGGTATATAGGTATCACAGTGCATAGTTACTCATGGACAATGTCGATGTAATACTGTACCTCAATAAAGTCAGCGTCAACCATTATGCTTGTTAGTCTTGTAGATTGTTAAAGAGGGAACGGTCTTTTTTTGTTGGTCATAGGTGGAGTATTAGACAGTAAATGATTACTGCTGTCGTATTTTTGGCGTCCCTAGGGCGCAATAATGCTGCGTAACGTCACATTTTATAGAGTCATCTAATTGACACACGCTACCCTACCCTACGCGTGACAGTAGGAAGGTAGTGTTGACGGATAAAGCCTTGCGCAACCAGACATGCTTTTACCCTCTTCAACACTGTACAAGCAAAAAATGCATGATTGCAGCCGCAGACTTTATTGACGTACAGTATAACATCGCCATTACCCATCAGAGGCTGTCCACTGTCTGATACAGACATAGAATATACCTTTGCTATCCGTAGCCTTTGTTTCACCTACACTTGCAGGCACACACACTCTTAAATTTTTGTTGGACAATGCATTATAAAGATTGTTTTTAAATGGAGGGATTATATTTTTTACTACGTTAACATTATATGTGTCATCACATTGATGAGTCCATGCTGGACATGTCATACATGCTGTACAAAGTAACGATTTTATTAACTTAAATAATTGAAATGTCTGTGACTGTCACATCTAAATTGCAATGATGATGATGATGAGTGACTATTACAAAATCCATTGTCTTCACTATGTTATGGTTTAACATAGCGTTCCTTAAGCATTATTCATAAATACAAAAATGGACTTTTATTCTTAAATTTACAACACTATATTTTGTAACCAATTTTTTGGGTGGTGTGTTGTTCCATTTCTTGTTGGCATGTGCATATATGCGTTTATATTTGCAGTGTCTTTATTTTTATTCTTGAAGTTAGGAAACATGTGTATCTTCGTACCGTGTTAGCCAGTAGATAGAAAAATATTTAGACTTGAGAGTCCGCAGTGGTTGATACCTTTTAATGGATAACTGAAAAGATGGTAACAAATTGCAAGCTTTTGAGGCTACTCACGTCTCTTCATCAGGCAAAGACTAAAACAAAAAATGAAACATCACATATTTCTATACACAACAGGACACAGGAATAGTGCAATAGGTAAGACAAGTAAGTGACGTGTAGCAGAACTGTCATTATGACAGAGGGATGAACATAAATATTGGAACAGTTCCTAGATAAGGATAGAAAGTTTTATTGCCCTCTGATTGGGGTTTGGTTTTGTGTTTTCATGCCCCTGGAAGGGCAGAGACGCAGATTCCTTAATTGATATAGAATGACATAAATCCGTGTGATCTATTCATTCCATCACTAACAGTGTCAAAGGTCATGATGAGCTTATATTCTGAAACCTTTGTATCTTTCTCATATTTGAAGTTATATTTTAATACCAGTAATTCCATATCCATCATGCTATGACCGGCATACAAAAGTGTTTTGCCACAGGTAAATCCATTATTTTTTCTGTTATTGTGTGGCGCTGATAATTCATCCTTGTTCTCATTTTTTGGCCGGTCTCCCCTCACTTGTCCCTCCCTCACTTTTGTTACCTATTCCTGTGTCCTGTTGTGTGTAGAAATATGTGATTCTTCATTTTTTGGTTTAGTCTTAGCCTGATGAAGAGACCTGAGTAGTCTCGAAAGCTTGGAATTTGTTACCATATTTTCAGTTAGCCATTAAACGGTATCAACCACAGAGGACTCTCAAGTATAAATATTTTTCTATTCTTGGAATTGAAATTCATCATTTTATTGTCCTAGTAAAACTTCATTTATTCTTGTTTTAAGTACATACATTTGCAATGGCCACGTAACAAGGCAATAACTCAATATTTTATGCCTACACCCTCCTTGACCCTGGCTTCAACACCGCCAGTTGCTGCTCAGAAGTGTTAGATGCACAGATGAAAACAATCGCTGATGTGTTTTGGGGTTCAGTAACGCCTGCTTTCCCCTGCTGTGTGTCTGGCAAAAATTACTGCTGCTAACTACAACTTCAACTTCAAACATCTCATACTAGGCTCTGCCTACACCCTCCTTGACCCTGGGCTTCAACACCGCCAGTTGCTGCTCAGAAGTGTTTAGATGCACAGATAAAAACAATCGCTGATGTGTTTGTGGGGTTCAGTAACGCCTGCTGTTCCCTGCTGTGTGTCTGGCAAAAATTACTGCTGCAACTCAATCAACTTCAACTTCAACTAGCCTCTGCTACACCCTCTTACCGGGTATACACGCCAGTTGCTGCTCAGAGTTTTAGTGCACAATGAAACATCCTGATGTGTTTTGGGTTCAGACGCCTGTTTCCTGCTTTTCCGCAAATTACGCGTAACTACAACTCAACTCAAACATCTCTACTAGCCTGCCTACCCTGACCTGGCTCACACCGCATTTGCTCAGAATGTTAGATGCACAGATTAAAACAATCGCTGATGTGTTTGTGGGGTTCAGTAACGCCTGCTGTTCCCCTGCTGTGTGTCTGGCAAAAATTACTGCTGCTAACTACAACTCAACTTCAAACATCTCATACTAGGCCTCTGCCTACACCCTCCTTGACCCTGGGCTTCAACACCGCCAGTTGCTGCTCAGAAGTGTTAGATGCACAGATGAAAACAATCGCTGATGTGTTTGTGGGGTTCAGTAACGCCTGCTGTTCCCCTGCTGTGTGTCTGGCAAAATTACTGCTGCTAACTACAACTTCAACTTCAAACATCTCATACTAGGCCTCTGCCTACACCCTCCTTGACCCTGGGCTTCAACACCGCCAGTTGCTGCTCAGAAGTGTTAGATGCACAGATGAAAACAATCGCTGATGTGTTTGTGGGGTTCAGTAACGCCTGCTGTTCCCCTGCTGTGTGTCCAGCAAAAATTACTGCTAGCTCCCTAATCATGGTGAAAAAAACATGACATGTCAAAGTGTCTAGTGCTACACATAGATATGAGGCTACACCCTGATTTCTAAGCTGTAAACATTTGAAACGTCAGCTTTAAAACCATAAAATGATTAGTCTTTGTCACAAATCTGTAACAAAATAATTGTGACATATTATTACAGATATGCACATGTCGAAAACAAATGCAAACACAAAAGACTACTTATGCTATAGGATACTGATGGTCAACCTTGTCACTCCATAGCTTAGACAAATCCAACTCACATCATGACTCAAATGCTGCAATGTTGGAAGTGCATAATGTGGGTTGAACTTTGACAACTGCTGCAGTGCGAAGGTTATACTTCAGTGTTCTTGCCTTTTAAATAAAAGCATACAAGTAAATATAATAATCCAATGTTGATTAAGGGACGTGATGTACACCTGTAATATTGTGCAAACAATGCATGTAGGAATAGTCCTCTTCAACATTACTTATATTTGTGTCATTTTAAAAAATACATATTTAATTAGAAAGTTAACAGCCCATATCATAAAGGTCCTTCATGTAAACATGATAATCGCTAACAAAAATCATGCATTACCTTGTTAAAGTCAATAGTGCATAGTCACAATAGCAAAATATATACCTGTAAGTGGTGCTGAAAGAACGACAACTGATAGAATAGGTGAATGATATCTATTTATCAGACTGAATAGCGACACCTGTACAATGTCGATATAATACTGTACCTTAACAAAACAGCTGTGTCACACCTCACACTCGTTTTTCTTGTAGCTTGTTATGTAATAGGGCACATGCGTGTATGTTTCATCATAGGTGCATGTTTACTGAGTAAAGCAGTCATGACAACGCCTTTGTGTTGTCGGTACGCTTGCGATGATGAACGATGCGCACCGTGAATGTTAGTCTGCGTCATAAGACGTACAGACGCTCCAATATCCAACGCGTCACAGCAGGAAGCCAGTCTGTGCGTCCAAACAAAGGCGCAACCATACATGCACGTAACCTTTTATAAAGCTATATAAAAAAAAGGATGTAGTAGTAACGCACACTTTATTGAGGTACAGTATTACATCGCCAGTCACCATCTGTGGCTATGCAGTCTCATCTATATATACCTTATCTATCCGTTGTCATGCTTGCAAGTCCACAGTCAGGCATAAATATCTGTTTTCACTATGCACTATGCACTTTTTAAATTTTTTGTTTGTTAATATAAATGATTGGCACATATTATCAGTATTACATGATGGAAATTTTAGATATTTTTAAAAAAATTTTAGTGATATATTCACCAAATGTAAAGTTTTATGAATGTCAAAGATAACTTGTAATGCTGATTATGTTTTTAAGTCAGCCATTCATTGTCTACACAATAAAAATGGTGTACATACTGTTACTTAGCCATCATTAATGGATTCTGATATGTACTTGTATGCTTTTATTTTAAACCGTATAGCAGATTATTTAACCTATTTTAATTGTGGTTTGCATTGCTTTTCAACATGTTAATGTATGCGTTTATGTTTGTAAATTATTAATTTACATATATTTTTTTAAGTAAAATCATCATCTTATGGTACTAAAGGTTATATTTCTCTTGTTTGGAGTATAGACATTTTTAATTGACACGTAACAAGGAAAATACTTGATATAGTATTTAAACATCCTCCTTGACTCTGGGCTCCAACACCGCCAGTTGTTGCTCGGAAGTGCTGTTAGCACAGTCAACACTTGCTCCTGTGTTACTGGGGTTCAGTAATGTCAGCTGTTCCCCTGCTGTGTGTACGGCAAAAAGTCCTGCTGCCTCCACCCTGTTGTCTTCTCATCCCTGGGCTACAACACCGCCAGTTGTTGCTCGGAAGTGCTGTTAGCACAGTCAACACTTGCTCCTGTGTTACTGGGGTTCAGTAATGTCAGCTGTTCCCCTGCTGTGTGTACGGCAAAAAGTCCTGCTGCCTCCACCCTGTTGTCTTCTCATCCCTGGGCTACAACACCGCCAGTTGTTGCTCGGAAGTGCTGTTAGCACAGTCAACACTTGCTCCTGTATTACTGGGGTTCAGTAATGTCAGCTGTTCCCCTGCTGTGTGAACGGCAAAAAGTCCTGCTGCCTCCACCATGTTCTCTTCTCATCCCTGGGCTACAACACTGCCAGTTGTTGCTCGGAAGTGCTGTTAGCACAGTCAACACTTGCTCCTGTGTTACTGGGGTTCAGTAATGTCAGCTGTTCCCCTGCTGTGTGTACGGCAAAAAGTCCTGCTGCCTCCACCCTGTTGTCTTCTCATCCCTGGGCTACAACACCGCCAGTTGTTGCTCGGAAGTGCTGTTAGCACAGTCAACACTTGCTCCTGTGTTACTGGGGTTCAGTAATGTCAGCTGTTCCCCTGCTGTGTGAACGGCAAAAAGTCCTGCTGCCTCCACCATGTTCTCTTCTCATCCCTGGGCTACAACACCTCCAGTTGTTGCTCGGAAGTGCTGTTAGCACAGTCAACACTTACTCCTGTGTTACTGGGGTTCAGTAATGTCAGCTGTTCCCCTGCTGTGTGTACGGCAAAAAGTCCTGCTGCCTCCACCCTGTTGTCTTCTCATCCCTGGGCTACAACACCGCCAGTTGTTGCTCGGAAGTGCTGTTAGCACAGTCAACACTTGCTCCTGTGTTACTGGGGTTCAGTAATGTCAGCTGTTCCCCTGCTGTGTGAACGGCAAAAAGTCCTGCTGCCTCCACCATGTTCTCTTCTCATCCCTGGGCTACAACACCTCCAGTTGTTGCTCGGAAGTGCTGTTAGCACAGTCAACACTTGCTCCTGTGTTACTGGGGTTCAGTAATGTCAGCTGTTCCCCTGCTGTGTGTACGGCAAAAAGTCCTGCTGCCTCCACCCTGTTGTCTTCTCATCCCTGGGCTTCAACACCACCAGTTGTTGCTCGGAAGGTCATTGGCATGGGTACTCACTCCTGCCCAGACTGGTTACAGCACGCCATCTGTTTCCTGTCAGTGTAAACATCACTTAGCCTCCAATAAGTTGTCCTGTCGTGTTGCGGTCGGGTTAGCCGACTCTATGGTGCCTGGAGTTTAGGTGCTTCCTATGTGTGCTGCGGGATATGCAAATAAAGGCTGTTTCCGTTGTGACAATAGGACAATCACCCACTGTAGTACTGTGGGATTCGGTAACTGCGGCCGGCTCGCGGCCTGTCAACTTAAATTTCCATGGGTACCTTCTGCTACCCGTCCGGGTTCCAGTACCGTCAGACTGGTTCTCCGCAGTGCCTTTGGCCTAGGTGCCTCCATCTCGGTATCCGAGTTCCAGCAACGTCTGCTGGTCCTTGGTAGTGCTTTGGAGCACAGGTACCTCCTGCTTAGTAACCGTGTCCCAGTAACGTCAGCTGGTCCTCGGTTGTGCCATTGGCTCTTTTCCTTCTGCTGCCCCTCCGGGTTCCAGCACAGTCAGCTGGTCCTCGTTACTTGCATTGGCTCTTGTACCTTCTGCTACCCGTCCGGGTTCCAGTACCGTCAGCTGGTTCTCCGCAGTGCCTTTGGCCTAGGTGCCTCCATCTCGGTATCCGAGTTCCAGCAACGTCTGCTGGTCCTTGGTAGTGCTTTGGAGCACAGGTACCTCCTGCTTAGTAACCGTGTCCCAGTAACGTCAGCTGGTCCTCGGTTGTGCCATTGGCTCTTTTCCTTCTGCTGCCCCTCCGGGTTCCAGCGCAGTCAGCTGGTCCTCGTTACTTGCATTGGCTTTTGTACCTTCTGCTACATTTACAAATTGAAGATTTTTTCAATGCTTTTTTGGGTAATCACTCTGGATCTCCAACAATGAAGATGACGACCCTGATGACCACCCAGAAGAAGATGACGACCACAAGGACGACGAGCATCAAGCCAACCAGCCTAAACACCATCACAAAGAAGAAATAAAAGATTACCAAACAGAACTAAGAAGGTTAAGACAAACTACAAGATACAGAACAAGAGACTTAAGAACAATAAGCAGAAGATCAAAAAGCAGAAGAACATGAAGTATAAGACCAAAATGAAGAGCAAAATATATGCTCTAAATTATAAGCAGAAGAAGACTAAGCAGTGTATGGGGGTGAGTCCGTTCCTCCTCGTGGTGCCCCTGGAAAATGCCTGCTGCTGCAGGCTAAACTGAACACGGACAAATACTGTTGTAATTTAAATCTTTTGTGACAGCAAGAACGGAAGGATGAAAAATTCATACTTTGACAGATTACAAGTACAGGAATCTCTGTCACAAATAAGAATATGATGAAGAAGATGAAGTACAATATGAATAAGAATAATAGTTTAATAAGAAGAATATGAGTAATGTTAACAAAAAGATGAATAGCAAGAAGTTTTAGAAGAAGATAAAGAAGGTGAAGATGAAGAATAATTTGATGAAAAAGATGATGCTGCTGAAGATTATGAAGGAGAAAGTGTGTCAAAAGTTAAAAAGGTGAAGAGCATGGAAGTTGTGAAATATACATATTTGCCAAAATAGAAAAAACGTTAACAACGTTGTCAATTTCTTCGTCAATCCGAACATCTTTAAAAAAAAAAATATTTATGCTATTCCATTTGATTGGGTTAAACATCTATGCCTTTAATGTCTCCTCAACCTTCCCCAATACATTCTACATTACTCTTTGTTGTTTTCCTTCATGTACAATTAACCAACAAGGCAAGAATGGGTTTTTTTTAATTCCGATATTTTGTTCCCATAGACTTACATTGGATTTACGGTATCGGTATCGGGTATCGCCGATATTTTTTGGGTGTCGGCGATACCATTCCGATTCCGATACTTTTGGATATCGGAAAGTATCGCTCAACTCTACTTTTTATATCTTGTAGAAGGATGAAAAAACATTTTGGTGTTTTTTTCATTTTATTTATTGTCTTTTTATGGTGTTTATCATATTTGGTAAATAATATCACATTTTAATAACTTGGGTCATTTTGGATGTGGTAATATTTATTTATTTATTATTTATTTATTTTACTCATTTATATAGCGCCATTAATTCCACAGCGCTTTACAGACATTATTGGCGCTGTCCCCGATGGGGCTCGCAATCTAAATTCCCTATCAGTATGTCTATGGAACGTGGGAGGAAACCAGAGTATCCGGAGAAAACAAACTCCTTGGAGATGTTGTCCTTGGTGGGATTTAAACCTAGGACTCCAGTGCTGCAAAGGCTGCAGTGCTATCCACTGAGCCACCGTAATTTCAAGTATTTATATGTTGGTTTGTTTTTTCTCTTACCTATATTTCTAAACATACAACATGTTTTTTAAAGGACAAAGTTTCTTCAATTTTTATGCTTTTATGTATTTTCTTTTTTTACATTATTACAAATGTCTGGCCTATGCTTTTACTGGTGGGTTCAGTCTCTCTGTCCTTGTTCACATTTGTCACTTGACAAGTGGAAAGGTTTTTAATACAAGAGTTAGGACTGTCCCACAAAGGGTTGCCTTGACGTGGTGGGATGACTTGTACATTCTTTTGATCAAAATTTTGTTTACCAAATACTCTTATTATTATTACTACTTTCATGCATTTTTTGCAATGTATTTTTCATTTTATTTTATTTTAGGATATTTGTTTCTTGTTTTTTGTTTTCTCTGTGTAATGGTCATGTGTTAATGTGCATTTACATTTTGCATACACATCAACTTACTTTTTCAGCTCAGACCTAGTTTTTCATTATTACAAATGTTATTGAACTTTGTTTTTGCTTCTTTACTTAGGGCAGCTGTCAGACTCAAATATTTTACATGTTGATCACTGACCTATTCCACTGCTGCATTGCATATGGCAAGACCTATGAAGTGTATGTGTGTGTATGTGTGTCCCTTTTCTTAACTTCCTTCCTGAGGTTGTATATGCCCTATATCATCTTTGTACTTGTCTCTGATAATGGGTTTACACTTCTTCCATGTTGAGGTCCTATATCAGCTGCAATAAAATTTGTATTTTACCTATGGAAGGAATTTTCACTCCACAAGAACATTGTACCCGTGGAGTTGTCATAGGGATGGACAATATTAATTATTCTATTTAAAAAGTAAAAATTCTGTATCATTTACAATACACCTACTGGGATACACCATTTCTTCTGGCTATAGAAAATAACTAACTTAGTGTTATTATATATCTACTGTATAATTCATCTCTTATCTTGAAACCTATATGTTTTCCCACCTGCCTAGCATAGCGGCTACTAGGGAAAAACAGGGCGAGCAGCCTTCAAGTGGGGGTGCCAACCTCCACAGCTAGGCAGTGGGCAGTTTGGGCTAGACCAGGAACCGTTCAGGCAATTTTGTTAATTGTATTACCCTGTTTGTTTTTTTTTAAATAATTGTTTTGCTATTTCGATAAGCATGATTATCCTAATATATTGTCAGTCTTCCACACTGGGTGGTGTTTTTTAAGGAACTAATACATATATACTTTTTAACCCCTTACTGCCATCGGACGTACTATCCCGTCCATGGTACCTGGGCCCGTATGACCATGGACGGGATAGTACGTCTCGTGCGATCGGACGCGCTCCCAGGGGGAGCGCAGCCGATCGCGCCCGGGTGTCAGCTGATTATCACAGCTGACACCCATGACTGTGTGTCAGGAGCGGTCACGGATCGCTCCCGGCACATTAACCCCTTGCACACTGCGATCAAACATGATCGCGGTGTACTGGGGGCACAGGGGAGGATCGCGCAGGGTGGGGGCTCCCTGCGCGCCCCCCTGAGACCCTCAGAGCAGCGCGATGTGATCGCGCTGTTCTGAGGGCTTCCTCCCTCCCAGGACCCGGATCCAAGATGGCGCCGGGGTCCTGGAGAGAGGCGGCTACCTCAGTGCCTGCCGAGAGCAGGCACTGAGAAGCCTGCTGCACTGCCTGAGCGATCGCTGGTGTGACAGGTGCTGTGCACACTGTCACACCAGCGATCTGATAAAATACTGTGATGTCCCACCCTGGGACAAAGTAAAAAAGTTAAAAAAATAAAAATAAACATGTTTAAAAAAAAATCCAAAATAAATAAAAAAATATATATATATTCCCCAATAAATTCACTTCTTCCTGTAAATAAAAAAAACAAAGCAATAAAAGTACACATATTTGGTATCGCCGCGTCCGTAACGACCCCCCTATAAAATTGTCCCACTAGTTAACCCCTTTAGTGAACCCCTTAAAAAAAAAAAAAAAATGAAGCAAAAAATCAATGCTTTATCATCATACCGCCGAACAAAAAGTGGAATAACACGCGATCAAAAAGACCGATATAAAAAGACATATAACACGCGATCAAAAAGACCGATATAAAAAGACATGATACTGCTCAAAACGTCATCTTGTCCCGCAAAAAACGAGCCATCATACAGCATCATCAGCGAAAAAATAAAAAAGTTATAGCTCGCAGAATAAAGCGATGCAAAAATAATTATTTTTTATATAAAATTGTTTTTATTCTATAAAAGTGCCAAAACATGAAAAAATGATATAAATGAGGTATCGCCATAATCGTACTGACCCGAAGACTAAAACTGCTTTATCAATTTTACCACACGCGGAACGGTATAAACGCCTCCCCCAAAAGAAATTCATGAATTGCTGATTTTTGTTCATTCTAACGTCGCAAAAATCGAAATAAAAAGCGATCAAAAAACGTCACGTGCTCAAAAATGGCACCAATAAAAACGTCAACTCGTCCTGCAAAAAATAAGACCTCACATGACTCTGTGGGCCAAAATATGCAAAAATTATAGCTCTCAAAATGTGATGATGCAAAAACTATTTTTGAAATAAAAAGCGTCTTTTAGCGTGACAGCTGCCAATCATAAAAACCCGCTATAAATAGTAAATCAAACCCCCCTTTATCACCCCCTTAGTAAGGGAAAAATAATAAAATTAAAAAAAAGTATTTATTTCCATTTTCCCATTAGGGTTAGGGTTAGGGTTGCGGCTAAAGTTAGGGTTAGGGTTGGCGCTAAAGTTAGGATTAGGGTTAGGGTTGGGATTAGGGTGTGTTAGGGTTAGGTTTGTGGTTAGGGTTGGGACTAGGGTTAGGGGTGTGTTGGGGTTAGGGTTGGAGTTAGAATTGGGGGGTTTCCGCTGTTTAGGCACATCAGGGGCTCTCCAAATGTGACATGGCGTCTGATCTCAATTCCAGCCAATTCTGCGTTGAAAAAGTCAAACGGTGCTCCTTCACTTCTCAGCTCTGCCATGCGTCCAAACAGTAGTTTATCCCCACATATGGGGTATCAGCGTACTCTGGACCCCAAGAGTTATTGTGCAATTTGTCCTATTTCTTCTGCTACCCTTGGGAAAATAAAAAACTGGGGGCGAAAATATCATTTTTGTACAAAAAAATTATTTTTTTGTTTTTACGGCTGTACATTATAAACTTCTGTGAAGCACTTGGGGCTTCATAGCGCTCACCACACATCTAGATAAGTTCCTTGTGGGGTCTATTTTCCAAAATGGGGTCACTTGTTGGGGATTTCCACTGTTTAGGCGCATCAGGGGCTCTCCAAATGCTACATGACGCCCCCAGACCATTCCATCAAAGTCTGCAATCCAAAACGTCACTACTTCCCTTCCGAGCCCCAACGTGTACCCATACAGTAGTTTTCTCCCACATATTGGATATCAGCGTACTCAGGACAAATTGGACAACAACTTTTGGGGTCCAATTTCTCCTGTTACCCTTGTAAAAATAAAATATTGGGGCAAAAAAATCATTTTTGCAAAAAAAAAAAAGATTTTTTTATTTTTACGGCTGTGCGTTATAAACTTCTGTGAAGCACTTCGGGGTTCAAAGTGCTCACCACACATCTAGACAAGTTCCTTGTGGGGTCTATTTTCCAAAATGGGGTCACTTGTGGGAGGTTTCCACTGTTTAGGCACATCAGGGGCTCTCCAAATGCGACATGACGCCCCCAGACCATTCCATCAAAGTCTGCAATCCAAAACGTCACTACTTCCCTTCCGAGCCCTGACGTGCGCCCATACAGTAGTTTTCTCCCACATATTGGGTATCAGCGTACTCAGGACAAATTGGACAACAACTTTTGGGTTCCAATTTCTCCTGTTACCCTTGTGAAAATAAAATATTGGGGGCAAAAAAAATAATTTTTGTAAAAAAAAAAAAGATTTTTTATTTTTACGGCTGTGCGTTATAAACTTCTGTGAAGCACTTCGGGGTTCAAAGTGCTCACCACACATCTAGACAAGTTCCTTGTGGAGTCTATTTGCCAAAATGGGGTCACTTGTGGGGGTTTCCACTGTATAGGTGCATCAGGGGCTCTCCAAATGTGACATGACGCCCCCAGACCATTCCATCAAAGTCTGCAATCCAAAACGTCACTACTTCCCTTCCGAGCCCTGACGTGCGCCCATACAGTAGTTTTCTCCCACATATTGGGTATCAGCGTACTCAGGGCAAATTGGACAACAACTTTTGGGTTCCAATTTCTTCTGTTACCCTTGTGAAAATAAAATATTGGGGACGAAAAAATCATTTTTTCTAAAAAAAAAAAAGATTTTTTATTTTACGGCTGTACGTTATACACTTTAGTGAAACACCTGGGGGTTAAAAGTTCTCACCACACATCTAGATAAGTTCCTTGAGGGGTCTAGTTTCCAAAATGGCGTCATTTATGGGGGTTTCCACTGTTTAGGCAGATCAGGAGCTCTCCAAACACGACATGGCGTCCAGCCAATTCTGCGTTGAAAAAGTCAGACGGTGCTCCTTCCCTTCCAAACTCTGCCATGCACCCAAACAGTGGTTTACCCCCACATATGGGGTATCAGCGCACTCAGGACAAATTGCACAATAACTTTTGGAGTCTTGTTACCCTTGGAAAAATAAAAATTGGGGTGAAAAGATCATTTTTGTGGAAAAAATATGATTTTTAAATTTTACGGCTCTACGTTATAAACTTGTGTGAAGCACTTGGGGGTTCAAATTGCTCACCAAAGATCTAGAAAAGTTCCTTAGGGGGTCTAGTTTCCAAAATGGGGTCATTTGTGGGGGGTTTCCACTGTTTAGGCACATCAGGGGCTCTCCAAATGCAACATGGCATCCAATCTCAATTCCAGCCAATTTTGGTTGGAAAAAGTCAAATGGTGCTCCTTCCATTCCGAGCTCTGCCGTGCGCCCAAACAGTGGTTCCCACCCACATATGGGGTATCAGCGTACTCAGGACAAATTGGACAACAACTTATGTGGTCCAATTTCTCCTGTTACCCTTGAGAAAATAAAAAATTAGTGACTAAAAGATAATTTTTGTGGGAAAAAAATAGGATTTTTTATTTTCATGCCCGGGCATTATAAACTTGTGTGAAGCACTTGGGGTTCAAAGTGCTCACCAAAGATCTAGATAAGTTCCTTAGGGGGTATAGTTTCCAAAATGGGGTCACTTGTGGGGGGTTTCCACTGTTTAGGCTCATCTGGGGCACTGCAAACGGAACATGACCCCCATCAACGTCTGCATTCCAAAACGTTACTACTTCCTTTCCAAGCCCTGCCGTGCACCCAAACAGTTTCCCCCCCCCACATATGGGGTATCAGCGTACTCAGGACAAATTGTACAACAACTTTTGGGGTCCAATTTCCTTGGGAAAATTCAAAAATTTGGGACTAAAAAATCATTTTTGTGGAAAATTGTTTTTTTTTTTTCACACCCAGGCATTATAAGCTTTTGTGAAACACTTGGGGTTCAAAGTGCTCACAACAGATCTAGATAAATACCTTTTTCCACTGTTTAGGCGCATCACGGGGCTCTCCAAACACGACATGGCGTCCAATCTCAATTCCAGCCAATTTTAGTTTGAAAAAGTCAAACGGCGCTCCTTCTCTTACGAGCTCTGCCGTTGCCCAAACAGTGGTTTTCCCCCACAATATTGGGTATTGGCGTACTCAGAAGAAATTGCATAACAACCTTATCTGTCCATTTTCTCCTTTTACCCTTGTGAAAATAAAAAAAAAGTTTGTAAAAGATCATTTTTGTGGCTAAAAAGTTAAATATTCATTTTTTCCTTCCACGTTGCTTTAGTTCCTGTGAAGCACCTGAAGGGTTAATAATCTTCTTGAATGTGGTTTTGAGTACCTTGAGGGGTGCAGTTTTTAGAATGGTGTCACTTTTGGGCATTTTCTGCCATATAGACCCCTCAAAGTGACTTCAAATGAGAGGTGGTCCCTAAAAAAAATGGCTTTGTAAATTTTGTTGTAAAAATGAGAAATCGCTGGTCAACTTTTAACCCTTATAACTTCCTAACAAAAAAAAATTTGGTTCCAAAATTGTGCTGATGTAAAGTAGACATGTGGGAAATGTTATTTCTTAACTATTTTGTGTGATATATTTCTCTGTTTTAAGGGAATAAAAATTCAAAGTTTGAAAATTGCAAAATTTTAAAAATTTTCGCCATATTTGCGTTTTTTTCAAAAATAAACGCAAGTTATATCGAGGAAATTTTACTTCTAACGTGAAGTACAATATGTCACGAGAAAACATTCTCAGAATCGCGAAGATCCGTTGAAGCGTTCCAGAGTTATAACCTCATAAAGAGACAGTGGTCAGAATTGTAAAAATTGGCCCGGTCATTAATGTGCAAACCACCCTTGGGGTGAATGGGTTAAGGGATTATATGCTTCACAAATATATGGTTTTTCCCTAGTCCTTGGACTTTCTTTTCACATAAACAAGACCAAACAAGCTATTGTAGATCCCAAATTGATTGTTTGAAAAAAAAAATAATTATGTCTGCACACCACACTTAATGGGTCAGATTCCTCTTGTGCACAGAAACCACAAGAAAGGGCAATAGTAAACTGAAAAACAGTTAATAAAGCTCTTTATAAAAACTTCCAACTTTGCGATAAACATCCACAAGGAGCTCTGTGTGAAGGGTCCATCTTAAATGTCTTTGATTGCATCAATCCTTCCTTATTCATGGTCATAAGTAACACAATGTGTAAGGATCGATCTATTCTGGAACATGTCAGCTGTACCATGCTCATAGGCTTTGTGTGGATTTTAACATACTTCAAATAAAGTTGGTTGCTTTTATAAAGAGCTACCTGTCTGCTGGAATAGTTGTTCTTCAATTTGGGCCATTACTTGGCCTTAAGTTGCCATAGAAACCATCAGCACCCCACGATCACATTGCAGGGGGGCAATTGGATTTAAAAAAGGAGCCCCCGCCATTGACTAACCAGTAATATGTTGCTGTCACTGTTGGCAGTGGCATCTAGGAGCTAAATGACAACAATCAGCGCTAGCCCTGATTGTGAAGGATGCATCATGATGTCAGCTTTAGTATATATAGCTGACACCCGCTACGTTGTTACCGTCTGGGAGTCACTATTCACTTATTCTTTAGCACAGTAAAAAGGCAGCACTGTGAAATAAGAACCCTTAAAGAAGCACTCCCATCAATTTTTTTTATCTTCTAAATATATTTGTCACACAGTGCTTTGAGACTGTGGGCACTTACCTGGTCCCTAGAACTAGGGGAGCCCATGTCTATCCTTTCCCACCCCCCTCCCGGATTACTCCAGAAGGTAGAGACACCACTGTCACTTGCTTTGCTATGCTCCTATATCAACCCTTATCTGTTCCCTCCTCCACTCAGGGAGGTGCTAAGCTGAAGTGTATAGGATCAAGCCCCCGTCTCACACAGCGATCTCGCTAGCGAGATCGCTGCTGAGTCACTAGTTTTGTGACGCAGCAGCGATCTCCCCAGCGATATCGCTGTGTGTGACATTCGGTGACAATCAGCCCCCCTGCTGGGTATCGCTGATCGTTGCTGAATGTCCTGGACATTTTTTTGATCGCTGGTCTCCCACTGGCAGGCACGCATCGCTGCGTGTGACAGGGGGAGACCAGCGATCCGCTGGTAACCAAGGTACACAGCGGGTTTCTAGGCGCGGGGCTGTGCCTGGAAACCCACTGTGTACCTTGGATACCAGCGCCCTGATGCAGGGAGCTGGTAACCAAGGTACACAGCGGGTTTCCAGGCACCGTGCGGTGCCTGGAAACCCGAAGTGTACCTTGGTTACCAACTCCCTGCATCAGGGCGCTGGTATCCAACGTACACTGCGGGTAACTAAGCGATGTTACCCGCAGTGTCGTTGTGCTGATCGCTGCCTGAGCTGCCTGTTTGGCAGCTCAGCAGCGATCATGTAGCGACACACCAGCGATCCTGATTGTTGTCGGGATCGCTGGTGTATCGCTATGTGATCCCCGGGCTTTACACTAACCAGACAAACAAAGGAAGACAGATAGGGATAATTGAAAATAACAATCAGACAAAATACACCCACCAAACAACAGAGTGGAACACAGGGGAGGTATAGGAAGGAGGAACCAAATAGGAGAGGATGAAGATCTGCACACAAATAAACTCCACATAACTGTCTCCTGAACAAATCTCCAAATACCAAGTCCAACCACAATCTTCACCTGCAGATTGTAACAAGGCAGTAAGAATTAACACTGGCAATTACTAAGGGACAGTGGCAAGCAGCAGGGAGGAGTGGCCAAAAATGAATAGCTAAGACAATCCAAGTTGTAAAGCTCCAGGAGCTTCAATTGAACAAATTAACCCTTTCACTGCCAGCAAGAAAAAACCTGCATTGTGTAATAAGATGGTGAACTACTTCTAACCAGTGCAGGAGTTCATGAAACCAGATGCTGCAATCTTCAGGCCCCTGTCTGTCACTATATAACTGTGACAGTACCACAATCTTATAGGGACTGATAAACCTGGATGACAGTTTCCAGAAGGCACTTTTAACTTAATATTCTTCAAGGTCAACTTCACCAAATCACCAACACTCAGGTCCAGACCCACCAAGTGTCTCCGATCAGCCATACTCACAATTAGACTCCATCTTCTTCAAATTATCAAGAACACCTTGCCACACTGATGTAACAGATGAAGACTCCTGAAGAACAATTCTTGTTGAAGGAGCAGAATTGAGGATGAAATTTGTTTACATGAAAAACAGGAACTTGCCACAACATTCAAGAAAATTGTTATTCACAGCAAATGCAACTAGAAGTAAGTAAGAAACCCAATCCTCCTGATTCTTGGACACAAAACACCTAACATATGTCTCAAAATTCTTTTTCACATGTTCAGTTTGCCCATTAGACTGTGGAGGAAAGACAGAAGAAAATGAAATATGCTTTCTAAAATTTGGAAATAAATTGCTCTCCTCGGTTGGAAACGATATCAGAGTGAATCCAGAGTAAGAAAATTAGTTATGGTGAGTCCCAAGAATAATTAAAATCCTCAATTTATTGAAAAAAAAATTAAAAGATCATACATTGGGGATACATCTCAACGCGTTTCTGGCAGAAGCCCTTATTCACTGAGATACAGATTCCTTATGATACATGGTATAAAAACAAATAGTGACCAACCATTGATCAATAAACACATATGTTAGCAATCAATCACATTTGAGAATAATCAGCATAATCACAAGGCTAAATCACAAGAAAGCCAGAGAGAAAAAAAAATTCCAAATGTACGATGTGCCAGTATACATTGCAAACTCAAAAAATTGATGCAGCCAATGATATAAAAAGATTTATTTATTTATAACAAAAATTGTTATTTACAAAGTATTGAAATATGGCGGGAGTATCAGTCAACCCAAATGGCATCACAAGGTTTTCATAGTGTCCCTCAGTTGTATTAAAGGCTGTCTTCCATTGATCCCCCTCTTTAATTTGAATTAAATTATATGCCCCCTTGAGGTCCAGTTTAGAAAACCATTTTGACGATATGGTTAAAGAGATCTGGAATGAGAGGGAGAGGAAATGGATCCAGGACCGTGATGCGAATAACTTCCCCCAGAAATCTAGGCAGGGGCGTAACTCCCCCATCTTTTTTCTTAGCAAAGAAAAAAACTGCTGCAACGGGAGATGAGAAAGGTCTGATATGACCCCCTTGCAGACTTTCTGAGATATAGTCCTTTATGGCCTGCCTCTTCAGATCAGAACTATTACATAACCTGCTCTTAGGCAGCTTAGCCCAGCAATAAGATTAATGGCGCAATCATAAGGACGATGTGTATGAAAGGTATTCCGGCAGAGACCGTTTGTCAATCCAGGCTAACTGAGTGCCCAAGTAATGTCCTTGACAGTACTTGCTCCATCTTACCATCTCCCAAGTCTGCCAGTCCACTCCGGTATTGTGCAGCTTAAGCCAAGGTAGTCCAAAAACCACAGGACAGGGCAAGTCCTCTAGCACATAACAATCAATTAATTCTAAGTGCATGGCGACTACCTGCATATGTATCACTCGAATGACCTGAGTAAAATACCCCTTTGACAAGGATGCAGAGTCAAGGGTGATTATGGGTATTGGTTTAGACAGTTTATGTGGCTTGAGACCCTGGTCCTGAATAAACAGGGCATCAATCAGATTGAACCACGCCCCACTGTCCAGAAAGACAGAAATAACCACCTTACATTAACCAAAATAGATCTCGGCCTGTAAAATAAATTGTGATCTGCCCACAGAGGAAATTTGCACACCTGGGTTGCTAACCTACTCACAACCCGAGCTCCTTAGTTTTCTGGCTGCTGTTTGCAGTTATGTATGGATAGACAAGTACCCACAAAATGACCCTTCCCACCACAGAAAAAATACACTCCCCCTTTATGCCAAACTGCAGGAGGACTAATAAAAAACTAATTGTTCTCCCCAACTGCATGGGATCCACGTATGACTCAGCCCCAGGTTCCCTTGACCCTAGATCCCCCCAAAAATTGGAGTGTCTCTTTATGTCTTTGATGAAGATGGCAGTCAACATGGATAGCCAGATACATGGCCTGCCTCCAGGGAAACCAGGATCCATATATAAACGACAAAATAAAGTAGCACTTTGTAGCGCTATACCATGCAAACACGAAATGTATGACTTTTTTTGCATTACTGCACTAGAAAATATTAAAAATTGAGAATACTTAGCACATAAATTGACCAATTTATGTGTACCCAGTGATAAGGCGATCCTCGTTGATGGGACCT
This sequence comes from Oophaga sylvatica, assembly GCA_033576555.1. Classification (NCBI taxonomy): domain Eukaryota; kingdom Metazoa; phylum Chordata; class Amphibia; order Anura; family Dendrobatidae; genus Oophaga; species Oophaga sylvatica. The sequence continues at coordinate 51,968,604 of JARQOD010000008.1, read as the reverse complement.
ATCCTGTGGGACTCCTCTCATGGGCTAATAGCCTACATTTATATGGGAAGATAGGTTCCTGCTGTAATTAAAACTGCCAGAGGCTGACGGTTGGAGTGCTCAGTCAGGGAGCCTGTGTATACAAATATCAAAAGTCTGACTGTCACTTCCATAAAGAAATCAGGTGTGTACAGGTGCTTACTAAGAGTACTCAGCCACAGGTTCCCTTGACTCTAGATCCCCTCCAAATTTGGAGTGTCTCTTTATGTCTTTGATGAAGATGACGGTCAACATAGATAGCCAGAGACATTGCCTGCCTCCAGGGAAACCAGGATCCATATATAACCAACAAAATAAAATAGCACTCTGTAGCGCTATAGCATGCAAACATCAAATGTATGAAATTTGAATAACATTACTGCACTGCACGTCACATGTGCTAAATAAAAGTCATTTAATTTTTTGGTAATTATTTGAGTTCTGCCTAGTTTTTCTATTTTTATATATTTCTACAAAAGATGGATGTTTTGTATGGTAGGCTTTCCCCCCCATTTGATATAGCTTTTTAAGTGTGCTGTTCCAATCCTTTCTTTTTGATATGTACAATATTAGATATGTGATCTGTAAAAAGTTACCTTGCTACGAACCCACAATGCTTTATCTGCCACTCTGATCTGAGAAGTGGAAATAATACTACTCCATGATCTCAGCAGTGGGGCAGCCAAAGTAATAACTAAAATCATTTACCATTCTTGTTCTTTTACCATGTTAAAGTAGCCCTACATGTATATATTTTTAATTAAATGTGTGCATCTGTGCATGTAATATAGTGTGAGTGCATTAATATACTCACCTACCACTGCTTTCTCTGGTGACCAGCACCGTTCTGCTTCGCTTCTGAGTGACGTCAATGCAATTGTGTCTCGCTGTCTCACTCTCTGCGCTACGTGTGAGCCGGAATTCTCTTTTACATTGAAAGCCTATAGAGCCTCATTCTGACTCTCCTTAACTTACATTGTAAAAAGCAATTTCCAGATCACGCAGAGCGCAGCATGACCCCGATGCAGAAGAGGAGACGAATAGTGCTGGACACCGGAGATAGCAATGGTATATCAGTATATTAATATACACACATTTCATTAAAAAGTGGGAGTGCTTCTTTAATTGTCTACTACTGCTTCCATGTATATTAATAACCTTATGTTCTTTAATTTGGTTCTTGATCATCTAATCAAGTAAATGTATTCTTAGACAACCAATACACACTGAATTCTCAGGGACTCCTAAAAGGAAATCTGTCAGAAGGATTTTGCTAATCTGAGAGCAGTGTAATGTAGGAGCAGAGACCGTGATTCCTGCAAGGTATCAATTATTTAGCGGCTTGCTGTCATTTCGATAAAATCCCTGTTTTCTGAATGCTGAGTTCTGTATATCTCCATCCCCACCTCTGAATGGCAGTTTTCCGTCTATGCAATCATCTGCAGATAAAACAGTGATTTTTCTGAAACCTGCAGCAAGCAGTACAGTAAGTGACTGTAATCAATGTCTCTGTCTCCTACATTATGCTGCTCTCAAATTAGATAGCAAAAAGCTGGTGACAGATTTCCTTTAACCATTTCACCCTGAAAGCCTGGTTTTACCTTTCTGACCAGGTAAATTTTTACAATTCTGACTACTGTCATTTTATGAGGTCATAACTCTGGAATGCTTCAATGGATCTCACTGATTCTGAAAAAGTTTTCTTATGACATATTGTACTTCATGATAGAGGTAAAATTTCTTTGATATGACTTGCTTTAATTTGTGAAAAAAAGGAAATTTGGCAAAAAATTTGTAAATTTTGTCATTTTCAAACTTTTAATTTTTATACCCTTAAATCAAGAGTCATATCACACAAAATAGTTAATACATAACATTTTTCACATGTCTACTTTACATCAGAACAATTTTTGAAACATAGTTATTTTGAGTAGGACGTTATATCAATTAAAGGTTGACCAGCAATTTCTAATATTTACAACGAAATTTGCAAGACCATTTATTTTAGGTAACACCACACATTTCAAGTCACTTTGAGGGGTCTATATGACAAAAAATACCCAAAAGTGACACCATTCTAAAAACTGCACCCCTCAAGGTACTCAAAACCACATTCAAGAAATTTATTAACTCTTCAGGTGCTTCACAGGAATTAATGGAATATAGAAGGAAAAAATAAACATTTAACTTTCTTTCACAAACATTTTCTTTTATCTAATTTTTTTTATTTTCGCAAGGGTAACAGGAGAAAATGGACCATACAATATGTTGTGCAATTTCTACTGAGCTTGCCAATACCCCATATGTGGGGGAAAACCACTGTTTGGGTACACAGCAGGGCTCGGAAGGGAAGGAGCGCCATTTCAATTTTTTTATGTAAAGTTTGCTGGCATAATTAACGGGCACCATGTCATGTTTGAAGAGCCCCTGATGTGACTAAACAGTGGAAACTCCCCACAAGTGACCCCATTTTGGAAACTAGACCCCTTAAGGAACTTATCTAGATGTGCATTGAGCACCTTGAACCCTCAGGTGCTTCACAGAAGTTTATAACGTTAAGCCGTAAAAATAAAAAAAATCAAATTTTTCACACAAAAATCTTTTTTAGCTCCAAATTTTGTATTTTTACAAGGATAACAGGAAAAGATGGACCCCAAAATTTGTTGTTCAATTCCACCTGAGTTCACCGATACCCCATATGTGGTCAAAAATTACTTTTGAGGCACAGTGCAAAGCTCAGAAGGGAAGAAACGCCATATTACAGTGCAGTTCCTGCACTTGTTTGAGGGTGCAATGGTACATTGGCAGAGCCCTTGAGGTGCCAGAACAGAAGAACCCCCCATAAGTGACCTCATTTTACAAATTAAACCTCTCAATGAATTCATCTAGGGGTGCAGTGATATATTGACTCCACAGGTGTGTCACAGACTTTTATACCATTGGGCAGTGAAGAAAAAATAATTTTTACCACCAAATTTGTGTGCTAGCCCCAAGTTTTACATTTTCATACTGAGAAATGGGTAAAAATGCCAACAAAATTTGTCCCACAATTTCTGGTGAATGTAGAAATACCCCATATGGGGCTGTACAGTAATGCTTAGCCATACGGAGAGACTCGGGGATGGATGAAACGCTGTTTGCCTCCTGGAGCACAGATTTTCCTACATAGTTTGCAGATTCCATATAAAGAACCCCTAAGTGCTAGAAAAGCAGAATCATCTCTCAAGTGACCCCATTTTGGAAATTATAACCCTTTTGGAATTTATCTACAGATGTAGTGACGATTTTGACTCCATAGGTGTTTTCCAGTAACAGGCAGCAGTGGATGTTGCTGAGTGAAAATTGCAAACTGCCATTGTAGTGACCAGTTGTTACGCCTCCCGGTTGCAGGGCGTCAGGACATGGAATGTGGACCCACTGAACTACAGAGAGGGATCCGGGCCTGCCCGAACTAGGAGAGGGCAGCGACCAGGGTCTGTGGCAGCTGAGCATGTGGGCAAGGTGGTGACATGCAAGACAAGATAACACAGCACCACTTCAGGTATCAAGAAACAAAGTTTTCTTAAACAAAGTCACGATACATAACACAAGATATTATAATGCCAGGCTGCCGATTCCGAACATCAGGCAGGGGTGAACATCTCAGGTAAGTAGATGTCCAGCAATGGCAAGAGGTCATCACGGGTTGATGCAGTCCAGGGTCATCTGGCATTGGCATATCAGGAGAACCTCTCTCTCAGGCATAGCGCAGGTACAGCAAGAGAACATCAGACACCAACCTCGGACAGACGTAATCACAAGATGGACCCCCAAGGAACAGGCAGGACATAGGGACACAAGCAAGACACAGACAGCACAGATCCAGGAACACCGACATAGCAGCTCAGGACATCGGCTGCTCAGATCCAGGACTCTCAGGCAGAACCGTCACCAGGAAACAAGACTGGATACTCCCCTGGAACACGGAGGAGGAGCCCGTCCAGGAACACAAGTGAGACAGACTCTGGAACACCGGCTGGACCACGGACTGGACAACTGGACACAGGCTGGACATCTAGGACAAAGGCAAGAGATCTGGACTCTGGACTACAGACATGGCTCCAGACAGGGACATCAGGAACACCGGCAGGACATCAGGGACATCGGCAGGACATCAGGGAACAGGTAGGAGCAAGTGAAGAGCAGATCCACAAGGGGGGAGCAAGGCAGAACCACAGTAGACACAAGGATACACACAGCAGGTGGGAAAAGCTACAGACAAGGATACAATGGACGCAGAAATAGGATTGAGTACAGAAAATGTCAGGTACAGGAACAGGTACAAGAACTAAGGGCGAAGGCCTGGGTATTCTGTCCCCAGTGTGACGGACAAACACTGCAAGAAACACTGGTATAGACCAAGGTATGAAAGCACAGTTACAGGTCTGGGTATTAAGCCCCCAGAGAAGGCAGAAAACAGGACAGAACCTGGCAACTCAGCAGCAAGGCACTGACTGAGAGAAATTGTTGCGCATGCCCCAAGCAGAGCTAGTCCGGCTCCGAGCACCAGGCAGAGGACATCAGGCTCCAGACACCAGGCTGCGATCATCAGGCTCCAGCCACCAGACTGCGGTCATCAGGCTCCAGGCACCAGACACGACCTATAAAGGAACTCAAGCGGGATGGTACCGGAGCTGACCGGAGCCAGCACCGCATAATAAGTTGAGCACAGCATAGTAGACGCTCAGCAGGAACAACATGGGTGATAAAAGTGGTTTAGGCACACTGTGGCTCAGAAGGGAGGGGAGGCATTTGGATTTGGGAGCAGAGAATTTGCTGAATTTCTTTTGGAGGTAAGGAGCCATTTCACTTTTTCAGAGACTTTGTGCTACCAGTAACGTGGAAGCCCCTATTTTTTCGTTAACAGATGACGGACCTGAGTGGGTACTTTCCTTTTTTGTTGAATGAGTTGAAACTTTTATTGGGAACATATTACATAACATTTATGATCCCTTTTATCCAGCGCTCTACGTTGAGAACTTTCTTTGGAGTTTCCATTTAAATTTTTGAGTGACATAAGAGATGAAACCCTCGATGGATCCATTCACTATAATGAGGCAGCAGAGTTACTCTGGACTCCGTCTGGCTTCTATTCAGAGTTGTCCTTTTCAAAATGCACAAAACTGTGGCTGACAGCACTTTGATGCAAAAAAAAGACAAACAACGCCGGATCACTGGTCAGACGGCATCCACACTGCCTCCATTTGCACTGTGTTTTTCCAGAATGGAAAAATCAACAGCATGTGAAGAATTTGTTTTATGTATTTTTTACAACGTTCCTCATGCAGTATAAGTGATTAGACAACTTTATTATTCTGGTCGGTGAGATTACACAATACCAGATTTATATTTCGTGTTTTTATGTTTGGCCGCTGTCACACACTAAAAGATGCTTTTTATTGCGAAAAGTTTTTGCATCGCAATATTTAGACAGCTATAATGTCTCCATATTTCAGCCAACAGAGTCATATGAAGACTTGATTTTTTCAGGAAGAGCTGAGGTTTTTACTGTTACAATATTCGGGCACACAGCATTATTTGATCGCTTTCTATTCCGATTTTTAGGAGACAGAATGAACAAAAACCAGCAATTCAGAAATTGCTTTTTGTTTTTTTTTCATACTATTCCACATATGGTAAAATTGATATGGCAGTTCTATTCTTCAGGTCAGTACGATTACAGCAATATCAAATTTTATTTTTTTATGTTTTAATGCTTTTATGCAGTAAAAATTTTATTATAGCTTTATTCTGATAATTATAACTTTTTTCATTTTTCTGCTGATGGAGCTGTATGGCAGCTTGTTTTTTGCGGGACAAGATGACGTTTTCAGAGGTACTATTTTTATTTACATTCATCTTTTTGATCGCATTTTATTGCACTTTTTGTTCGGCGTTATGATGATAAAGCATTCTCTTTGGCCTTGTTTTTTATTTATTTTTTATGTTTTTCACTGAAGGGGTTAACTGGGACAGTTTTATAGAACGGGTCGTTACGGATGCGGTAATACCAAATATGTGTACTTTTATTGTTTATTTTTTATTTACATAAATAAATGTATTTATTGGAAAAATATTTGTTTCTTTTTTTGTTCATTTGGGGATTTTTTTAAAATATTTTTACACTTTTTAACAATTTTTTTTAACTTTTTTACATTGTCCCAGGATGATACATTACAGTATAGCATCAGATCGCTGATCTGAAACTCTGAAATGCTTCTGCACTGCAGAGCATCGGAGCAGCATCTGACAGGCAGGTAGGGAGGCATCTCAGGTCCTGCTCTCTGCAGGCACTGCGAAGCCATCTTTCCTGAAGGACCCCGCGGTCATCTTGCAGGCGAGGGGTCTCCGTGGAGACCATCAGGACAACACGGTCGCATCGTGTTTTCCTGATGAAAGCACAAAGGGAGCCCATTCCCTGTGCGATGCTCCTTTATGTTGCTGTCACTTCTGACAGCAGCATCAGAGGGGTTAAATGCACGCAATTGTTTCTAGCAGCGATTGTGGGTGTTGCTGAAGGATGTCTCACACAGAGCTGATACCCAAACCCGATCGCCACGGCGCTCAGTGTGAGGTCACACGATCACTGCGCCATACATATACTGCTGCTTGCAGGACCTCAGCTCCCACAAAGCAGTATATGTACGTCGCATGTCGGGTAGGGATTAAACTCTCCTCTCTCCCAAGACTCACACATGAAAATAATTAGACAACAGAAAAGCGTATTGCTGAGTTTGGAACATTTACATTATTTGTAGATCCCTACTGTAAATATACAAATGCATGAAAGATCCAGTATTGATTTGTTTTTCTTTAAGTTTTCCTTTGAAAAATTAGTAGAAAGACAATTTAAAATCCCACAGTTTGCATTACAAACTTTTTATTGCTTTCTAGTTCAAGTGATTGTAAAACTTAAACATTCATCTCATCTCTCTGTAGTCTTCCTGCCAAGACTTAATTTATATTTTATTGTTGTATTAAGCGAGGTCAGATGGAACAATAGAAACAGTATTTTAGAAAGTATAGCCAAACTTATACATTATACAGCACACTCCGTTACTGTCAAACGTGCAGACTGAAAATTACAAAAGGTTTTATTTATTTACTTCACTGCAAATCTGGGAGCTGGAATTATCCTCATATGGTGCTTTCTTTTCTGCTGGGAAATTCCAAGCATCTGTGACAACTGTAATTACAATGTAAGTCAATTATGTTTTTCCTATATAATAAAGATCATGTGGGCAAGTGCACTTTACTTAGTAAAGTAAATCAGTACAGTTCATTTGTACTATGTGCATTGTAGATAGATTGATGAATGATAGATAGATAGATAGATAGATAGAAGATAATTAACAATGACTTACACACACCGGATACACATATATACAGTATGATATAAAAATTCCAACAGGGAAAATGAACAATGTTCAAAATAGAGGGCAACTCAGTCCCTAATTAATAAGAATACTACAAAAAACACTGGAGCAATGTGCCCTAGAGCATAAAGTGAGAAGAGACACAGATAGATTAGTAACACACAAAATTGTATTAATTGTTTACAGACATAAAAAGTTGGGGGGGAGCCATAAAAACAATGACAAGATGAGTATAATTGGAGAAGACCACGCACCATGTACCATCATGCTTGGCTCACATCAAAAACAGCACAGTACAACTATCATTATGGGAGAGTGATAGACAGTTCTGCTTCACATCACTTGTCTTATCAATTGCATTTTTTCTGTGCTGTGTTGTGCATAAATATGTGACTTTTCAGATTTTGTGTTAGTCAATGCCTGATGAAGAGACCTGAGTAGTCTTGAAAGCTTGCAATTTGTTGCCATCTTTTCAGTTAGCCATTAAAAGGTATCAACCACTGAGGACGCTCAATTCTGAATATTTTTCTATCTACGGGTAAAACGTTTACAAAGATATTATATATATATATATATATATTTTTTTTTTTTTTTTTTTTTTTTCTTATTAATGTACACTCGCACCCCATCTTGACTGATAAAAACCAAAATGTAGAAATTTTTGCAAATTTATTAAAAAGAAAAACTGAAATATCACATGGTCATAAGTTTTCAGACCCTTTCCTCAGACATTCATATTTACGTCACATGCTGTCCATTTCCTTGTGATTCTCTTTAAGATGGTTCTACTCTTTGATTGGAGTCCCAGCTGTGTTTAATTAAACTGATAGGACTTGATTTGTAAAGGCACACACCTGTCTATAGAAGATCTCACAGCTCACAGTGCATGTCAACCAAATGAGATCATGAGGACAAAGGAAACTGGCAGAAGCTCAGAGACAGAATTGTGGCAAGGCACACATCTGGCCAAGGTTACAAAAAATGTTTTGCCCTCCATAATCCTTAAATGGAAAAGTTTGGGACCACCAGAAGTATTCCTAGACCTGGCTGTCCAGCCAAACTGAGCAATCGTGGGAGAAGAGCCTTGGTGAGAGAGGTAAAAAAGAACTCCAAGATCATTGTGGCTGAGCTCCACAGATGCAGTAGGGAAATGGTAGAAAGTTCCACAAAGTCAACTATCACTGCAGCCTCAACCAGTCGGGCCTTTATGGAAGACTGGCCCCATGGAAGCCTTCCTCAGTGCCAGATTATGAAAGCCCGCATAAAGTTTGCTAAAAACACATGACGGACTCTCAGACTATGAGAACTAAGATTCACTGGTCTGATGAGACGAATATAGAAATTTTTGTGATTATTCTAAGCGGTATTGTGGAGAAAACCAGGCACTGCTCATCACCTTCTCAATACAATCCCAACAGTGAAACATGGTGGGGGCAGCATCATGCTATGACGGTGTTTTTCAGCTGCAGGGACAGGACGACTGGTTGCAATTGAAGGAAACATGAATGCGGCCAAGTACAAAGATATCTTGGTGAAAACCTCTTCCAGAGTGCTCTGGACATCAGACTTGGCTGAAGGTTTACCTTCCAACAAGACAATGACCCAAGCACACAGCTAAAATAGCAAAGGAGTGGCTTCAGAAGAAACTCTGTGACATTCTTGACTGGCTCAGCCAAAGCCCTGACCTAAATCCCAATGAGCATCTCTGGAGGACCTGAAAATGCTGTTCACCAATGTCCACCATCCACCCTGACAGAACTGGAGAGGATCTGCAAGGAAGAATGGCAGAGAATCCCCAAATCCAGGGTGAAAAACTTTTTGCATCATTCCCAAGAAGACTCATGGCTGTACTAGCTCAAAAGGGTGCTTCTATCAATACTGAGCAAAGAGTCTGAATACTTATGACCATGTGATATTTCAGTTTTTAATTTTAATAAATTTACAAAATTTAAAAATTTTCTCTTTTTTTCAGTAAGATGGTGTGCAGAGTGTAAATTAATGAGAAAAAAAATATTTTTTTTTGCATTTACCAAATGGCTGCAATGAAACAAAGAGTGAAAAATTTAAAGGGGTCTGAATACTTTCCGAACCCACTGCACATGCCATATGCTATCAATATGCCATTACATTCCCTTTAAAGAGGTATTTTAGATGTATCAATTTTCTTCTTACAAACAACCTCCGTTTAATAAAAATAAATAGAAAGTCATCACTAGATGACGAATTATTAAAAAAAAAAAGATACATTCGGATTCGTGATCGGAAACACCAGCATTTTTTTAACCCCTTCCCGACCCAGACGCCTCGTTAGTCAGAAAACCTGTGCCATCCCGACCCCTGACCCAACGTAGGGTCATGCTATAAATATGCCCTGCGGAAGGGACCAGGTCACTAAAAAGGCCCCGCCGAGGAAGGGGCCCCTGCGCTCACCCGTGGGGGGGCTTAACCCCCCGGGTTCGATCCTCTGTTGGCTTTTAAAAAATAAACGCGTTTAGAGGATTATAAATTTACCACTAAAAGTGGTGAAAAATTTTCAAATCCAGGGAAGATGCTGCAATAGCATGGGGGATGGCTGGACCTGTTTCCCCACCCTCCCACACGAAAAACGGGGTGATCGGCCGCCGCCCCATTTTATGGCGGGAACGGCCCGCCTTCTATCACTGCGGCCCCTCCGACCCCCTCCCCCCCGGTGTGCTCCGTCCCCCCCCCCGGATCACCCCCCCCACGCCGTGCCACCTCTGCGCCTTTATCCGTCCGGGTCCGCCCGGGGCTCTTCAAAGGGGGCCCGCCCTTGGAAAATCGGGGCACGCATGCGTTTCAAAGTACAATTTATTACACGTGTAAAATTACAGTGATCAAAATAAAAAAATAACCCCCCCGTCTAGGTGGGGCAAAAAATAAAAAAAAAAATTTTTTTTTTTTTTCCCTTTTTGGCCCCCGCCACACGTTCGGATTTCCGGGGGGGACCCCGCGGATGCCCCGCGTCCGCGGTGATTTTGCTGCTGATCCCAGCGGATTTCGCTGCGGCCTGCTGATTTTGTGGGGTCCCCCCGCGGGTTTTTTCTGCTAACCACCCGGTTTTGCTGGTTCCCCGGGGTTTCGCGGCGACCCCAGGGGTTTCGCCCCTATCGCAGCGGATTTTTTGGGGGTCCCCCGCGGTTTTCTGCTAACAGCACCGGTTTCCTGCTGATCCGCGAGATTTCGCCTTGTCAGCAGGGATTTTTGCGGACCCGCCTGATTTTGTGGGGTCCGCAGGATTTTTTTGTGATCAGACCGGATTTTTCTGCGGATCCGCGCGGATTTTGGTGATCCGAGCGGGATTTTCTGCGTCCGCAGGGTTTGGTGCGCGAAACCACAGCAATCCAGAAAACCTGTACATCAATGCAAATAAATTTAAAAAAAAAATGGCACATGCTGGGGTTTTTCCCAAACGGGATTTTCTGCGTTTTTAAAAACCCCAGCATGTCAATTCTTTGTGCGGATTTCCCGCGGGGTTTTCACCCTTTTCCCTTATAGTTTTTAAAACCCCGGGAAAAACCGCACAAACCCGCTAAA
>JARQOD010000008.1:51661792-51957516 GCA_033576555.1 Oophaga sylvatica | reverse complement strand
GCAATCTATCCCTTCCATTACCAACTGAATCTTTGCATTATTCACAGATTACTACTCTCATATATTTCAGTGCTGCAGTTATACAACACATTACCAGCTGGAGTCCAATGTTTTATGGCTTTCTCTTCTATCTTTATTGCTGATCTGTGAGCTCTGATATCTGCCCACGAGTATAAATCACTCAAAAAAAACTGCTGCATTCCCTGCCTCTTTTTTTATACTCACAAAAATAGCCCCTCCTGATTGTCTGCACTATACTATGTGATATGATAGCTGCGAGGCATTATGGGGAAGCCTGTGTATTCCCACATAAAGTCATGTGAGCCTTCTGCGGCTGATGCCATCTTCTACAATGTTTAGATTGGTAGTAGACATTTTTGGTAATTGCAAAATTATCAAATTTGCTGGAACCAGGAAATTTTATAAAATTTTACACAAATTTGATTGGCCTCAATTTAATTTGATTACCTTTACTGCTAAACTTTTAACCCTTCTTTTATCCTTACATGCTAAAAGGACATTTTGAAAAATAATGCTGATGTAAAATAGACTTATGGTAAATGCTAAGATTAACATTTTTTGGGGTATGAATGTTTAGATTAAAGGGTATAAAAAAATTCCAAATTTTTCAAAGTTTTGCTAACTTTATATTTTTATAAATAAATATAAAACAAACAACTAAATTTACTACTACCAAAGTATGATGTGTAATGAAAATAATGTATCTCAGGGATCACTGGGAGATGTCGAAGCATTTCAGAGTTAGTGCCCTATAAAGTGAAAAATTCAGATTTGTAAAATGTGGCTGTGTCACGAAGGTCATATTTGGTATCGTTACTGAGTGGTGAAACTTGATTTTTGTTAAGGGATATACCTTTATTAGACAGCAGACTATAGAATTGAATGAAACACAGCGATACGCAATGCAGAAAATTTCCTGTAGCTGGAATGAATGCCCTACAGAAATGAAGACTGCCATGAAACACAAGAGAGCAGAAAACAACCATCATGCTTTATGTAAACTAACACCTGAAATGACTAACTATACTTGTGGAAACAATAAAAGCAAGCTTCCATATTCGTCAGAGTGTGTACGTTCATTAAAAGCAAGTTGCTTGTGATGAAAGGCTACCATTAAATTTACAAGGAATAGAGCTAAGGTTTTTTTCTATTGCCATCTTCTGTCATGAAATGTTATTTATCTGTATCAGGGGGAAAGGAACAACCCATAAGTGAAGATTTATGTGTCCCATTATCATGCCAAATAAATGACAATGCAATAAGTCTTAAAAATCTGCTTTCATAGACTCTGTTTTTATTTTCCAGGTTTTATTGCACAATAGTCTTTCTGTTTCCTGGCAGGATCAGGATTGTGGCTTACTACTGTTTTTTTTTAAGAGAAATATATCTATGCTTGAATAGCAACCAACCATATCTAAAGCGCTAAATGACACTGTCCTATTCAAGCCTTTCTGAGCAAACCTGACTCTTAGGAGTTTTAATTCAAATAAGAGCATGTCTGTATTTAGTAAAAAAAAAATCTATAGAAATTGATTCTGTGCAAAGTTGATGGATTCTTCTCTGCCGAAGACATAATAGAGCTGTCTGTTCTAAAATGTAACTCCTGCAAATCTAGTGTCATTGTGAAGTAGATCCCATGGGCATCCTAAGTGAGCAGGACAGTCACTGACAAGTGAGTTTAACCAGTTGTGCATACATCCTCATACTTATTCCTTCCCCATGGGTCTACGAGAGAATTTGTCATTTGACATTTGGACACAGAACATCAAAGACATTTATGTTGCAATTAGCATTTGAAAGGAAATCTATGAAATCATATTTTGTAAGTTCCATCTATATATATAGGGAATTGATCTTCTATGTATTTACTGCAGAGGTACAAACAAAAGTACATTTAAAGGATTTGTGCTGAGCACTTTACTCAGCTTTTTACAGTAGTCCCACAGAAAATGAATCGGAGCAGCAGTGCACATGATCGATGTCCTCTCCATTCAGATAGGGCACTTCTTGGGATAAGTGGATGGTGGTCCCTGTGGTTGGACCCCTAGCAATCTGGAAGTTATATTATACACTGGGAATAAGTGAATAACTTAAAATCTTGCTGATGTTGGTTAGGACAGAAGTTCACAATAGGGCAATACCATAAGAGAAATAAGAGAGGGCTAGAGTGATGGTAGTGCTCACCTGGGATGTTTGTGTCAATAAGAGCCTTAGCATCCGTGGGTGTAGTCCTGTGGCTGTTTAAGGGGGTATACAATGTTACTATTATGCCTTGCCTTTCTCACTTGTCCCAGTACCGTATGTTATAGTGTATATATTTATTCATGTATAACTTTATACTCTTCCATTGCTGTTTTATAATATGTGTGTAATATGTCCTGCTAAATGTACATTCATTGTTGTATAATAAGGACAGTGCAGCATTTAGTTTGGCCACAAGATGGTAGTATAGAGTTCACTACAGTGTACATAGTAGTATAGTTAATAAATAGTTAACCACATAGAGGGGCCTGCTGTGTGTAAGATAGGGAATTTCCTGATTTACAGTCAGTCAGGCTAGGGAGCTGAATGAGCTATGTTGGGGCCAGGGAACCCCCACCATCCAGAAGGGCTAATGCCCTGGGGACAATGCAGTGTAGTGGCGAGGGAACTGGGTTCCCAGAAGAAGGACTGAAGAGCAGATCACATCAGGACAGACGGGCGTGTCACTCAGGATGTGGAAGTTACTCGCATGGGCGGACTCCCTTAATGCCGGGGCGAGACGGTTTAGGGACCCCATGAAGGCAGTGAATCTACATGGTGAGGACGCAGAGAAAACGTACAGTGATGTACGACCCGATCTCGATCCGTGTGACAGGGAGAGAAGAGAAGGGAAAGCTGCAGTAACCTGTGATGAGGAAACTGATGTTGATGATGGAATGAATCTGAATGTGCTGCGAAGATCTGAGAGTAAAGTTATGCGTTTTCAGTTGCAACTGGACTGTGTCTCCGTTTATTTGGATGGTGCCAAAGTGACCTTGCTGTACTGAGGGAGGCCCCTCACAGTGCAGTGAACACAGGAACAAGTAATTCAAAGGTGCAGCATGATATTTATGTAGAGGGAGGCCAGGGCATACAAAGCCTATTAAGCTCAGCCACGACTACTGCCCTGGCCGATCTTTAAAGCTGGGGAAAAAAACTTCCAGATAGCAATCCACTTTAGTGGAAACATCACAGTTTCTGTACTGCACTTGTGGAAATGAAGAATCCTTGATGGTTTAAAATAAGGTCTCACCATCGCATTTCGGCATTGATAGTAATATATAGATAGTTCATCAATATATTTTGACCAGACAACACATATAATTTATTGACTTGAGATTGTTATATCATATACAGTGGCATTTAAAAGTTTGGGCACCACTGGTCAAAATGAATGTTATGGTGATTAGTTAAGCAAGTTGAAATTTAAATAATCTCTAAATGACCTAAAGTTACAGATGACACATTTCCATTGTATTTTAGGCCAAAAATCTTTTTAATCACTTGCATTTTAAAAATTACAAAAAGGAAAATGGGCCGATGCAAAAGTTTGGTCACCCATGGAGATTTGTGTGCTCAGATAACTTTAACCAAGGTTTCAGACCTATCATCATTAGGAAAGGCCAGGAGACGTAAAGTTCCCAGCTTTAAAAATACCCAGCCTCCTCTAATCTTGTTCCAACCATGGGTTCTTCTAAATAGTTGCCTAGCACTCTGAAAATGAAAATGATTGAGGCCCACAAAGCAGGAGAAGGTTACAAGAATACAGCAAAGCGTTTTCAAGTTGCCATTTCCTAAATTCAAAATTTAATTACCGTATATACTCATGTATAAGCCGACCCGTGTATAAGCCGACCCCCTAATTTTGCCACAAAAAAATGGGAAAACTTATTGACTCGCGTATAAGCCTAGGGTGAAAAATGATTATGCCCCCATATGATGCTCCACAGATTATGCCCCCATATGCTCCACAGATTATGCCCAATATTCTCCACAGATTATGCCCCCATATGCTCCAAATTATGCCCCCATATGCTCCAGATTATGCCCCCATATGTTCCACAGCTTATGCCCCCATATGCTCCAGATTATGCCCCCATATGCTCCAGATTATGCTCCATATGTTCCACAGCTTATGCCCCCATATGCTCCACAGATTATGCCCCCATATGCTCCAGATTATGCCCCATATGTTCCACAGCTTATGCCCCCATATGCTCCAGATTATGCCCAGATGTGCTGCACAATTATGCCCCATAGTATAGGCCTCATATGCTGCTGCTGCAAAAAAAAAAAAAAAATGACATACTCACCTCTCGTCGCAGGGGGCCAGGTGCCGGTGTCCTGAGCAGGCAGTGACACCGGCGCGCTATGGGGGACAGGTGCCGGTGTCACCACTCGCTCAGGACCCCGGCACTTGTGATATTTACTTGTCCTCTCTGCACCGCAGCGCTGCTCCCTCGGTCTGACTCCTCTGGCTGTGAATGATCAGGCAGGGGGCGGGGCGCACACTAACGACATCATCGCGCCCTCTGCCTGAACATTCACAGCCAGAGGAGTCAGATGAGGGAGCAGCGCTGCGGTGGACCGAGGGACAGGTAAAGATCACTATAATCACCCCTCCGCTGCGCGTCCCTGCAGCCTCTCCTCTTCTCCGCAGCGCTTCAGTCCTGCAGCGGTCACGTGGTACCGCTCATTAAAGTCATGAATATGTATATATTCATGACTTTAATGAGTGGTGCCATGTGACCGCTGCAGGAAGGAGCCGGAGATCGTGGGAGAAGCAGGGGGGCTGCAGAGACCGTGCCGGCGGAGGGATGAGTATGATCTGACACCCCCGCTCCCCCTCCCCCCGCCGACCCCGTATATGACCTGCGTATAAGCCGAGAGGGGGACTTTCAGCCCTAAAAAATGGGCTGAAAATCTCGGCTTATACATGGGTATATACGGTAAGAAATGGCAGTTAACAGGAACAGTGTAGGTCAAGATAAGGTCTAGAAGACCAAGCAAAATTTCAGTGAAAGCTGCTCCTACGATTGCTAGAGAGGCAAATCAGAACCCCTGCTTGACTGCAAAACACTTTCAGAAATATGTAGCAGACTCTGGAGTTGTGGTATATTGTTCTACTGTTCAGAGACACCTGCAAAAATATGCCCTTCATGGAAGAGTCGTCAGGAGAAAACCTCCTCTTCTGCATCCTCACCATAAAATCAGCATCAGAAATATGTAAAAAATAATCTAATCAAGCATGATGCCTTTTTGAAACAAGTCCTGTGGACCAATAAGGTTAAAATAGAACTCTTTGGCCATTATTATGAAAGGTATATATGGAGAAAAAAGGGCACAGAATTTCAGGAAAAAAACATTTTACCAACCAGTAAGTATGGGGGTGGACCAATCATGCTTTGGGGCTGTCTTGCAGCCAATGGCACAATGAACAAATCAGGGGTAGCGGGAAGAATTAATTCAATGGTTTTTCAACAAATTCTACTGACAAGAGTACAACCTGCAGTAACCATCGCTTCACTATACCACTGCACGACCAGTCCTGTAGCGCTGCTGCTGGTGCCCCTGCATGGTGTCCCCTTCTTCCTCCATGAAGGGAAGCTGGCTTACTCACAGTCCCAGGCCCAAGACATGGTTCCTGGAATTCTCCTGCTTTCTGATTTTGGTGTATTCCCGCCACAATCTGGTGGCACGCCTGGTATGTGCGTGCCTGTGCTTCACCATTATTAAAGGGGCAGCACGCACATTATGCTAAATGCTATCAGCTTGCAGCTGAGATGCATTTAGCATAAGTAGTACACCTACAAGATGCCTCCCAGTCAAAATCTGGGAGGCATCTCATATAAAAGACTATCTCTTCTCTTTGTAGTCACCAAGCAACATGTATCTTCATCACCTGGTCCTGGAGCTGCCAGTGCCTGAACCCTGTCCCCTGGTCTCAGAGTAGCCAGTGCCTGAACCATGTTTCCTTACCTGAAATCTTCTTTAAAAGGCTTTCATTGATGAAAGTTGCACCTGCCCACACAGCAGTCCCTGTGTGAAGTAGCAATGGAGAGGAGCTCTCACATGACCCCGAAGAGAACTGGAATGAAACTGAAAACCAGTGAAGATGACGATCATAAGTATTTTAATCTACCTTCAGTACATCACATACATCTTTAAAAAGGTTTAGGGGATAACATTTTTGATGGAAGTGCTTCTCTACTGGCACACTGTAGGTGGAATTCTAAAATCTGTTAATAGGGCTTCCAAATAAATGATTTTCACAAACCACTTGGTTTAGCAGATCCAGGGAGATTCATGGCCTTTAACCCATGCACAACTATCTGGACTTAAGGTACTGTCACACTAAGCGAGATCGCTAACGAGATCGCTAAAGAGTCACAGATTTTAAGACGCAGCTGTGTGTGATAGCCACGCAGCTGTGTGTGACATGTCATGGCCCCTCCCAAGACTACCAATTGCAAAATCATGGTGCCAAATAGTGGCAGTGGCAGAGGTCATAGGAGGCAATTTAGACACGGACGTAATAACTTCTTTAGGTTTTGGTAATGCATACACTGCATGTATATCTGAACTGTAGTATGGCATTAAAGATGATTCTTTGCTATTTAAATAATTCTATTTTTATTACGTTTATATTGATATAAACGTCAACCCTACTAATATCAACCCTTATTCAAAATGTGCTAACTTCATATTATTTAATGTTTTCCTCCTACAGAACAAGTAAAGCACAGTACAGCATTTACAAACACATTAGTGAATTTCATTATGTAGTATAGTTGGCAAAATGTAATTTATTTTCCTGCAATAGTAAAGCTTTTCATGTAAAATTGTATGCTAATTATATATTTGGAATCTATAACACAAACTCCCTTGGGACCTATTCATCAACAAGACTTCGAAACAAAAAGTCATACAGGTTAAAGCAATGGATATTTTACTTTCAGCAAACTTTGATTGGCTTTGCAACCATGTGACTATTCTGCTTGAAATTCACAGCTACACATACTAGCTTTAGCTATTTATACATTATATTGGCAAAATGCTGGAATACATCACTAAATCACTGAATTTAGCCATGCAGTCGCCTTTACCAGCAAGATGACTGGCTCATATAAATAATAGCCTGTTCCTGCTGTAGGATGCCAGTGTAGTAACAAGTCAGTTCATGAAATTTCGCCCTTCCTAAATATTCTACCATCGAGGATGAGTGGTTTTATTGAAAAGTGGAAAATCTGGGTCCCCCATTTTAATAACCAGTAAAGGCTAAGTATACAGCTGTAAGCTGATATTACTAGCCTGGGAAGTTACATGGGTATTACCCCCTTCCTAGGCTATAAATATCAGCCTCCAGCAGTCTGCTATCCCTTTGCTGGTTAATAAAATGTGTGGGAAGCCCTCTGAAAATTATTCTTCCATTAATTAGACATGTACTGAAAGCTACACACGCACTGGACTAATTATATATGTCACTGACATCTTTATATCTATTTATTCTATGTATATATATGTATTTTATCTATTCTATTCTAACTTGTCATGCTGTAATTTTACTGTACATGGCTGATGAAATGTCAGGTTTTCAAGGATATGGGTGTGTAAAAATCAGATGGCACTTGCATGGTCTGAGTACCTTGCGATATTTTTTATCGCACCCATTGACTTGCATTGGCGAGTCTCGTCCATGATATGAGGACAATTGCGGTATGCTGTGATTTTTTTTCTCTGTCCGATCTGAGCTGAGAAAAAAATCGCAGATGAGCAGGGACTCATAGATTAACATTGGTTAGAGTGTTGTTGGATTGCACTTGTTTCTTTTTCTCACAGATGGATATAAGCTCTACACTTAATTCTCCCTAAAAACACCCGGAAGGGGAGGAGAGCAGTGACATCAGACACATGAGAGCAGTTCCGGTCTATATTTAATGTTGTTGTAAAGCAAGTTAGCAGTACACTTGGTTTTCACTGCAAATGTCATCAGCTGCTCCCCTGGTGGTTTTTCTTTTAATTAAAACATTAAGACTTTATATTTTGTCAATTTAATATTTTTATGATGATCCATTGCCTTAAAAGGAATTACTTTATTTCTGTATAAAGAGCAACCACTATTTTAATTTTCATTTCAGAAATTATTGTTTGATGCAGACAGGCAGACAGAATAGAGCTAACTATCAGCAGAGCATATCTGTCTAGCAGATGGAAGAGAGATACAGAAGAGCAAGCACAAAGCTTAAGCCTGAACTGCAGTCCATGTAACTTTTCCCAGGTGGAAAAGCCTAGCCCACCTTCATGAGCATACCTCCATTACTCAGAAGAAAATATTGCCACTACGGAAAGGTACAGAGGCTTATTCTTGTGAGTGAAGACTGCATCTACCAATTAAGCAATGATGCACGGAGCACAAGAATCTCATTAACTGAAAACTGAAAATACAGATTTAGTCTATGTGTGCACGTTGAGTATTTGCTTTCAGAAATTTCTTCAAGATTTCTGCATCTCTTGGCAGGAAAAACGCTGCCTCAAAAACTAATTTTTGGAGTGTTTGTGGTGCGTTTTTGCTGCGCTTTGTGCATTTTTTCTATGCATTTTTGCATGCATTTTTGTACAGCAATGAAGGTTTTTTTGAGCTTAATAAAGATATTTTAAAAAAAAGTCTTGTGATGCAATTTTTTGGCACAACACCACCCTTTTCATGCTAATGCAGTATGGCATCAGGGTAATGGGATTAGGGCTTGGTGTCAATTGCTGACATTGACATCGACAACTAGCTCTAGGCTTAGTAATGAAAAGGTGTCAGTCTGACACCCTTATTACTCAGTCAATAAGTAAACACAAACATACACACAAACACACACACATACTGTCGCCAGCCTATGTAGGAGCCTTAACAGAATGAACGCACATAGGCTGTAACCAGACAGCAACTGTTAATTTTAAAGAAAAAAATGAAAAAAAAATTAGCATGGGCTTCCACGTAATTTAATAACCAGCAGAGGGCTGATGTTAATATACTGGGAAGGAGCCAATAGCCATAAAGGTTCCCAGGCTATTAATATCAGCTCACAGCTGTTTGCTTAGCATTTAATGGCTAGTTTACAGGGGGACCCCAGAAAAAATTGACATATGGTCTGTTGTGAATGTACTAGAAATGAATTCTGAGCAGAAGCTCCCTCTGGTGGTTACAAACAGTACTGAACTATCCAATGAAGATTGTGAAGATTGGCGATCAGGTGTTACTGACTGGTCTTATATAAGGGAGGTTCCCTCCCATCAGGGTTGCCGGTGATCAATTGTTCTGGTCTCATCTTTGATTCCTGTTCACTTTGTAGCTTGCTTGTTCGTGCCTGCATCTTCTGCTAACAGATAAGACATTTTATTCTTTTAGTTTTTTGTGCTTGCTTTTTGCATTTTGTCCTGCACTTCTGTGGGGGTCTGCCGGGTCCCCTCCGGGGCTTGTGCTCCTCTCAGTTTAGTTCGGCCACTGTTGTTTGTTCATTTGCCTTTTCCAGTTTTTTCAGTGGCTGCTGTTTAGTTTTTGTTACACCAGAGAACTAATTTAGGTGGTAGAGGTCGTGTGATCTCAGGTGTTTTTGTAATTAGTAGAGTTGGTACTTTTCAGGGTTTTTTGGGATTGCAGTAAGTGTCCTTCCTATCCTTTTCTATTTAGGAAGTTTGGGCCCCAACGTTTGCTCATACTATTTTCTGTCTGTGTTTGTATTTCCTCTAGTCTAACCGCCATTACATGTTTGGGGGCTTTCTATGTTCTTTGGGGATCTGCTCTGGGGCAGATAGTTTTCCTCTTTCTGTCTTTAGGTGTAGTTAGCTTCTCAGGCTGTGACGAGGCGTCTAGGACCAACGTAGGTACGCTCCACGGCTGCCTTTAGTTGTGGTGGTTAGTCAGGGTACTGCAATCCCATAGATTCCAACCTCTCTGGTGTATTGCCGTTTTTTGCCTGCTCTCCTCAGCTACAAATCATAACAGTATCACCGGCCCAAACTGAAAATTATATGGTACTCACAGAAGGGAAAAATATTGTGGAAAGAAAAATGTCAGAGTTGTCAGAGATTTTTTTTTTTTCTGTTTGTTGCATTTTTTTTCCCTCTGTATCTCTGGGTGCTGAGGAGGATTTCTTTTTTCTCTCAATGGAGTTTGCACAGTTGTCTGGCCGTGTGGATCAGCTTGCCACTGAGGTTCGGAGTATTGCTACCTATCTTGCGAGGTTGCCTGTTGTGGAACCTAGGATTCCCATGCCAGATTTGTTTTTAGGGGATCGAGCTAAATTTCTGAATTTCAAAAATAACTGTAAGTTGTTTTTTGCCTTGAAATCTAAGTCCTCAGGGAACGCAGCACAGCAGGTTCAAATTGTCATCTCTCTCCTGCGCGGCGATCCTCAGGATTGGACTTTTTCCCTGACACCTGGGGGTCCTGTTTTGAGTAATGTTGATGCATTTTTTCAGGCTCTGGGGTTATTGTACGATGAGCCTAATGTCACTGATCAAGCTAAAAAAGCCTTGTTGGCATTAAATCAGGGACTTGAGGACGCTGAGTTGTACTGTCAGAGATTCCGTAGGTGGGCAGTCCTGACCAAATGGAATGACGATGCTTTGGCAGCCCTTTTTCGGGGAAGGATGTTATGGTGGGATTCCCTGTCCCCTCTGGTCTCAATGATTCTATGTCATTAGCGATTCAAATTGACAGACGTTTGCGTGAGCGTAGAGGTATGCGTGGAATAGTGTTGCCTTGTGAATAGTGTTGAGCGATATTGCTCGATATCTAAAAATATCGTATCGAAATTGTATCGCCGATAGCACTAAATATCGTCGATATCCGATTCCGATTGCGGAAGTCCAATGTAAGTCTATGGGAACAAAATATCGAAATTAAAAAAAAACATTCTTGCCTTGTTGGTTAATTGTACATGAAGGAAAACAACAAAGACTAATGTAGAATGTATTGGGGGAGGTTGAGGAGACAATAAAGGCAAACATGTTTAACCCAATGCATTGGAATAGCATTAATATATATTTTTTTGGAAATACGTTTGGATTGACTAACAAATTGACAATGTTGTTAACCTTTTTTCTATTTTGGCAAATATGTATGTTTCACAACTTCCATGCTCTTCACCTTTTTAACTTTTGCCAGTGCCACACTTTCTCCTTCATAATCTTCAGCAGCAGCATCATCTTTCTCATCAAATTATTCTTCATCTTCACCTTCTTAATCTTCTTCTTAAACTTCTTGCTATTCATGTTTTTGTTTACATTACTCATATTGTTATTATTAAACTAATTAATCTTCTTCATATTCAAATTCTTCATCTTCTTCCTCTTCATCTTCTTCATCATATTCTTATTTGTGACAGAGATTCCTGTACTTGTAATCTGTAAAAGTATGAATTGTTCATCCTTCCGTTCTTGCTGTCACAAAAGATTTAAATTACAACAGTATTTGTCCGTGTTCAGTTTAGCCTGCAGCAGCAGGCATTTTCCAGGGGCACCACGAGGAGGAACGGACTCACTCCCATACACTGCTTAGTCTTCTTCTGCTTAGAATTTAGAGCATATATTTTGCTCTTCATTTTGGTCTTATACTTCATGTTCTTCTGCTTTTTGATCTTTTGCTTATTGTTCTTCTGTCTCTTGTTCTGTATCTTGTAGTTTGTCTTAACCTTCTTTGTCCTGTTGGTGATCTTCTTTTGGGTAATCTTTTATTTTTTCTTTGTGATGGTGTTCAGGCTGGTTGGCTTCATGCTCGTCGTCCTTGTTGTCGTCATCTTCTTCTGGGTGGTCTTTAATGTCGTCTAATTTCCGAGAAACAGCTGACGTTACAGGAACCCTGACGGGTATCAGATGGAGCAAGAGACAATGGAAGTAACGAGGACCAGCTGACTGTGCTGGACCCCGGACGGGTAGCAGAAGGAAAAGAGGCAATGTCACAACCGAGTACCAGCTGACGTTACTGTGACACGGTTACTAAGCAGGAGGTACCTGTGCTCCAAAGCACTACCAAGAACCAGCAGACGTTGCTGGAACTTGGATACGGAGATGGAGGCACCTAGGCCAAAGGCACTGGGGAGAACCACTTGACGGTACTGGACCCCGGACGGGTAGCAGAAGGAAAAGAGGCAATGTCACAACCGAGTACCAGCTGACGTTACTGTGACACGGTTACTAAGCAGGAGGTACCTGTGCTCCAAAGCACTACCAAGGACCAGCAGACGTTGCTGGAACTCGGATACGGAGATGGAGGCACCTAGGCCAAAGCACTGGGGAGAACCACTTGACGGTACTGGACCCCGGACGGGTAGCAGAAGGAAAAGAGGCAATGTCACAACCGAGTACCAGCTGACGTTACTGTGACACGGTTACTAAGCAGGAGGTACCTGTGCTCCAAAGCACTACCAAGGACCAGCAGACGTTGCTGGAACTCGGATACGGAGATGGAGGCACCTAGGCCAAAGGCACTGGGGAGAACCACTTGACGGTACTGGACCCCGGACGGGTAGCAGAAGGAAAAGAGGCAATGTCACAACCGAGTACCAGCTGACGTTACTGTGACACGGTTACTAAGCAGGAGGTACCTGTGCTCCAAAGCATACCAAGGACCAGCAAACGTTGCTGGAACTCGATACGGAGATGGAGCACCTAGGCCAAAGGCACTGGGAGAACCACTTGACGGTACTGGACCCCGGACGGGTAGAAGAACGCACCCATGAAAATGTAAGTTGACAGGACGCAAGCCGTCCGCAGTTACCGAATCACACAGTCCTACAGAGGGTGCTTATCCTATTGTCACAATGGAAACCGCCTTTATTTACATATCCCACAGCACACATAGGAATCACCTAAACTGCAGGCACCATAGAGTCGGCTAACCCGAATGCAACACGACAGCACAACTTATTGGAGAATAATTGACGTTCATACTGCCAGGAAACAGCTGTCGTGCTGTAACCAGGCTGGCCAGGAGTCAGTAACCCTGCCAATTACTTACGAGCAACAAATGGCGGTGTTGTAGCCCAGGGAGTAGAGTTCAGGTGGTAGAAAGATGAACATAACAGGAGACATGGAAAACGTTGCCAAACAGTTATTTAATCTGAAAACGGACAGGCAAATTCAGGTGAGATCCATGCCTTGTTCATTTTCAGAAAAGTAAGCCGGTCTACATTCTCTGAGGATAGTCGCATGCGACGGTCTGTTACTACACCACCTGCAGCACTAAAGACACGCTCAGATAATACACTGGCAGCAGGGCAAGCCAGCACCTCCAATGCATACTGGCTAAGCTCTGGCCATGTATCCAACTTAGAGACCCAAAATTTGAAAGGGGAAGAGGCATCTGGGAGTACACTTAGAGGGAAAGCCAAGTAGTCTGTCACCATCTTACGGAAACGTTTCTTCCTGGTGACTGGAGCCGTCTCGGATGGTGTAGACCTTGCTGGCGCTGTCACAAAACTTTGCCACATTTGTAACATACAGTTCTTGCCCTGTGCAGAGGCGCTGCTTCTGATCCCTCTTGTTGTAGAGGTGTCTACACTGCCTCGACGCACAGAGCTGCTTTGTAAAGCAGTAGCAGCAGCAGCAGCACCTCTCTCGGCTGGAATGTACAACAGTATGGATTGCACCAGTGTGTCTTGGTACTCCTGCATTTTACGGTCCCGGTTCACCGGTGTGATGAGGGTTTGTAAGTTGTCCCGGTAGCGAGGGTCTAGGAGGGTGTACACCCAATAATCTGACGTGTGAGAATGTGGGCGATGCGGCGGTCGTTTCTCAGGCACTGAAGCATGAAATCAACCATGTGCTGCAGACTCCCAACTGGCCAACAAAGGCTGTCCTCTGGAAGAGGCGTCATCTCTGTCTCCTCTGCATCACCCCACCCTCGCTCTACATACTGACTAGAGCGTTGTGTACCTCCCTCTGTAGGGATTTCTTCCTCCTCCATTGACTCCTCCTCCTCCTCATCCTCCTCACAAAGTGAGCCCTGCCCAGCCCTTTGTGAGGAACCACGTTGCGCTGACTGTCCTGAAGGTATTTGAATTTGTGACTCCTCATCCTCCACCTCTTCCAAAACCTCTTCCTTTAGTGCTTTCAGTGATTTCTGAAGCAGGCAGATAAGGGGGACAGTCATGCTGACTAGTGCATCATCTGCACTCGCCATCCGCGTTGAGACATCAAACGCCCGCAAAACGTCGCAGATGTCCTTCATAGAGGCCCACTCAGTAGTGGTGAAGTGTGAACGGCGCAAATTGCGAGTTGATTGCGCCTGTTGCAGCTGATACTCCATTACTGCTGGCTGCTGCTCACACAACCGCTCCAACATATGTAACGTGGAATTCCACCTGGTGGGTACATCACATATGATGCGATGTTCAGGAAGGCGAAATCTGACTTGCAGAGCTGCAATGCGCGATCTGGCCATGCTGGAACGTCGCAAGTGAGCGCACTCTAGGCGGACCTTGTGCAGCAGTGCATCAAGATCCGGATAGTCCCTCAAAAAACTGCACGACCAAGTTCAGCACATGTGCCAGACATGGTATGTGAGTGAGGTTGCCAAGGCCCAGAGCTGCCACCAGATTTCGGCCATTGTCACACACTACCAAGCCTGGCTGGAGATTAGCTGACAAAAAACCACACAACGCTCTCCTGCTTGATGGCATCCCAGAGCTCCTGCGCTGTGTGGCTTCGATTCCCCATGGGAATTAATTTCAGTACGGCCTGTTGACGTTTGGCCATGGCTGTGCTCATATCGGTCGCAACAGGTAAGCGTTCACGGGTCCATGTGGAGGTATACCGTGACGGCTCGTGCAGCGATGATTCTGAGGAACTGGAGTAGGAGGAGGAATCAATGTGCACAGACTGGATTCCTGCAATCCTTGGAGTTGGCAGAACACGTACAGCGCCACTGGCAAGATCTGTACCTGGCTCCACAACATTGACCCAATGGGCAGTGAGGGAAAGGTATCGTCCCTGGCCATGGGTACTGGTCCACACATCGGTGGTCAGGTGGACCCTGCTACTGACGGCGTTTAGTAGCGCATGTTTAATGTTTCCCTCGACATGTTTTTGCAGAGCAGGGACAGCTTGCCTGCTGAAATAAAATCGGCTTGGCACATTATATTGTGGGACTGCCAATGCCATAAAGTTCCTGAAACTGTCAGTCTCCACCAGCCTGAATGACAGCATTTCAAGGGACAGGAGTTTTGCAAGGCCAACATTCAGAGCCTGTGCTAGTGGATGGTTTGCCGAGTATGGCCGTCTTTTATCCCATGCCTGTGTTACCGATGGCTGTTTTTTGTTCTGGGAGTGTGACGATGACTGTGAACTTGCTGCAGTGGGTGGACTAACAGTTTCTCTATGGACAACAGTGACCGAGGTTCTTCCATGAGATCCTGTGAGGAAGCCGAAACAGGTGTGTGAGAGCTGGAGGTAGAGGCTCGAACATGACCTAAAGATGTAGGTGCTGCTGTAGGTTGGCCTACATCTCCAGTGTGTCTTTGGAACTCAGCTACGTGCTTTGTCCGTACATGTGTCCACATATTTGTGGTATTCAGGTTCCTGCTATTTTTACCTCTTTTAACTTTTTGCTTACACAGCTTGCATTGAACATAGCAAATATCATGTACAAGTCTGTCAAAAAGGACCACGCAGTGCAAGTCATGGGAGCGCCAATTTTGACAGTTCTAAGAGAACTGCTCCCAACACGTGCCAAACTGGAGGCTACAGGCAAGCGAGTCTGCAGCCTACCTCTCCCTCCTCTTTGTACCGTTGGGACAATCTCTTCCTCAGAGCTGCTCCCACCACCTTCCTGTTGCTCACGCCATGTTGGGTCTCGGACTTCATCATCTCCACTACCCTCTTCCAACACCTGCTGCTGTTGGATGGTCTGGGCAGCACCATGCTCCACAAAACCTGGCACCTGAGTCTCATCATCATCATAAGATGCGTTCTGCGGTGTGCTGTCCATCGGCACTGGCTCACCCGCCTCTTCAGATTGAGAGAGACACAGCTGTTGCGCATCACTGCATACTCCCTCTTCTTCAAATTGCAGAATGCTGCTTGCCTGTGCCCAGGTTTGCGAGCCAACAGATTCTGAGAACAGAAGCAGAGACTCAGCTGGCTCCTGTACAGAACTCTCTGACTGCCTTGGCAATTTGACAGGCGGTGAACAGACAGATGGTTGCTCAACAGTGTTGTGTTCCTGAGAGGAGGTGGAAGGAATTGAAGTCGATGCATTGGCTGCCATCCAACCAACAACGGCTTCAATTTGTTCTTCCCGCAGCAAGGGGGCACGCCGAGCTCCTACCAAAGTGCGCATAAAGGAACGCTAACGGGGATAAATGGTGGATGCTGTGTCACTGAGGGCGGCAGCAGACACAGAATCCCCACGTCCTCTCCCTGCTGAAACTCCACGGCCACGACCACGTGCCTTACTCACTGACTTCTTCATCTTGGTAGATTGATAAAGAAAGTCAGAAAAGTTATAAGGCCTAAGTGTGGTTATTACGCAGAGACTGAAGTGAACACTGAAACACAACTGTTCACAATCTGTGAAAGGCTACTCCTTTGTCTACTTCTATAGTGTTTGCAACCAATGTATTGGATACGGATGGAAGCTCGTCACACTAATAGATTATATTTATTTTAAATGGAATGGAGCAGAACCAATTGGAGAGAAATTAAAAGGATGAGGCACTGAGACACGCTCAGCAGAGTACAAGCAGCAGTGCTTGAACAAGTAACTGGAGCGTGATGTGCACTCAAAAAATAAAAAACACAGACTGAAGTGAACACTGAAACACAACTGTCCACAATCTGTGAAAGGCTACTCCTTTGTCTACTTCTATAGTGTTTGCAACCAATGTATTGTATACGGATGGAAGCGCGTCACACTAATAGTTAAATTGCATGGAGCTGCAAGAATTACACTGAAGGAAAAAAAAAATAGTCTGTGAGTGACATGTGCAGATGCCTACAGACAGCGTTGCATGCAGAGCAAACTGCAGCGTCACCTGCACTCACACACACCTTGCAGAGCTGTTAAAACAACACTGCAGGCAAAAGGAAGCTTTACACAGCGGTTGGTGCTAGCCTGCCTACAGCACAGTACACTAAATCGCAATCTCTAACTGTCCCTCAGAGTCAGCACAGCAGCGTTCTGTCCCTTACTGAATTCACAGCACAGTGACGCTAAAATGGCGGCGGCGCCTTTTATAGTGCATTCTGACATCATTTCAGCATCCAATCACAGCCATGCCATTAGTTAACATGACCGCAGCAGTACAGGATGTGCCCACACTTCTTAGGATTCCTCATTGGCTGACTAAAATCACATTGCCTCGCAAAGAATTATGGGAACTTCCGATTCCGGTATTCGATAAGACGAAAATATCGAAACGAATTATCGAAAGGCCGATAGAGCTAATATCGGCCGATAGCCGATATTTGCATTATCGTATCGCTCAACACTACTTGTGAACCAGCTTCTGAACCCATGCAGTGTGATAGAGTGGCTTCTGGGGCACAGCGTCATGAGTTTCGAAAACGCAATGGGTTATGTTTCTACTGTGGTGATGCCTCTCATGCTATTTCAGTCTGCCCTAAGCGGGGAAGACGTTTTGCACGCTCAGTTGTCTTGGGTAGTGTTCAGACTAAATTTTTGTTGACTGTTACCCTGATTTGCTCCCTGTCCACATTTTCTGCTCAGGCTTTCGTTGATTCGGGAGCAGCTATTAACCTGATGGATTTTGATTTTGCTAAACGTTGTGGGTTTCCCTTGATACCCCTACGGAAGTCTATTCCCCTACTGGGGATCGATTCTACCCCTTTGGCTGAGAATAAACCTCAGTTCTCTACTCAGGTGATAATAAGGGTTGAACCTGATCATCAGGAGAGTTGCAAATTTTTGGTGCTGTATAATCTGCATGACATTATCGTACTGGGTTTCCCTTGGTTACAGTCTCATAATCCTGTTTTGGATTGGAAATCTGTGTCTGTAACCAGTTGGGGCTGCCTATGTGTTAATACCAACACTCCTGTTTTTTCTGCCTCCCCCCAGGCTCAGGATGTTCCTGACTTTTTGACTGATTTTTCTGATGTGTTTAGCGAAAGTAAATCTGCATCCTTGCCCCCCCATAGGAGCTATGACTGCGCTATTGAATTAGTGCCTGGTAGTAAATTCCCTAAAGGTCGCCTTTTTAACTTGTCTGTACCTGAACATGACGCTATGCGGTCTTATATCAAGGAGTCATTGGAGAAGGGTCATATCAGACCATCCTCTTCACCCTTGGGTGCCGGTTTTTTCTTTGTGGCCAAAAAGGATGGTTCATTAAGGCCGTGTATTGATTATCGTCTCTTGAACAATATCACTGTGAAATATCAATATCCGTTACCCTTGATTTCTGACCTGTTTTCCAGGGTGAAAAGTGCTACTTGGTTTACCAAGCTTGACCTCAGGGGGGCATATAACCTTATTCGCATTAAGCACGGGGATGAATGGAAGACGCATTTAATACCCCAGAGGGGCATTTTGAGTACCTAGTGATGCCCTTTGGGCTCACTAATGCTCCTTCTGTCTTCCAGTCCTTCATGAATGACATTTTCAGGGATTTTGTGGATAAATTTCTGATTGTTTATTTGGATGATATCTTGATTTTTTCCAATGACTGGGACTCTCATGTGAAACATGTTTGGAATATGTTCCAGATTTTGAGAGAGAATGCTCTGTATGTGAAGGGATCAAAGTGTCTTTTTGGCGTACAGAGGATCTCATTTCTGGGATTCATTTTGTCCCCATCTGTTATTGAAATGGACCAGGTCAAGGTTCAGGCCATCTGTGATTGGGTCCAACCTACTTCATTAAAGGCTCTTCAAAGATTCTTGGGTTTTGCCAATTTTTATCATAAATTTATTGGTAATTTCTCTGTTATTGTTAAACCATTGACTGATTTGACCAAAAAGGGTTCTGATGTGGTGAATTGGCCTCCTGAGGCAGTCTCTGCGTTTCAGGAACTTAAGCAGAGATTCACTTCTGCTCCTGTTCTACGGCAGCCTGATGTTTCTCTGCCATTTCAGGTGGAGGTTGATGCCTCGGAAATTGGGGCAGGTGCCGTTTTGTCCCAAAGAGATCCAGAGACCTCTAAAAGTAACCCTTGTGCCTTTTTCTCTCGAAAATTTTCTCCAACTGAACTTAATTATGACGTGGGTAATCGGGAGTTATTGGCCATGAAGTGGGCTTTTGAAGAGTGGAGACATTGGCTGGAGGGAGCCAAACATCAGGTGGTGGTCCTCACGGACCATAAGAATCTGGTTTATCTGGAATCAGCCAAGCGACTTAATCCTAGACAGGCCAGGTGGGCCTTGTTTTTCACACGTTTTAATTTTGTGGTTTCCTTTCTTCCTGGCACTAAGAATGTTAAGGCGGATGCCCTCTCGAGGAATTTCCTTGCGGACTCTCCTGAGTTGTCTGATCCTGCTGTTATTTTGAAAGAGGGTTTAGTTCTTTCCGCCATCTCGCCCAATTTGAGACTGGCTCTGGAAGGGTGTCAGGAGGATAAACCCGAGCGCTGCCCTATTGGGAAATTGTTTGTCCCAGACCGGTGGAAAAAGAGTGTGATGTCTGAGATTCATTGTTCCGCGTTGGCCGGTCATCCTGGAATTTTTGGTACCAGAGACTTGGTTAGTCGGTCCTTTTGGTGGCCTACTTTGTCTTGTGACGTCAGGGAATCTGTGCAGTCCTGCGGGACTTGCTCTCGCTCCAAGCCTTGCTCTCGCTCTAGTGGTTTGTTGATGCCATTGCCTGTGCCCAAGAGACCATGGACCCATATCTCTATGGATTTAATTTCCGACCTCCCTGTTTCTCAGAGAATGACCGTTATCTGGTGATTTGTGATAGGTTTTCCAAAATGATACATCTTGTGCCATTACCTAAGTTGCCTTCCTCCTCTGAATTGGTGCCTTTATTCCTTCAGCACGTGGTTCGGTTACACGGCATTCCTGAAACATTGTGTCTGACAGAGGAGTCCAGTTTGTTTCCAGATTTTGGAGGACTTTTTGTTCTAAACTTGGTGTTCAAATGTCTTTCTCCTCGGCTTTTCATCCTCAGACCAATGGACAAACTGAGAGAACAAACCAGACATTGGAGACTTATCTAAGATGCTTTGTGTCTGCTGATCAGGATGACTGGGTCTCTTTTTTGCCTTTGGCTGAGTTTGCTCTTAATAATAGGGCTAGCTCTGCCACTTTGATGTCTCCATTTTTCTGCAATTTTGGGTTTCACCCTCGATTTTCTTCAGGACAGACGGAGGCTTCTGTCTGTCCAGGTGTTGACTCTGTTGTGGAGCGTATGCAGCAGATTTGGGACCAGGTAGTGGAGAGGTTGTCCCTCTCTCAGGAGAGGGCCCAGCGGTTTGCCAACCGGCATAGGACTGATGGTCCTCGGTTTGAAGTGGGGGACTTGGTCTGGTTGTCCTCAAGAAATATCCCTATGAGAGTTGCATCTCCTAAGTTTAAGCCTAGGTTCATTGGACCTTATAAGATCATGGAGATTCTTAATCCTGTTTCCTTTCATTTACTTCTTCCAGGGACATTTAAGATCCATAATGTGTTCCACAAGTCCTTATTGAAGAGGTTTGTCAAGCCAGTGGTTCCCATGACTGTGCCTCCTGACCCTGTTTTGGTTGAGGGCAATCTGGAGTATGTGGTTGAGAAAATATTGAATTCTCGTTTTTCTAGACGGAAACTCCAGTATTTGGTTAAGTGGAGAGGTTATGGTCAGGAGGACAATTCTTGGGCGTTTGCTTCGGACATCCATGCTAGGAGACTCATCCGTGCGTATCACAGAGCTCATCCTGACCGACCTGGTTGCTCAAATGAGGTTTCAGTGACCCCTCCTCAAGGGGGGGTACTGTTGTGAATGTGCTAGAAATGAATTCTGAGCAGAAGCTCCCTCTGGTGGTTACAAACAGTACTGAACTATCCAATGAAGATTGTGAAGATTGGCGATCAGGTGTTACTGACTGGTCTTATATAAGGGAGGTTCCCTCCCATCAGGGTTGCCGGTGATCAATTGTTCTGGTCTCATCTTTGATTCCTGTTCACTTTGTAGCTTGCTGTTTCGTGCCTGCATCTTCTGCTAACAGATAAGACATTTTATTCTTTTAGTTTTTTGTGCTTGCTTTTTGCATTTTGTCCTGCACTTCTGTGGGGGTCTGCCGGGTCCCCTCCGGGGGCTTGTGCTCCTCTCAGTTTAGTTCGGCCACTGTTGTTTGTTCATTTGCCTTTTCCAGTTTTTTCAGTGGCTGCTGTTTAGTTTTTGTTACACCAGAGAACTAATTTAGGTGGTAGAGGTCGTGTGATCTCAGGTGTTTTTGTAATTAGTAGAGTTGATACTTTTCAGGGTTTTTTGGGATTGCAGTAAGTGTCCTTCCTATCCTTTTCTATTTAGGAAGTTTGGGGACAAACGTTTGCTCATACTATTTTCTGTCTGTGTTTGTATTTCCTCTTGTCTAACCGCCATTACATGTTTGGGGGCTTTCTATGTTCTTTGGGGATCTGCTCCGGGGCAGATAGTTTTCCTCTTTCTGTCTTTAGGTGTAGTTAGCTACTCAGGCTGTGACGAGGCGTCTAGGACCAACGTAGGTACGCTCCACGGCTGCCTTTAGTTGTGGTGGTTAGTCAGGGTACTGCAATCCCATAGATTCCAACATCTCTGGTGTATTGCCGTTTTTTGCCTGCTCTCCTCAGCTTCCAAATCATAACAATGGTCTTCCTATAAAATCTAACCAGCAAAGGCTAGGCAGACAGCTGCAGGCTGATATTAATAGCCCAGGAAGGGGCCATGGATTTTGGCCCCTCCCAGACTAAAAACATCAGCTCTCAGCTATGAGGTTGATGTCACCTTTGTATTGTCAGGTGACATGACATCAAGCCCACAGGTTAGTAATGGAGAGTAGGGTTGAGCATTCCGATACTGCAAATATCGGGTATCGGCCGATATTGGCTGTATCGGAATTCCGATTCCGAGTTCCGATATTTTCGTCATATCGGATACCGGAATCGGGATTGTCACTGTCACTGTCAGTGTCCGTCGGTCGGGTCTGTCAGGAGTCAGCGGCACTTACCTGGCAGAAGATCTCCGGCGGTCACGGGCTGGACTGCTTCATGGCCGCAATCTTCTTTCCCCGGCGGTCACATGCAGTTTCTCGCGATAACTGCAGTGACTGCTGGGTAATCCCGGCCGTAAAGCAGTCAGTCCGATGATGTCACCGCCGGGGAAGCAGGTAATCAGCTGTGCTGCGTTGCGATGACAGGCTCTGCCTGTCATTGCGATGTAGCAGAGCTGGATCGTCGTGGGACTGTCGTTATGGACTGCGTCGGACAGGTGGTATACTGTTGGTTTGTTTTTTTTCTTTTTTTACAGGAGATCGATGGCGTCGCAGGAATGAGAGTATAATAAAATTAATGAAAACTGTGTTGTCTCTCTTATTTCATTAAAAGACTTTTTTCTTGCTGTGTCTTTTTTTTAAACATTTAAAAACTTTGGGATTAATAATGGATCGGTGTCTTATTGACACCTCTCCATTATTAACCGGGCTTATTGTCACCGTGCAATCAACGGTGACATTAACCCCTTATTACCCCGCTTGCCACCGCTACAGGGCAAGTGGGAAGAGCCGGGTAAAGTGCCACAATTGGCACATCTTTTGATGCGCCAAATGTGGGGCTGCTGTAGCCTGGTATTATCAGGCTGTTGAGGGCCAAAATCCATGGGCCTTGACAGTCTTTTAATACCAGGCCGCAGCAGTCTGCATTTTACTTGGCTGGTTAACAAAAATAGGGGGGATCCCAACGCCGTTTTTTTTTCGAGGGGATCCCCTATTTTTGTTAACCAGCCAAGCTAAGCAGACTGCTGTGGCCTGGTATTATCAGGCTGGCAAGGTCCATGGATATTGGATCCTTACCAGCCTGAAAAACCAGGCCTCAGCGGTCTGCTTCATCTGGCTGGTTAACAAAAATAGGGGGACCCCACGCCAATTTTTTTCGAGGGGATCCCCTATTTTTGTTAATCAGCCAAGATATGCAGACTGCTGTGGCCTGGTATTATCAGGCTGGCAAGGTCCATGGATCTTGGCTCCTTAACAGCCTGAAAATCCAGGCCTCAGCGGTCTGCTTCATCTGGCTGGTTAACAAAAATAGGGGGGACCCCACGCCAATTTTTTTCGAGGGGATCCCCTATTTTTGTTAATCAGCCAAGATATGCAGACTGCTGTGGCCTGGTATTATCAGGCTGGCAAGGTCCATGGATCTTGGCTCCTTAACAGCCTGAAAATCCAGGCCTCAGCGGTCTGCTTCATCTGGCTGGTTAACAAAAATAGGGGGGACCCCACGCCAATTTTTTTCGAGGGGATCCCCTATTTTTGTTAATCAGCCAAGATATGCAGACTGCTGTGGCCTGGTATTATCAGGCTGGCAAGGTCCATGGATCTTGGCTCATAACAGCCTGAAAATCCAGGCCTCAGCAGTCTGCTTCATCTGGCTGGTTAACAAAAATAGGGGGGACCCCACGCCAATTTTTTTTTCGAAGGGAACCCCTATTTTTGTTAATCAGTTCCCTCTGACGTCACTGATTGTGTCCCTGGCTGACCTGAAGTGAAAGTGGAAAGCAATCAATTAAGCTTTCCACTTAAGGGCCCGTCTCACATAGCGATATCGCTACTGAGATCGCTGCTGAGTCACTAGTTTTGTGACGCAGCAGCGAGCTCACCAGCGATATCGCTGTGTGTGACATTCAGCGATGATCAGCCCCCCTGCCGGGTATCGCTGATCATCGCTGAAATGTCAGGACCTTTTTTTGATCTCTGGTTTCCCGCTGACAGGCACGCATCGCTGCGTGTGACAGGCGGGAGACCAGCGATCCGCTGGTAACCAAGGTACACAGCGGGTTTCCAGGCGCGGGGCTGTGCCTAGAAACCCGCTGTGTACCTTGGATACCAGCGCCCTGATGCAGGGAGCTGGTATCCAAGGTACACAGCGGGTTTCCAAGCGTTGCGCGGTGCCTGGAAACCCGCTGTGTACCTTGGTTACCAGCGGATCGCTGGTCTCCCGCCTGTCACACGCAGCGATGCGTGCCTGTCAGAGGGAAACCAGCGATCAAAAAAAGGTCCTGACATTTCTGCGACGATCAGCGATACCCGGCAGGGGGGCTGATCGTCGCTGAATGTCACACACAGCGATATCGCTGGTGAGCTCGCTGCTGCGTCACAAAACTAGTGACTCAGCAGCGATCTCGGTAGCGATATCGCTATGTGAGACGGGCCCTTAAGCGATGTTACCCGCAGTGTCGCTGTCCCAGATCGCTGCCTGAGCTGCCTGTTTGGCAACTCAGCAGCGATCATGTAGCGATACACAGCGATCCTGACAAGTGCATATCGTTGTCGGGATCGCTGGTGTATCGTTATGTGACACCCAGCCTTTACTCTCCTGTCAGCCAGGAGAGGAACTCATTCATTTGGGGGTTTACTGTGAGGCTGCAGCATTAGCTGCGGTCCCTGCAGTAAACATTAACCCTTTCTGAAGGATTACACCGTGGGACCTGACTGTGCATGGGATAGGTAAGAATAATTTTGCTTTTTTATTTTATTTTTATTACAGGAAATGGTTTTTGCAGTAAAATAAAAGATGGTCAAAAACATGTGTCTTTATTTCATTAAAATGATTTTTAATTAAAGTGTGTGTTTTATTTTTATTTCATGCAATAGGATTAATAATTGATAGTTGTCTAATTGACAGCTCTCAATTATTAACCTGGCTTAAGGTCACCTTTCAATAGCAAGGTGGCTTTAACCCCATATTAACCCATTTGCCACCGCTACAGGGCAATGGGAATAGACGGGCAAAGTGCCAGAAAGGGCGAATCTAATTATAGATTTGTCTTTCCTGGGGTGTCTGGGGGCAGATGTTAGTAGCCGGGGGGGGCAAAAATAATGGTCCCTCTCTGGGCTATTATTATCTGCCCCCACTCACTGGCTTTGTCTGTCTGGTTGCGAAAATAGGGCGGGAGCCCACGCATTTTTTTTCAGCAATTTTACACCTCATATATATATATATACATGTCATTGAATTTGTGACACATATATATATATATTTATATTTGTAGTTCATACACTTCTACATAGTATAATAGCCGCTAATTCAATTGCTGGCTTTTGTGAAAATGCAGAATCCGACATGAAATGACACTTGGTGTACATAGGGTTAACCATGTCCTTTGCTATCTGATTTGCACAAACAATTAAATCAGTCTATGTGTGCAAAATTTCACACCTGTAGGGTTAATTAAAGGTGTAAATTCGTAGCAAAAAAGTCCGTTTTTTTAACAACGAATTTACACCTTTAATTAACCCCTACAGGTGTGAAATTTTGCACACATAGACTGATTTAATTGTTTGTGCAAATTAGATAGCAAACGACATGAAAAGACATGGTTAACCCTATGTACACCAAGTGTCATTTCATGTCGGGTGACCCGACATGAAATGACACTTGGTGTACATAGGGTTAACCATGTCTTTTCATGTCCTTTGCTATCTAATTTGCACAAACAATTAAATCAGTCTATGTGTGCAAAATTTCACACCTGTAGGGGTTAATTAAAGGTGTAAATTCGTAGCAAAAAAGTCCGTTTTTTTAACAACGAATTTACACCTTTAATTAACCCCTACAGGTGTGAAATTTTGCACACATAGACTGATTTAATTGTTTGTGCAAATCAGATAGCAAACGACATGAAAAGACATGGTTAACCCTATGTACACCAAGTGTCATTTCATGTCGGGTGCTTCTGTCTTTTCACAGAAGCCGGCTTTACCCGGCAATTGAATCAGAGGATATTTTACTATGTAGAAGTGTATAAACTATACATATATGTATATATATATGTCACAATGACATGTATATATATATATATATATGTATTCTATGTGTGTATATTTAGTGTTTACAAGGAAAGAATGGGGTTTTTTTAGTTACGATATTTTGTTCCCATAGACTTACATGGGACTTCCGGTATCGGTATCGGGTATCGCCGATATTTTAATGGTATCGGCGATACCATTCCGATTCCGATACTTTTGGATATCGGAAAGTATCGCTCAACTCTAATGGAGAGGCGTCTATAAGACACCTATCCATTAGTAACCCCATAGTGATATTGTATAAAAACACAGACACACAAAATAAAGTCCTTTATTTGAAATAATGACACAGACTCCTTTAATGAACCCTAATTAAACCATACTTACCGAACGCCTAATCCACCGAAGCCAGCGTCTCCTGCAACAAAAATAAAATAATAAACCACAATATGCCTCACCTGTCCACAGAGAAAATGATCCACAAAGTCCCATGACGATAATGATCACTTTGAGAGCAGTCACTGATGTGACTGCTCTCAAAGACAGCCGGCGATACACTGACAGGAGGTAATTGCTCCCGCAGTGTATCACTGAGCTGCTGTGAGAGAGATCATCGGAGTTCATCAGCTGATCAGCTCATTGACAGCAGACGTAGCCCAATGGGAGCAGTAGTCTCATCAACCTATGCCTGCTGACCTGCGGTAAGCTTTTTACCACAGGTCACCTCTGCAGGTCTCAGCTGCGGGGTCATGCTAACATCTGACAGCATGATCCCACAGTTCTCTGACCGACAGTCCGTGGTAGCATTACCACGGGTCGCAGTCACAGCTGCAGGATCATGCTGACATCTGACAGCATGATCCCGCAGCGCTCTGACCAATAGTCTGTGGTAGCATTACCATGGGTCACAGTCACATCTGCGGGGTCATGCTGATATCTGACAGCATGATGATGCAGCGCTCTGACCAATAGTCTGTGGTAGCATTACCGTGGGTCACAGTCACATCTGCGGGGTCATGCTGACATCTGATAGCATGAGCCCGCAGCGCTCTGACCGATGGTCTTACCGGTAGTAGCGTTACTGCCAATAAGAACAACCGCAACAGTGTTTCCCACGCTGTCACACAGATGACAGCGTGGGAAACACCATAGAAGCTGGTAAAATGCAAAACAAAAACTCAGCAAATCTGTAAACATTTTTATACCTATGTTTTTGCTGCGGATTTGACTGACTAAAATAAAGTAAATGGGTGAATGCACAAAGAATTGACATGCTGCAGAAAAAAACGCACTGCAAATACTTAAGGAAATTTACTGATCATGTGCACAACACTTTAGGATTGTCATTGAATTAGATTGCATAAGGATTCCATAGCGTTTTTGGCCATTTCCACATAGAAAAAACGCCACGAAAACGCATCAGAAACGCATTGTGTGCACATAGCCTAATACAGATTAAAAACAACCACAAGACGGATTTCATGCACTCGGGAATTATTTTAATCAGTATAACAGCACTAACCTGAAAGTGCCATTAGTTTACCTAACAAAATCCTGCTGACAGGCTCACGTTAAAGGGTAATGCCACCCAGCAAATCAGGCCCACTTCACAAATTATTTTCTTACTTTATCTATATATTTTATTCTATCTATCTATCTATCTATCTATTTATCTACATGGCTCTGTCATGTTACATATGCTGTTATGGCAGTCCAAAATATTTTCTTTGCGGTGTTCACCTGGACATAAACTAAGAAAAAAAGAATATACACATAGCAAAGACAAACAATACAGGAGGTCTGCACATCTCCATACATAGACCCTGAATGAGACAACTGGTCTCCTTTTATCTGCCGTACCACTCACTGGAGTAGGGATATGCGAGCAGCCAGTCCCTCCCATCTTTCTGACTGCTTGTAAACACAGCCCTGACATACCCTATTAACTCTCTCAGCACTATACGTGCTGTAGTCTTCTTTTCTAGGCTTACATCACCAAGGCTACTAACCTTGGACCTGCCCGGTGGCTATTTTACAAAACTCTAAGGTAAGATGCCTTACATCTAATACTTCTCTAGTTCAGATCTAGTCTGTATCTGTCTAGTGTATAGTTATTATTAAACCGAAAGAAAAGCTTTACACACGACCATATCTTAAATAACGATCATAATCTTTACTGGAAAAAACATTAAAATCGATAAAAACATAGGGTAGTTGCCACAAGTACAGAAAAAAGAAGGTGGGTATGTCCGGGACTATTAACCTCATACACATAGAAACATATATATGAGTATACCTAAGAATATAGTTATTTTATCCTACTATGCACATAGAGAGTCAAATATATAATGCAATAAATTCATTAATTATCATTTCAAATTATACTGACTGTCTATTGTAAAGGTCAATATATAGTACAGGTTAAAAGTTTAAACATACTTGTTTGTGCCATGAGTTTCCTTGCCCTTATTGGAATGTGCACATTGTAGTTTCAGACTGAAGGCAGAAAAACCTTGAAAGAACACATATAGAAACAAAGGCTAAAGAAGCATGTTTGAAACAAACCAGAATAAATGTTAAACCATAGTATTCCCCTTTTACTCTGCTGACAGCTTTACACCCCCAGGTTCTCAAAAAGCTGGATTCGCACAGTAAAATCCACTTCACATTATTCATTTTGTACTCTCATTCTGTTTTCTTATGCATTGACTGCAAGGCCTGCCCTGCTACATAGTCATATGCCCTCCAATAAGCCTTTGAACCAATATACTGGATGCACACAGGAAAATCCACTTCACAATATTCATTTTGTACGCTCATTCTGTTTTCTTATGCATTGACTGCAAGGCCTGCCCTGCTACATAGTCATATGCCCCCCAATAAACCTTTGAACCCACATACTGGATGCACACAGGAAAATCCACTTCACATTATTCATTTTGTACGCTCATTCTGTTTTCTTATGCATTGACTGCAAGGCCTGCCCTGCTACCAAGTCAGATGGACCCCAATAACCCCAATCCTCCCTTGGAAGAAACATGTAGGAGGGCCTCTTAACAAAAAATGTCCCATTAAATGGAGAAGGTCTCCTAGACTTGTTATGGCAATACATTAAGTGTTTTGGGCTGACAAACATTTTCCCCTGTGGGATACATCTCAACCTTTTCCATAACAAGTATTTAATGCCCAACAAAAAACCCCACCCTTGTTAGGATTTTGACACTGGTTGTAGCAACCCAGAACACTTTAAAGCTGGTGATCTATTGGGGGCGGATAATGAGACATGGAGGAAGGCCTGATTAAAAACTATGCCCAATTTAAAGGAGCGGGTCTGGCATGGGCTGACAAACATTTACCCTGTGGGGTACACCTCCACATTTTCCATAACGAGTATTTTATAACTAAGTGTATGGCCTGGCAAATATTTCCTCCTGGGGTAGATATCAACATAGTGTTTCCTTTTTTTATGGGCATCATAAACACCTTGCAAAACTGTATCATGGTTTCCTACACAGTTGCTGCTGGGAAGGTGCATGTTTTTAGTAACAATATGGCGGACGAATCATTGGATGAAGTGATCTGGAAAAGGGGCATGGTGATGACAGGAATGGGAAAGTACATGATTAATAACAGCAGTGGCTATGGGAGATATGAGATCCAGGATATAGCCAACAATGATTTGTCGTTTAACCACCATCAATTACCAGAATCGGTTTCATGCCCGTTTGAAGATCGGTGATGCTCGTGTGAGACTCGGCCTAAGAAATGCCCGTCCAAAATATGTTGCCAAAGATGCATGTGTCTGTATAAAGTGCAAAGTGCAACATGTTCATGAGATGCTGAATTAGAGAAAGCAGATCAGTGTTGGAGGAAAACCAAACAAACTAATGGATGCTCATGAAAAACTAAGTTTAAAGAGGAGTGCACCGTCAGTAACTATAAACACACCCGTGGCACAAGCTTCCTCATCTTCACACATACATATTACAATAATAACCTAATGTTCCAGTCTAAAATTAATTGTCCTAGTGTAACGAACACTGTTAAAG
Organism: Oophaga sylvatica; assembly: GCA_033576555.1. NCBI lineage: Eukaryota > Metazoa > Chordata > Amphibia > Anura > Dendrobatidae > Oophaga > Oophaga sylvatica. The sequence goes on along the minus strand of JARQOD010000008.1, from coordinate 51,927,500 downwards.
GAATGGCACAAAACATACATAACCACAACCCTTGGGAACACCTGATTTCCTCTTTACAACATATGGACGATGATGGTATTGATGACGACTTACAAATTGACCACGTCCAAACCAATAAGATGAAGATCACAGCTGCAAAAATGTACAAAAAAGGCAGTGAATGTCTGGAAGATCATTTTCTCTAGGTGTACTCAGCTTGAGATGCTTGAAAGATGATGTATTCTGATTTGTCTATGTCCACTTTTTGAAAGCGAGCAGAAAAGAAGGATGATATAGCGGGAAGATGTGTGATTTTGGTCAGTAAGGAGGTGATGTCAGGTACAGATAGGTAGATCTGCGTGTCATCGGAGTATTGATGATATTGATTGCAAACTGTGCCATTATATCAGCTGTCCCAGGCCAAAGGTGAAGATGGAGAAGAGTAGGGTTCCTAGAACAGAGCCTTGGGGAACACCGAAAGACAGGTGTCAAGGTGAGGAGGTGGTGTGGGAGAGGGAGACAACGAATGTTCACCTACCAATCTTGATGTTTTTTAAAGACTCTGCCGATAACCCCAAAAAGGACATTTGCAACACCAGCCATAGCCGCTTCAGCAGGGGTAGTAAAACTATCAGCCTTACCACCATCAGCGTGATCAGGCACATGGCAGCAAAGCACCTACTTTGTTGGTTGAACACCATGCTTCATGACCAGTGTCTGCGGGTGATACCATTGCTTCTTTCGCTGTTGTGCTTGCAAGCCAATCCCCTGTCCACTGTGCATGCGAAGAAGCCTCCTGCCCTGCACCTGCCGTTGACCGCAGTCAAATTGCACCATCACCAAGCACGTCCACGTCCTTGTCCCAGTGCAGCCTTCAGTTGTCCATAACTCAGTCATTGGACCATAAACGGAAGAACGCAGCCAACAGCCCACAGGCCCCAGTACTAAATTAACAAATTTCTAATCTGCTTGTGCTCTAAATGTTGCATTTTAGGCTCGTGGGAGATGGACGCTTTCTGCAACCTGATGACAGTGACAGTAACAAGGTACTTGGTCCCCACCCGCCACTATTTCTCCAGGTATGCCATCACGACATTACACAAGCAAGCACGTGTCCCATAACATTACCCGGGCCATCAACAATGCTGTTACAGGGAAAGTGCACCTAACCACGGACCCGTGGACAAGTGCTTGTGAGCAGGGACGGCCCATCTTGCTGACGGCACACTGGGTTTTTGTAGAAGAAGTCATGACCCAGTCGGACATTGGGAGACCATGTCACAGATGTATGGAGGAGACAGGATGTGGACGGCTTTGTTGGTCATATTTAGGGTTTTGAACTTTAGTCTATGGGCAATAGGATGGCAGTGAAGGGCATGGCAGAGAGGAGAGGCTGGGGAATAATAGAGGGACAGTTGGATTACTCTGGCAGCAGAGTTTTGGATAGATTTGAGTAGTGCAAAAGTGCTAGAGGGCAGGCTAGAGAGAATAAGGTTGCAACAGTCGAGGCGGGAGATCATGAGGGCGTGCACAAACATTTTTGAATTTTCTTGGAATGTACTGATCCAGGAAATGCTTTTGAGTTGTAATGGGCAGGAGGAGGCAAGGGCTTGGATCTTAGCTTGAAAGGAGAGGGCAGAGTCGAGTATACCCCAAGGGCACGAACATGCGAGAATATTTGTCCCTGTGTGCTGGCCCGGCATTACACAGGCACGTGTCCCACAACACTACCTATGCCCTCCACAATGCAGTTACTTGGAAAGTCCACCTAACCACAAACATGTGGACAAGTGCTTGTGGTCAGGGATTGTACATCTCACTGAGGGCACACTGGATTAACATAGTGGAAGCTGGGACCCACTCCGAACTTGGCATGGCGCACGTCCTCCCAAACCCCGAGTATTGCGGGCCCAACTTCAATCTGGGTTGCCCCCACAGTCTACAGCTCCTGCATTTCCTCCTCCTTCGCCTCCTCTTCAGCCTCTAGCTACAAAAGGTCTGCCAAATGAAAGCGGGAACAGGCTGTGCTGAAGCTAATATGCTTCTGTGACAAACTCCAAAATTCTGAAGCATTGTGGACAACTCTGAAAGAGCAGGCAGATCAGTGGCTAAGATGGCTGAACCCACAGCCAGGCATGGTTGTGTGTGACAATGGCTGGAACCTGGTGCTGTACTGTGGTGAGGCGAGCTCACACACGTGCCATGTCTGGCTCATGCGCTTAACCAAATTGGTCAACGTTTTTTGAAAAGCAACACGGAGCTGGCAGATCTGCTAGGAAAAGTGCAACTCTCTAAATGCCCATTTTAGAATATCAGCTACAGCTTCATCCCCCTTGACATAATTCAGCAGCGCTTGCAGCTTCTGGCTCAATGACTGGTGTGTGATGCCCCAGGCCTTGGAACTCTACACTGCAGATGTTGGAAAGGATTTGTTAGCAGAATAGGGCAGTTGGTGAATAGTCTACCAGCATCAACAAGGTTGCCGGTATTCAGTTCTGTCTTCACACATAACATCTGAGGAGTGGACATGGATGTCTGACATATGTAACTTCCTCCAAAACTTTGAAAAATCCACAAAGAGGGTGAGCGTCAATGACACCATAATTAACGTCTCCATCCTGCTTATCTGTGTTCTAATTTGAAGGTTGAGTGTTATTATAGAGCGAAAACATATTTACAGTTTAACAGTTTCAAATACAACAGTACTAAGTAACAACGATAACAATAATCCAATAATTAAACCAAAACAAAACTACCCTGCTGGTGACAGCTTACAATCTACACTAAATAACAACGATAACAAAAATAAACCCAAAGAAAACAATCCTGCTCGTGACAACTTACGATCTAAAATGAGGTGGGGGAGATAAAAAATTCAGTGGTGTATTTACAAGAAGGTATTTACAATGATGGTTTATAATGATATTACTGAGGTTAGTTCTAAGTTTTGGAGGCCTGAGGAGGAGAGTATAGTAAGTTGTCCTCTTGGTGAGGACACGGAAGTATTAACTGTTAGCAGTCTTGCACGCATGGCTGAGTTTATGTTACATTGCTTTCCCGTCACCCTCGCATTATCAAAATTTTGGGTGACCAGTAATATTGATTGGTGACATTTCTAGACCCATGCTACAAGGAGAACTTTACATCTCTTATTCCAATCCAGAGGCAGACAGGTGTACTAAAATGATGGAGGAATAGAGGGCCCTTCTTGCGGAAATATTTAAAAAATTCACATCTGAAAACTCTGGCAGCAGAGGTCAAAGTTAGTTGGCCAAGCAAGGAGTACAGCTGAGAGAGACACAACTCCAAGCCAACAAAGGCAGTGGAACACAGGCAAAGTTTTCTCAGACCTTCCCATTGCCCTGTCCAAGAGTCGCAGGGGACTCTCACATGGAGTGAAAGTTTTTGGAAATGCTGAGGGAGTACCTTGCTGACCGTACCTGACTACCTTGCTGATTACCTCTTGAAGCTCATCAATAGAATGCCAAGAGTGTGCAAAGCAGTCATCAAAGCAAAAGGTGGCTACTTTGAAGAACCTAGAATATAAGACATAATTTCAGTTGTTACACACTTTTTTGTTAAGTATATAATTCCACATATGTTAATTCTTAGTTTTGATGCCTTCAGTGTGAATTTACAATTTTCATAGTCATGAAAATACAGAAAAATCTTTAAATGAGAAGGTGTGTAAAAACTTTTGGTCTGTACTGTACATAGTAATAGATATCATTTACCCCCCCAAAAATTACAATGACAGACTGTTAAAGAGGGGAGAGGACTTTATCCTTGCTGACTTTCATTCTCTGGTAGAATGGGAAAGAGACAGAAGGTGGTGGGTGCGGCTCCTCGGTTGGTGGAGAGGCGGCAGCTCGTGTGGTGGTGTAGAAGTCACATCTCCGACCACCATGCTCTCCAATTCACATCTCTGGAAATGCATCCAAAATGTCAAAATCTCTAGCTTCAGTTATAGAAAATGCATGGGCTTCTTTTAAACATCATCGTCCAACCAGTTCAGTATTAGTAGGTGAGGGCTTGTCAGCATACTGCCCAGGAACACCAGACTTCAGTAGATGCGAGTCCTGTCCCCGTGATCTTCAAAGATATCTTGCTATGGGTCTTCCAGGCATGATTTCATTAAGAAGATTTAGCCTTCTTAATACAGAGACAGAGTACAATACAGAGTACAACACCACCTAAGCGTTCACCCTCAGCTACTCAGACTTTCTATCTGCGCAGTGACTGCCTCTAGGCTGAAGATGATGATGGTGGTAGTAGTTGGAGCATTTAACACAGTCCAACAAAGCAAAGCAACAGCTGATAGCACACAGGAGTGTATAGATGCACGTTCAGAGTTCAAGGATCCAATTGAACAGGAAAGTCCACATCAGAAATGAGAACAGCATCCAATCCGGGTGAAATAACAAGAAAATCCTTTATTCTGCCATATGTAAGATACCTTACATATCTTACATATGGCAGAATAAAGGTTTTTTTTTGTTATTTCACCCGGATTGGATGCTGTTCTCATTTCTGATGGGGAGCATATAACACAGTCATGAAGCTGCCATAACAACTTGAAACAGAAATCTTTTTACCGACATACCCCACTGTAATTTTTTTTTTTGTGGATGCAAAAGAATGCTAGATATAACGAAAGTGACAGACTTCCCAAAAAAGGGAATTTAGGCCTAAAATGCCTCAATTTTGGCACACGGATGTATGAGGCGTGTCAGAGATAGACCCCACTGTAAAATGTGGCCTGTTTTTTAAAATAATGCAACATAGTGCTGTATATAACTTGAGTAACAGACAGGAAAACACTGGCGTAAAGGCCTAAAATCCACAAATTTTTATCACACGGACGTATGAGGCGTGTCACAGATATACCACACTGTAAAATATGTTTTTTTGTTCTTTTTTTGGTGGATGCAAAATAGTGCTGGATATAATGACAGTGACAGAGTGCCAAAAAAAGGGAATTTAGGCCTAAAATTCCTAAATTTTTGGCACACGGATGTATAAGGCGCATCAGAGATAGACCGCACTGTAAAATGTGGCCTATTTTTTAAAATAATGCAGCATAGTGCTTTATATAAGTACTGTGACACCAAGGACAAAAAAGAAAATTGCCATAAACTGGCCAAACTTTGAGCACGCACAGATATGAGCTTGCACGCAGATACCACAACGAAAAATGTGTGGCCTGTATTTTTTTAAATTGTTTTGCAAAATACTGCTGTATATAACTACAGTGACATCCAGGACAAAAAAAGAAAACCGCCGTAAACTGGCCAAACTTTGAGCACGCACAGATATAAGCTGGCACAGAGATACCACACGGAAAAATGTGTGGCCTGTTTTTTTGGGCTAAATACTGCAGTATATAAGTACAGCGACACCCAGGAAAAAAAAGAAAACCGCCGTAAACTGGCCAAACTTTGAGCATGCACAGATATGAGCTGGCATTGAGATAACACTACGAAGAATGTGTGGCCTGTATTTTTTTTTTTGCTAAATACTTCTGTATATAAGTACATTGACACCAAACTGGCCAAACTTTGAGCATGCACAGATATCAGCTGGCACGGATGTGTATAGAGCGACGTACACTACCCTGCCTACCTAACACTGGAACCTATATACTCTGGAATTAGTCCATAGAAGGACTGTTGGTTTATCTGGATTTGAGTAGTTTACGATAGTAGACCACACACTAATAAATCCGCAATTCTGACCCTATCTTGGCAGCAGTTCTCCATACACTATCTAATTCTGGAGCTGAATGCACCGAGCATGGCGGCGTCCGGTCTCTTATACCCCTGATGATGCTGTGCATCCAGCCAATCTCTGCACGACCACAACAAAGATGGCTGCGGCGTTTCATTGCCTGGCAGACAATCCCTACATCGTGATTGGGTCTGTAAAGTCCGCAAAAAAAGCTGAGTGGAGACCCAAGTTCCCGCCGAGTAATCACGGAAATGCTTGGTGCTCACCGAGTACACCGTGATACTCAGGCGAGTAACGAGTAATGGCGAGCACGTTCGCTCATCACTAGTCATTATCCTGTTATTTCCATAAATGATGGTCCCACTACATGCAAACCAGATGGGATAGTGTGTTATTACAGATTGCTGCAGTAGCCATGTTGGGTAAGAGCACCTTGAATTTGAAATAAATCACCAACACTGTCACCAGCAAAGCAACCACACACGATAATCTGCCCCTGTACCATTCCGATGACTGGAAGTAAGCAACTGCACAGAAAATGTAACTTTATTTTCTCCCTAAGCCGCTGCTACAATAAGCTTGCTAAACAGGATTTAACCTCTATTTACCTGCAGATTAGAGTCTCTGGATGTAGTAGGTTCAGCTTAAATGTAATCTGTCAGCAGGTTTTTTGCTATGTAATCTGTAGAGAGCATTCTGTAGGGGTTAAAACAGAGATTTCAGGGATGCCTTTTTTTATCAAGCTCCAAGGTTTTGTTTACTTTTAATGATTGTTTTAGCACCAGAAGATTATCATTGATGGGACTGGTAATCCATCATTACACCTCCTGTGATTAGCAACTCAATGTCTATAGTCACTATATATAAAGAGCCTGTTGTGGGCGGAGGCAGCTTTCTCAGCTCTGCTGCATTGCTATATCTAAAATCTCCGTTTGGGTCAGAACTGCTGCACCCAGTAAACTAAGTGATACGTAGCTGGTAGGTCTCTTTGCCTACATCATGCTGCTCTCAGATGAGGTAGCAAAAACCTGCTGACAGATTCACTTTAAGACCAGGTTTGCATATCCAAGTCCTCATCAGCTACAATGCTAAAGAAGTTATCCATCTAATCAACTAATATTCTCCTGCAATATGTGGGATAGCTGTTTATAAGGAATGCAAATCCGGTAGCAGAAAGTCAGAGAGCTATTCATGATTTGTCCCAAACCTCTGATGGTGCTTCTGTTGCAGTGAAACATGTATGGAGAATGTAGCAAGAGCAATTGAATATTTAAACATATATTAGTGCAATGATTGAGTAGCTGTACATTGGGTTAAACAATCTTTTGTGCAGAGTAAAAGATCATCGTTCTTGACGTTCACAGTACCTGCGCTGCTAAGAACAATGTCAGGCTATGTACACTGAGGGATCTGTTACAGATCACAAAGTACTCACTGTTTCCTTTGTCTGCCTGTATAAACAACCATTTAAATGACTTCCAATTGGTAAAGGTTTGCCATGCCTTGTACATGGACCCTTAGCCTGAGTCAGACAGCACATCAAGCATGTCTTTTGTTGAGACAGATATATGGAGGAAGCCGTGTGAAGACCAATGCAAAAATACAGCTGCTGGGATCTAGAAAAAGGTTTAAAAAACAGAAAAGGGCAAGAAGCTGTCTATGCTTTGTCCTAGAACCCTAATGACTGTGTTTTGGCAGCAAAACATGGAAGGAGAGGGGGACATGACACCAGTAATTAGTACATATTATTTCTAATCCACAGTGACTGCTGGGACTCAAAGAGGAGTGCTACTATAGAGTCATATATATCAATATAGGAAAATTCTACTTTATAATATTTGATACACAATAGACCTTAGTTTGTAGTTTTTGACAACCTCTTTAACCCTTAGCTCATTCATGTCATTTATTATACTTGCGTGAAGACATAAAGCAGAGATAAAGCTTTATAATAATTCATCAATGACTTCTTACCCCTAGCAACTTGCAATGTTGTAGAGTGAATAAAATCATGACAACTCTATTCTCCAGCCAGCACTGATTTTGAAGCAATTCTTCACAAGTAAGCAATAATTGGTTTAGCAAAGAAGTGTGTCTCCTTTTCTGCAGTAAAACTTGTAAATCCCCAGTAGATGCTAACACTTTCTGTTGTGGGTTTCTCTTCCGTGTAAGATTTGAACAATGACTGATTACTCAGCGCTGACAGGTGTTAGGAAATCTTGGCACAGAATGAACATTTCTATTGATTAACTGATACATGGACAGAGTTTTTCCTGGCTGATTGTTTTCCACTAACCATTTTAGAGAGGACTGCAACATGCTACATTATCAATTTCTTCAATTCACTCACCTACAGATCTACGGGTGTAATTTAACCATTAGCTTCTCAGTGCTAAATAACCAGCCTGTCACTGGTAAATTACTTACATGTTCCACAATCAGGCAGAGTTTAGGGGAATATTCCGACGCATTCCTTAGATGTCCGATTCATCTGAACGTGGCTTCCAGAAATCAAAGTGCTTGCAACCAAAACAACCAATGTCAGATGAATGGAAGTGATCTTCAGCCTCGGAAATGCATGCATGATATCCGCCACATATGAATACACCCGTATTTACTGAAAAGTGATACCCAAAGAGAGTTGACCATAGTTAGACTCATGCACATGGCCATATTACTTTTCTATACAATAAAAGTACCATTAACTTCCATGAGGCATCCACTGTCCTTCATATTTCATAGGTGACACGGTCATAGGATGTCAAGTATAAGAAGGCATTCTTCTTTTAAACTATTGCTTCTAAGGTATTGTGCACTCAACTGATTTTTTAATGCGAGTGCTATTCATAATATTAGCACTCGCACCTATGAAATTCTACAGGGCGGTGCACATGTCCGATTTTTTTCTTCGTACTGAGTGGTCTGCAGAAAAAATGAAAGACACGTCCGATTTTTATTTAAGTGTCTTATCAAAATCGGCAAAGCAAGTCAATGGGCCGTAAAAATATAGGACCGTTCTAGGATGACATCTGAGTATGCTACAATTTTCATGGGCTAACAGAATGAAGAAAGTGAAGAAACTTTCTTTCCTCTTCACATCTGAGAAAAACTGATGCCCCTCTAATCAAACTCTAATCAAACTCTGGTCAGAATAATCAGATCATTTTTCTCAGATGTGGAGAAAACAGTTGCATGACCCTACCCTAAAAGAGAATATCCACCTATACATAGGATGTGACAGAGCACAAAGCCTCTATGGCTTGGAGATAAGGTGCCATACAGACTATCTGCCCTATTCATGAAGGTGGTCAAGGTTTGGGTAATTTTTCTGTACAGCTTAAGATTGTGCAAACATTTTGTGACTTTCAGCGTTTCTACACCAGTCCTGGCTAGCTTTGTCAAAATGAGCAGAGCTGGGTTAGCATTGGGTGTTCACCATCTAATTCAACAAAATTGATCACAAGTTTGGTGCCGTACATTTTGTTTGAAGCGTACTCAAATCTCTTACTGGAGAAACTTTTATAACAATTTATAACAACAGTTATAAGGAGCATCTAATTCGTTAAAGGGGTTTTCCCATGAGCAAAAGAATATTTTAATCACTTGATCTTGGAATAACAATAAGTTCTACAATTGGATGTGTTTATAAAAAAAATGTTCCTGTGCTCAGATAATCTTATACATGTGCTCTTGCTATGTACTGTGTAATGGCCATGTCTCACTGTGCAGGAACATGGTCTGATCATACCATATCTCCTGAGCAGAGGAGGACGATGCAAAGAAGTATGCAGACAAGACAGCATGGGATCACAGCTGATTGTTTTTGTTTGCAAAACATTTCACTGCCTGTTTTTAAACATGCAAATTGCCTCTTCAGAGAGAAAGAGGACTTGAACTCTACAGCACCACCTGTCACCTGTTGGAAGCAGCCATCCTACAAGTCACAATCGACTCTTTAACAAGTCTTGCAATATAACTTAGAATAACAGCAAAATCAGAATCTCAAATTGCAGACACGGTGTTTTGGGCTATTGGCCCTCGTCAGTGCAAAGTATGAAAACTGATTTGGTTAGGTAAGAGGCTCTCGACTGGGGTCTAACGGGTAAGGTTTCTCCTTGTGGAGAGTGACATACCAGCTCTAGCTTGTCAAGGTAAGGAGGCACATTTGCCGTGCAATGCTCCTTTGAGAAATTTAATATGCAAATTGCCCCTGCAGATAGAAAGAGGACTTGAATACGATAGCGCCAACTGTTGGAAGGAGTGATCCTACAAGTCACAATCGACTCTTTAACGAGTCTTGACATATGACTTAGGATAAAAGCCAAATCAGAATCTCAATTTACAGACACGGTGTTTCAAGCTATTGCCCTCGTCAGTGCAAAGTATGAGAACTGATTTGGCTAGATGAGAGGCTCTGGACTGGGGTCTAAGGGGCAAGGTTTCTCTTGTGGAGAGTGACATACCAGCTCTGCTTGTCAAGGTAAGGAGGCTTATTTGCCGTGCCATGCTCCTCTAGGAGAATTAATATGCAAATTGCCCCAGCAGAAAGAAAGAGGACTTGAACTTGATAGTGCCAACTGTTGGAAGTAGCGATCCTACAAGTCACAATCGACTCTTTAACGAGTCTTGCAATATGACTTAGGATAAAAGCCAAATCAGAATCTCAAATTGCAGACACAGTGTTTTGGGCTATTGGCCCTCGTCAGTGCAAAGTATGAGAACTAATTTGGCTAGGTGAGAGGCTCTGGACTGTGGTCTAAGGGATAAGGTTTCTCCTTGTAGAGAGTGACATACCAGCTCTGGCTTGTCAAGGTAAGGAAGCTTATTCGCCGTGAAATGCTGCTCTGTGAAATTTAATATGCAAATTGCCCCTGCAGATAGAAAGAGGACTTGAACACAATAGCGCCAACTGTTGGAAGGAGTGATCCTACAAGTCACAATCGACTCTTTAACGAGTATTGCAATATGACTTAGGATAAAAGCCAAATCAGAATCTCAATTCACAGACACGGTGTTTCAAGCTATTGGCCCTCGTCAGTGCAAAGTATGAGAACTGATTTGGCTAGATGAGAGGCTCTGGACTGGGGTCTAAGGGGCAAGGTTTCTCTTGTGGAGAGTGACATACCAGCTCTAGCTTGTCAAGGTAAGGAGGCTTATTTGCCGTGCCATGCTCCTCTAGGAGAATTAATATGCAAATTGCCCCAGCAGAAAGAAAGAGGACTTGAACACGATAGTGCCAACTGTTGGAAGGAGTGATCCTACAAGTCACAATCGACTCTTTAACGAGTCTTGCAATATGACTTAGGATAAAAGCCAAATCAGAATCTCAAATTGCAGACACAGTGTTTTGGGCTATTGGCCCTCGTCAGTGCAAAGTATGAGAACTAATTTGGCTAGGTGAGAGGCTCTGGACTGTGGTCTAAGGGATAAGGTTTCTCCTTGTGGAGAGTGACATACCAGCTCTGGCTTGTCAAGGTAAGGAAGCTTATTCGCCGTGAAATGCTGCTCTGGGAAATTCAATATGCAAATTGCCTCTGCAGAAAGAAAGAGGACTTGAACTCTATAGTGCCAACTGTTGGAAGTAGCGATCCTACAAGTCACAATCGACTCTTTAACGAGTCTTGCAATATGACCTAGGATAAAAGCCAAATCAGAATCTCAAATTGCAGACACGTTGTTTCAAGCTATTGGCCCTCATCAGTGCAAAGTATGAGAACTGATTTGGCTAGGTGAGAGGCTCTGCACTGAGATCTAAGGGGTAAGGTTTCTCCTTGTGGAGAGTGACATACCAGCTCTGGCTTGTTAAGGTAAGGAGGCTTATTCACCGTGCAATGTTCCTCTGGGATATTTAATATTCAAATTACCACTTCAGAGAGAAAGAGGACTTGAACTCTACAGCACCAAAGAACTCTATTGTTTCAAAGAAGGAATCAGCTGTGATCCCATGCTGTAATGTTGGTATACTCTTTTTTGCTTCCCCACCTGCCCAGGAGCTGTGATGTGATCAGACTATGTTCCTGCATGGTCAGATACAGTCATTAAACAGTACACAGCAGCGGGTCAGTGGGTGCTTTTGTCTTCAGGCCCGAAACCCCATAGACCAGGGCTCATCCTTCTGAATGCCCACTCTCCTTTCCCGTGGGCATGATACTAATCAGACAAGACACGGTGAGGGTAATGCTTTTTTGTCCCAGGAAAATAGCCAAGATGGTACAAAATTACACTCACAATTTCACTGGTTTGCTGGGATTATAGCAATTGCGACTTCATGGCTTCCAGGGGGACTACCTCCACCGGTGGCATCCTGCTTTTGGTGGACACCCACAGAGAAGAGGTAACGACGAGCTTAACAAGCTGACAACCCATTGAGGCATGTGACCAGGTGACAGGATTTTCCTAACCTGACTTCTCTGAATGTCTTCATACAGCCAGGTGACCAAATGGTCCTAACCTGGCTTCTTCTAATGTATCCATGGGGGTCAGATGACTGGAGGGTCCCAACCTAATTTCCTTAAAATGTCTCCATGGAGCTAGGTGACTGGATGTTCCCAACCTGGCTTTTCCAAATAAATCCATAGGGCTCAGGTAACAGGAGGGTCCCAACGTTGCTTCCTCAAACATCTCGATGGCTTCGCTGGACATCTCCATGGGTTCTGTGATGGTCAATGGAGCAGATCTGTAGACTTTCAGCTGGGGCTGTGGTCCCCTAAGCTGACATCCTGTAGAATGTCAAATATGTGTCCCTCTTGATAGAGCCATGTTGTCCTGGTAGAGTGTTCCTTTGATGTCCTTCCCATGGTGTCCTGGCTGTTGGTGTATCAACTCACTTTTGATACAGAGGCATATCCCACTTATAAAGTTCACAACTGTCCTTTTAGTCATCATTCACAAGTCAAGAGGAAGGTGTGTTAAGTAGAGATGAGCGACTTTGGTCGAGTCGGGTTTCGGACCACCTGACTGTTAGGGTCTGCGGAACGCACCAAATATAAGATGTAGAGAGGTGCGTTCGCAGCCCGGGGTCCACCATGCAGGCGGAGCCTGCTGCTAGTAAAATGGCGCAAGAAGCGAACTCTGTTATCCCGCAGAGTTGCCAAAATAAACGCTGTAATGCGCTGTGGTAATATGTGCGAACTCTGTTATTCCACAGAGCCGCTAGAAGGAGCGCCGCAGTGCTATATGGCGATGTGTGCGAACTCAGTTAACACCACTGAGTCGCAAAGTAAACACGCTAGGGCGCTGTTTAGCGTTGAAAGCGAACCCTGTTGCGTCACAGAGCCGCTGAGACAAACTTCTGGGTCCTGTTAGGCACCCAGGTACACAGTTGACTGCTAAGCGAACATAAAAGCGATCATGCGCTAATGTCCTCGCGGGAGTCACCCGCAATCTATGGCGTCTGAACGCCAGGCCCTGAATACGGCAATCAAACTCCTCACCGGTTATGCCGGTCATCTAAGTAAAGAACTTAGCGTGCACTCAGTCAAGTAAGACAAGGTGCTGGTGTAGCGGACCTGAGGTCCCAAATCTAGAATAATATAATACACCGCACACTTAGTTGAATATGATGCAAGGGGGAAAACTATTATTTATTTATATACAGATAGGTAGTTTAGGCAAGGCAATATATGACAAGCGATTAAATTTTTAACGTTTCGGCTCAACCGGAGCCTTTATCAAAAAAGTCGCTAATTAGTAGCAGCTGTTCACAGGGAATCGTAAATATGTCACATAATGCAGCTAACAGTCTGAGAGGAGATATTTAGAAGCAGCGCTCCCGCGCCGAGCTTGTGATGTATGTGTCATATATTGCCTTGCCTAAACTACCTATCTGTATATAAATAAATAATAGTTTTCCCCTTGCATCATATTCAACTAAGTGTGCGGTGTATTATATTATGCCGGTCATCTAAGGCATCTAAGACACTGACGCTGACCAGCTAGCATACCAAGCTTCTCACCGATTAGGTTGGTATTGTAAAGGCGTATTTCAGCCGCCCTAACCACACACACGCATGACCATACTGGCGCAAAGCATATAACGGTTGATACTAGCGCACGGCCGTGCGGTAAGGACAGCCTTTTATAGCAGCCATGAGAAAAAGACCTTCCAGGAAGAACCAATGGGAAGCTGCTTCAGAACATCAACAGCCACAGGACCTTCCAGAAGGACCAATAGGAGTGGCAGCTGTATCTGAGCATGTGACCCCTGATCTCCAATGGGAGATCTTGCCCTGGGCATGCTCAGATGAAGCAACAAAGGATTTAGTCCTAAAGACGTCTGCTCGCCGCTGACCAGTACTGGCTACAATAGCAGAACCTGGAGAGGCAGCAGCAAGTCTCTGCACAGTATTAGACCGGGCGAGACGCTGGGACCGACGTCTTTGCTGAGCAGGCTCCACTGCGGCCGGAGATGGATGGGGGACCGAAGCAGGACTGGTTCGAGACTCCCCTTGTGCAGCAGCGGGAACTCGAATCCTAACACCGACATTACCTAAATTCGAGTTGGCCGAAATTGGTCTGACTAGCGGCAAAAAAGTCCTCCACTCACTGCCGACTTTTATTCCCCATTGACTTGCATTGGGGTCGGGTTTCGGTCGGAACTCCGACCTTTTTGCCACTAGTCAGACAATTTTGTCCGACTCAAATTTTGGTAAAGTCGGGTGGTCCGAAACCCGACTCGACCAAAGTCACTCATCTCTAGTGATAAGATTAACTCACATTGTTTGAGTATTTAGTCAATCTGCCTAGCTTGTCTTCCTCTGTTTTGCAGGTCAACAAACTAGCTGGCTTGGTACAATGTGTAATCAACATATTAACAAACATCTATTGTTAAATTACCTTATGTCCATTGTTCTACAGAGATAACAGACAATAACTTACAACAAACATCAACTCAAGTGTCAACATTCAGACAATATGACAGTAGTCCATGTTTCTTGCCTAACCAAAAAAATATACATAAATTTCAAAAGTGAACATAAAGATAATAGCATACACTATGTTCCAAATTATTATGTAAATGATATTTTTCTCTGATTTTCCTAAGTGGTCGGTGCAAATGACAGTCAGTCTAATAAAAGTCATTACCCGTTAGAGTATACATCGAATTTTATTGAAGAAACCTCCCAATGATAACAGTATAATCTCCAAAATGGAAAAAAACTCAAAATGAACTGTTCCAAATTATTAGACACAGTAGAATTTCTGAACATTTGATCTGTTTTAAAGAACTGAAAATGCTCATTTGTGGAATTTGCAGCATTAGGAGGTCACATTCACTGAACAAAAAAGCTACCTTACTCCAAAACAACCTAACAGGCCAAGTTACATGTTAACATAGGAACCCTCCTTTGATATCACCTTCACAATTCTTTCATCCATTAAACTTGTGAGTTTTTGGAGAGTTTCTTCTTGTATTTCTTTGCATTAAGCCTCCCAGAGCTGCTGTTTTGATGTGAACTGCCTCCCACCCTCATAGATATTTTGCTTGATGACACTCCAAAGGTTCTCTATAGGGTTGAGGTCAGGGGAAGATGCTGGCCACACCATGAGTTTATCTCCTTTTATGCCCATAGCAGCCAATGACTCAGAGGTATTCTTTGCAGCATGAGATGGTGCATTGTCATGCATGAAGATGATTTTGCTCCTGAAGGCACGTTTCTGCTTTTTATACCATGGAAGAAAGTTGTCAGTCAGAAACTCTACATACTTTGCAGAGGTCATTTTCACACCTTCAGGAACCTTAAAGGGCCCTACCAGCTGTTTACCTATGATTCTGGCCCAAAACATGACTCCTCCATCTCCTTGATTACGTCGCAGCCTTGTTGGGACATGGTGGACATCCACCAACCATCCACTACTCCATCCATCTGGACCATCCAGGGTTGCTCAGCACTCATCAGTAAACAAGACTGTTTGAAAATTAGTCTTCATTTATGTCTGGGCCCACTGCAACCTTTTCTGCTTGTGAGCACTGTTTAGGGTGGCCGAATCGTAGGTTTATGCACCACAGCAAGCCTTTGAAGGATCCCACACCTTGTGGTTCGAGGGACTCCAGAGGCACCAGCAGCTTCAAATATCTGTTTGCTGGTTTGTAATGACTTTTTAGCAGCTGCTCTCTTAATCCGATGAACTTGCCTGGCAGAAACCTTCCTCATTCTGCCTTTATCAGCACGAACACGTCTGTGCTCAGAATCAGCCACAAATCTCTTAACACTACGATGATCATGCTTATCTTTTCAGGAAATATGTAATGTTTTCATCCCTTGACCAAGGCATTGCACTATTTGATGCTTTTCAGCAGCAGAGAGATCCTTTTTCTGTCCCATTTTACTTGAAAACTCTGGCCTGCTTAATAGTGTGGAACATCCAGTTTTCCTTTTATTGGGCTCACATGGCAAACTAATTATCATAGGTATCTGAAATTGATTTCAGTGATCCAAAGAACCCTGAGACACAATACCATCAATGGGTTTCATTTACAAAAAAAAAACAAAAAATGCTATGACACTTAAAACCAATTTGCATAATAATTTGGAACATAGTTTATGTCTCCTGGCATACTGAAAATAGACCTCTGGAAAATTAACATTAAATGCTGTGTCATGGAAGAAGGTATCTTTGTACAAATGAGGCAGTATTCAAATTATATCTTTGCAGCACCTATAGTTAACCTGAAAGTTAAGTGACCTTTTAAATAAGGTGCATAAGAAGATGTAGTGTGGGCCCTTATATAGTTTAGGAATGCCAAATGCCAGTTTATAAAATGCCAAATATTTACATCTAAAGTGTGATTTGACAAAATGCAAAAAATCGTTTAGCTGTTCTGTCTTTATTTTGCTGCAAGACATGTATGACTTGTTTGTGGTAATTTATTTCTTCAACCATTTAAGGACCAGGGAAATTTTTGTTTCTGCACTTTCAATTTTTCCCTACCATATTAGAGCCAACCCACACATGTGGACCCCATTCCCAGGATATTACCGTAATTCATGTCTTAATGCGGGTAGAGGACAGATCTTTATGCATGAGCTCATAAATAAGGCATTATTGCTTATAATGCTAATTTTGCACATTATGCCCTATAATATCTTTATTGCAGTTATGGTTAAACAAGGTTGACATTGATAATCAGCATTAGTTTGCAAACTTGTAGTAAATTATTAAATCAATTGCACTTTTAGTGGGGTTTATCCTGCTAAAACAGTTAAGATAATTGAATAGTTCTTGAAACAAAGTATTTTAATATCAAATACAATGTGAGCGCAAATAATTTATAATTTTGTAATTTATTATTTATGTCAAGCAAAAACATAAAACTTAATTTGCATTACACTTTACTCTAATGAGATTATTAAAAGCTGAGTAAAGTATTTTCCAGTTCACATCACCCCATCATCTCTCCTGACTATTTGTGATTATGAGGCCACATAGCTTCTATAGGAAGCCATGCTGAAATTATAAGCAGTCATTATATTCTAATAGTCATTATAAATTAACTGTTGAAAGGTCAGAGTTTTCTTATTTCTGATATTTCCATAAATAGAGTCTAACAAGGGGAACAGTACATAGGTTATAGTGCTATTTTCATTACAGTCAAATATGTCAGATCTACATGAAAACTGGAAATCTAAAAATCTGTTTCTCCTGATGATTGAAACAATATAGAAATGGCTCTGTGCTTGACTATTACTATTACTCCAATAGATGTTAAAGGGAATCGTCAGTAGGATCAAACTTCCTAAGCCATCTATGTGGGTATGTAGGTCATAGGATGCTAAATAAAATGATACCTTGATATCTGAGATTCGATATCTTATTCCAGGGAAATCCATATGTTTTTTAAATATAATAAATACAACAGCTAAATAGCAGAATCAGCATAAGAGTATACATATTGGATTATATAAACATTATATTCTTGGATAAATGCTGATACAGATACCATGAATGCATGGGACAATCGCAACCAAACTAACAGACGTGAGGAAACCTCAAAAAATGCGATAGAATATGTCCAATCGATGATAAAAACTAAGTTTATTATACAAATATTAATAAACAACCAGTGATGAACATACAGAACAAAATGTACAGGCACAGGGGAAGAATGGGGTGCAACAAGTGCACAACCACAGACAAATATGAAAACAAAAGAGAAGGCAGTAGCAACAGTCCCAGAGGTAATAGATGTTACGATAAGACGATACCTATAAGCAGAATCGTAATATAGTTTATCTAGCTATATGGGGAGATTACAGGACCAATCAAACGTACAATGTAATACAATAATAGCCAATGCAGTCCATGGTAACCATCAATCACATACCATATACAGAAGTACAGAAGCTAGACATATACTTTAATAGGTGATCCGGTATTTTAGGCTGAAATAATGTGACATGACAAACGGCACTCAGCATGTATAGATCAAGCACAATGGTCCATATAGTGTATAATCACAAACCGCCATAGTAGTATCAGCATAATATGCCAATTAGGTGCTGAATTAGTACCCATAGATAGATACAACAGCCATAGTACCTGATGGTGCAAGAGATGCGGGGACTGTGCCAGGAGCCGACTCAGGGGCCCGACGCGCGTTTCGGTTTTTACTCCTTCTTCGGGGGCACAAGATGGGAAGAGCCAGTGAACTTTAAATAGCGCCATAACGGAAGTGCCAGAGCCGCGGACCGGAAGTGACGCATCCGCAGCCCCAGTGACTCACGACGCTCAGTTGGCCCGGCATCAAACTCAGGTGGCTACCATGGCAACCATCAAAGCTTAAAGATGCCGGAAACAACAGAGCGGCAGAGTATGGAGCGCGCATGCGTGCAGGGCAGCGGCGGTGACACCTATAGGTGGACAGTGGTATATACTCAAATTATCCACAGACAGCAGTGCAATTAACATATGAAGAATCGGTGAAAGACAAAACAGCATGACATTCAATATAAATAATTATACCAATAATAAACAGTAATCAAATGTACAAAGCATATACCAACACAGTATACATAAATATACAAAAGTATAAATTATACCACAAAATACCAAAGTATTAATTGATAAAGAAACATCTGGCCATATACACAATAATATAATTGCATCAATTAACAGCTGTATAAGTAAATGCACAATCCAATATAATCCATTATAAGTATTAAATGACATAAATGTATACAAATACAAATATAAGAAACATCATACTGTCAAAATAAATCACCAATGCATCACACATAAGAAAGCAAGAAAAGGTAGCAGAAATGGTGTAGAATGAAGTAGGAATCTTCATCTGTTCTTCCACAAGGATGTCAATTCGTTAAGTGAAACAAACAACAGTAATCTATAAAAAGAATAAAAGCATTAAAAACAACATATAAGCTGAAGGAGAGCACAATGAAGCACAAGGCGCACGGGAGGCTGACGGTCACAGAAATGGGGCATAACTCGGGCTTTCATTAAGGCCATTAGGGTGAACCGTGTCTAATGTCCATATCCACCGCGTCTCAAGTTGGGCGAGACGTTGTGAATTATTACCCCACGAATGCCTAGGTCCAGCACATCAATACCCCTAACCCTCAAGCCCCTACTATCACATTAATGAACTAGTTTGAAGTGGCGTGGGAGTGTTTTTAACGCAGATACGTCTTCCTGACTGACCGCAGCCTGAATGCCCAGTACATGCTCCCTGACTCTAACTTTAAGTTGGCGCGTGGTGAGGCCAATATAAATCAGGGAGCATGGACAAGTGGCGTAATATATCACATTTCTAGTAACACACAAAATAGTTTTACGTATTTTGTACTGTCGTGTGGAAGTAGAATTTGTGAATACAGTACTTCGATCAATATTAGCACATGCCACACATCTGCCACAAGGGGCACAACCCCATTTAGTGGTACGGGGGAAAAAAAAGATTGGTTGAGGGGTAGGGTCATGATGGCTATGGACCAGGCAATCGCGGAGATTCCGGCTTCTACGATAAGCGATAAGGGGCCTATCAGGCAATAACTTAGCAAGGGTAGGGTCCGTCATCAGTATAGGCCAATTCTTAGTTAGAATAGATCTCAGGCGCTCACTTTGAGAGTGAAAAGTAGTAACGAATCTAATAGGCTGACGTTTCATAGTGGTAATGTTATCATCTTTATATAACAATTCGTTATGAGTCCTATATTTAGCCCTATGGTACGCTCTCTTGATGACCCGGTTACTATACCCACGGGAACGTAGACAGTCAGCCAAATCAGTGGCCTGTCTATCAAAGTCAGAGTCCGATGAGCAGATCCGACGAATACGAAAAAACTGACCCGTAGCTACAACCCGAACCATATGTCCGGATGAGACGAAGACGCATGGAGTAGCATATTAGTTGATGTAGGTTTTCTGTAAATGTCGGTCTGTATGACCCCGGAGTGGTCCCTTCTCAACATAACATCAAGGAAGTCAATCCAATCGGTATCAAATTTGAAAGTCAAATGTATATTTTGGTCGTTGCCGTTCAAACGCAAAAAGAAATCACTAAGAGAAGTAGGGGTGTCATGCCAGATCAAGAGGATATCGTCTATGTAGCGTGTCCAAAGCAGGACACGCTCCATAGACTCCTGTTGATCTGACAGGAAGAGGTCCCTCTCCCACAGCCCCAGGAACAAATTAGCGTAGGCAAGCGCAAAGGCCGCCCCCATTGCTGTGCCCTGGAGCTGCAGGAAGAAGGACCCCTTAAAAATAAAAAAATTATGGGACAAAGTAAATTCCAAGAGTTCAAGGACAAGAGCCTTCATACCTGAGTTCAGGTTAGAAGAATTCAAAAAGAATTCAATGGCACGCAGACCATCACTGTGACGGATATTAGTGTACAATGACTCTACGTCAGCAGTGACGAGCAGATTACCTGGCTCAATGGAAAGATCATCTATCCTGCGTAACAGCTGATTAGTGTCTTTAAGAAACGAGGGCAGGGTTTCAACCAATGGTTGGAGTATAGAATCAATCCATCGATTTACACACTCCAGGTAGTTCCCCCACCAGACACAATAGGGCGACCCGGCGGATTTAGGCTATTTTTGTGGATTTTAGGAATCAGGTACAGGGTTGATATGCTAGGTTCATCAACCCACAAAGCTGTAGCCAAATCTTTCGTAATAATGCCATTGGTATTAGCCCTATTGATAATCTCCCTGAGTACAGAGCAGAAAGCGGACAAGGGGTTATATGTCAAACGTTTGTAACTGGTAGAATTATTAAGTTGACGAAAAGCCTCCTTTTCGTACATAGCTCTGGGCCATAGAACAATATTACCCCCCTTGTCCGCCGACTTTGTAATGACATCAGGGAGATTTTGAAGATAACTCAGTCTCGAACGTTCGTCCGCGGTTAGATTATCACAATAGATACGTCTATCCATTTGTCTAAATTCTTGTGAAACAACCTTAACAAACAGGTCTATAGTACTACAGTTTGTAAGTGGGGGGAACTTCCTGGAGTGCGGTCTAATCGATGGAGGTATCTTACCTCCCTCCACCTCAGTCTGCTCGCAGGAGAGATCTTCAAGTATTCTTAATGCTGCTTGTTCTTGTTCTGTCGGAAATAATTTAAACAAATTATCATCAAAATGCATACGTTTGAACAGCAAGGACCGTGCAAATAGATTCAAATCCTTGGTGGTGTGAAAGTGTCAAAATGGGCAGCCGGTGAGAAGGAAAGACCCCTCCGGAGCAAAGACAGATCAGACACAGACAGAGGATGGCTACTCAAGTTAATTACCTTATTGTCTCTCTGATTAATTTCAGGAGACTTATTGCGTCGTCGATACGGGTGATAGCCATGATTCCTAAGTCTTCTCTTGACATCACTACCCGTTTGATTAGAGAAAGAGGACGTGGAGGCATCAGACTGTGACCCTAGTGATGAAATCGACGTATGTGATGTTGCTTGATGAAATTGGCGACTGTTGGAATTAGGTTTACGCCAATTATAGATCCTTTTAGAATCATAGTCCTTAATATCTCTTTCTGCTCTGAACTCAGGGAGATTATCAATAGGGCTAATACCAATGGCATTATTACGAAAGATTTGGCTACAGCTTTGTGTTTTGATGAACCTAGGATACCACCCTGTAACTGCTTCCTAAAATCCACAAAAATAGCCTAAATCCGCCGGGTCGCCCTATTGTGTCTGGTGGGGGGAACTACCTGGAGTGTGTAAATCGATGGATTGATTCTATACTCCAACCATTGGTTGAAACCCTGCCCTCGTTTCTTAAAGACACTAATCAGCTGTTACGCAGGATGGATGATCTTTCCATTGAGCCAGGTAATCTGCTCGTCACTGCTGACGTAGAGTCATTGTACACTAATATCCGTCACAGTGATGGTCTGCGTGCCATTGAATTCTTTTTGAATTCTTCTAACCTGAACTCAGGAATGAAGGCTCTTGTCCTTGAACTCTTGGAATTTACTTTGTGCCATAATTTTTTTATTTTTAAGGGGTCCTTCTTCCTTCAGCTCCAGGGCACAGCAATGGGGGCGGCCTTTGCGCCCGCCTACGCTAATTTGTTCCTGGGGCTGTGGGAGAGGGACCTCTTCCTGTCAGATCAACAGGAGTCTATGGAGCGTGTCCTGCTTTGGACACGCTACATAGACGATATCCTCTTGATCTGGCATGACACCCCTACTTCTCTTAGTGATTTCTTTTTGCGTTTGAACGGCAACGACCAAAATATACATTTGACTTTCAAATTTGATACCGATCGGATTGACTTCCTTGATGTTATGTTGAGAAGGGACCCCTCCGGGGTCATACAGACCGACATTTGCAGAAAACCTACATCAACTAATATGCTACTCCATGCGTCTTCGTCTCATCCGGGACATATGGTTCGGGCTGTAGCTACGGGTCAGTTTTTTCGTATTCGTCGGATCTGCTCATCGGACTCTGACTTTGAGAGACAGGGCACTGATTTGGCTGACCGTCTACGTTCCCGTGGGTATAGTAACCGGGTCATCAAGAGAGCGTACCATAGGGATAAATATAGGACTCGTAACGAATTGTTATATAAAGATGATAACATTACCACTATGAAACGTCAGCCTATTAGATTCGTTACTACTTTTCACTCTCAAAGTGAGCGCCTGAGATCTATTCCAACTAAGAATTGGCCTATACTGATGACGGACCCTACCCTTGCTAAGTTATTGCCTAATAGGCCCCTTATCGCTTATCGTAGAAGCCGGAATCTCCGCGATTGCCTGGTCCATAGCCATCATGACCCTACCCCTCAACCAATCTTTTTTTTACCCCGTACCACTAAATGGGGTTGTGCCCCTTGTGGCAGATGTGTGGCATGTGCTAATATTGATCGAAGTACTGTATTCACAAATTCTACTTCCACACGACAGTACAAAATACGTAAAACTATTTCGTGTGTTACTAGAAATGTGATATATTACGCCACTTGTCCATGCTCCCTGATTTATATTGGCCTCACCACGCGCCAACTTAAAGTTAGAGTCAGGGAGCATGTACTGGGCATTCAGGCTGCGGTCAGTCAGGAAGACGTATCTGCGTTAAAAACACTCCCACGCCACTTCAAACTAGTTCATCAATGTGATAGTAGGGGCTTGAGGGTTAGGGGTATTGATGTGCTGGACCTAGGCATTTGTGGGGGTAATAATTCACAACGTCTCGCCCAACTTGAGACGCGGTGCATATGGACATTAGACACGGTTCACCCTAATGGCCTTAATGAAAGCCTGAGTTATGCCCCATTTCTGTGACCGTCAGCCTCCCGTGCGCCTTGTGCTTCATTGTGCTCTCCTTCAGCTTATATGTTGTTTTTAATGCTTTTATTCTTTTTATAGATTACTGTTGTTTGTTTCACTTAACGAATTGACATCCTTGTGGAAGAACAGATGAAGATTCCTACTTCATTCTACACCATTTCTGCTACCTTTTCTTGCTTTCTTATGTGTGATGCATTGGTGATTTATTTTGACAGTATGATGTTTCTTATATTTGTATTTGTATACATTTATGTCATTTAATACTTATAATGGATTATATTGGATTGTGCATTTACTTATACAGCTGTTAATTGATGCAATTTGTTATTATTGTGTATATGGACAGATGTATTCTTTATAATTAATACTTTGGTATTTTGTGGTATAATTTATACTTTTGTATATTTATGTATACTCTGTTGGTATATGCTTTGTACATTTGATTACTGTGTATTATTGGTATAATTATTTATATTGAATGTCATGCTGTTTTGTCTTTCACCGATTCTTCATATGTTAATTGCACTGCTGTCTGTGGATAATTTGAGTATATACTACTGTCCACCTGTAGGTGTCACCGCCGCTGCCCTGCACGCATGCGTGCTCCATACTTTGCCGCTCTGTTGTTTCCGGCATCTTTAAGCTTTGATGGTTGCCATGGTAGCCACCTGAGTTTGATGCCGGGCCAACTGAGCGTCGTGAGTCACTGGGGCTGCGGATGCGTCACTTCCGGTCCGCGGCTCTGGCACTTCCGGTATGGCGCTATTTAAAGTTCACTGGCTCTTCCCTTCTGTGCCCCCGAAGAAGGAGTAAAATCCGAAACACGAGTCGGGCCCCTGAGTCGGCTCCTGGCACAGTCCCCGCATCTCTTGCACCATCAGGTACTATGGCTGTTGTATCTATCTATGTGTACTAATTCAGCACCTAATTGGCATATTATGCTGATACTACTATGGCGGTTTGTGATTATACACTATATGGACCATTGTGCTTGATCTATACATGCTGAGTGCCGTTTGTCATGTTACATTATTTCAGCCTAAAATACCGGATCACATATTAAAGTACAGTTAGGTCTATAAATATTTGGACAGAGACAACATTTATCTAATTTTGGTTCTAGACATTACCACAATGAATTTGAAACAAAACAAATCAGATGCAGTTGAAGTTCAGACTTTCAGCTTTCATTTGAAGGTATCCACATTAAAATTGGATGAAGGGTTTAGGAGTTTCAGCTCCTTAACATGTGCCACCCTGTTTTTAAAGGGACCAAAAGTAATTGGACAAATGACTCCAAGGCTATTTCATGGACAGGTGTGGGCAATCCCTTTGTTATGTCATTCTCAATTAAGCAGATGAAAGGGCCGGAGTTGATTTGAGGTGTGGTGTTTGCATTTGGAAGGTTTTGCTGTGAAGGAAACATGTGGTCACAGGAGCTCTCCATGCAGGTGAAACAAGCCATCCTTAAGCTGCAAGAACAGAAAAAAACCATCCAAGAAATTGCTACAACATTAGAAGTGGCAAAATCTACAATTTGGTACATCCTGAGAAAGAAAGAAAGCACTGGTGAACTCATCAATCCAAAAAGACCTGGGGGCCCACGGAAGACAACAGTGGTGGATGATCGTCGCATACTTTCTTTGGTGAAGAAGAACCCGTTCACAACATCAACTGAAGTCCAGAACACTCTCAGTGAAGTAGGTGTATCTGTCTCTAAGTCAACAGTAAAGAGAAGACTCCATGAAAGTAAATACAAAGGGTTCACATCTAGATGCAAACCATTCATCAATTCCAAAAATAGACAGGCCAGAGTTAAATTTGCTGAAAAACACCTCCAGAAGCCAGCTCAGTTCTGGAAAAGTATTCTATGGACAGATGAGACAAAGATCAACCTGTACCAGAATGATGGGAAGCCAAAAGTTTGGAGAAGAAAGGGAACGGCACATGATCCAAGGCACACCACATCCTCTGTAAAACATGGTGGAGGCAACGTGATGGCATGGCCATGCATGGCTTTCAATGGCACTGGGTCACTTGTGTTTATTGATGACATAACAGCAGACAAGATTAGCCGGATGAATTCTGAAGTGTACCGGGATATACTTTCAGCCCAGATTCAGCCAAATGCTGCAAACTTGATTGGACGGCGCTTCATAGTACAGATGGATAATGACCCCAAGCATACAGCCAAAGCTACACAGGAGTTCATGAGTGCAAAAAAGTGGAACATTTTCAATGGCCAAGTCAATCACCAGATCTTAACCCAATTGAGCATGCATTTCACTTGCTGAAATCCAGAATTAAGAGGGAAAGACCCACAAACAAGCAAGACCTGAAGGCTGCGGCTGTAAAGGCCTGGCAAAGCATTAAGAAGGAGGAAACCCAGCGTTTGGTGATGTCCATGGGTTCCAGACTTAAGGCAGTGATTGCCTCCAAAGGATTCGCCACAAAATTTTGAAAATAAAAATATTTTGTTTGGGTTATGTTTATTTGTCCAATTACTTTTGACCTCCTAAAATGTGGAGTGTTTGTAAAGAAATGTGTACAATTCCTACGTTTTCTAACACATATTTTTGTTCAACCCTTCAAATTAAACGTTACAATCTGCACTTGAATTCTGTTGTAGAGGTTTCATTTCAAATCCAATGTGGTGGCATGCAGAGCCCAACTCGCGAAAATTGTGTCACTGTCCAAATATTTCTGGCCCTGACTGTATATGTCTAGCTTCTGTACTTCTGTATATGGTATGTGATTGATGGTTACCATGGACTGCATTGGCTATTATTGTATTACATTGTACGTTTGATTGGTCCTGTAATCTCCCCATATAGCTAGATAAACTATATTACGATTCTGCTTATAGGTATCGTCTTATCGTAACATCTATTACCTCTGGGACTGTTGCTACTGCCTTCTCTTTTGTTTTCATATTTGTCTGTGGTTGTGCACTTGTTGCACCCCATTCTTCCCCTGTGCCTGTACATTTTGTTCTGTATGTTCATCACTGGTTGTTTATTAATATTTGTATAATAAACTTAGTTTTTATCATTGTTTGGACATATTCTATCGCATTTTTTGAGGTTTCCTCACGTCTGTTATGTTTTTTAAATATGTAAGTAAGCTGTTAAGCTCTATGGGCTGGACACTGATCTCCCTGAGAATCTACCTCCAGAGCTTATTCCAAATGAAAAATGGGAGTAACCAGTGTGAGACATGTAATTAAGGACAATCTGATTCCTTGATTTATATATTTCAATATTTCACACTGGTAACTCTCCATTCATTTTAAAATAAGCTCTGGAGGCAGATGTTACATTTTATTCAGCTTTCTATGACATACATGGACATGTAGACGATTTAGGAGGGTTAACCCCACTGAGAGATGCCCTTAAAAGGGGTGAACATATATGGCCATCTCTACCTTCTTTGTCTGGGTTGATCCTACATCTGGCAGCCACTTCATCTAATAGCATGTGGGTTGGGGAATCACTTTTCCGAATATAGCTCAAGGTCCCAGTTGTGGCACTTCCATCTAGCAGAAATACAATTGTGCTCAAAAGTTGTCATACCCAAGCAAAATTTTTGCTTTCTTGGCCTTTTTTCAGAGAACATGAATGATAACACCAAAACTTTTTCTCCACTCATGATTAGTGGTTGGGTGAAGCCATTTATTGTCAAATTACTGTGTTTTCTCTTTTTAAATCATAATGACAACCCAAAACATCCAAATGACCCTGATCAAAAATGTACATACCCCACTTCTTAATACCTTGTATTGCCCCCTCTAACATCAATGAGAGCTTGAAGTCTTTTGTAGTAGTTATGGATGAGTTTCTTTGTTTTCTCAGATAGTAAAGCTGCCCACTCGTCTTGGGAAAAGCCTCCAGTTCTTGTAAATTCCTGGCTGTCTAGCATGAACTGGCGTTTGAGATCTCCCCAGATTTGCTCAATGATTTTGAGGTCAGGAGACTGAGATGGCTACTCCAGAACCTTCACTTTGTTCGACTTGGCCTTCTGTTTTGGATCATCGTCATATTGGAACGTCCAAGTACATCCCATGCGTAGCTTCCTTGCTGATGATTACAAATTTGCCTCCAGTATTTGCTGATAATGTGCTGCATTCATCTTTCCTTCACCTTTGACCAAGTTTGCTGGCCTTTGTAGCTCACCAATCCCCAAAACATAAGCGATCCACCTCCGTGCTTTACAGTAGGAAAGGTATTCTCTTCCTCATAGGCCTTGCTGACCTCTCTCCAAATGCAATGTTTATGGTTGTGGCCAAAAAGTTCAATTTTGGTCTCATCACTCCAAATTACCTTGTCCCAGAAGCTTTGAGACTTGTCTCTGTGCTGTTTTGCGCATTGTAGGTGAGACACTTTGTGGCATTTGCGCAGTAATGGCTTTCCTGTGGCGATTCGACCATGCAGCCCATTTTTCTTCAAGTGCCTCATTTTTGTGCATCTTGAAACAGCCACACCGCTAATTTTCAGAGAGTCCAGTATTTCAGCTGATGTTATTTGTGGGTTTTTCTTTGCATCCCGAACAATTTTCCTGGCAGTTGTGGACAAATTTTTTGTTGGTCTACCTGACCATAGTTTTGTTTTTACAGAGCCCCTGATTATCCATTTGTTAATCACAGTTTGAACGCTGCTGACTGACATTAGCAATTTCTTGGATATCTTTTTGTATCCCTTTCTTGTTTTATACAGTTCAACTACCTTTTCCCGTCGATCCATTGACAATTCTTTTGCTTTCTTCGTGACTCACAATCCAGAAACGTCAGTGGCTGGATGAAAGGTGCAAGAGTCTGTCAGGATCCCAGAAATGCACTCCGCTTTTGTGCACACACACTGATTACAAGCACACAAGTCACAGGTGAGGATGTTACCTTTAGTAGACCGTCAAACTCGTTTGTGTTAACTTCTGTGCATGTTATCAGGCCAAAATCACCAGGGTATGTAAGCTTTTGTTCAGGGTCATTTGGATATTTTGAGTTGTCATTATGATTTAAAAAGAGAAAGCATATTAGTTTGAAAATAAATGGCTTTATCCAACCACTAACCATGAGTGGAGAAAAAGTTTTAGTGTTATTCATATTCTTTGAAAAAAGGCAAAGAAAGCAAAAAATTCTGCAGGGGTATGTAAACTTTGGAGCACATCTGTATATGGCTGGCACATACATGGGAGACTAGGATATAACTTTAACAGCAGAAATAAATCACATCTGAGATTAGGATATAACTTTAAAACCAGAAATAAATCTAAATAATTAATGCAAAGACAAAACATCCTATTCTCTGATTTCTAGCCTGTGTAACTGCTGATGTTTTTTCATTTTAAGACTCTGGAAGTTGCTACGCTCACCCACCAAGCTGGTTTGGTGACCTGCGCTCTTGTTTTTTTTCCCCATCTCCTTTACTTTCAGTCTATAATTCTAAGTTTGACCCATTTCAAATAGCTATAATACAAACCAATTATAACATCTGTATTATGGCTCTGATTTCTTGTCCTCCAGCAGTTCTATCGAAATAAACCTAGATTATTGGGTGGTTCTTTGATGATCTAAGTTTGGTTTACTAGTACTGAGGGAGAATTGGAACTTTAAGACTAAAGCCAAAGATATTTTGCCTTGTCTTGGGCTTTAGTTTTCATGGTTCTTTGTTCAAGATGATGTGTAAAAAGGACCTTTCACCAAATGTTTCATGTTGAACATGAAACAAAATATAATAATGGCTGCAGAGTGGCATTAAAAGTTTTAAGTTTATAATTTTCTTATAAGTTACCAACCTGAGTTAACACTATTTCTTTAAGTGTATTTCTGCCACTGGGTAATAGCATGTCACAGGACAGGGAGGGGTTAGACTTTCAACTATTAAATCTCTAATCAAAATAAAGAATTTTTCTCCTTATAGATAGCAAGTAGAAAAACATAAAAGCCATGACTAGGGCTAACTCTAGCCCCAATACAATAATAATGTCTCACAACTGGTCCCAATACAGTAATAATGTCCACCCTTCTGCCCCAATGAAGTAACAATTTCCCATATTCTGGCTCCTATACAGTGATAATATCCCCTTCTCCGACCACAGTTTAGTAATGATGTAACTCATTCTGGCTCAAAGACAGTAATATGTCCCTTATTATGGCCCAGTGGCCCCAACATAGTAATAATTTCCCCCATTCTTCCTTTGCCCATACAGTAATAATGTCCTACAATTGGTCCCAATGCAGTAATAATGTCTGCCCTTCTGCCCCCAATGAAGTAACAATTTCCCTTATATTGGCTCCTATACAGTAATAATATCCCCTTCTCCGACCACAGTTTAGTAATGATGTAAATCATTCTGGCTCAAAGACAGTAATAATGTCCCTTGTTATGGCCCAGTGGCCCCAACATAGTAATAATTCCCCCCATTCTGCCCTTGCCCAAACAGTAGTAATATCCCCCACTCCTACCACAGTTTAGTAATAATGTAACTCATTCTGGCTCAAAGACAGTAATAATGTCCCTTATTATGGCCCAATGGCCCAACATAGTAATAGTTTCCCTCATTTTTCATTCGCCCATACAGTAATAATGTCTCAATTTTCTGACACCAATAGAGTAATAATATCCCACATTCATTCCCAATACAATAATAATATGAATCACTCTGGCCCCAATTTAGTAATAATCTCACCCAATTGACCCCATACAATAATAATGTCTCCCATTCTGTCCTGAATATAGTAAAAATGTTCCCCATTCTAGCCCTTATACAGTAATATTGTCTCCCATTTGGCTACCATACAATATAATGTCTCCCAATTGGCCCCCATACAAAAATAATGTCTCCTATTTAGGCCCCAATGCAGTAACAATATCCTCCAGTTTGGCTCCAAAATAGTAATTATGTCCCCCATTCTGACCCCCATACAGTGGTATTGTCCCCTAATTGGCTCCTACAGAGTTATGTTTTCCTTTCTGACTTCAATACAGTAATAATGTCCCTGTTCTAGCCTCAACATAATAATAATGTTTTCCATTCTGGCACTGGTAAAGTAACATTGTATCCCAGTTGGCTCCTATACAGTAATAATGTCTCTCAATTGGGCCCCAAGTAATATAATGTCTTAATTTTAATTTCTAGCCCCAGAATAGTATTAATGTACCCAATTCTATCCCCCATATTGTAATAATTTCTCCAATT
The DNA here is from genome assembly GCA_033576555.1 of Oophaga sylvatica. NCBI lineage: Eukaryota > Metazoa > Chordata > Amphibia > Anura > Dendrobatidae > Oophaga > Oophaga sylvatica. The sequence continues at coordinate 51,896,823 of JARQOD010000008.1, read as the reverse complement.
CTAGCACTTTTCTCACAGCAAATTTAATAAATAACACTTCTCTTCTCACCTGTCCCCGCACCCATGACAAGCATCTCTTTCTTTTTCCTTCAAAGCCCAATGCAGGCAACAAAATGCAATGAAGTCATTGCGCTGCTGGTGATGAGAAGCCTACATCAGCTGACAGCCTCTGACAGGTCAGTGTGTTATATGGGTATAGGGGCAAAGGATCTCTCTGCTTTGCAATATTATTCAAGTGGATGTACATCCGAGGATGTACGTCAAACCAAAAATTCTCTGAAATTCTCCTGTCCCCAGCGGGCTAGTCCAAGCCTGTACTTGTACAGGTGTTGTCTGGTCCAATTCAATGTCTGCAATCACTCTGTGTGACTGCAGACTTACGAATCCGCCAACTGCAGTGCATGCATTGTGCGCTGCAGGGATTCCCCCATTTCTGACACGCTCCATATACTTGTATTGAAGCCGAGGCCATGCCCTGGCCAGTGGGTGTGTCCAACTAGGGGGTGCAGCCTTGCTCCATACAAGTGACTGCAGACACACAGTGACTGCAGGCTTTTTAATTTGGACTGGACATCCCCTTTAAGAAAAAGTTTTGTTATTGCATTTCTTTCTAGTCTAATGCCTTTCTTGTCCATTGCATCATTTTTTGCAGCATGGTTAGTATTAGGCTGTGTTTCCATGATCAGGAAACACAGCGCTTTGGACGAAGCGGAAAGTCCGCTCCGCCCAAAGCCCCGCCCCCTAGTGAACACGCTGTCAATCCGGATGTATTCATTGAACACATCCGGAATGACCGCAGCGCTGCACAGGCCTGTGTTATTTCCCTTGCGGCGACGGAGCGTCGCCCCAAGGGAATAGGACATGCTGCGATCTAATAAGACGCGCCTCATGTCCATTAACGCAGGTCTGCCGCCTGCGTGTTTTTAAGCATAGTGAAGACGGGATTTCTTGAAATCCCCTCCACTATGCTGTAACATCTGGACGCTGCGTGTTTGACGCTGCGCCAGCACACAGCGTCAAACACGCAGCAATTCCTGACCGTGGAAACACACCCTTACACCCTTGCCTTCTCTTCCTACCCCTGTCTCAAACATGTCATGTTTTGGTGCCAGATCTCTCTTTACACAGCATTGTAACATTTGCACTGAAAAATATGGCTTCTAGTCTGATTCATGCAGTTTTTAGGCACTAGTTATTTTTCTACTCTCAGCACATTTCAAGGATTTCCTGTTTCCCTTGGAACATTCCTGTAGATATTCTTGATTAGCTATGGATTATTGAGAACTGACTCCATACTGACCCTAGAGATACAAAAATTAGATGCTTAGCTCTCAAGATTTCTTTAGCGCTTCAGAAGTGTAGTGTCAGTTTGAGGTGTGTATTTGCTTTCATAAAAGAGACTGTTTGACAAATAATCAATTTTCTATTTTCATAAGAGAAAAAATGCCATGGGTTCTAAAGCCAGCCTGATGAGCCCTGTAATAGAAGAGTCTCTCGATTTCATAGACACAGTTTTACAGCAGTTAGCTGAATATGGCACATGCTGGCAGGTGCACAGTTATGATAAGGAGAAAATACGACAACTTATTGTAGTGTAGCTGGGTCTGTAAATACAGTAATCAAAAAGAGCTTATCTCTAATACCCAATTTATCAGATTGTAAATACCATTCAGATAAACAAATGCACTCTTCTTATAAAATATCCATCTACTCATCAGGTGTATACCATCTAGAAATGAAATGTCGTGAAAATGGCTTTTATAATTCACATCACAAATTTCATAAACATGTACAAAGTAAATATAACTGTCAATGGTAATGGTCAGTGAGCCAAATGGATCATACACAAGTTCAATGAATGTGCGCACGTTGCGGATTTGCTTTTTGAAATTTCCACGCCGATTCTGCATCTCTTGGCAGAAAACGCAGTGGAAATTTCACGCTGTTTTTGTGCGCATTTCATGCGGTTTTGATGCGGATTTGGATGTGGCTTTGTCTGCGGCTTTGTTAGCTCATTAAACAGTGACAGCAGGAGCGGCTGATGTTGGTATTCATCAGCCACCGCCTGCAGAATAAATAAGTAAATAAATGAAAAAAACAGCATGGTTTCCCTTTATTTTCTATAATCAGCCAGGCAAAACTCATAGCCTGTGCTGCAGCCCTCAGCTGTCAGCTTCAGCAAAGTTGGTCATCAAGAATAGAGGGGTCTCCATGCTTTATTTTTTTAAAATTATTTAAATAAATAATGTAAAAAAATGGCTTAGGGTCTCTCCCATTTTTGACAACCAGCCTTGCTGAAGCTCACAGCTGGGGGCTGGTATTCTCACGTTGGTAAGGGGCCTTGGATATTGCCCCCACCAGCCTAATAATAGCAGCCTGCAGCAGCCCATAAAAGGCACATACAGTATATTAGATACCCCAATTCTGGCGCTTTGCCCGGCTCTTCCCACTTGCCCGCTAGCGGGGATCTCACTGAGGTCACGGCAGTTCAGCCCAGCAGGGAACGCAGCCTCACTGACCGGCAGTAACCTCGATGACATCACCACCGGTCACTGACGCTGCGCTCGCAGCAGCTCAGTCAACAGTGGTTCTCAGCCTGGACGGTCACATCTTGGCACCGTCCAGGTTGAAAACTTTCTCCTACAGACATGGATTATGGCATGGAACAGAATGATGGAGAGGTGAGGGATATTGTTGCTTTTATTTTTGTTTTCTAACAGGAGAACGAGGGCTTCGATTGAACTAGGCATTAGGTGAGTAAAACTGTTTGTTATTTTTTAGTAAAAATAGAAAACTGTGTTTTGTTCTATTTCTAACAAAATACTTAATTCTGGCTGTGTCTTTATTTACCATACAACTATAGGATTAGTAATAGAGAGGCGTCTTACAGACGCCTCTCTATTACTAATCTGTGGTCTTGATATCACCGGACAATACAAAGGTGACATCAACCCCACAAATATGAACCCCACTTGCCATCGCTACAGGGCAAGTGGGAAGAGCGGGGCAAAGCACCAGAATTGGCGCATCTAAAAGATGTGCCTTTTCTGGGTGGCTGCAGGCTGCTATTTTTAGGCTGGGGGCCAATATCTATGGCCCCTTACCAGCCTGAGAATACCAGCTCCCAGTTGTGAGCTTTAGCAAGTCTGGTTGCAAAAAATGAGGGGGACCCCCACATTTTTAAATAATTATTTAAATGATTTAAAAGAAAAGCATGGGGACCCCTTTATTCTTGATAACCAACCTTGCTGAAGCTGACAGCTGAGGGCTGCAGCCCCCAGCTGTGAGTTTTGCCTGGCTGGTTATAGAAAATACAGGGAACCAACGCCATTTTTTTCATTTATTTATTTATTTATAGTGCATGCGGCGGCAGATGAATACACCCCATCAGTCGCTCCTGCTGTCACTGTTATTAGCAGCAGCAGGGATAGGCTGATGGGAGTAAAAGTCCCATCATCCACTGTCTGCTGTCTCTTTTATCACTAAAATACAACTCTCATCATTCTCCCCTGCTGGCACCGATCGCCAGCAGAACCAACTAGATATGGCAATAAGGTAATTAACCTTAGTAAACATGTCTTGCTACCTACAGATTTGTCATTGCTGGAGAAAGGTTTATCCTTCTCACCAGCTGCTGGCCTTGATCCATTTAATATTATTACGGATCTTCACTTGTTTGCCCTTCTTTAATTTTTAAAAAATACTTTCATGATTCTAACTTTTTCCACTTATTTTCGACAGAAGAGGAACAAGCTGCTGTAGTCACATTAGGGGAACTCTCTGCTGAAAGCAATCAGACTGAAGGAGGTAAGATTCCCCCTGCTACAAACCACGTTCCAAGAAATTTCCCCCTTTGTCATCTTGCCCTAATATTGATCTCATTGTACAGATTGTCACAAATGATATACAAAAAATGCCACGTCATATTCATAATGACAATTTGTCCACAGAGGAGAGGAGACGCCTGCAGCATCTTGTGAACCTTTCAGAGGTGGTGTACAAACAGGCGGACAAGGGGGGTAATATTGTCATCTGGCCTACAACAAATTATGAAAAAGAGGCCTTTAGGCAATTGGGTGACAAATCATGTTATAAAAAACTAACCTTTAACCCCTTGTCCGCCTATTTGTCTTCACTAAAAGATATACTCAATCGAGCCGTCAATGGCGGAGTCATTACTAAAGAATTGGCAACTGCCCTTATGGTAGTTGAGATACAAACAATATTTTTCGCAAAACAACAGCTACAAATGCCCTGTTACATGCATCTTCCTCGCACCCCCAACATGTAATCAATGCTGTCCCTATTGGACAGTTTTTAAGATTACGGAGAGTATGTTCAAATGAACAAGAATTTTTAAACAAGCTGCCAATTTAAAATTACGGTTAAGGGAACGTGGTTATAGTGGAAGAATAATAAAAAGAGCATTCAATAGGGCAAAATACTCATCTAGAAATGAAGTACTATACAAACCAAAGTGTATATCGAACAATGAGGTGGTTCGCTTTGTTACACTCGGTCCCCGTGCTGGCTCTGCACTCCGTCCTGGTCACTCACCTGCTCCTCTAGCTGTCCCTCTGCAGCAGTCTGTGCGCAGGCTGAAGTCTCCTGCTCCATCTGCTCCTCAGCGTCCTGCGTCCTCTTTCCAGTTCCTGGCACGCTGCCAGCAGGCCTCCAGGAAGATTGCTTAGGACGCGAGGCCGCGCCCACCGTCTCTCTTAAAGGGGCAGCGTGCATTTTTTGAAATAGTCAATTAACCAATGGCAGCGCACTCAGTACTATATCTGGTCACTCCACCATAAGGGGAGTGCCGGAGCAACGTGTTCTATCATTGCTACATCCGGTTCTGTTCCTGATCTGTCTGCGCTGCGTCTGCAGTCTCTGTGCTTTGCTTATGCTATTTGTCTCCACAGATCTTTGGTAACCCGTATCCGGCTAACTTGGTCAATCTCAGTTATTACTGGCGCAAGTGTCATCCCCTTCCGCCATCAGCCATCTGTATCCGTGGACTGTGACAAGGTCACTGAAGCCAGCCTGCCACCATCCACTCTGGACCAGGACCTTCCTCATCTCCGTCAAAAACCCTCCACGGTCTCTGTTATATACCTGTTATCCTTTTGGTCCCTCTGGGACAGCTGCCACGTGTCCGGGGTCTAACTGGGGGTAGCACCTGTGTCCTCCGGGTATTCCATTCTGGTCCTGTTCGAGGGCCTTACTACGGGTACCCGGGGCTCACTAGTCACGCCCACTTCGGAGCCCCCCGGTCCGCGGTCTCGAGGTTCCACATTAAAAAATAAAGACGAATGTGAACTTCACCATCTCTGCCTCCGCTTCCATTCGTTACACGCTTCATCACTGTTTACCACTCACAGTTTGATGCCCTTAGAAAAATCTTAGATAGATCTTGGCCGATCCTCAGGGTCGACCAGGTTCTATCTAGATATTTACCCACGAGACCCTCCTTGACAGCGAGAAGATCGCGTAATTTGAGAGACATTCTAATCCGCAGCCATTATGTCAACTCTCCCCCTAGGAACTTTTTACAGGATATGTCCTCAAGGGGTGGATGTGCCCCTTGCGGCCATTGTGTTGCGTGTGCCAATATAGATAAAAGTGACACTTTTGTGGACTCTGATGGTAAATAACAATATAAAATCAAGAATTTCATTACTTGTAATATTAGCAATGTAATCTACTACGCAACGCGTCCATGTGTAAAGGTTTACGTAGGTCTTACTACGCGTCCTTTAAAAAAATGAGTTAGGGAACATGTGCTAGGCATAGCAGCAGCAGCCGAACAAGATGATCCCTTATCTTTGAAAACAATCCCACGTCACTTTAAACTCTATGGAGGCCAGATGGATTTGGAGACTCGATACACTCCATCCATCTGGCCTCAATGAGAATCTTAGTTTTGTCCCGTTTCTAGGATAAATATGTCATGCGCTATTTAATAGTGATTGTAAGTATAGTCTAATAATAGTCTTGCTGTATTGTAGTATTAACTTGTTTTTAATTTGTTTTTATTAATTTTTATATTTCTTTTCTCATATAGTATCAGTGAAATTGCTTGTTACCTTTGTCATCCAATCCACTATTTTCCTCCATTCCAAATGAATAATGTCGCATGCCCCTGACTTCACGATGCCTGAATACCAAGAAAACCTTAATATGTTGAAGATTCATCAGACCATCGTGCTGTTTTTGTATTTGTATCTTATATGTCTTTATATACTGTGACTATTACATCCCATATATGTACTCTATATGCCCCCATATATTTAATATGCCTCTGCGTATATTTGTTTTTGATATATATAATGATTTGATTATTAGTGATAATTATATGTAACCGCTTTATGCATGCATTTTTTATTGTTTATTAGCGGCACCCTTTTGGTCTCCTCCCACTTGTACGCGCGTGTGGCCGCTCAGCATTGGTGGACCCTGTATGTCGGCGTCTTCACACGATCTTTCATGGTCCTGTGACGCCGGCATCACAGTTTGCCCTGTTGCTATGGTCACGTCTGCGTCATTTGCGGTGGGCGGTCTCCACTAGGAGAGTTGTATCAGGTGATCCAGCCAGCATTCTGGTATCCCTGGTACCCATGAGGTCACTTCCGGTGGGTTGTTCTCCACTAGGTGATTGATATTATGCGATCTAGACAGCGCTCTGCTCGATATCTGTGAGGTCATTTCCTGTGGGCATTTTCCCTTTTGTTTCAATAAGGAAATATCGCTGAGTCCAGAGAGCATTTTTAGTTGCTATGAGACCTATTAGGTAATTTCCTGCTTGTGGATAATGATCCTTGGAATTGCCACCTGTGTAATAGTGATTGCTAATGGCTGATATTCCTTGGGCTATCCCTATAAAAGGGTGGATGTGGGAGGATATGGTTGTGCCCCCTGACGAAGGCTGAGGCCGAAATGCGCATTGGGGAGGGCGCACATACCCTTATGGAGTTGTCCTTTGTTGGAGCCACCCTGTGCCTGTGTGCTAGGTAATTATAATGCATTATTAAGTGCCTGCTACACCTACATTATCCACTATAGGATTGTACTGTTTACTCCATCACTGTATGGCGATATAGCCTTTTTTTAGGTGTTTAAATAAAGTATTTTTGCATGCCCTTATGCACACTGACATTTGTGTGTAAAATTTAAACAGCACATATTATTAGCTCCTGGGACCAATCCAGACTGGGTTGTGCGCCTCATGTCTTTACAGCAATACTATTGATATATTTGCACAAAATCTAGCATTATTATTTTTTTCATTATTCTCTCCATTCTTTTGTTTACCCTGTGTCTTTTTTGTGAGTTTAAATTTTGATACATGTATTTTAATAATAAAATTATCTAAATCTACTTCATGGACTAGTACACCTTTTGTTCTTGCCGTTCTGGCATTTTCAGGTTGCTCAACGAAGGAATATTGTAGCCAGACCAAACTGGCATGACAGCAAAGGAGCCTATGGTCTGGAACCATCCACTTTCGCGGAACCTCCAAGGCCAGAACCCAGGCCGCAGCCGTCGCAGCTGGGGTTCTTGCAGACTGCAGATGGGAAAGCTAGGATCCAGCAACTGATGAGCAGACTGCGGGGACTAAACTGTTTGGAAGAGAGTAGGAAGGTGAGCAAGGACCAGGACTGGAGGCATGCTAGCAGGCTCACTAGCTGCAAGGTAGCAAGAGTTGTCAACCAGGGGTAGGTCATTAAGTATGAAAAGCAGTGGACATGAGGGTCCATAGAAGAGTTTGGGACCCGTCATCACATCTCATGCAACCAGCTGGCAGTAAACACGGAACACTTGGCTCTAAGGTTAAACAAACCAAATGGAAATGGCGGAGAAATAGACCAGCAGGTTCAATGAGAAAAAATGTTGAAATAAAATAATAAAAATAATAAAATCAACAAAATATAATAAAATAGCCTTTATTCATTAATAACACAACAACAAACAATAATTAATATGTGTGCAAAACATAATCGAAAAGCACAAAATCCGCAGATAATAAATAACAGGGTAATATAAAAAATAAAAACAGCTCAATATAGAGTTAATTAGACTATGGTAACCCAAAAATTATCATAAAGGGCTTAATGGATTTTGTTCTTATTATGTGACGGCCGGTTACCAGGTTTTATTAATTTAGCCTTTTATTTTGGGCTTCTGTTATTTATTATCTGCGGATTTTGTGCTTTTCGATTATGTTTTGCACACATATTGATTATTGTTTGTTGTTGTGCCATTAATGAATTAATGATATTTTATTCTATTTTGTTGATTTTATTAATTTTATTATTTTATTTCAACAGTTTTTCTCATTGAACCTGCTTGTCAATTTCTCCGCCATTTCCATTTGGTTTGTTTCTCATTTATCTGGATGGTCTGCCATCCATTTTTTAGGGGGTGTTATACTATTTTATGATATTATTATAATTATCTTTTATATATATTTTAATTACTGGTATTACGTCCTCCTACTTAACTTTTGGCTCTAAGGTTGCAAGAGCTGACTGCTGGAAACAGGGTCATGTTCCTCAAAATAGAGGGACAACATTGCTGTTATGCCATGGCTCTGATCCAAGAAGGAAGGGAGCAGGATGAACCCTTCTTATGAAATAAACAGACATATGAGAGGCTACTTGTGGTGGCTCGAGACAGAGCTACCACCCCCTGAGAGATCAGACTGTCCTTGAGGTTCCCCACCTCCTATGTTGGAGGAGGAAATGGTTCAGATGACACAGGGGGCTGTCATCCATTTCTATGCATGGGGGCTCAGGCAGTATCCAAAGCCAGGTCACTTACAGCCCAAACACCTGGGAATCAGGCTCCAGGTAGCACATGGAGGCAGACCCCTAGGAAACCAAGGAAGGTGAAGAAGAAGCAGACACCTGAAGAGGATTACTGTATTACCTTCCTTATTATTTTCTCCTGATTTTGCACTTTGCGCAAAGGTTTTTTGAGTGTAGGAGCACATCAACTATACTTTCAAAATATTTGAATGAGGTCCGCAAGTTCTTATCTTCAAAGGTCTTTGGATGACTGGATGACCCACTTTATAATTTGTTCCTGGCTTTTTTCACTTTGTGCAAAGGCTTTACGAATGTAGCAGTAGATCAATTACACTTTCAAAATATTTGAATGAGGCTGGACAGTTGTTGCCTTCAACAGTCTATGGATGACTGGATAACCCTCCTTATAAATTTTTCTTGGCTTTGCTTTTAGTACAAAGCCTTCATGAGTGTAGCAGTACATGAAATACACTTTCAAAATATTTGAAAAAGCCCCACCATTTGTTGCCTTCAAGGGTCTATGGATGACTGGACGACTCATCTTATATTTTTTTCTGGCTTTGCACTGTGTACAAAGCCTTTATGAGTGTAGAAGTGCCATAATACACTTTCTTAATTTGGTGCCTTCAAGGGTGTATGGATAACTCTGCTTGTAATTTTAGGCATGTTTTGCACTGTGTGCAGAGCTTTTATGAGTTTAGGAGTACCACAATTACACATTGCACACAATATTTGAATAAGGCACTCCAGTTGGTGCCTTCAAAGGTACATGGATAACCTTGTTTGTAATTTTTGGCATGTTCTGCACTGTGTGAAGAGCTTTTATGAGTGTAGACATATCACAACAAGGTACGGACTGAGGATGAAATTCAGCCCTGGCATTTGAAATCACACAGGTCCTTGTTGTCCCTTCCCCAAGAACCAGATGGGATATATTACTAATATCACCCTGGATCGAGGAAAGGAAGATTAACTACAAGACCAATATTTCTAATGATACCCGTGGCCTGCTGGGGTAAGTGACGGAGTCAGCGACCTTGTGCTTCGTCACAACTTTTAACAGTATGGGTGTCTTGAGAACACTGATTCAGTTAACAACGTAGCAGACAAGGCGGCCCATGACCAGAAAGGCCCTTCTGGCATTTGCCAGAATTGCCAGATGGCCAGTCCGGCCCTGATCACAGCTACAACTTGTTCACAAAATTTAAATATGTCACTACACTTGAAGCCTTCAAGGGTGTATGGATGACACTTGTCATTTCTGGCAGGTTTTGCACTTAGTCCATAGCCTTTATGAGTCTGGGAGTAACACTACATGACAATTTGAACACAATGTGTATGAGGCCCTCCTTTATCTCTTATACAGGGTGTATCTAAGTCCCTCTTCCATCCAATATTGGCAGTTCTTGCTTCCTTCATAAATTACACTTAAGTTTCCAATTTTTTAATAACAACTTAATAAAAATTAAATAAAAATTAATAAAAAAACAATTTTGGTTTAATTAAATTATTTTTTAAATCCTTTTTAACTTGTGCCTTATATACACGTCATTATACAGGAAAGAATGTTTCTTAAACTCAAATTTCTCATAGATTTGGAATGATTTATTGTTAGTCTTTAAAGTGGAGTAAAAGTGTGACAACATTGTTCTCAGCAAGGATCTGGGAGTCAGAGATGCTTCTCAGGGTCTTCCCCATCCTGTTCTCCTTTCATTCAGCACTTTTTTCATCCATTTCAACATTTTCATTGCCCCTTAGACCTCCTTATAGGATCCATCAGAAAAATGCTTAGATTTCCCAATGACTCCCATTATACTCATTACTCGAAATGAGCATCCGAGCATTAGGAATTGCTTGGTTCCAGTAACGAGCATCCGAGCATTTCAGAGCTCGCTCATACCTATTTATGACTAGATGTGCTGTAGGGAAAGAAAAATTGCCATAGACTACTTTCCTGATTAGATTAATATAACCAAGGCTCTTGGTAAGAAACTCCTGTTAGGATATCCTATTTAAATAGAAACAAGGGACATTGGTTCTTTAAAATTAAGTTTATTGTGAAATGTAGTGACAGCAGGGTGTGGTTATTTGACATATGAGACAATATATTTGCTTTACTTATTTATTAAATGAATATTTCATTGCTTGCTCAAATGTATGATTTTAACATGATAGAATGATTTAATATATGTATAGGCCAAAAATTTTTAAAAGTCAAATTAATTTTATTTTTAGGGCTAATGAGAAGTCTACAAGATGGTTACTGTTGTAACTTATATTGCCGCAGCACAATAGAATGTGCTCATAGAGCCTAGATTAGGTATCAGTAAGTTTGTTGCTGTTGCAGCTGTTAGGTTACATCATAGTAGCTTATACATTGCCCAATTGTAAACAGTGGGCAAATTGAAGCATAAAAATCAGTGCTGTCGTATAATTAACCCCTTCCATACCCATGACGCCACGTAGGCGTCATGAAAGTCAGTGCCAATCCGACCCATGACGCCTATGTGGCGTCATGAAAGGATCGCGTTCCTGCGGGTTGGGTGACCGGGGTCACTGAAAGGTCACCCGACCCGCCGGCACAGGACCCTTTGTGCTTCACCACAGGGGGGTTGGCTTAACCCCCCCGTGGCCACGATCGCTCTGATTGGCTGTTAAAAGTGAAACAGCCAATCAGAGCAATCTGTAATATTTCACCAATATAATTGGTGAAATATTACAATCCAGCCATGGCCGATGCTGCAATAGCATCTGCCATGGCTGGACACCGAGCCCTGACCCCCCCACACGGACTCACGGCGGCGATCGGCCGCCGCCACCGAAAGATGGCAGCGGTCGGTCACCGCCGTCACTAAAAGCTCCCCTCGTCCTGGACTCCGCTGCCCCACCTTCCGATCCCCCCCCTCACTTCCGACCCCCATACTCACCTCTCCCGGTCCACCGATGTCCCTGGATCCTTCCCGGCGGCTGCCCGGGATTCTTCATGGGCGCCGCCATCTTGGAAAATGGCGGGCGCATGCGCAATGCGCCCGCCGGCCGGCGCATGCGCAGTGCGCCCTGCATAGTCAAAAAATTTATTTTGATCACTGTGATAAACTGTCAAGTGATCAAAATAAAAAAAAGTAAGTGAACCCCCCTGTCATAGGTAGGGACAAATAATAAAGAATTTTTTTTTTTCCTATTAGGCCCTGTGCACACGTTGCGGATTTTGCTGCAGATCCGCAGCTGATTTTGCTGCTGATCCGCAGCTGATTTCGCTGCTGATCCGCAGTGGATTTCGCTACTGATCTGCAGCGGATTTCGCTGCTGATCCGCAGCGGATTTCGTTGCTGATCCGCAGCTGATTTCGCTGCTGATCCACAGCTGATTTCGCTGCTGATCCGCAGCTGATTTCGCTGCTGATCCGCTGCTGATTTCGCTGCTGATTCGCTGCTGATTTCGCTGCGGATCAGCAGCGAAATCAGCAGCGAATCAGCAGCGAAATCAGCAGCGAAATCAGCTGCGGATTAGCATCAAAATCAGCTGCGGATCAGCAGCGGATTTCGCTGCTTGATCGCGCGAGCAGGATTTCGCTGCTGATCCGCAGCTGATTTCGCTGCTGATCCGCAGCTGATTTCGCTGCTGATCCACAGCGGATTTCGCTGCTAATCCGCAGCTGATTTCGCTGCTGATTTCGCTGCTGATTCGCTGCTGATTTCGCTGCGGATCCGCAGCGGATTTGGCGCTGCGGATCCACAGCAGATCCAGAAACCATGTACAGTACAATGCAAATAAATGGTGAAAAAAAACGCTGTGCACATGCTGCAGATATTTCAGCGCAGATTTGCTGCGGTTTTAAATCCGCAGCATGTCAATTCTTTGTGCGGATTCCGCAACGATTTTACACCTATTCCATTATAGGCGTAAAACCGCAGAGAAAAACCGCAGCAAATCCGGCTAAATACGCAGGTAAAAGGCAGGTCGTTTTACCTGCGGATTTTAGAAAAATCCGCAAGTGAATCAGCAACGTGTGCACGGGCCTCAGGGTTAGGCAGGGTTCATATTGCATTATGGCAGTCCATTAGATGGACTGCGTTTCACCGCGGTATAACGCGGTGTAACGCAATCCGTTAACACTGCCATTCACCCCATTTGTGTGCGCATCGCAACGCATGCCATAAAGCGGCATGCGTTCGCGACGTGTCGTCATTCAGTGACGGAGCCTTGGACGCAGGCTGCAGCATCTGGGCTCCATCACCGCTAGCACAGATGAATCATCGCTGATTCCTCTGCACTAGCGGGTATAGCATAACGCGATCGCGTTATGCTATACTGTTACCAGCCCGTCAACGCTACATGTTGAACGGGCTGGTAAAACGCAATATGAACCCAGCCTTAGGGTTAGAAATAGGGTTAGGGTTAGAACTAGGGTAAGGGTTGGAATTAGAGGGTTTTAGGGTTGGTGGATTAGGGTTAGGGTTGGGATTAGGGGTTTGTTAGAGGTTGGGATTAGGTTAGGTTGGGATATAGCGTTTGGTGGGTGTTTTGGGGTTAGGGTTGGGATTAGGTTAGGTTGTGTTAGGTTTATGTTAGGGTTGGATTAGGTTAGGGTGTGTTGGGGTTAGGGTTATGGTTAGGGTTTGTATTAGGTAGGTGTGTAGGGTTAGGTTGTTAGGTGTGTTGGTAGGTTGCGTTAGAATTGAGGGGTTTCCACTATTTAGGTACATCAGGGGCTCCATACGCGACATGGCGCCACCATTGATTCCTGCAAATTTTGCGTTCAAAAAGTCAAACAGTGCTCCCTTTATTCCAAGCCCCGACGTGTGCCCAAACAGTGGTTTACCCCCACATATTGGGTATCAGCGTACTCGGGAAAAATTGCACAACAACTTTGGGGTCTAATTTCTCCTGTTACTGTTGGGAAAAAAAATTGGGGACTAAAAAAGTTATTTTTGTGGAAAAAAAATGATTTTTTATTTTCACGGCTCTGCGTTATAAACTTCTGTGAAGAACTTGGGGGTTCAAAGTGCCCACCACACATCTAGATAAGTTCCTTGCGGGGTCTAGTTTCCAAAATGGGGTCACTTGTGGGAGTTTATACTGTTTAGGCACATCAGGGACTCTGCAAACGTAACAGGACGCCCGCAGACCATTCCTTCAAGCCGGCATTTCAAAATGTCACTACTTCCCTTCCGAGCCCCGAAGTGTGCCCATACAGTAGTTTTCTCCCACATATGGGATATCAGCGTACTCAGGACAAATTGGACAACAACTTTTGAGGTCTAATTTCTCCTGTTACCCTTGGGAAAATAAAAAAATTGGGGACTAAAAGATCATGTTTGTGGAAAAAATATGATTTTTTTATTTTCATGGCCCGGCGTTATAAACTTCTGTGTAGCCCTTGGGGGTTCAAAGTGCTCACTACACATCTAGATAAGCTCCTTGGGGGTCTAGTTTCCAAAATGGGGTCACTTTTGAGGGGTTTCTACTGTTTAGGCACATCAGGGGCTCTGCAAACGCAACATGATGCCCACAGAAAATTCATCAAGTCTGCATTCCAAAATGGCGCTCCTTCCCTTCTGTGCTCTCCCATGCGCCAAAACAGTGGTTCCCCCCACATATGGGTACCAGTGTACTCAGGACAAACTGTACAACAACTTTTGTGGTCCAATTTCTCCTGTTACCCTTGTGAAAATAAAAAATTGTGGGTTAAAAAAATCAGTTTTTGAGGAAAAAAATGATTTTTTATTTTCACGGCTCTGCATTACAAACTTCTGTGAAGCACGTGGGGGTTCAAGGTGCTCACCACACATCTAGTTAAGTTCCTTGAGGGGTCTAGTTTACAAAATGTGGTCACTTGTGGGGGGTTTCTACTGTTTAGGCACATCAGGGGCTCTGCCCGCCCGCAGACCATTCCATCAAGTCGGCATTTCAAAGCATCACTACATCCCTTCCAAGCCCTGACGTGTGCCCAAACAGTGGTTCTCCCCCACATGTGAGGTACTAGCGTACTTAGGACAAATTACACAACAACTTTTGGGTCCAATTTCTCCTGTAACCATTGTGAAAATAAAAAATATGGGGCTAAATAATCATTTTTTGAGAAAAAAAAATGATTTTTTTATTTTCACGGCTCTGCGTTATAAACTTTTGTGAAGCACCTGGGGGTTCAAAGTGCTCACTGTGCATCTGCATAAGTTTCTTAGGGGGTCTAGTTTCCAAAATGGGGTCATTTGTGGGGGAGCTCCAAAGTTTAGGCATACAGGGGCTCTCCAAACATGACATGGTGTCCGCTAACGACTGGAGCTAATTTTCCATTCAAAAAGTCAAATGGCGCTCCTTCCCTTTCTGAGCCTTGCCGTGCGCCCAAACAGTGGTTTATGACCACATATGAGGTATCTGTGTACTCAGGAGAAATTGCCCAACAAATTTTAGGATCCAATTTATACTGTTGCCCATGTGAAAATGAAAAAACTGAGGCTAAAAGAAAATTTTTGTGAAAAAAAAAGTACTTTCTTTTTTTACGGATCAATTTGTGAAGCACTTGGGGGTTCAAAGTGCTCACTCTGCATCTAGATAAGTTCCTTGGGGGGTCTAGTTTCCAAAATGGGGTCACTTGTGGGGAGCTCTAATGTTTAGGCACACAGGGACTCTCCAAATGCGACATGGCATCCGCTAAATATTCCAGCATATTTTCCATTCAAAAAGTCAAATGGCGCTCCTTCCCTTCTGAGCCCTGCCGTGCGCCCAAACAGTGGTTTATGACCACATATGAGGTATCGGTGTACGCAGGAGAAATTGCCCAACAAATTTTAGGATCCATTTTATACTGTTGCCCATGTGAAAATGAAAAAACTGAGGCTAAAAGAAAATTTTTGTGAAAAAAAAGTACTTTCTTTTTTTTACGGATCAATTTGTGAAGCACCTTGGGGTTCAAAGTGCTCACTCTGCATCTAGATAAGTTCCTTGGGGGGTCTAGTTTCCAAAATGGGGTCACTTGTGGGGGAGCTCCAATGTTTAGGCACACAGGGACTCTCCAAATGCGACATGGCAAACGCTAAATATTCCAGCATATTTTCCATTCAAAAAGTCAAATGGCGCTCCTTCCCTTCTGAGCCTTGCCGTGCGCCCAAACAGTGGTTTAGGAACAAATATGAGGTATCGGTGTACTCAGGAGAAATTGCCCAACAAATTTTAAGATCCATTTTATCCTGTTGCCCATGTGAAAATGAAAAAACTGAGGCTAAAAGAAAATTTTTGTAAAAAAAAAGTACTTTCTTTTTTTTACGGATCAATTTGTGAAGCACCTGGGGGTTCAAAGTGCTCACTCTGCATCTAGATAAGTTCCTTGGGGGGTCTAGTTTCCAAAATGGGGTCACTTGTGGGGGAGCTCCAATATTTAGGCACACAGGGACTCTCCAAATGCAACATGGCAACCGCTAAATATTCCAGCATATTTTCCATTCAAAAAGTCAAATGGCGCTCCTTCCCTTCTGAGCCCTGCCGTGCGCCCAAACAGTGGTTTATGACCACATATGAGGTATCTGTGTACTCAGGAGAAATTGCCCAACAAATTTTGGGGTCCATTTTATCCTGTTGCCCATGCAAAAATGAAAAAATTGATGCTAAAAGAAAAATTTTGTTGGAAAAATTAAAATGTCCATTTTTTCCTCCCACGTTGCTTTAGTTCCTGTGAAGCACTTGAAGGGTTAATAATCTTCTTGAATGTAGTTTTGAGTAGCTTGAGGGGTGCAGTTTTTATAATGATGTCACTTTTGGGTATTTTCTGCCATATAGACCCCTCAAAGTGACTTCAAATGTGAGGTGGTCCCTAAAAAAAAATGGTTTTGTAAATTTTGCTGTAAAAATGAGAAATCGCTGGTCAACTTTTAACCCTTATAACTTCCTAACAAAAAAAAATGTTGGTCCCAAAATTGTGCTGATGTAAAGTAGACATGTGGGAAATGTTATTTATTAACTATTTTGGGTCACATAACTCTCTGGTTTAACAGAATAAAAATTCAAAATTTGAAAATTGCGAAATTTTCAAAATTTTGGCCAAAGTTCCATTTTTTTCACAAATAAACGCAAAAATTATCGACCTAAATTTACCACTAACATGAAGCCCAATATGTCACGAAAAAACATTCTCAGAATCGCTAGGATCCGTTGAAGCGTTCCTGAGTTATTACCTCATAAAGGGACACTGGTCAGAATTGCAAAAAATGGCCAGGTCATTTAGGTCAAAATAGGCTGGGTCATGAAGGGGTTAAAGGAGAGCCCCAAGTATAACTTATTTTAATCCTAAATGCCTTTTTATTAAATGCAATAATTTACTAACTTTTCTAACACACTTTAATTAAAAATTCCCTACTATTCCCTCTCTACCTGCATTTTTAAAATATTTTTACTATATCCTCTTAATGACATTTCATTTAAGAATCACAATGCATGCTGGGATAGTGAAGCACTCCAACAAGCGGCGGACACTGGTTTGGATGCAGGCACATGGCCACTATCCACCACCGGTAAGATAAATAAAGCTATGAGCTACTGTGCACACTTTATATATGTGCCGCTATCCACCATCTGTTAGATTAATATCCTACTGTGCACACCACAACTCTATTTCTATCTGATGTGACGTTACCTCATTTTTCAGAGTACCTTCAGCCTCTCACTCACAGCCTGAGTGACGCATCATCTATTTCTGGTAATCATTACTTTTATTATTTTCTTTTTTTATATACCTATACCAGGACTCTCATATCATTTTATTTACAAGTATATTTTGTTTTTTTCATCATAGCTTGACAGAATCTATCATTTAAGGATTTACATTATCTCCTTGCCTCACAGGTTAGGATTATACCATCAGAATATACAATTCCATATCTTCTGTGCTCCCCTTTTCCTCACTTGTTTCATTCTGAATTCCTCCAGATATCACCTTCATACTTGACAGGTGCCTCACATTGGCTCACATACTTAATTTTTCGGAGGTAATACTACTCATAGTTTTTCTATTTTTCCCATGCCTATAAACAATTTTTTAATTACATGATTCATGTCCATTACAGGCACTGACATTCGATCATTTATAAGAGCAGTCCGGTAGGTCTCCCTTTTCCTTATCCCTTCATTCCTATCTTGTCCTCACATTTACGGTGTTTCTTTGTTGCATGTTCTACATATAAATGAACACGATTTGTAGTTTAGTTTCTCTGCTGGTTTTTCATGTTACATTTGTGATGTATTATTTGGTTTATTCGAATATTGTACACTGCAGTATACTGAGGAATGTCAATTGTTGACCGAAATGTTTTTCATTGTTGGACTGCATTAAAAAGTCTCTTTGCAACAGATCCTTACGAGTTGAGTGCCAAATTTTATTTCTTTAGTATATTTGGTTTGGGAACCTATTTGTGCACCAACACAGCTGTGCCACAATATATTTCTTATGGGATAGTGAAAGTGTCATCAGAGGGCAGAGGCTGCGGTCACTGCCAGAGCCCTTTCCTCCTCCATGAAAAGTAGTGTCCCTGCTAGTGATGAGCGAGTATACTCGTTGCTCGGGTTTTCCCAAGCATGCTCGGGTGTCCTCCGAGTATTTTGGCGTGCTTGGAGATTTAGTTTCTGTCGACGCAGCAGCATGATTTGTGGCTACTTGACAGCCTGAATACATGTGGGGATTCCCAAACAAACAGGCAATCCCCACATGTATTCAGGCTGTATAGCAGCTGAAAATCATACAGCTGCGTCAACAGAAACTAAATCTCCGAGCACGCCAAAATACTTGGAGGATACCCGAGCATGCTAGGGAAAACCTGAGCAATGAGTATACTCGCTCATCACTAGTCCCTGCTCTTCTGAGTATGCAGCTGTCTTCAATCAATTTTCAATTGTTTGATTTGGATTCTAAGTAGATTCCATCACTGTGCAGTATGCACAGTGACAGAGCGCTCCCTCGCCGGCTCTGAGCAGAAGTAATGAGCTGGCAAAAGAGAGGGCACTGTTATGATATGGTAACTGAGGAGGACAGGAGTAAAACAGCAAGGCAGCCAAACACCTGAGAGGCTGGGAACTCATGGGTTGCAGATCCCTAAACTAACCGCACAACTAGAAGCAGTCGTGGAGCATACCTAAGGTGATCCTAGACGCCTCGGCACAGCCGGAGAGCTAGCTACACCTAAAGACAGAAACAGGAAAGCTAACAGCCCCAGAGTAGAGCCCCAAATGAATAGGCAGCCCCCAAACATATAATGGCGGTTAGACAAGATGAAACACAAACGCAGACAGAAAATAGAGTGAGCAAATGCAAGGGCCAAACACTGACTAAATAGGACAGGAAAGAATAGAATACTATCTGCAACCCAGCAAGACCCTAGCAAAACTTCCAACACTTCTGATTACAAAAATGCTGAGATCACACGATCTCGCCACCCACTAAATCAGATCTCAGAGTGAACAAGGATAACCCACAGCCGCTCAAAAAGCAGAGAAAGAGCAATTGAACAAATAATAATGGCTACAGAAAACAGAGAGAAGCACAAGACCCAGGAGGGACCCGGCTAACCTTCACAAAGGTGCAGACAAAATAGAAATAGCAAACACAACAGAAATAAGCAGAAAATATGTTATCTGAAAGTAGCAGATGCAGGCAGGACACCAGCAGACTTCCAAATGAACCAGGAAACAACAATTGATCACCGGCGAGGATCATGGGAAGGCAGCTCCCTTATATCAGTCCAGTCAGTGACTCCTGATTGCCAGGTATCGCTGCCAGCTGAGGAGGCCCATTCATTCGATACAGCTTCAGTACCGACAGCAACCTCCAGCGGGAGCCTCCGCTCAGAAATTGTCTCCAATACGTTCACAACAGAGCACTGCCATTGTACATTGTAAGATTTCCCAGTGTTGTGCAGGCAGAGCAGAGCCCAGCACCACCCCTGCAAGTGACATTTATGAGTCAATATCTTTATTGATACCACATTAGGATAGCTATGACATTTTGATCACTTGTTACAGCATTTTAATATTTTTTTTTAGGTCAGACTTTTATGTACAACTTGATACCACATACTGTAAGTGTACTTTCAAAATATTTTTTGTCTGGGCACATAGAAGGACGTAACCCCATCCTGGCACAGAGTTTGACTGCGGCATTTAACAGGTTAAAAGTCATAGACAGAGCTCCACTGACAACTCTTTGAGGCACATTGTGTCTGTTTGCCGCAGCCATTTCTACCAGGTATGCATCAAGTTCAACTTGTGAGTCTACTTCATACTCCTGTTACCAATTTGAGTCATACACGTACAGCGGATGTCGGTAAGGAGTTAATATGTGTATATATAGCTTTGGGACACTGGATATAAAGGGTATTAACTGCAAGTATTGTAAGCTATGAAATTGAACGCATTACACTGGAGATGGTTTAGGAAAATGAAGATAAATGAGAGTTTGTTAATCTGTCATTGTCACTGACCTTTACACAAAACAACTTGTGTTCTTGAACCAGATTTCATTAACCAAGAGTGTAAATGGCAAAGCAAATCAACGTTTTGCAGATATTTTGTGTTCTACCCTGCAGAACATACCGTCTGCCTGCAATTTATGATTAGTGTCTGTTTTTATATTTACACACAGTGCGCTTGCTATATTATTAAAGTGACCCCGCACCCATCACAGTAAGTATGAGATTAATTTTTAAGGTATATTCACTGTACTTAATGACCTTCGCACCTCTTCTGCTCTGTCCTCTTCATGTCCGAAATAGCTGATGCAGAGGCAAGGAAAGTATGGTCAGTATGAACCGTACCTCCCTGCCTTGCTTAGCCCCACGTAGGACCCAGCACTGTCATCAGTAGCGATATTCCATCCCAATACCACATTAATGGAAATGCAGGCACGTTTGTTTTCTGCACATCGGGCTTTAGAATATACTACACCAGAAAAACTTCTGCTACTTGATTTATTGTAAGAAATGAACAGTCAACCTTTCTACTCGGAAGTCATGGGAGGAAAGCACAGTCGGAAAAGGAGGAAGGCACAACCTGCAATAATAAACTGCAAAAAACAAAAAACGGACAAGCACCTCTGAACAGGGTAAAGCAAGGGTGAATAGGAGCAAGCTGCCATGACTGCATAATGCCTCCTCTTCTGACTGTGCACTGCTCCCATCAGCCTAAGGCCTCCTTCACATGTCCATGTTTCCAGTACGTGCAGCATCCGTTTTTTCATAGATACCTCACATACCGATTATAACCTAGGCTGCTGTGCACATGATCATGTTTTTACATGGATCGCGTGTCCATGCAAAACGCACAGAAGCACTGCTAACAAGGACTAATACAAGTCTATGGGTTCATGAAAAACATGAACAGCACATGGATGGCATCAGTGTGCCATCTGTGTGCTTTACTTGTTTAAAATTACAAAGTACAAGATAAGCTTCGTAATATCATTCTTTCTTTATCCATACTGGAAAAACATGGATGGCACACTGATGACACACTGATCTAAGACACTGATGACACCAGTACTGTTTTCCCAGTACCTATTTTATATGGAAGCTTGAAAGGGGCCTGTTTTTAATTATTGCTGGATCCTACCTGACCATTAAATTTGTAGGCTTATAGCCTGGGAGATGCATGTCTGATAAATATTAGATTTAGTGTCCCATCAAAGAAAGGTCACCTTACCATGGTTGACGGGCACACATGAATTGGCCAATTTATGCTAAGTACCTTCACTTTTATAAATACTGTATATCTTATATATCAGTAACGCAGATGAAATTTAATATATTCAATGTTTTCATACATCATAGCAATTGCACAGTGCTGCTGTATTCTCTTGTTTGTTCTTTTGAATGAAATCATTCATTTTACTATGCGATGTACTGAAAAACAGGAAGAAAACCAATCCAAGTGCTGTAAAATTGTGGAAAAACATAAATATGCCATTTATTTTTTTTTATTTTGTTTTTTGTAATATTTATAATGTGGAAATAGTGACCTGCCAACATGATTCTTCTGGTCAATAACCATGTAGTATAATAAATCAGCTGTTTATTTTCTTTGCATGGTCAAGCGGTATGCCAAATCAACAATATTCAACAGGTCAGTATCGCTCATAAATTACTTTTTGTAGGCTACTGACCTGATGAGTATTGTTCTTTTTGTATACCTCTCGACCATGGTCACTGAACTGGTCAATAAAAAAAAGGACAGTACTCGAATATGTCACATAGATGTGTGAATGTAGCTTTAGGGCAGGTTCACAATCTACCATCTTCTCCACATCTGAGAAAAACAGTCCGATTATTCTGATCAGATTTCTCTATTCTGTCAGTCCGTGTCCTCCGAGTGCGGCTTGATTTTTTCCACGCACCCATAAACTTCCATTGCCAATAGTGATCCGACAATTGGATCAAAATAGGAAGTCTTTGATTTTTTCTGCTGACCACCTGATCATGTGTACAATCCTATAGAACAGAATATCATAGGTACGAGGGCTATTTGTGAAAACCATGGATAGCACTTTTATGAGAAAATCGGCCATGTGCATGAGCCCTTAGAAACATGGCCTTCAGTCCAAGACTCCAGAGAATGCATTTGCCTTTGTACAGCCTTCTAACATGACTACATGCCCTAGGCATAAGGCTTTAAATAACACAATAAATGATTTCAATTTTAGCCAATGGCTTTCAACTTAGGGTTTTTTCCTACTACTTACATATATTTAGCTACCACTAGTCCCATTACTGAAGAACACAACACAGAACCACCATGTGTTAAATTTTTTAAAAGCTCATTTAGTTTCCATCTACTTAACTGCTATAAATATGTCACTGACTTCTGTGAATTTCATTAATGTCCCTCAGTTTAGAATCCCAACATCAAGTTGCTGGTTTTTTTCTCACAGCTAATGGAGAACCTGCCTCTGTAAATGTAATTTACTGCCTACACATTTTAGAGGTCCTCATCTATAATGAAAATGAATTATCATTTTAACTTAACCTGAAATATGGATTTGCTTTAATTTGTGCTTTTTAATGTCTGTCTTTGTTTTGTCAAGGACAGGAAGCACTTTCTGTTTTTTCAACAAAATAAATAGATAAGAGCTTATATTTGAACATATTCTGTTAAACTTGCTGTTGTTTTATGTATTGATATTAAGTATAAGATATTGGCATAAGATGACATTCATATAATGCAAAATATGATTGCACAAAAAATCCAGTGTTGTAATGTATAGCAATATACCACATGCTACTTATAGTCACTGTCTTATGTCTCCTCCCCTTGTGGTCAGATCCGAGACGAAAAGCTCTGTGTGCCCATAAACTCTGGTGATGTATCAGTGCATGCACTTTGCCTTGCCCTGAACTTGAGAGATGTTCTACACAAAATGTAAAGCCTTGTCACGCAAAATACTGTACATATAGTCATTCCTGCATTTTCCCTTTGTGAACAAACATTTTAATGCCAAGCGATCTGTAACCAGTCTGAATTGTTTCCCCACCAGATATCTTAAAGACTCAGTGGCCCACTTAACCCCTTCACGCCGCAGCCCATTTTCATTTTTGCATTTCCGTTTTTTGCTCCTTTTCTTCCCAGAGTCATAGCTTTTTTATTTTCATGCCAATATGGGCAATTTTTTTGCGGGATAAGTTTTACATTTGAATGACCCCATTGGTCTTACCATATAGTGTACTAAAAAACAGGAAAAAAATTTCCAGTGCGGTGAAATTGCAAACAAAAAGTGCAATTCCACAATTGTTTTTTCTTTTTTCTTACCACGTTCACTAAATGCTAAAACTGACCTGCCATTATGATTTTACAGGTAACTACAAGTTCGTAGATATGAAACATGTGTAGATTATTTTTTATTTAAGTGGAGAAAAAAAGCCA
Organism: Oophaga sylvatica; assembly: GCA_033576555.1. Taxonomy (NCBI): domain Eukaryota; kingdom Metazoa; phylum Chordata; class Amphibia; order Anura; family Dendrobatidae; genus Oophaga; species Oophaga sylvatica. The sequence goes on along the minus strand of JARQOD010000008.1, from coordinate 51,873,130 downwards.
AAGTTTGTTAAAAAAAAATGAAAAATTGAGTTATTTTCTGAGACCTGTAGCATCTTCATTTTTTGTGATCTGGGGTTGGGTGAACGCTTATTTTTTGTTTGCCAAGCTGATGTTTTTATTGGTACTATTTTGTGATAGATACGATGTTTTGATCGCCTGTTACTGCATTTTAATGCAATGTTGCTGCGGCCAAAAAAACATAATTCTGGGGTTTTGACTTTTTTTCTCATTGTGCCGTTTACCGATTGGGATAATTCTTTTTATATATTGCTATATCGGGTGATTCTGAACTCGGTCATACCAGATATGTGTATATTTTTATTTTGTTTGTTTTATTTTGAATAGGGTGAATAGGGAGCGATTTAAACTTTTATATAGCTTTTGTTTTTTTTAAATATTTTTAAAAATATAATCTTTTACTTTACACTTGCTTCAATAGTCTCCATGGGAGACTAGAAGCTGCGATCATCCGATCACTTATGCTTTATGTAGCAGAAATGCTCACTTGCTGTAAGCGCCAACCAATGGGTGGTGCTCATAGCAATCCAGGTATGACAACCACAGGGGTCTGCTGCAGACCAGGAGTTGTCATGAGAAACCATTGGCGACCTGTAGTCATGTGACACGGGCGGTGATGGGTGGGATTAGTGGCGTGCTTAGAGCGTGATCATGTTAAATGCCGCTGTCTGAGATTGATATGCCCACGACCGCAATAATTGGACATTTTGACAGACAGCACTATTCCCAATGTTATTCTGGGGGGGGGGCTGTGCACATGTCCAATTTTTCAGCCCGAGTTAGATCTGATTATCAAATTGCATGCAGCCATGAAAGTCAATGAGTGCGTGGGAAACATTGTACTACATTGGGATCACATCTGAGTGCAGTTTGATTTTCACAGACAGACAGAATGGAGAAGATGGAGACTTTTTTTAACCATCTTTTCCTTATCCAAGAAAATCAGTTCACACTATGCTCACTCTCAGATCAGACTTTGATCAGAGTGTGATTTGCATAATTGGCCTGATTTCATCGGATGAGAGAATATATGGTTGTCTGCACCTCGTCCTATACGATCTGACACTGTCAGCTCCAATAAACTGTGTCAGATTGCAAAAGAACTGCCCTTTCGATTATTACAGAATTGGATAAAGCTGACAGATCCTCAGATTTTTTGGTGGCATACTTAAAAGTGCCTTTGTCACTAAAGTCACCGGTATTGAGAATAAACTATTATTAATTACCATATCGTTTATATTTATGATTTTTTTTGTTTTTGTAGTTACAAATTTGTAAATGAGTATTAGAATTAGATGATTCTTTTAAGGGACAATACTAATAGATATTCGCTATTTTATTATTAAAATGAGAATTTATTTTTGCTGTATAACACAATGTCACAGACATATTATCCTCTTCTTACAGTCCAACATAAAGATCTATTGGCATAAAAACATACAGTAAGAATAGGCTAAGATAAAAAATAAATAAAACTTTACGACATAACTCCAAATAGACATTTTGCTCTGATAACTAAAAGACCCTTTTCAATGAAGAGATTAATGACCCTGCCCTCAGTCATGGAGGAATTAATAATGCTGGCAGTGACTTTGCATCACAAACTTTTGCAGCTGATGTTTGCTTTTCCCCAGCCTTGTGCTTCGGTATCATAATGCAGCAGGAAGGACAAAGCAATATCTTTTTAATAGTCTGCGACTCTTTCTGAGCGTAACCTTCTTTTTTATGTTTTCTTTTTTTCACATTGAAGCTTTTTCTTCGCTATTGTTGCCTCAAATCAATTGGATATCTCAAGTAAGCTTATAACTAGCTGTCAACTCCGAAGCTTGATCACTTCCTCCATGCTTGAAATGTCAATACCTACATTACCTGAATATCAATGAAAACAATCTGCTTGACATGAATTTTAAGCAAATACCGTACATCCGCTATATTTATGTGAAGTCAGCTTGATATTATTTGAAGTGCCATCGATGGAAATCCAATAATTCAGCACGGACCTGAGATTTCCTCTGACACGCAGACACGATGCAGAGTATAACTCAGTCCCAGCTCTACATCGCTACTAAATCATTTCTCAGCACGCGGTCTTCATCCATGACGACATCACATCGCACATGTTATGTTATTTTGCTTCAAGTTGTGCTAGAAGAAAATAACAACTAAATGACCGATGGTCTTCACGTTCTCCAGCTCTACGTTTGAGCACAGCTAGATAAAATGTATGATCTGGGCTGTGATGGCGACATAATTGGCCCTGAGGCTGAAATGAGTATAATGACTTTGTTCACGCTGTTGTAGACCACTGTAAACCCTCTTGAGAAACCGTGCCATCAATCATCATATTTATCACTTTCACGGGTAATTATTCCATCATAATGAAAAGATGAAGCAAAATTGGAATTAGAGATTATAACGTATAGTTTTCATGACTCAAGTGGTATCATAGAAACATATTTACGGCATAAATACATTTCAGGGAGTCAATATCCTTAGAGTGAAACTACCATTTCAGGTAACTTTTCAGAATAAGTAATTCTTGGGCTGAAGGGAGACATCGTAATGTCTACTTGGCACAAGCCACTCTGGCAGACTTCAGAGAAATTCCAATATCCTTTATCCTCTGTACAGTGTTCTGGTTTTACAATAGGACCCAGTGAAGTGCTTCCAAGTAATGGTTCCTGTCCATAGGTAGGAATGGTCACAAAGCCAAGTCTGAACCGAGAGGTCATGTCAAGGACAAAATCAGGATCCACAAGAATAGTCAGAAACAAGCCGGGATCAAAACAGGAATATACTAAACCAATCAGGAGTAAGGTTTCTGGTGTAACGATCGGAGGTGCACACCACTTGCCAGAAACTCCAGATTCAGGAAGAAAATTACTGGTCTTCAAAAATATGGGCTTAAGAGTGAGTAATTAATTTGCTAAATATTCCTGACCCTAAAGTGTCCGGTGGGTAATTTATTTACGTCTTGTTTGAAGGCAGCATGGTAAACTTTAAACCCAGAAGGCGAACTAATCACTATTGAACTGTGGTCAGATGCTATTGTTGTACCTATTGAGTGTGAACTTTTCAGAATAAGTTGTTTTTTACCTCGTGTATGCAAGAGAAATAACACTATCTCTGGCCATTATTTGGCTTTTATGCTGCATTCCCCATCAGCAGACTCTAGTCACTAGAAGCTCCAGCACCTTTTTTGTGTGTTCTACCTCAAGCATCTTTCCCATCTCGTTCCACACACTTTTATAGTCAACTTATCCCCAGTAAAGACAGAACTGAAGGCAAATTTGAACAGTTTTTTTTTTAAAATGAATAATCAATGCAGAGGGCAGGGGGGTAAAGAGACATTTTACTTTAAAAATATGTATTACAAAGTTTCCTATATTTGCTTATAATAGTGATTTGTGAATAAAACAAAACTACTATACACAGTGTCTTTTATATCTAGTTTCAGGAAATTGTACTTATACATAGAAATAAACATACTTTCACCAAAAGATTGACAGTCATTTGAAATATATCATACCCGGTTTCAAAAAACATTGCTTCCATAACATACGGCTAAATCATCCTTTTTCAAACTATTCTTATGCCTAAAAATTGTAAAAGTCTGAATCAGCTCTTCAAATGAATTATCAAAACCCCTAAAAGGGAGCCTGACACCTAGCTTTCGCTACCTCATATGAGAGCAGCATGATGTAGAGACAGATATCCTGATTCCATAGATGTGTCTCTTACTTTAAGGTGTGCTTAAAGGTGTGCTACAGTTTTGATAAAATCACAATTTTCTCTGCTGCAGATCTATCATTTCTTTTAATGCTGAGCTGTGTATAACTCCACCCACATCACTGATTGACAGCTTTCTGTGTACACTGTGCAAGAGCAGAAAACTACCAATCAGTAGTGGGGGCGTGGTTGGATAACCTAGCAACAGGTTTGCTTGTCCTTTAGTGATAATCTGCTGCTGATAAAACAGTGATTTTATAAAAAACTACATTATGCAGCAAAGTAAGTGATATATTGCTGAAATCAGGGTCTCTGCTCCCAGACTAGGTAGCTAAAACATGGTGACTGATGCCCTTTAAGAATTTCCTTGATACTGCACTGATGATCTAATTATTGCAACTTCATCACTAATCATCTCGTATATGCTCCCTTTTTGAGAAATGCTGAAAACAAGATCTGTTAAGGGTTCCATGAGGCTTAAGGGTGAGATACTTTCCTTTAAATCACCTATAGACAGTGATAATCAATCCATTAAGGATAAGATAGAGAACTTTAATTCTTCTTCATCGTCGATCTCCAAGACCTAGAGGCAAGCCTTGACTAGCAGCCTTGCTTTTAAACGGTAAATCCAATAGACAACTTTAATCAGAATATTTACTTTCGCTGCCTCCATAAACTTCAGTGCGGTCTTTGACACAATGAGCAATTAATTAAATTTTAATAAGCTTCTCCCTCAGGTTTTAATGGAGTTCTGCAATGCAATAGTACCATCACAAGGACATAAATACCATAACTGTTTCTTTAATTACACAACTGCTCAAGATAAGTATTCCTTTTGAGGTCAGGGGTGACACTGTGATAGGAGAAATGTGAGCAATGTTTAGTAATTAGTTTAATTGATTAAACATTATCTTTGCAACAAAACCTATGTTTACAATGTCCTGTATTCCATTTACTTTCAGTAATTTGCAGAAAACCTTGGTATAATTCTGGTATAGTGAATGCCTAGTGAATGCCTCTCATTACATTAACAATATATACTATTTATATACATTTGAATATAGACTATTTATGGAGAGAATTAAAAGAAGGCACAGTGCACAAGATATTTGGCGATTTGAGCAGCTTCAACAGCATAAATATTTTAATTATGCACTGTTTGCACAAGACAATGTATTTTACTTGTGGGACTGGTCCCGCCAAAACCCCCCAAATTAATCCATTCTCTGACACAATAATGTAACTTTGCTGATGGAGTTCTGGACAGCGTCGGGCCGATAAAAGAGGGATCTCAAGGCGCTGAGTATTGCTTTTTTTAAATACATTTTTAGAATTAAACAATAAGCCTTACATTCCTACCATGGTAAGTTTTTTGGATGTTGTAGGTTTTCTGCACCATGTCTGCACCCATTAAGTAAAATAGGTAACTTGAATTTTTTCGAAAATACGATGCTTTAAAACCCACCAAAAAAACTGATCATGGGAAAGTAGCCTTAATCATTACTCACCAGATAATCACTTTAACCCCTTTCCTACATATGACGTACTATCCCGTCCTGGTGACCTGGGCCTTAAGTCTCAGTGACGGGATAGTACGTCATACGAGATCAGCTACGCTCACAGGGGGAGCGCGGCTGATCGCGGCCGGATGTCAGCTGATTGTCACAGCTGACACCCGGCACTATGTGCCAGGAGCAGTCACGGACCGCTCCCGGCACATTAACCCCCGGCACAATGTGATGAAACATGATCGCAGTGTTCCGGTGGCATAGTGAAGCATTGCGCAGGGAGGGGGCTTCCTGAGTGCTTCCCTGACACCCTCAGAACAATGCGATGTGATCGCGTTGTTCCGAGGACCTCCTCCCTGCAGGACCCCGGATCCAAGATGGCCACAGGGTCCTTGCGGGTCCTGCAGCGAGGCGGCTTCCTCAGTGCCTGCTGAGAGCAGGCACTGAGAAGCCTTCTGCACTGCCTGTCAGATCGCTGGTCTCACAAAGCACTCTGTAAACTGTCAGATCAGCGATCTGACATTATATAGTAATGTCCCACCATGGGACAATGTAAAAATGTGAAAAAAAAAAAAAAAAAACATGTGTAAAAATATTTTTAAAAAATCCCTAAGTAAAAAAAAAAATATTTCCCCAATAAACACATTATTATTATTATGTAAATAAAAAACAATAAAAGTACACATATTTAGCATTGCTGAGTCCATAACGACCCACTCTATAAAACTGTCCCACTAGTTAACCCCTTTAGTGAACCCTTAAAAAAAAAAGAAAAAACACAAGACAAAAAAACAATGCTTTATCATCATGCCACCGAACAAAAAGTGGAATAACACACAATAAAAAACACAGATGTAAATAAACATGGTACCGCTGAAAACGTCATCTTGTCTCGCAAAAAGGAGCTGCCATACAGCATTATCAGCGAAAAAATAAAAAAGTTATAGCTCACAGAATAAAGCGATGCAAAATAATTATTTTTTATGTAAAAAAATTTTTATTGTATGAAAGCACCAAAAAAGATACAAATGAGGTGTCGCTGTAATCATACTGACCCAAAGAATAAAACTACTTTATCAATTTTACCACACATGGAACGGTATAAACGCCCCCCCCCAAAAGAAATTCATGAATTGCTGGCTTTTGTTCATTTTAACTCCCAAAAATCGTAATAAAAAGCGATCAAAAAAGTTATGTGCCCAAAAATGGCACCAATAAAAACATCAACTTGTCCCGCAAAAAATAAGTCCTCACATGACTCTGTGGGCCAAAATATGGAAAAATTATAGCTCTCAAAATGTGGTGATGCAAAAACTATTTTTTGCAATAAAAAGCGTCTTTTAGCGTGTGACAGCTGCCAAACATATAAGCCTGGTACAAATAGTAAATCAAACCCCTTTTATCACCTCCTTAGTTAGGGAAAAATATTAAAATTTAATATAAATTATTTTATTTCCATTTTCCAGTTAGGGTTAGGGGTGTGTTAGTGTTAAGGGTGTGTTAAGGTTAGGTTTGTGGTTAGGGTTATGGTTAGGGTTGGGATTAGGGTTAGAGGTATGTTAGGGTTAGGTTTGTGGTTAGGGTTATGGTTAGGGTTGGGATTAGGGTTAGGGGTGTGTTGGGGTTAGGATTGGAGTTAGAATTGAGGGGTTTCCACGGTTTAGGCACATCAGGAGCTATCCAAACGTGACATGGCGTCTACTCTCAACTGCAGCCAATTCTTCGTTAAAAGGTCAAACGGAGCTCTGTCCCTTTTGAGATCTGCCATGTGCCCAAACAGTGGTTTACCCCCACATATGGGGTATTAGCGTACTCAGGACAAATTGCACAATAACGCTTGGGGTCCAATTTCTTCTGTTACTCTTGGGAAAATAAAAAATTGGCCGCAAAAATATCATTTTTGTGGAAAAAAATATTTTATTTTTATGGCTCTACTATATAAAATTCTGTGAAGCACTTGGGGGTTCAAAGTTCTCCCCACACATCTAGATAAGTTCCTTGAGGGGTCTAGTTTCCAAAATTGGGTCACTTGTGGGGGTTTCCATTGTTTAGGCTCATCAGGGGCTCTCCAAACGCGAAATGACGCCCACAGATCATTCCATCAAAGTCTGCATCCTAAAACGTCATTACTTCCCTTCCGAGCTCCAACATGTGCCTACACAGTAGTTTTCTCCCACATATGGGGTATCAGCGTACTCAGGACAAACTGTAAAACAACTTTTGGGGTCCAATTTCTCCTGTTACCCTTGGCAAAATAAAAAATTGAGGTCTGAAAGAACACGTTTGTGGAAAAAATATGATTTTTTTTATTTTCACGCTCAGGCGTTATAAACTTTTCTGAATCACTTGGGGGTTCAAAGTTCTTACCACACATCTAAATAAGTTCCTTGGGGGGTCTAATTTCCAAAATGGGGTCACTTGTGGGGGGTTTCCACTGTTTAAGCACATCAGGGGCTCTCCAAACGCTACATGATGCCCACAGACCATTCCATCAAAGTCTGCATTCGAAAATGTCACTACTTCTCTTCCGAGCCCCGACGTGTGCCCATACAGTAGTTTTCTTCCACATATGGGGTATCAGCGTACTAAGGACTAATTGGACAACAACTTTTGGGGTCCAATTTTTCCTGTTACCCTTGGGAAAATAAAAAATTGGGGACTAAAAGATCATGTTTGTGGAAAAAATATGATTTTTTTATTTTCATACTTTGGCGTTATAAACTTTAGTGAAACACCTCGGGGTTCAAAGTTCTCACCACACAGCTAGATAAGTACCTTGAGGGGTCTAGTTTCCAAAATGGTGTCATTTGTGGGGGGTTTCCACTGTTTAGGCATATCAGGGGCTTTCCAAATGCGACATGGCTTCCAATCTCGAAAAAGTCAAATGGCACTCCTTCCCTTCCGAGCTCTGCTGTGCACCCAGACAGTGGTTCCCCCCACATATGGGGTATCAGTGTACTCAGGACAAATTTGACAACAGCTTTTGTGGTCCAATTTCTCCTGTTACCCTTGGGAAAATAAAAAATGGGTGACTAAAAGATCATTTTTGTGGGTAAAAAATAGGATTTTTTATTTTCATGCTCGGGCATTATAAACTTGTGTGAAGCACTTTGGGGTTCAAGGTGCTTACCACAGATCTAGATAAGTTCCTTAGGGGGTCTAGTTTCCCAAATGGGGTCACTTGTGGGGGTTCCACTGTTTAGGCACATCAGGGGCTCTGCAAACTGAACATGACACCCATCAAAGTCTGCATTTCAAAACTTCATTACTTCCATTCCGAGCCCTGTCATGCTACCAAACAGTTTTCCCCCACCCATATGGGGTATCAGCGTACTCAGGACAAATTGGACAACAAATTTTGGGGTCCAATTTCCTTGGGAAAAATCAAAAAATGGGGGCTAAACAATCAGTTTTTTGAATTTTTTTTTCACACCCAGGCATTATAAACTTTAGTGAAACACTCGGGGTTTCAAAGTGCTCACAACAGATCTAGATATTTTCCTTAGGGGGTCCAGTTTCCAAAATAGTGTAACTTGTGGGGGAGTTTCCACTGTTTAGGCACATCACGCTCTCCAAACGCGACATGGCGTCCAATCTCGATTCCAGCCAAATTTGTTTTGAAATATTCAAATGGCGCTCCTTCCATAGCTCTGCCGTGCGCCCAGACAGTGGTTTTCTCCCATATATGGGGAATCGGCGTACTCAAGAGAAATTGCACAACAACTTTATCTGTCCATTTTCTCCTTTTACCCTTGTGAAAATAAAAAAATTGTTTGCAAAAGATCATTTTTGTGACTAAAAAGTTAAACGTTAATTTTTCTTTCCACGTTGCTTCAGCTCCTGTGAAGCATCTGAAGGGTTAATGAACTTCTTGAATGTGGTTTTGAGTACCTTGAGGGGTGCAGTTTTTAGAATGGTGTCACTTTTCGGTATTTTCTGCCATATAGACCCCTCAAAATGACTTCAAATGTGAGGTGGTCCCTAAAAAATGCTTTTGTAAATTTTGTTGTAAAAATGAGAAATCGCAGGTCAAATTTTAACCCTTATAACTTCCTAACAAAAAAAATTTTGGTTCCAAAATTGTGCTGATGTAAAGTAGACATGTGGCAAATGTTATTTAGTAACTATTTTGTGTGACATATTTCTCTGTTTTAAGGGAATAATAATTAAAAATTTGAAAATTGCTAAATTTAAAATTTTTTTGCCATATTTCCATTTTTTTCAAAAATAAACGCAAGTTATATCAAAGAAATTTTACCTCTAACATGAAGTACAATATGTCACAAGAAAGCATTCTCAGAATCGCGAAGATCCGTTGCAGCATTCCAGAGTTATAACCTCATAAAGAGACAGTGGTCAGAATTGTAAAAATTGGCCCGGGCATTAACGTGCAAACAACCCTCAGGAGTAAAGGGGTTAAAATACAACTCTAATTTAAACAATAAGGTTTCATTCCCACGATGAGCTGTTGGTGAGTTTTTGATGTTGCAAATTATCTGCACCTATTACGTAAATTAGGTTTCTTGAGTTTTTTCATTGCATTTTGTTGTGCATACTTTTTACATGCAATTGCGTTTTTGATGCTGCTTTTTTTATCACTCTTTGAAATGTTAAGTTTTAAACAAAATTGCTATGTTTTCGATAATTCCTGGTATTTGGGCTTGGACAAAACTTTACAGATATACAGTCATGGCCAAAAGTTTTGAGAATGACACAAATATTATATTTTCACATGATCTGCTGCCCTCTGGTTTTTATGTGTGTTTGACAGATGTTTTTATCACAGACAGAAATATAATTGCAAACATATGAGTAACAAAAGCTTATATTGACAATTAGAATGAGTTAATGCAGCAAGTCAATATTTGCAGTGTTGACCTTTCTTCTTCAGGACCTCTGCAGTTCTCCTGGCATGCTCTCAATAAACTTCTGGACAAATCCTGACTGATAGCAATCCATTCTTGCACAATCAATGCTTCATTTGTCAGAATTTTAGTTTTTGTTTGTCACCGTCTCTTGATGATTGACCACAAGTTCTCAATGGATTAAGATCTGGGGATTTCCAGGCCATGGACCCAAAATCTCTATGTTTGTTCCTGAGCCATTTAGTTATCACCTTGCTTTATGGCAAGTGCTCCATCATGCTGGAAAAGGCATTGTTGATCGCCAAACTGCTCTTGGAGGGTTGGGAGAAGATGCTCTTGGAGGACATTCTGGTACCATTCTTTATTCATGGCTGTGTTTTTAGGCAAGACTGTGAGAGAGCCAATTCCCTTGGCTGAGAAGCAACCCCACACATGAATGGTTTCAGGATGCTTAACAGTTGGCATGAGACAAGACTGGTGGTAGTGCTCACCTTGTCTTCTCCGAATGAGGCGTTTTCCTGATGTCCCAAACAATCGAAAAGGGGATTCACCAGAGAAAATAACTTTACCCCAGTCCTCAGCAGTCCACTGCCTGTACCTTTTGCAGAATATCAGTCTGTCCATGATGTTTTTTCTGGAGAGAAGTGGCTTCTTTGCTGCCCTCCTTGATACCAGGCCTTGCTCCAAGAGTCTCCGCCTCACAGTGCGTGCAGATGCACTCACACCTGCCAGCTGCCATTCCTGAGCAAGCTCTGCACTGCTAGTAGCCCGATCCCGCAGCTGAAACACTTTTAAGAGACGGTCCTGGCGCTTGCTGGTCTTTCTTGGGCACCCTGGAGCCTTTTTGGCAACAATGGAACCTCTCTCCTTGAAGTTCTTGATGATGCGATAGATTGTTGACTGAGGTGCAATCTTTCTAGCTGCGATACTCTTCCCTGTTAGGCCATTTTTGTGCATTGCAATGATGATTGCACGTGTTTCTTTAGAGATAACCATGGTTAACAGAAGAGAAACAATGATGCCAAGCACCAGCCTACTTTTAAAGTGTATAGTGGTGTCATTCTTACTTAATCATGACAGATTGATCTCCAGCCATGTCCTTATCAACACCCACACCTGTGTTAATGGAGCAATCACTGAAAAGAGGTTAGCTGGTCCTTTTAAGGCAGGGCTGCAATGATGTTGAAATGTGTTTTGCGGGATAAAGTTCATTTTCTAGCCAAATATTGACTTTGCAAGTAATTGCTGTTAAGCTGATCACTCTTTATAACATTCTGGAGTATATGCAAATTGCCATTAGAAAAAGTGAAGCAGTAGACTTTGTAAAAATTAATATTTGTGTCATTCTCAAAACTTTTGTCCATGACTGTAGTCGTTTAATTCAGCACTAAAGTCCAGAGCACATACTTAAAGGCGCTAGACACTCCAAATTATAATTTACAGAAATCCCAATCAGTGATATTTTGACACCTCAGGACATAGAGATATTCCAGCATAAGTCTCTTAAACATTAGATTTTATTAATACATATTTAAAGAACATACAAAAAATAAAAAAAAATGAAAAGGGAACTTAAAAACAGAGTAGGAATAAGCCTCCAACAGGGGATGTGTTTACATAAAAATAAGGCTGTATCTCCTAGCTGCTTCCATAGGCATATTGTTTTACCCCAGTAGTTTAACAGCGTTTGACATAACAGTCTTTCGTTCTAATAGGTAACATATAATCAGTATTAAATCATTATCAGAGCTTATAATTATTAACATATGACCAAATGCTTAATATGCATCTCATTTTGCCCTAATGATCTGCCAGCAACACAGTCTCTTACCCTTGTAACATATAATCAGTATCAGAACTTAGAGTGGTTGCTGCCACATTACACTAGCCACTAAGGAGACTTAAGGTCTCCAAAAATTCAATACAAACAGCACAAAAAAGGCAGCAAAACTCACCTACCCAGATCTCAGAACAAATGCACTACAGGGTGCAGCCAGTCCATAAAGCAAGATGTTAGCAGCACAGGTGCAAAATACCAGATTAAACAGCCACTCTCCACATACCCATTCAAGGAGGGGTTGACTGCTCAGTATACAATTGCACAATAGAGGCCCGAATAGGGTGCCATTCACACAAGGATACTGCACAGAGTCCGGTTCACAGCCTATTAATTACGCCCCTACTATTCGACTAGGCGGGCTGGCCAGTACACTCTCAATGCGCACCAGTGTGAACACCCCTTATGCGAGACCAAACGTGCCTGGGCTCGGCTGCACCCCGAAAAAGAAAGTGCAAAAAATTCAAAATAGTGGGGTATTAGTTAATATTTTGGCCAAAATACGTAAGCTTGTAACCTGCGCCAAAGGTCCCCACACTTACAAGTACCTACACTACACTACACTAGTGGCTAGTGTAGTGGCTAGTGTAGTGTAGTGTAGATCTCGGTCTCTGGTGCACGCCCTGAGTTTATTTCTCAGTGCGTGCACCTGGGGGCATGACGCCATCGCTGCTGCAATGTCCTGGGGCTCTATGATGCATGCGCTGCTTAGCAGCCTCCTATTGGTCTGATTTGACCATGTGACACATTGTGAGGAGGTACTTGAAGGTCCTTCTGCCACAGTGAGACTATCCCCTTGAGAAAGTGGCGTTTACCGCCACGAAACGTACGTCGGGGGCATCTCTTGGTGGCGATCTCCCTCCTGTGTAACTATTTACTGGTGAGCACTCCTATTTTCAGTCTTTCCCACTGTGGATTTACTGCACTAATCTATTAGGAGCTGTCTGCTTGTGCTTTAACCCATGCTAGCCATTACATAGGAAGCTATTTCTGCTTTGGAGGGCGATCTACTCCTATCATTTGTACCATTTCTGTCGTGTCTTTTGTATCTTATATTTAATACTGAACACGTTACTATGTTTCATGTGATTTTCTACAATTAAAGATAATTCGTTATTTTATCACCGATGACTCATTTTTCTCCGGTTTATATATTAGTCTCATAATAGCATAATAAATGTAACATGAAAAAAAACAAAATGAAAACTACAGTAATACTCATCTCATTGCTCACCATTCCCGGCACCACTGCTGCCTCTCCTGCCCCCCGTCCAGACCTCCATGACTCTTTTTTGCGCCATCACACTTTGCCTCCCCAGCCTCTTCACACTAGAACAAAAGTTGTGGCCATGACCAGGCCTGGAATGAACATGCTTGTCAACTGTAAAGCTTGCATTCCACTGATGGCCACAAAGAAAAGTGCCACTTTACAAGAACACTGTTTTTTTTGCACTCCAATAGCTCATCCTAATTCACAATTCTACCTGTTTTGGAAGTGGAAAAGGACCTCTTTACGTCCTGGGACCCTGGGTGGCTCCACAGGTTGCACCAATGTTAGTCTGCCTCTGATACATACTTAGATTACTTCAAGGCTGAGTGAATTGGGTAACAACCTTGGTTTGTCTTGGGCTTTGCCTGGCCTTGTCTCCATCAGCTACCGCTTTCATCTATCAATTCTTTACAATCATGGACTTAATGTTCCCATACTAGTTTAGCAATCCCACCAATTTTGGCAAAATCAGATAACAATATAAAATATCTGGGGGCTCTCAACTATGCTCCAACTGGAAATGATAAGGATTTGGTGGTTGAAATTCAATCATTTAGTTCTTTTGTTCAGCATGGAGATAAGTCACTGCCACTGTCTTAGTATTGGACTTTCATAGAGAATACAGGAATGCTCACCCATGGATTCTTGTGTATTGAGGAATCAAGAGAGAAAGATGTCAGGCAAAATACAGTTTGACTGACCGCCATCTAATGTGCATGGCCAGCCTTAGAGGGATGCAGTTAAGTGAGAAAGCAGAAGATATTTTAGTAGTTGGACTGTATTTTTGGTTACCGAACTGAAACATCAATCAAGTCTTTTTTGTCTCTTGTACTTTATCTCTCAATTGCTTTAAATTAGCTACATTTTTTTCTAAATTATAGCACAAAAATAAGTATTTTAACCAGCCATTCAAATGTTAACATGAGCAGTGGTAAATGTTCTAAAATTGACATTAACAAAGTGTTAATTATGCACTGCTATTCAACACATAGCTTTACTGTGAGCGCCAACGTGAAAGATCTATGTGTTACCGAGAGCGTCTCAAACAAACCAATCATAGATAAGTGAATAAAAAGGGCCCACTTCCTACCAATTAACAGCCTATTTTTTAAAACTGCATGATGGTCAATTACACTAATTTGAACATTGTGGAAATTTTCATTAATCTCCCACTTATCACCTTCCAGCTTGGGATTTAAGTCTTCTGCCGCCATCAATAATTCATTAAATATCAAAAACCAACCTGAAGCCAAGTAATAACAAATGTCAAACGACACATTAAAAAGATTCATAGTAAACTGAATGTGGCATTTTACAATGAGGTCTAATTCACTTTTTGTGGTCAGCATTATAAATTGATTTTTAGTAGTATTATACAATTGGCACCTTCAACTCGTTTAATAGGTCGTTAATGAAATGAAGACAAATTTCAAAGACTTAACAGCTGTAGAACACAACTTTCTGTTTAAATTGTGTTATACATTGTCTCCTTTATTTTATCAGAATAAGGTGGATAATGGATGTGTTTAACATTATGGAACATATTGAACTAAAATGAACTTGTGATGTCCCTACAGTTTTTGGCATCATAGAGAATTTGGGATGCCTATATTGCTCTTTCATATATCATAAAATGTTATGCCTATACCAGTGGCTAAAAATGAGCTGGCTGCAATTTTGCTGAACCATAAAGGGTAATTAAAGGATAAAAAAAACTAATACTCACCTTACCACTTACCTCTCCTGTCCCTATGTTTCTCACCGTCACTCGTTTGGTCCTTTATATACTATCACTGCTGCAAATGCTGAATCTCCAGGCCTCTTCACACTAGGCTGGGACTTCCAGCTCTGAGGACATTTCAGCGCACGCGTGTGCAAGGTCACGGCACACTATGTGATGTCATCACATCATGACATTATGACCTTGCTCCTGCTTGTGCAGAACTGTCCCAGACCTCAATTGTGCTGAAAATCTCTGCCTAGTGTGATAAGGGCCAGGATTTCAACACTTTTGGCAGTAATAAAATGTGAGGATCATATATCTGATGGTGAGGAGAGAAAGAGCCAGAGAGGTGAGCTCAAGGTGACTATATGCTTTTTTTTTCAACTGAGGTTTTGTCGTGACTCAGCTGATGGGTGACCCGAGACCTCCTTCCCTGTCCCTAAAACTAGGGGGCGCCATAGCTTACCCTATTACCTGGGATACTTCTGAAGGTGAAGATGCTGGGGCTGCTACCCTTGCCTTATCTCCAGAATCAGCCCTCCATCTGTTCCCTTCCCTCTCACCCAGGGAAGAAGGAAGCTTCCATGCACCGCAGTACACCAACCCAACAAACAAAGCAAGACAAACAAGGGGTAACTGAAAATGCCAGGCATACAAATATTCACTCATATATATCAGAGTAATGCGCTGGGGAGTGGAGAACTGGGAAAAACCAAAGTAAGAGGGCAGTAGGGAATAATCACACTTACAAACCCATGCAATAGTCACAGATAACTCCTCCAAACTCCATCTCATATAAGCAACAAAAACACTTCTCCTCCAAGCCATGCGGCATAAGATAGCTCTGGAATGTGTTTGACTCAACACTCAGATTATATAGTGGATAGGAGTGGCTAACCGAACTCAGCTGAGAGCTCAGACTCCCAGAGCTTCCAACACGGCAGATTAACCTCTGTTCTGTCAAAATAAATAAACACCCTTTAAAAAGAAGGTGAAGTGCTTCTTTTCAGTACAGGAGAAGGTATTTAACATTAATAAGGTGTATAATGGTGTATAAAGGTGAATAAGGTGGATAATGGATGTGTTTAACATTATGGAACATATTGAACTAAAATGAACTTGTGATGTCCCTACAGTTTTTGGCATCATAGAGAATTTGGGATGCCTATATTGCTCTTTCATATATCATAAAATGTTATGCCTATACCAGTGGCTAAAAAATGAGCTGGCTGCAATTTTGCTGAACCATAAAGGTCAAAAAATTGAAGTTCTTTGAAGGAAACTTACCTCATTTTTAGTCAGATAAAATGTTACCTTTATTATGACTAATATAAAGCAAGACAATCACACAATCACACAATTGTAGGACCATATTAGGCGGCACGGTTGGATGTTGTTTTTCTGTGTGATTGTCTTGTTTTATATTAGTCATAATAAAGGTTACATTTTATCTGATTAAAAATGATGTAAGGTTCCTTCATAGTACTTCAGTACAGGATGTAGGAGCAATCAGACGCTGCGGTCTCCTGGCTCCTCTCTGTTGCGGTAAGCCTGTGACGGGTTTACTATGCTCTGGCAGTGTGGAGACACCCACAGCATAATAATGGACATCTAATATGCGCAAACTTTCGAATTTTGCCTGTTCTGGTCACATCTATCAGTGGCATACATAGAGTAAATGAGGCACATTATATTTCTGTTTTTGTACGCAGGGCTCAATGGCCTTAATAATTTACTTAATTATTACTTGCTGACAATGCTGTTTCTAGTAGAGGGAGACTCCAGTATAGACTTTCCCTACTTAGTAGCAAAGTGTATGAAACCAAAAAAGAATACAGAGTACACGCTCAATATGGCCTCATAGCTCTCATATACTAGTTGGGATTCTGTCAGTCTGTCAGCAGGTTTTGCTAAGTAATTTGAGGACTGCATGAGATAGGGGCTGAAACACAGATTTCAGAGATGTGTCACTTTTTAGGCTGTGTGCTGTTGTTTCAATACAATAATGTTTTATTATCACCAGGAGATTATCACTGCCTGGACTACAACTTTAGCCTTGGTCCAACCAAGCCCCCTCCTCTGATAAGCTGATCACTGTCAATAAATTATGTACATAGAAAGCTGTGTTATGGGTGGGATTAGCTGTGCTGTGGGCGGGGGCAGCTTCCTGAGCTCTGCTTTGTGTCACAACTGCTGCACCCAGTTAAATAAGTAACACATTGTTGGAACCAGGTCTCTAAACATACATCATACTGCTCTCAAAGTAGCAAAAATCAGCTGACTGATTCCATTTAATGGTATATTCACCTTTGACCAATATCTCACTAATTGGCAAAAAATATAGGGAGCTCCATATGAACAATACATACTACTCTGGCATATATTTTACTATTTGGCTGAGATAAATTCAACAAAGTGGCATGTATATAGCAGGCATTGTGGCATATTTATCAAGCTAAATGAGCCAGAATGCCTTTGTGACTTGCACCATATTTATTGAATGTCTTAGACACTTTTTACAACTTGTCTGACACAGATGCGTGGCTTTGCTGTAAATTAAGAGCAGAGCAGAGTACTGCAGTGTGCAGGCGCCGGGAAAGGTCAGAGGGGTCCAGCGCCTGCGCACTGCAGTACTCTGCTCTGCCCTCACCAGGGCAGATCAGTGTGCCTGCACAGGAGCCGCGACTGGAAGCAAAGAGGAGGCCGGCTTTGCTAGAAGATGGGAGGCGCTGAACCGGACCGCGACGCCCATCGGACCGGACCGGACAGCGGACTGCCCCTGGGTGAGTATAATCTAACTCGTTTTTCTTCACTTTCAGGTGACATCGGGGGCTTAGCTACAGCATTACAGAATGCTGTAGCTAAGCCCCTGATGGCGGTGGTCGCATCTCATAGTCCAAAAATGGGGTGACAGACTCCCTTTAAATGTGCACCAAAATTGTGGTGCACATTTCTTGCACAAAGTAAGTCAAACAATGTGATGTAAAGTTCCATTTACTCTGCATGATTATAGTATACGGACATTCCCAGTTTCAAAATAATCATGCGCACTAAATAGGCTGCTGATCACCGGATGCACAAACCAAATATTCGGTTCTCAGATGAAAGTATCTTTTGATCTCCTTAAAAGATTATTGTTCTCGGCAGTGCATTCTTCTGTGTAAACAAGACTTGTGCTGCCGAGAACAATGGCAGTTGATGCACACAAAAAAATCTATTACTGATCTATCTATGTGTATCAGAAGCTTCCTGTGTAGAAAGGCTATTTAGCAATCAGCAAATGATTGGCAACTATGGTAAATTAATGGACCTTTAGATTAGATAGTCTCAAAGTTAGATTTGTCAAGCAACATGAACCACTATGTTGAATTTTGGTATTTTAATACTGTGTATTCTAAGATTGCACTTCTAAGTTTTGATAGATCTGCCCCATTGAATGAATGGCACAGGTGAAGAGTAGGCTGGACCTGACATTGTCCATTCACACTGTAGTATGGAAAATGCCATTATAATACGTGAATACAAGACAAATTAGCTGGAGATAGCATTGAGGTCCTTTCTTTGCAATGATGGAATATTGTGATTTGACTGGAGAGTATGATATCTATGCTTATCTTTATAAAGAGACTTGTTCACATCTCTTTTATGAAAATGAAATTCTGAACCTAATAGCAGATATCCCCCTGGTCTCTCTATGTTATGGAAATCCGGAAGCTATTCTGCTCCAGAAATCTTAACAGTACAGCATTTGTCTTTATAGTTGTAATATACAAAACTATCCATTCTATAGATTCCAAGTGCAGAAATTCTGATAATGTTAGACAGTTTAATGGGTTTTCAAGGTTAAATTTTGCTTTATGTTCCTCGGCTTTCCCATTTTGAAAACCACAACCACTGCTACGCTGCTGACCTGCACCGCTGCCTGCAGTGCTGCCCAATAGTTGGCTTTACTACATTGTAAGAGCACAATGAGGAGTTTTATTACAAGGAGGCACAGTGGGAGGCATCATTTCTATACGGGGCTGTAAACCTATAGGGAGATACAGTGGCACATTGTTATATATTTATAACTATAAGGAGGCACATAAGTTATTATTACTATGAGATGGTATGCATGTAAACCATTACTGTGTGGAGGTAGAGCGAGGGCATTATTACTGTGTACCCACAGAGGGGACAATGACAAGAAGGTTACTATTTCTGTGCAGGGGTCCTAGGGGCCTTATTACTGGTTTAGGCACTGATTATAGAGGAATGTGGTTTGTATATGAATGGGGGAATGTGAGGAGGTGCTGGACAAGGGATAAGCCAAAAATGTCTGTTTATTACATTTTACAGAGGCAAATTATGGATAGAGAGAAGAAATAGTCATGGTGGTCTGGGACGAAGGGAAAACGAAAGCAAAAGTCATTGTGGGTAACTCAAATCATTTAACTTTATCTTTTATTTGATAGACCTATAAATCAAAAGAATAGCAAATAACGGAATGTGTTGACTTAACCCATTCCCAACTAGGCCAATTTTTGTATTTTCATTTTTTCCTTACCCTCTCCCAATAGCTATAAATTTTTATTTTTCTGTCCACACAGACTTATGAGGGCTTGCTTTTTTGTGGGATGAGTTGTTCTTTCGAATGACACCTTTCATTTAACCACATAGTGTACTGGAAGATGGGAAAAAATATTTTGACATTGTTTTTTAGGAATTGAATGCACATTGTTTGGTAAAACTGACCTGGCAACATGATTCTCTTCATCAGTATGATTATAGCAATACCAAATTTGTCAAGTTTTTTTTATCGTTTGAGTGGTGACAAAATATTAGAATTTTCTAATAAATTTTTGGAAATTTGAATTAAGTATTATGTATTTCCTTTCCATACCCGGCAAAAAATGGCAGGATTACCCTGAATTCTTCTCATTCTTATGTTTACCTGTCTATAAACCTGCATTTGCCTCTAAATATAAAAGAATTTACCTTGACTATACAACTGCTATATCTCTGTGTGTTGTTTCCTCTGGGCCTCTCATATGTATTCATTTTTATTCAATTTTGCACCAAACTGTATTGCAAGGAGCTGATTTTGCTCACAATGTTATATACTTTGCCTTTTTCAAGCTGGTACATTATAATATCCCTGTGTACAGTTTATTCTTTGCTAGATCCTGACCATACTTATGCATACGGTTTCTTCACTTCTGAGGTACATTCATGAGTACAGTGTATTCATTGAAATCCAGCCAGGAACCAGGGCACCAGAAGTCCACCTTTTGGTTAATTTATTAGTGTGAAAAAATCACAACGTTTCAGCCGCATAGGGCCTTTATCATGCCAAAGAAAAAAAGAGATATGCATATCTTTCTTTTTTTAATGGCTTGATAAAGACCTTGCACGGCCAAAATGTTCTGATTTTTCTGAACTAATAAAGTCACCAAAGGGAGGACTTCTGGTGTCCTGGTTCCTGGATATTTCTGTATTGTCTCAACCTTGAGGAAGGCTGCACCAACTGTGCACGGAGAGCAGAGTGATGCAAGGAACTCTTCCAAGCATATGGTTTATTTATTGCTGGATGTGTGTATATACTTCTATATACGGTTTCTTCTCTGTTGAGTTTTACTTATGTGTATGGTTTATTTATTGCTGTATGCTTTATATACTTCTGTATATGGTTTCTTTGCTGTTGAGTTTTACTTATGTGTATGGTTTATTTATTGCTGTATGCTTTTATATGCTTCTATGTACGGTTTCTTCTCTGTTGAGTTTTACTTATGTGTATGGTTTATTTATTGTTGTATGCTTTTATATACTTCTGTATATGGTTTCTTTGCTGTTGAGTTTTACCTATGTATATGGTTTATTCATTGCTGTATGCTTTTTTTAGGACGGGATGGTTGGCACATCTTTCAATTGTAAGCCTCAAGCAGTAGAAAGGTAGAATCGGCCATGGCTGCACTATAGTCCCAGAGCAGTCAATGGGTGCTGCTTTATAGATCTCTACGACACCGATCCATATCACTGTTATATGCATGTGACTTTACACTTAGGTTTAAATTCCATGTTTCTCCACAAAAAGCTTGTAGATGTTAAATAACTTTTTAATTGCTTCTCTTCTCCAAATAATTTCCATGCTAATTACCAGTCAACATTTTATTTAAGTAATGTGTTGCCCTCGCACATAGGACTTTCAAATAACTCACTGACATTTGTAATTAATGAGAAGAAATGATTACAAATGTGATCACATTTAGGAAAAAAAAGACTAAATGTAATGTTTATTAAACAGATAAACATATTCATTGATGGCTGTTAACTCTTGACTCTTTCAGAATAATGTGCTACTGCAGTATTTGCAGAGCCCAAAGGTTATGTTGCTTGTTTTTCAGAATGAAGTCAATTTCTAAGTTCTTGCCTTTCCGTGCCAAAATTCAAGATTTATTGTGAACAAAATAATAAACAAATATTAAAATGTCTATGAATAAATAAATAGTTACGGTAATTGTAACAAATGTGACACTTCAACGTGTTATCTATTACCTTCACTCCTCATTAGTTAGATATTCAGTATTTAGCAAACCAGCTATCCACCACCAAAAAGTGTAGAAATACAATTAAAATCTGTGATCTGAGAGCTATGTGTCCACAATTTTTTTACTGACCTTCTTAAACAGTCGAAGAAATTGAAATGTTCAGATTATCGGTTATTACAGTGGTTCCTCCTCATTTTCATTTGTGCTTGACAGTTTTTGTCCTTATGTAGAAATAATTCTTACACTTCTGAAAGAATGTAACGAGACCAAGAGAGCGTGCAATAGGTCTTTTTTTTATTTTTCAAAATGTAAAATAGTTTGGTCTCTATATTGAAAAAAGTATAAAAACAATTTGCCTTTTAAAATATTGAAAACACGATATGCCAAGTGCACAGCAGATGAACGGGGATTTTGTTATATTTTTGTATATGAATTGTAGACTTTGCTTTTTTCTTCTTTTCTCCAATGGGATCTGGAGTGTCACAGCTACATTCTGCTCCATGATGTAATGTTGCATTCACCATACATATGTAATGTCATACATCATTCCAGCAGTAAACTCAAATTGGGATTTATGTTTCTGTAAAGTCCTTGCTAGAGTCAGAAAAGACCAGCCCCTAAATAGAGAGCAGAGGAACTTTTGAAATTCGAATTTGCAGACCACAAAATTAAATTTGCGGTGAATAGGTTAGCACAAATCTCAATACTGGAAGGATGGTAATTGCTCAGAAAATACTATTAGTGGAGAAAAGAGAGAGAGATTCCCACTGACCATAAGAGCTTACACACTAGAGAAGAGAGATAGAGGAACCTGCTAATGACAAGAATTTGCAGTCTATAGAAGAAAAAGAGAGGACCTAACTGACCATAAGAGCTTACACACTACAGTAGAGCGACTTACCCAGTGACTCTAGGAATGAAAAATTACTCTGTCATACAAACTATGCTCCCCTGGGAACCCCTGTTCTGTGATGGTCCAGGTACTGATCACCACTCTACAAGGTACGATAATCCGTAAGATGCCATAGCTGCAGGTCATTATGGGGAGGTCCGCACAGCAACGCAAAATGAAATTAGCCTGTTCCCCACAAAAAATAATAATAACACAAATTGTGCACAGTGATAACTCTCTGAATACAGATAATGTAACATCACAAACAACAGTGATAATTATCTGTGAGTGGTATTATTGAAAAGTGGAAAAGTTTAGGGACCTTGGAATTGTAGACACAATGTTGCAGACTACACAAAGTTAGAGATCAGGGTTGACAAGTGTTGAGTCGCATAGTATGTAAAAGTCGCTATAGCTGTACTGATTGAATTACAGAGTTCCATACTGCATCTGGCTTTAACATTAGCACAAAACCGGTATCATAGAATTGGTTTTCATGGCCAAGCAGCTGCAACTAAGGGTGCTTATACATTGTGTTCTGTGTCCCCATAGTGGCATATGTACGAAATCCCCGGCAAAAGTGGGTCTGTATGCATGCGCCAATGGGGCCATAAGACTATAATGGTGACGGCAGATCAAACGTGCGCTTTTTTCAGGTGTGTACATGGTAGACTGTGTATGAGTGTCCACCTCCTGTAGGTACTGTGTGCTGTGTTGTGTACAAATATGTGATTCTTCAGATTTTGTATTAGTCTTTGCCTGATGAAGAGACCTGAGTAGTCTCGAAAGCTTGCAGTTTGTTACCATCTTTTCAGTTAGCCATTAAAAGGTATCAACCACTGAGGACTCTCAATTCTAAATATTTTTCCACCTCTTGTAGGTATACACTCCCCAAAAAATTGCATGACAGAGCTCACGTTCACTCTGCCATCCCCTTTAAAGTTCATAGAAAAGGTAGACTAAGGGAGACATGTCACTCCGAGAATCACTTTCGAGGGGTGCACAGAAAAGGGTACCAATCCCAATAACATATCGAAGAAAAATTCAGCACTCCCTTTTCAGGCAAAAAATAAACTCTTTATTCACAGTGTAGGAATCCACAAGGTTTATACTAATGTAACGTTTCGGTGCCAATCTGGACCTTCTTCAGACTAAATAGGCAAAAATAAAAGAAAAATCAAGGTACATAGTCAGTCAATGTTAACTGGTTACATACACATAACATCATGAGAATTAAAACAAAAAACAAAAAGAGGCAGAAAAAGTGGGTGATAAACCCAGACCAAGATGCAACATAATTTTTAGGGAGAAAAATTACTTACTCAAAGGAGAGAATAAACAAATCTTTGTTTGCATAATACAAAATAAGGAAATATGACTAATCTGGAATTCAGTATTTTACAATGTACAGTCATGGCCAAAAGTTTTGAGAATGACACAAATATTAATTTTACAAAGTCTACTGCTTCACTTTTTCTAATGGCAATTTGCATATACTCCAGAATGTTATAAAGAGTGATCAGCTTAACAGCAATTACTTGCAAAGTCAATATTTGGCTAGAAAATGAACTTTATCCCCCAAAACACATTTCAACATCATTGCAGCCCTGCCTTAAAAGGACCAGCTAACCTCTTTTCAGTGATTGCTCCATTAACACAGGTGTGGGTGTTGATGAGGACATGGCTGGAGATCAATCTGTCATGATTAAGTAAGAATGACACCACTGGACACTTTAAATGGAGGCTGGTGCTTGGCATCATTGTTTCTCTTCTGTTAACCATGGTTATCTCTAAAGAAACACGTGCAGTCATCATTGCAATGCACAAAAATGGCCTAACAGGGAAGAGTATCACAGCTAGAAAGATTGCACCTCAGTCAACAATCTATCGCATCATCAAGAACTTCAAGGAACGAGGTTCCATTGTTGCCAAAAAGGCTGCACGGCGCCCAAGAAAGACCAGCAAGCGCCAGGACCGTCTCTTAAAAGTGTTTCAGCTGCGGGATCGGGCTACCAGCAGTTCAGAGCTTGCTCAGGAATGGCAGCAGGAAGGTGTGAGTGCATCTGCACGCACTGTGAGGCGGAGACTCTTGGAGCAAGGCCTGGTCTCAAGGAGGGCAGCAAAGAAGCCACTTCTCTCCAGAAAAAACATCATGGACAGACTGATATTCTGCAAAAGGTACAGGCAGTGGACTGCTGAGGACTGGGGTAAAGTTATTTTCTCTGATGAATCCCCTTTTCGATTGTTTGGGACATCAGGAAAACGCCTCATTCGGAGAAGACAAGGTGAGCGCTACCACTAGTCTTGTCTCATGCCAACTGTTAAGCATCCTGAAACCATTCATGTGTGGGGTTGCTTCTCAGCCAATGGAATCGGCTCTCTCACAGTCTTGCCTAAAAACACAGCCATGAATAAAGAATGGTACCAGAATGTCCTCCAAGAGCAACTTCTCCCAACCCTCCAAGAGCAGTTTGGCGATCAACAATGCCTTTTCCAGCATGATGGAGCACCTTGCCATAAAGCAAAGGTGATAACTAAATGGCTCAGGGAACAAAACATAGAGATTTTGGGTCCATGGCCTGGAAACTCCCCAGATCTTAATCCCATTGAGAACTTGTGGTCAATCATCAAGAGACGGGTGGACAAACAAAAACCTAAAAATTCTGACAAAATGAAAGCATTGATTGTGCAAGAATGGATTGCTATCAGTCAGGATTTGGTCCAGAAGTTGATTGAGAGCATGCCAGGGAGAATTGCTGAGGTCCTGAAGAAGAAGGGTCAACACTGCAAATATTGACTTGCTGCATTAACTCATTCTAACTGTCAATATAAGCTTTTGTTACTCATATGTTTGCAATTATATTTCTATCTGTGATAAAAACATCTGTCAAAAACACATAAAAACCAGAGGGCAGCAGATCATGTGAAAATATAATATTGTGTCATTCTCAAAACTTTTGGCCATGACTGTACATAGAAAATTGAGACTTATTCCATGGCCAAAATGAACAACGTTCAAAGGAGACATAGCAATAGAGGAGTATGGAAAAAAAATAAAATTATAAAAAAATAAAAAGAATGTCTCATATTAAATGTGAAAAAAAAGTGCATCGGCACATATCAGAAGTGCAGGTTTGCGTAGCAGCACGTGGCCAATAAGTTGTAATAATTAAAACAAAAAAGGAAAAATCAAAATAGAAAAATCAAAATAAGAAAAATCGAAATAAGAAAGTCTCATGCCTCTTACCCATATACATTTTCAAAAATGCCCTGTGTGTCCCCTCATGTAGAGAAAAGGTGAAGCCACCTATAATAGCACTATAGTGAGAAAATGACGGTGTTAGTACCAGGATAAGAGGAGCACTGCAGTCCATGGCCCTGTCAGCGCATGCGTCCGGACATTAACAAAATGCAAAGTGAGTGAGCAAGACTAATCTAAATCAAATCAATAAATGGGGTGACCAACTTTTGCTTCTATTAGAGATGAGTGATTCAATATCAAAGTAATTAAATCCACCATAAATTTGCCCAATCTCTAATGAATCCGAAGTTTTGGGAAATAATTTGGGCAAATCCAGCATTTGTTAGCCAATTGGATTCAAAGGGACAATAAGGAGTTAAAAATAAACTCAAGTTCACTTCTCCCTATCCCTGCCTATACTTATTCTTCTCCTTCCTTTGGGAAAACAATTGCATGTCAATGATATGTGTGATGTCCCACATGACTGCATGGTGTCCAACGCATGTCATTAATGTGCATCGTGTCGGACATAACTGTATAGGTCCTAATTTTTAGTGGTACCCTCTGGAAAACCTGAAGGCAGGGGGAGACCGAAGAGCAGGCTATGGGAGGACTGCGTGAAGGCAGTGTTGGAGGGACAAGTATGAGGAAGGCAGAGCAGAGTGTGTATAAAAATGTATATTTCTCCAACCCAAAATTGAGTAAGTTTTCTAAAGTTACATTTTGTAAGATTTGCTTAGCTCTAATCTTGGTACTGGAATTTTGGCCGTACTATACTTTTATCTTGCACAGTGTATTAAGTGAATAGTAATAATACTAATAATAATAAGCATACATCAAAGTAAAAAAAAATGGTATATTGGAAATTATTATGTTTGTAATAAAAACGAGCAAATATACCTATTTTTGCATGTTAAATGGTAGCACTTCTAGCACACATACTATTACAACAGATAATGGTGATACTTGCCAAACTTCCTATGGAATGTTGTGGCTGCTGTGACCCAATATATAAAGCAATGACACAATGGAAATTCTCACCTTCAGAGGAAGGATAATGCACCATGATGGCAAAGTTTTGACATTCAGTCATTATATCTGTGTTCACTCTTCCAGCAGAATGAACGTTGGTGAAATGCTCTTTCTTTTAAGTGACTGTAACTTTGTCAAGTACATAATGTTAACATTTGCACACATGCTAAAAATAATCTAATCACGTTCTTAGCGCAAATAAATATTCAATCATTATAAATCAAATCATGCTCTTAATTGACTTTATAATTCGAAGTATTAACCTAATTACTTTGTGTAGTAAAATGTTATGCTTTCACTACTGAAAATGAAAAGAAAACACCCTTCACATGGTTGATGAGGGCAGTTCTACACAATATGTCTTGTCGCAGAATGCAACACTTTCTTTTAGGGCATCACGCAAGTGCTTTTTCTATTTTACCACTGGAATATTGGCACTGATTTAAGTTCCCTACCCCTAGTACTATACTTACGAGCTGCCATCTTCACCACCTGTCAGATCAATCCAATGTTTGCTGGGTGAGTCGGAAGTCACAATTTAATGTAAGTCATTGAGATCCAGAACAAGGCTCTGATAGGCTTACACTGAGAGCTTGTGACCATTACCTCTGAGTTACGGCACACCTCCTTTTCCCCAGTGCCACTTCCTCCAGCTTTACTAACAGCATCAATGCTGATTGACTTCAGGCAAAGAAGCCATCAGTGAAGCAGGATAAGGCGGCACTAAGCACGAAGTAGGGCTAAAGTGATAGAGGCTTCAGGTCTACAGCCTTATTTGCATATTGATTAAAGTGCTGATTTCTCAGGAATGGATGCACAGACTGTCTATATATAGGTATTACTGGAATTGTCTTTAAAACAGCTAAATGCACAAATAAATAGTTTGGGGTGTGAAATCCTACTGTCAAATTTGTTTGAAGTAGCTCAACGCAACTGCTATTCCAAGTGATTTTTTTCCAAATTAAAACCAAAATGCTAATTTTATTGATTAATGCATTCTAACTGCATAATTATTCAACCCCTTCATGATAAGCCTATTTAGTAAGTAGATCATCCTTTGGCTGTAATAACCTGCTGCAAATGTGATGCACAGTCATACACCAGTTTCAGATGGCGTTACTGAGAAATATCAGTCCATTTGTTATTGGCAATGGACTGCAGCTTATTAATTTTTTTTTTGTTCTCCAACCACCGTCTAAATATGCCATCAAAGATTTTATATGGGATTCAGAATGCTGACAGCCACTCCAGAATGTTATAGGAATTCTTAAGAAACATAGTATTGATAGGCTTTGAGGTATGCTTGTATTACTCTCCTGATGTAGACTCTATTGAAGCCAAAACTTCAGCTTCTTCACAAAAATAAAGAGGTTTTCTCCTTGTATTATCTGGTATTTTATTAAATTCATCTTGCCCTACACCTGCTACAGGTTTCCTGGGCCAGAGAAACAAAGCAGCCCTAAAGGGTCACAGAGCCACCACTATGCATCACTATATGCAGGGTGTTCCTTTCAGTGTATGCTTCATTCTTCCTCCTCAAGACACGTTGCTAATCTATAGTCCCCAAAAGTTCCAGTTTTGTGTTATTGCTCCACAGAACAGAATTACACAACTTTTTTGGTCTATTTACATGGTCCTGAACATATAGGAACAAACTTTTCCTCTGAATTTAGTTTAGTAGAAGTGTATGATATAGAGTTTGGGCATGGAGACCGTCAGTGTTTTGCATATGCCTTACTGCATAAACTGAAAGATAAATGCCTGCAAACATTAAATGCAAGTCTTGTAGTCACTCAAATGTTTCTGAACACCTCCCTTCTTAAGCAGCTCACTGCTGTGTGATCCTGTGCATAGCAAGTGGTGATACAGACAGAAAAGAGGGATGAGAGCACACCAGCACTAACACTGTGTATCTGCAAAGGGCTCCTCCATTGTCAGTATGGACCTGCAAGGCCAGTGGCTCAAGGGAGTTCTGTCAATCATGCTGAGGAGAGGTGTGAGGCATGTTGATTGAGGAGGCAGAATGGTACACTCAGCTCTTGGCCAATGGTGCACTAAAGGATTCCTAATTTACATATGAAATAAAACAATTGTTTTTTTACAATTAAAGAAGCAAAATCTACACTACAGATATGAGTTTTATGTAGGACTGTCTAGTTTGAGAACTATTCTTCCAACTATATTTCTAGAAATATCCAATGGCTTTGTTATCTTTTTGTATCCTTTTCCTTTTTTATGTAAGGCAATCAATGCTTGTTTTAACTTTTTGGACCACTCTCATAATTCACCCATATTTCTAACTTGAAATCAAACATTACAATGGACAAACCCCTAACCAGTCCAGGTATTTGATGTGTTTTGTCTCATGATTGGCTAGACTCTTGATTACTAACGTAATGTGTATTTTAGACAACACCTGATTTTCAAATGTGTGCTTTTATGTGGTACTCTATTCAGAGGGGTAGAAAAAATTTGAGGCCGCAATAATCACTTGAAGTGACTTTGCTCTATGCTGAGTCATATAAATTGTTTTGTTTGATGGTGTATTATAAACAGCAAAAAGATTAGACATTTTTCTAACCTAATTTGCAATTGGGGTTGAATAATTTGATCGAACTGTAGCAATTTCCAGAAAATGACCAAATGTATGCCTTGAATAATTACCCACTTTTACTGTATATAACTGACAACAAAGTTGACCACTACGATGTCAAGGGACATGTTAAAGAAATCAAAAACTGACCAGTTCCTTGAATCAAAAACTTCTGTATAAATCATTATCGTTCCACTAATCAATTTTTACATATACATTCCCCATTAAAAGCTACCTCATGGGACATCTTTACCTGTAATTTATGTAATTAGAACGCGTGTTCTCAATGTACTAGCAATGCCCAAGGTTTAACTCCTAAAGAATTCAGAAATAGTTGGCTTGCTAAAACCTTTCATTGCCAGACATTTCAGAACATTTAGCTCTATTAGTAGTTAGGACAATTTTCTCACTTATGACATGCAAAAATAAATTCTGAAACTAAAAATAAAGAAATGTAATTCACAGCCATATGGTCTTTGTAAATTATCACATTATGCATAGGTATTTTACATATTAAAAATGTGCCAATAATGCCGATTATGCCTATGTAAAGATATTACTACAAAATTACCAAATATGAATAGTAGACCAAAACTATAACTTTAAGCAGTGAACTTGTAAAAAGGTAAAACCTAATAGACAGTGCACACCTTAAAAGTGATTGTGTAATCTGACATCAGAAAGCTCCTAAAAGTAGATAGTCTGAAGCATGTAAGGTTGTAATTACTTTGGCAAATTTGCTTAGGATTGTTCTAGATAATCTGTTACAGTAATTCCATGAAAATTGCTGTGGATTTGAAAATCTGCAGTTCATTCATTATTACATAAGTTCTGTATATGTTTCTGAGCATGTGAATGGAGTAAAATAATCTTTTTCACCTGCATTGCCAGTGGATTTTTATCTTATTTTGACAGGATTTATTTAGAGAAAATGACCTAAAGCTAAAACCTAGTACCTGGAGTCGTTATAATACATATCAAGAAGGTTAAAGTAGCAATTAAGTGCTTTATTTTAATTCATCCTGACATTAGGACATTATACTGTATAGTTACTTTATTTAGGCTTTTCTTTGAATGAGGGTATGCTTCTCTTGAGTCATGTCCACATGATCACATAGTGACACCTTGGGAATTACACGTCTTTAGGTTTCCTCAAGGGGTTTCTATCTCATTCACTAGAACTTGATTGTACGATGAGATTACATTTACTGTATCATTTAAGTTCTCCAGAGGAGAAGGATGCACATAGATATCTAATTTCACCCAGTAATCTTGCTACCTGTCTGTGGAGGACTTCTCCTGCTTGTCTTCAGTACTTCACCTGTTTGCTTGTAGGTTCCATGGTATTCAGACATTCTTTTCACTCCGGAGATCTATCTGCTACCTTTCCTTTGTCTTCTATGACCTTTGCTGTGTGTATGGTGGATTTCAAGATGTTTCCTAACTGTCCACAGCTTCCATGATATTTAGACTTTTTTTGTTATTCTGGAGTTTTGTCTGCTACCTTTCTCTGGTCTACAGGACCCCTTTAAGACTTTCAGGCTGCCTCTACATGTCCACCTGTGGCTTCCAGGATGTCTCCTGTACGCTTGAGGCTTCCAGAAACTTTTCAAGACTTTCAGTTTGCCTCTATGTGTCCTCCTATGGCCTCCGGGATGGGACATCTCCTGACCTCTTTTGGTTTTCAGGACCCCTATGGCACTTTCAATTTGCCTCTAAGTGTTACCTGTGGCTTCCTTAACATCTACTGTCTGCTTGCAGCTTCCAGAACCGTTTCAATACTTTCAGTTTTCCTCCAGTAGCTTTGCTATATTTCCTGTATGCAACACCCGCCTGCTGCACTGAGGCAGGCACCTATCTTAAATAGTTAATGCATATTCTTACAATATTCAACATCATATGGTCCAGTTAGTAAATAAAGCAAGCATCCCAGAAGTGGACACAGACAGAAGAGGCCACTGTACAAGACTTTTATATGGGCCATTTGCAGTCCAATAGCTCACCGTGATGTTCAAATTCATCTTCTTTGGAGGTAGGAATGAAGTACTTTAACCTCTTGGGCCCCAGTGCGGATATACAGGTTGCACCAAGAGTATGTACGCTCCTGAAGCTTTCTAAAGTCTGGGCATAAAAAACCTTCTTCCATACACCACTGTACTGTAAAAAGAGATAGTGCTCCATAGAAATAGGAAACATACTGTGAAGGAATAAAGGTAAATGGTGCTGTATGGGTATAGAAAGAGGCGTAACTGCTGAAAGAAGAGATAAATTGGTGAAATGAGGGAAAATTGGTGCTAAAGAGGCACATGATGCTCTGAGGAAAAAGTAGTGCTGCAGTACAAGAGGTGATATCATACTATAATGGAGATTAGTGGTGCTGTAAATACATTTTGGTGACATTCCTGTGTAGGGTAGTGTTACTGAAAGGCTGTTAATGGCAATATTGTAGCCACTAACAGTCTCTTAATTCACAGAGTTGTCTCCATTTTTCAAGTACAAATCCCAAAGGGGAGTTTATTGGGTAGGACAAAGCCATTTCTGTAATGGTCAGGGGCATTCTCTGATGGGATTCAGAGTATTTAAATGGCCCCGTACTGCCAACTCTGAGGTTGGTAAGAATATTGGGGAGAGTGATGAAGTATAGAAAAGGGGAAAATGGAGCTGTGAAATGGAACAGTGTATTGTAAACGTAAAGAAGAAGGAAGGTGCTATGGGAAAAGAGTGATGCTGCAGGGAAGATGTAGTACTTCAGGAGTGAAGAAGCAGAAGATGTGATATTGCAGCATAGGTTAGGAGGGGATTTTATGATGTTACAAAGGGAAAGTGAAAATATCATGAGAACTGGAGGTGTTGGACACCTGATTCGCAATTTGCATGGGCGAGTGCTTGCTTTATGCAGGCTGCGTGGACTAGTCAGATATGCTATCTCCAAAGTTATGTATATAAACCAACTTAAGGCCCTGTCACACATAGCGTCACACCAGCGATCCCGACAGCGATATGCACTTGTCAGGATCGCTGGTGTGCCACTACATGATCGCTGGTGAGTTGCCAAACAGGCAGCTCAGGCAGCGATTAGGACAGCGACACTGCGGGTAACGTCGCTTAGTTACCCGCAGTGTACGTTGGATACCAGCCCGCTGGTGCAGGGAGCTGGTAACCAAGGTACACATCGGGTTTTCAGGCGCTGCGCAGCACCTGGAAACCCGATGTGTACCTTGGTTACCAGCTCCCCTGCAGCAGCACGCTGGTATCCAACGTACACATTGGGTTTCCAGGCGCCGCCCGGCGCCAGGAAACCCGATGTGTACCTTGGTAACCAGCTGATCGCTGGTCTCCTGCCTGCCACACGCAGCGATGCGTGCTGGCCAGCAGGAGACCAATGATCAAAAAATTGTCCAGGACATTCAGTGACGATCAGCAATACCCGGCAGGGGGGCTGATCGTCGCTGAATGTCACACACAGCGATATCGCTGGGGAGATCGCTGTGGCGTCACAAAACTAGTGACTCAGCAGTGATTTCGCTAGTGAGATCGCTGTGTGTGATGGGGGCTTTAGACCGGCTTAATAGGGAATAGGTGAATCCCCTGGTGGGCCCCTTTGCATCATGGGGCCCCCCCATCCTTCTACATGAGCAATAGTTGGCATATTACATTTGATTCTCTATGTCCAGACAAAAGCAGCATCTCATTATTCATCTAATAAACTGTCTAATTTATTCTTAAATTTGTTAATGCAGGTATTTCAATTGTTGCATGTAGCTGATCTGTGAGCCCCTAGAATCAATGCTACTTGTGGATCCCTGGCATTCCAGTCCACTGCTTTACATAAGTGATAAAGAACCTAGTCTCTAGATGTCTAGACAAGTCTGCAATTTTACACCTGGTCTTGTTTATCCTAGTAAGCAGATTTTATTCATTTGACATAAGCACAATTTTATTTGTATCCAATATAACCAATTATTTTATGTTTCATTTATTTTAATTTACCATTTTTTAATTATTTTATGACTTGCATAGTTGTATTAATCAAAGTTTGTTTGGCTCTCTATTCTTAAACTTGGTGTAATCGTTTAATGTATTCATTATTTTTTATCTTTTGTTTAAGGGATAGGGAGAGGTGGGTATGTGTGTGCATAAGGCGTCACCTATCTTAAGGCGAGCCCTGTTTATCTTACCAGGTCTGGTAACTCTCCAAGCCCAACCATGTAAGCCATTGATTTCCACATATTATGCAGTGGTGTGCACAAATAATTATAAATAACACCTTCATTACAAGGACAATTTCCATTTTTGCCTCCCCGTCTTCACAGAGCCACAGCTCTTTTAATTTTTTGTCCACATAGACATATGAGGGCTTTTTGTTTTTGGGACGAGTTGTACTTTTGAATGACAGAATTTATTTTCCACACAGTGTATTAAAAATGGGAAAAAAAATTCCAAGTTGGCAGAAATTATGAGAAAAAAATGTAATTCTGACATTGTGGTTTTGGGAATTGCTTTTATGGTGTACATTTTGTTGTAAAAATGACCTTGCAATATGATCCTTCGATGAGAAGTGCAATTATGGTGATTCCAAACATGTCCAGTTCTTTTATTTTAGTGGAAAAATAATTTAGAAGTTTGCAAAAAAGAATTTTGGGGTTGTATGTCATAGAATCATAGAATCATAGAATGGTAGAGTTGGAAGGGACCTCCTGGGCCTTCTGGTCCAACCCCCTGCTCAAAGCAGGATTCTCTAAATCATCCCAGACAGATGTCTATCCAGCCTCTGTTTGAAGACTCCCATTGAAGGAGAACTCACCACCTCTTGTGGCAGCCTGTTCCACTCATTGATCACCCTAACTGTCAAAAAGTTTTTTCTAATATCTAATCTGTGTCTCCTCCCATTCAGTTTCATCCCATTGCTTCTAGTCTTTCCTTGTGCAAATGAGAATAAAGATGATCCTTCTACAATGTGACAGCCCTTGAGATATTTGTAGACAGCTATTAAGTCTCCTCTCAGTCTTCTTTTTTGCAAGCTAAACATTCCCAAATCCTGCAACCGTTCCTCATAGGACATGGTTTGCAGACCGGTCACCATTCTGGTGGCTCTTCTCTGAACTTGCTCCAGTTTGTTGATGTCTTTTTTAAAATGTGGTGCCCAAAACTGGACACAGTATTCCAGATGAGGTCTGACCAAAGAGGAGTAGAGGGCAATAATGACCTCACGTGATCTAGACTGTATGCTTCTGTTGATACATCCTAGAATTGCATTTGCCTTTTTTGCTGCTGCATCACACTGTTGACTCATGTTAAGTCTGTGATCAATTAGTATACCCAAGTCTTTTTCACATGTGCTGTTACTTAGCCCTATTCCTCCCATTTTGTATATGCTTTTTTCATTTTTATTGCCCAGATGTAGTACTTTGCATTTTTCCCTGTTAAAATCCATTCTGTTAGTTGCTGCCCACTGCTCCAGTTTATGTATATCTTTTTGAATCCTCTCTCTCTCTTCTCTAGTATTAGCTACCCCTCCTAGCTTTGTGTCATCAGCAAATTTGATCAGTTTACCCTCAATTCCTTCATCTAAATCATTGATAAAGATGTTGAACAATACAGGGCCCAAAACAGAGCCTTGTGGTACCCCACTTGAGACATTCTTCCAACTGGATGTGCAGCCATTTACAACCACTCTTTGGGTCCGATCACTAAGCCAGTTATGAATCCACCTAACAGTTGCCTTGTCCATTCCATACTTAGTCATTTTTTCAATAAGGATTGTGTGAGATACTTTGTCAAATGCTTTGCTGAAGTCAAGATATACTATATCTACAGCATTTCCCTGATCCACCCAGTCAGTGATTCTGTCATAGAAGGAAATTAAGTTAGTCTGACATGACTTATTAGTTACAAACCCATGCTGACTCTGTTTAATCACTTCATTCTTATCCAGGTACTTGCATACATGTTCTTTAATAATTTGTTCAAAGATCTTTCCTGGTATAGAAGTCAGACTCACCGGCCTGTAGTTCCCTGGGTCCACCTTCTTCCCCATTTTTGAAGATAGGAACAACATTTGCTCTTCTCCAGTCTTCTGGGACTTCTCCTGTTCTCCAAGAATTTTCAAAGATTATGGACAGTGGTTCAAGAATTTCTTCTGCTATCTCCTTCAGTACCCTGGGGTGTAATTCATCTGGACCTGGAGACTTGAATTCATTTATGTTAGCTAAGTGTTTCCTCACTGTCTTTCTGTTTATAGATATCCTGGATTCTTCTATTCCTTTAATAGGACAGTGAAGATCAGTTGATGTTACATTTCCTTTCTGAGAGAAAACAGATGCAAAATAGGAATTTAAAAGTTCAGCCTTCTCAACATCCTGACTTACCATTTCATCATTTTCATCCTGTAAAAATCCTATAGCATCTTTGACTTTTCTTTTACTTTTGACGTATCCCCAAAATCCTTTTTTGTTGCTTTTGACGTCACTTGCAAGCCTTAATTCATTGTCAGCTTTAGATAATCTGATTTGTGCCCTGCAGGTTCTGCAGACGGCATTATATTCTTCTTTAGATATGCCTCCCTCTCTCCATTTGATAAACATTTCTTTCTTCCTTTTTAGCATGTGTTTAAGTTCTATGTTCATCCATCCTGGTTTCCTTAAATGCTTCCCATTCTTCCCTCTTTTCGGAATTGTTAACGATTGTGCTTTGAGAATCTCATTTTTCAAGATTTTCCATCCTTCCTGGATATTTTTGTCCTTAAGGATATCCAGCCATTGGATCCCTCCAATTCTCTTTCTGAGTTCCTTAAAATCTGCCTTTCTGAAATCTAACCTTGACGTCTGAGTCTTCACAGGTCTTCCTCCTCTTGTTATCCAAAATTCTAAAATAGCATGGTCACTACCTCCTAGAGTCCCAGCCACTCTTACCTCCTCCACCATTTCCTCCCTGTTTATGAGGATTAGATCCAAGGTAGCAGATCCCCTTGTTTTCTCCATTACCTTTTGGAAGATAAAGTTGTCAGCAAGAGAGGATAAGAATTTCCTTGACCTGTTAGTTTTGCCTGAGAGAGATTCCCAACAAATGTCTGGATAGTTGAAATCTCCCATGACCACTATGTCATATTTTTTGGAGAACTTGGCCATTTGATGCATAAAGAGTTCATCCATATCTTCAGCTTGCACAGGCGGCCTGTAGTAAATGCCTACAATGGTGTCCTTTCCATTGTTCTGTCCTTGTATTCTTACCCAAACAGTTTCCACAGAACTCCCAGTCTCTGAAGCGTCAATCTCTGTGCAGATATACGCTTTTCTAACATACAATGCAACACCTCCTCCTCGTTTATCAAGTCTGTTTCTTGCAAATAAGTTGTATCCTTCTAGCCTTGTATTCCAATCATGTGTATCGTCCCACCAAGTCTCAGTGATTCCAATGACATCATATTTCTTCTCCTGCGTTAGTAGCTCCAGTTCTCCTTGTTTGTTGCCCATGCTTTGTGCATTCGTATAGAAACACTTTAGTTTGTGATTGGTTTCTCTTCCTTCAATATTTTTATTATGTAAATTTTTTTGTCTTTGTTCTTCCCCTTCACTTCTAATAGCAGAAATCTCAATAGTATTTGTCAAGTGTATGGCTTTTGCTGGCGTTTTGCTTCCCTTCCCACATTGTTCTAGTTTAAAGCTCTCCTGATGAGTGTAGCAAGGCGACTTCCAAATACATGTTTTCCAGTCTTCGTAAGGTGCACCCCATCTCTAGCAAGTAATCCATCGTATAGGTAATTCACTCCGTGATCCAGAAATCCAAATCCTTGCTGACGGCACCATCGACGTAGCCAGTTGTTCACCTGCAGAATCTTATTCCACCTCCTTGTTCCATGGCCATCCACTGGGAGGATGGAAGAGAAGACCACCTGCGCTCCCAGTTCTTTCACTTCCTTACCTAAGTTTTCAAAGTCACTGCAGATGGTTTCCAGGTCGTTTCTAGCGGTGTCATTTGTCCCCACATGTATTAGCAGGAATGGGTAGTCATCTTTAGGTCTGAAGAGTCCTGATATCCTGTCAGACACATCTCTAATTTTTGCACCTGGAAGACAGCACATTTCTCTTGAGGTTATATCCGGTCTGCAGATAGCGGCCTCTGTTCCTCTCAACAGGGAATCGCCCATGACAACAACTCTCCGTTTCTTCTTCACAACAGTTTTCTTTCTCCATTCAGGAGGACTCTGAGGGCGTACAAGGTTGTTTGTGGGCAAAGTCTTATCCTGATGTATTTCTTCATCGTTCTCCTGTGTAAGAGCCTGGTATTGGTTCCTGAGCAGAATTGGTGCTGACTGCCTCCTGATCCTCCTGCTTCTCTGGGTCACATGCTTCCATTCCTCTGTTTCTTCAGTTGCACTTCGAATTTCTTCTCTTTCTGTACCATGAAGAGATAATTCTGCTCTGTCTAAGAACTCTTCACCTTCCTTAATGGTCTTCAATGTAGATAACCTCTCTTCCAGATTTTGCAACTTTTCCTCCAACAGGGACACAAGCTTGCATTTCTGGCATGTGAAGTTTGGCTTTTCCACTGTAAGTCTATGAACATGTAGCAAGAAATGCAGCTCACCACATGGCTCCTAGCCTCTTCCATGTTCTTATTGTTCAAGAGATAATCAAGCGGTGAAATATAAGCCAAAACTCGCGCGCCTAGCGGCGCGCGGTTTCCTGATGTCCTCCTTTCAGCTGCAACAGCCAAAATCCAGTGTTCCTTGAGCTCACGGAGACTCTTCACTTATCCCAGAAGGCACTGGGAATATGCAAATTATCTCCTCGAGACTCCTCCCCTGGTTTACTGATGTCCTCCTTTCAGCTGCAACAGCCAAAATCCAGTGTTCCTTGAGCTCGCGAGACTCTTCACTTATCCCAGAAGGCACTGGGAATATGCAAATTATCTCCTCGGGACTCCTCCCCTGGTTTACTGATGTCCTCCTTTCAGCTGCAACAGCCAAAATCCAGTGTTCCTTGAGCTCGCGGAGACTCTTCACTTATCCCAGAAGGCACTGGGAATATGCAAATTATCTCCTCGGGACTCCTCCCCTGGTTTACTGATGTCCTCCTTTCAGCTGCAACAGCCAAAATCCAGTGTTCCTTGAGCTCGCGGAGACTCTTCACTTATCCCAGAAGGCACTGGGAATATGCAAATTATCTCCTCGGGACCCTCCCTGGTTTACTGATGTCCTCCTTTCA
This sequence comes from Oophaga sylvatica, assembly GCA_033576555.1. Taxonomy (NCBI): domain Eukaryota; kingdom Metazoa; phylum Chordata; class Amphibia; order Anura; family Dendrobatidae; genus Oophaga; species Oophaga sylvatica. The sequence goes on along the minus strand of JARQOD010000008.1, from coordinate 51,834,689 downwards.
GCTGCAACAGCCAAAATCCAGTGTTCCTTGAGCTCACGGAGACTCTTCACTTATCCCAGAAGGCACTGGGAATATGCAAATTATCTCCTCGGACTCCTCCCCTGGTTTACTGATGTCCTCCTTTCAGCTGCAACAGCCAAAATCCAGTGTTCCTTGAGCTCGCGGAGACTCTTCACTTATCCCAGAAGGCACTGGGAATATGCAAATTATCTCCTCGGGACTCCTCCCCTGGTTTACTGATGTCCTCCTTTCAGCTGCAACAGCCAAAATCCAGTGTTCCTTGAGCTCGCGGAGACTCTTCACTTATCCCAGAAGGCACTGGGAATATGCAAATTATCTCCTCGGGACTCCTCCCCTGGTTTACTGATGTCCTCCTTTCAGCTGCAACAGCCAAAATCCAGTGTTCCTTGAGCTCGCGGAGACTCTTCACTTATCCCAGAAGGCACTGGGAATATGCAAATTATCTCCTCGGGACCCTCCCCTGGTTTACTGATGTCCTCCTTTCAGCTGCAACAGCCAAAATCCAGTGTTCCTTGAGCTCGCGGAGACTCTTCACTTATCCCAGAAGGCACTGGGAATATGCAAATTATCTCCTCGGGACTCCTCCCCTGGTTTACTGATGTCCTCCTTTCAGCTGCAACAGCCAAAATCCAGTGTTCCTTGAGCTCGCGGAGACTCTTCACTTATCCCAGAAGGCACTGGGAATATGCAAATTATCTCCTCGGGACTCCTCCCCTGGTTTACTGATGTCCTCCTTTCAGCTGCAACAGCCAAAATCCAGTGTTCCTTGAGCTCGCGGAGACTCTTCACTTATCCCAGAAGGCACTGGGAATATGCAAATTATCTCCTCGGGACTCCTCCCCTGGTTTACTGATGTCCTCCTTTCAGCTGCAACAGCCAAAATCCAGTGTTCCTTGAGCTCGCGGAGACTCTTCACTTATCCCAGAAGGCACTGGGAATATGCAAATTATCTCCTCGGGACTCCTCCCCTGGTTTACTGATGTCCTCCTTTCAGCTGCAACAGCCAAAATCCAGTGTTCCTTGAGCTCGCGGAGACTCTTCACTTATCCCAGAAGGCACTGGGAATATGCAAATTATCTCCTCGGGACTCCTCCCCTGGTTTACTGATGTCCTCCTTTCAGCTGCAACAGCCAAAATCCAGTGTTCCTTGAGCTCGCGGAGACTCTTCACTTATCCCAGAAGGCACTGGGAATATGCAAATTATCTCCTCGGGACTCCTCCCCTGGTTTACTGATGTCCTCCTTTCAGCTGCAACAGCCAAAATCCAGTGTTCCTTGAGCTCACGGAGACTCTTCACTTATCCCAGAAGGCACTGGGAATATGCAAATTATCTCCTCGGACTCCTCCCCTGGTTTACTGATGTCCTCCTTTCAGCTGCAACAGCCAAAATCCAGTGTTCCTTGAGCTCGCGGAGACTCTTCACTTATCCAGAAGGCACTGGGAATATGCAAATTATCTCCTCGGGACTCCTCCCCTGGTTTACTGATGTCCTCCTTTCAGCTGCAACAGCCAAAATCCAGTGTTCCTTGAGCTCGCGAGACTCTTCACTTATCCCAGAAGGCACTGGGATATGCAAATTATCTCCTCGGACTCTCCCTGTTTACTGAGTCCACATTCAGCTGCAACAGCAAAATCCAGTGTTCCTTGAGCTCGAGAGACTCTTCATTATCCCGAAGGCACTGGAATATGCAAATTATCTCCTCGGGCTCCTCCCCTGCTACTGATGTCTCCTTTCAGCTGCACAGCCAAAATCCAGTGTCCTTGAGCTCGGCAGGGACTCTTCACTTATCCAGAGGCACTGGGATATGCAAATTATCTCCTCGGACTCCTCCCCTGTTTCCTGTGTCTCCTTTCAGCTGCAACAGCCAAAATCCAGTGTTCCTTGAGCTCGGAACTCTTCACTTATCCCAGAAGGCACTGGGAATATGCAATTATCTCCTCGACTCCTCCCTGGTTTACTGATGTCCTCCTTTCAGCTCAACAGCCAAAATCCAGGTTCCTTAGCTCGCGGACTCTCACTATACGAAGGCACTGGATATGCAAATTATTCCTGGGTACTCTCCCGGTTTACTGATTCCTCTTTCAGCGCAACAGCCAAAATCAGTGTTCCTGAGCTCCGGAGACTCTTCCTATCCAGAAGGCACTGGAATTGCAATTTCTCGGACTCCTCCCCTGGTTTACTGATGTCCTCCTTTCAGCTGCAACAGCCAAAATCCAGTGTTCCTTGAGCTCGCGAGACTCTCACTTATCCCAGAAGCACTGGGAAATGCAAATTATCTCCTCGGACTCCCCTGGTTTACTGATGTCCTCCTTTCAGCTGCAACAGCCAAATCCAGTGTTCCTTGAGCTCCGAGACTCTTCACTTATCCCAGAAGGCACTGGAATATTGCAAATATCTTCCTCCGGGACTCCTTCCAGCTGGAATGAATATGTCCTCCTTTCAGCCCTTGCACAGCAAATCCAGTGTTCTTGAGCTCGGAGACTCTTCACTATCCAGAGGCACTGGGAATATGCAAATTATCTCCTCGGACTCCTCCTGGTTACTGATGTCCTCTTTCAGCTGCACGCAAATCCATGTTCTTGAGCCGCGGAGACCTATTATCAGAAGGCACTGGAATATCAAATATCTCCTCGGACTCGTACTTCCTTCGCTAAGTCCATGTTTTGGCTGCGGCTTTCTTATCGAGGACTGGAAACATTTTATCTCCTGTATGTGCTCTTTCACTGCAAAGCAAATTGTTTTGATGGAGCTCCATCCAGAATGAATCAAATTCTCTGGACTCCCTGTTTACGATGCCTTACTGAACAGCAATAGGTTCTTGAAGATTTACTATCAAAGGCACTGATATAAATTCTCCTGACTCTCCTTTTCTGATTCCTTCAGCTGCAACAGCAAATCCGGTCCTTGACTGCAGCTTCAGCGAGAAAATCCACTTCTCTCCCAGCTCAAGAACCATCAGCCACTCACGCACTGGGAATATGCAAATTATCTCCTCGGGACTCCTCCCCTGGTTTACTGATGTCCTCCTTTCAGCTGCAACAGCCAAAATCCAGTGTTCCTTGAGCTCGCGGAGACTCTTCACTTATCCCAGAAGGCACTGGGAATATGCAAATTATCTCCTCGGGACTCCTCGGGACTTCCAGAGAGTTGCTACTGTTCCATTTTTTGGTTGCTGGAGCTGTGTGATGGTGTATTTTTTGTGGGGTGAGACAACGTTTTTATTAATACCATTTTGGGATAAATGTGACATTTTTATCACTTGTTACGGCATTTTTTTAAGAATTGAAGCTACCAAAAAACATAAATTTGGCATTCTTGAATTTTTTGTTTATAGTGTTTACCGATCAGGTGAATTATTTTTACAGTTTGATAGGCCAACTTTTCTGAAAGTGCCGATACCAAATATGTGTATTTTTTTAAATATATTTATTTTTATTGGAGTTAAATTGAACTTTTATATTTTTTCTCATATCTTTTAAAACATTTTTTTACTTTTCTCTGTGTTTAATATTCTCCTTAGGGCTATGACATAGCTGCACATAGCAGAAATCATGGTTTACTTTGAAGCCCTGCCACAGGCTGGGTTTCAAGCGAGCTCCATAATAACAAGCACTGAGGTCTTCACTAGACCCCAAGCTGTCATAGAAACTCATCAGCCACTCATGATCACGTCACTGGCATTGAATGACGGCGGCATCTAACAGGGTGTCAATTGCGGACATAGCTCTGCTTCACTGTTGAAGTCAGGTCCTGGCTGTAGCACACAGCAATGACCTGCCAGATATGGGGTTGACTATCCCTATGAGCCTGCTCCATATACACGCTTCTGAGTTGCATCGTACAAGTACGGCTCATGTCGTGAAGCAAATGCATAATTATCACTATTGATGAATGATGAATTAAAAACTGATGGAGATTACTTCCTTAATGCTGGTAGCTGCCCTCTTTTTCTCCTGATTTGGAATGGTAGTGTTTTCCCTATGTAGATAATTGCACACCTAGCTAAGAATACTAAAGTTTATAGTTACTATACAGTGGCAACCAAAAGTTTTGCATATTTTTTTAAAGTATGATTACTTCTGTATTGTTGTTGTGATGCCATTTTCCTTGTAATGAGTTGAAATTGCATGAAGCTGTCATCATGTAAGACCTTAATTTTAACCAAAATGCTTTAAAATATAGGTAGGTTCATTTAAGAAAAGAAAACTGACTGCCAAAAGTTTTGCATATGCTATTTATTGATCAGAACATAGAGAGCAATTCAATGTTTAGAAAGCCATAATTTAGTATTTTGTAACATAATCTCTTGCTTTAATCACTGCACCACACCGATGAGGCACTGAAGCCACTCAGGGATTCAAGACATTCTGAGGGAACTTGCTCTATTCCATTTGCAAATCTACAAAAGATTCATCCTTATTGCTATGAGTACAGGCCCCAACTCGTTGCCCTAACTCATGCCAAAGGTGCTCTATAGGGTTTAAATCTGGTGATTGGCTTGGCCATTGCAACAGGTGAACATTTTTTTTGCTGACCAATTTTTTACTTAGGATCATTGTCTTGCTCAAATTTTTAGCCCCTGCTCACTTTGGTTTTGCGATGTAGCAGCATTATATTCTCCTGTATATCCTTGTGCATGGTAGCATTCATATTTCCATCACTTCTATGCAAAGGGCCAATGGCAGATATCGAAAAGCAGCCCCAAACGATGACATTACCACCACCATGTTTCACTGTAGGTGTTTGGTACCTTACATCATTACTAGTGTTGAGCATTCCGATACCGCAAGTATCGGGTATCGGCCGATATTCGCTGTATCGGAATTCCGATACTTAGTTCCGATATTTTCCATATATCGTATACCGGAATCGGAAGTTCCCATAATTCTTTGAGAGGCAATGTGATTTTAGTCAGCCAATGAGGAATCCTAAGAAGTGTGGGCACATCCTGTACTGCTGCGGTCATGTTAACTAATGGCATGGCTGTGATTGGATGCTGAAATGATGTCAGAATGCACTATAAAAGGCACCGCCGCCATTTTAGCGTCACTGTGCTGTGAACTCAGTTAGGGAAAGAATGCTGCTCTGCTGACTCTGAGGGACAGTTAGAGATTGCGATTTAGTGTACTGTGCTTTAGGCAGGCTAGTTTACCACCGGCTGTGTAAAGCTTCCTTTTGCCTGCAGTGTTGTTTTAACAGCTCTGCAAGGTGTGTGTGAGTGCAGGTGACGCTGCAGTTTGCTCTGCATGCAACAACGCTGTCTGTAGGCATCTGCACGTGTCACTGACAGACTCTTTTTTTTTTCTTCAGTGTAATTCTTGCTGCTCCATGCAATTTAAATAATAGTGTGACGTGCTTCCATCCGTATACAATACCTTGGTTGCAAACACTATAGAAGTCCACAAAGGAGCCTTTCACAGCAAGTGAACAGTTGTGTTTCAGTGTTCACTGCAGTCTGTGATTTTTTTTTTTTTTTTGAGTGCAGATCACGCTCCAGTTACTTCAACTAATGCTGCGTGTACTCTGCTGAGCGTCTGTCACTGGCTCATCCTTGTAATTTTTCAAAAATTGCTGCTGCTTTCTTCTATTTTAAATTTACAAAAATCTATTAGTGAGACGCTCTTCCATCAAAATACAATACATTGCTTGCAAACTTAATAGAAGTCCACAAAAAGGCCTTTCACAGCAAGTGAACAGTTGTGTTTCAGTGTTCACTGTAGTCTGAGGTTTAATTTTTTTGTAGGAGTGTAGATCCGCTCCACTTCAACCACCGCAGCGTGTACTCTGCTGAGTGTCTGTCACTGGCTCATCCTTGTAATTTTTCAAAAATTGCTGCTGCTTTCTTCTATTTTAAATTTACAAAAATCTATTAGTGTGACGCTCTTCCATCAAAATACAATACATTGCTTGCAAACATAATAGAAGTCCACAAAAAGGCCTTTCACAGCAAGTGAACAGTTGTGTTTCAGTGTTCACTGTAGTCTGAGGTTTAATTTTTTTGAAGGAGTGTAGATCCCGCTCCACTTCAACCACCGCAGCGTGTACTCTGCTGAGTGTCTGTCACTGGCTCATCCTTGTAATTTTTCAAAAATTGCTGCTGCTTTCTTCTATTTCAAATTTACAAAAATCTATTAGTGTGACGCTCTTCCATCAAAATACAATACATTGCTTGCAAACATAATAGAAGTCCACAAAAAGGCCTTTCACAGCAAGTGAACAGTTGTGTTTCAGTGTTCACTCTAGTCTGAGGTTTAATTTTTTTGTAGGAGTGTAGATCCCGCTCCACTTACTTCAACCACTGCAGTGTGTACTCTGCTGAATGTCTGTCACTGGCTCATCCTTGTCATTTTTCAAAAATTGCTGCTGCTTTATTCTATTTTAAATTTACAAAAATCTATTAGTGTGACGCTCTTCCAGAGGACAGCGTTTGTTGGCCAGTTGTGAGTCTGCAGCACATGGTTGATTTCATGCTGCACTGCCTGAGAAACGACCGCCGCATCGGCCACATTCTCACCACGTCAGATTATTGGGTGTACACCCTCCTAGACCCTCGCTACTGGGACAACTTACAAAGCCTCATCACACAGTTGAACCGGGACCGTAAAATGCTGGAGGACCAAGACACACTGTTGAAATCCATAATGTTCTCCATTCCAGCCGAGAGCGCTGCTGCTGCTACTGCTTTACAAAGCAGCTCTGTGCGTCGAGGCATTGTAGACACCTCTGCAACAAGAGGGAGCACAAGCAGCGCCTCTGCACAGGGCAAGAGCTGTATGTTACAAATGTGGCGAAGTTTTGTGACAGCGCCACCAAGGTGTACACCATAGTGATGGGAAATCTAGTTAATTTTGGTGATTAGTTCACCATGAACTAGTTCACTGAAAAGATTAGTTCAAAAGATTAGTTCATTTAGTTCAGTTTTTCTCCACCCTATCCTGTGAGGAGCTGATAGGAAATGCATCATGTGACCTCTGAACTAAATGAACTAGATGAACTACTGAACAAAATGTTCTATTGAGAATGACTCAGGACAGCCTAGTTCAATCTGATGCCTCTGACTGAGCCCAGCAGTGCCACATAATGATTGTGTATGAGGGGGCTGAGAAGCAGTTCAGCATCCACCATTTTAAGAACAGAACAGGGGTCAGTGTTAAAGATTTTAGCAAGACTGATCTTCTAGGCTAGAGGCATGAACTACACACAGAAACACTCTCTCATACACACATATGAGCTGTGTATGTGTACTGTGTGTGCAATTTCATTTTTTATTAATAATATTATTATTACTGTTATATTTGTATTTGATGTGTGGTATGCCTTGGAGGTGCTGGCTTGCCCTGCTGCCAGTGTATTATCTGAGCGCGTCTTTAGTGCTGCAGGTGGTGTACTAACAGACCGTCGCATGCGACTATCCTCAGACAATGTAGACCGGCTTATTTTTCTGAAAATGAACAAGGCATGGATCTCACCTGAATTTGCCTGTCCGTTTTCAGATTAAATAACTGTTTGCCAACGTTTTCCAAGTCTCCTGTTATGTTCATCTTTCTACCACCTGAACTCTACTCTCTGGGCTACAACACTGCCAGTCACAGGGGAATGATCATTTACAAAACAAAATGTTATCCCCAACAAATAGTAGCGCAACGACTCCAGTGCCCACTTTATCGCCAGGCACTCTCTCTCTACAATGCTGTCTCTGTTTTTTGATGGAGTAAGTTTTCGACTCAGGAAACTAATGGGATGCTCCTCCCCGTTAAGCTCCAGTCCTGAGACAACACGGCACCCAGACCTACCTCTGACGCATCAGTCTGGACAATGAATTCTCTTTTGAACTCGGGTGTGCTCAAAACTGGTGACCCACACAGTGCCCCTTTTATTGCCCCTGTTGATGACCCCTTGCTGTTTTATTAACCGGCTCCACCAGATCCATGGGTATTCTCTCAAACTGGACCTCTAAGATTTTTAATGGCACCAAGGGACTCACTAAATGAGGCTGAGGACTGTGTACCTGGCGCATGCGACAAGAGTTACAATACCGTTTAACTTCTTGATAGACCCCCAGCCAGTAAAACCGTTGTATAATTCTGTGTAGGGTTTTCTTTTGGCACAAATGTCACCCTAGTACATGCGCATGCGCTAAGTCCATTACCAACCTCCGATATGACTGCGGTAGCAGCAATTGCTAAAAAATTTCAACATGTATTTTATAAACCTGATACAGCAAATCTTGGTTCAGCTCTAATTGTTTAAATACTGTAGCTGCCCCGGGGTGTTGGGGTTTCCCATTGACAACCAGTAAATTTTCACGGGCTAGACTCAACGTAGGGGCCGCGGAGTTGCGCCTTAACAAATTTGTCACCTGTCACATTTAAGTATTACAATTCAGGTCCGGTGTCAAATCTTCCATCTCCCCAACTAACACTTCGATAGGAGAGGTGTTTTCCTACTCCACCGAAGGCAAAGGTAATACTGCCCACTGCACACATGTGTTATGCATAGTGAGACTGATAGTAGCCAACAAAGTAGCTAACAAAGGCCATTTGTGATCACCCTATCAGCGTAGGAACAATGCTACTCAAAAGATCTGCCATGATCCTGGACAAAATCTTGATATAATGGTCAATGAGTGAGAATGTACGATAGGATCCAGGCAGATGTGAAGGTTTGTTTGGTTTTAGTAGCAACTTCATGTGTGACATGTTTGAATGGCTGGGCAACCCTCCTGTCTCCAATATATGATTGAAGGTGCGTACCAATGTGGACGGGATATCCTCACTCAATAATTTTAATAATTTGGCTGTAAACCCGTCAGGTCCTGGAGCTTTCCCGTATTTAAAGTAACTTATCGCCGCTGTCACTTCCGTCACCTCAATTTGTTTTTTTAAAAGGAGAAGCTGATAGTTTGTGATGGATGGTAACCGTATTCCATCTACAAAGGTGTTACCCTCCGCACTATCCGTATGTTCCACCTTATATAAGTCTGAGTAGTATTCTTGTAGAATGGTGTTTATGGTTCGAGGGTCTGTGTTCATGATCCCATGTTTATTCGTTAACGCTGTAATATGTTGATGACGAATGTGATTTCCTTTCGCTACTCGTGCTAATAGTCTCTCTCATTTGCTACCATAACGATATACATCGGCTCTATAATTGTTATTACTGCTTGTCTCTCGTCGATATACCCATACGTGTAAGTCAGCCTTAGCCTGCTTACATCTATTTTTAACCTGTGTTGATGAACTTGTCTTGTTTGCCGTGTACCTATCGCGTAATATCCTGCTAGCCTGCGAGTAGTTTGTCGCGATCTTCTTTTTTAGCGTTGTCTGATAACCTATTAGTTTCCCGCGCATTACTCCCTTCCCTGCTGCCCATAAAAGTTCCGGCCTATCCCTAGTATCTCCATTATCCCTTACATATTAAAAACACCATTGCTTCACGTGATGTCGAAACTTCTCATCCATTAACAAATAGGTCGGGAAGCGCCAAGTTTGGTTTGGCCCTATCTGCACCATATCTGGCAGGGTCACTGATACGGGCGCGTGGTCATATATAGCTACGTTGTGCACATCTGCCTCTTCCACTCCCCTTAATAGCTCCTGTGCTAGCAATATATAATCTATTCTGGACCAAGAGTCATGTGGCGCCGAATAGAATGAATATTCACTGCCATCTGGGTTCAGGTGTGTCCAAATGTCTACAAAGTTACTCGTGTCTAGCAAGGGTTATTATAAACGTGTGTCATGTGATCGCACATTCATTCGCATCGACCTACAGTTCTTCACTGGTTCGATTCACCATATTTAAGTCACCACCGTGGGTGGTTTTAATGCTCTCCTATCGGCCTGATATGCTTGGATACCTGGGATAAATTCAGGAACGTCTCCAAACTCCCTACTCACATGTCAGCGCAGGAACCGTAAGAGGGAACGTGCTTGTTTTGTTGCGCATAGGTGGAGTTTTATACAGTAAATGATTACTGCTGTCTTATTTTTTGCGTCCCAAGGGCAGAATAAGTCTGCGTAACGTTACATTTTACAGACACTCATATAATAGACACACGCTACCCTAACCGTGACACAAGGAAGGTATTGTTGCCGGATAAAGCCGCCATTTTAGCGTCACTGTGCTGTTATTCAGTTTGGGACAGAACGCTGCTCTGCTGACTCTGAGGGACAGTTAGAGATTGCGATTTTGTGTACTGTGCTTTAGGCAGGCTACTTTACCAACCGCTGTGTACATCTTCCTTTTGCCTTGCAGTGTTTTTTTCACAGCTCTGCAAGGTGTGTGTGTGAGTGCAGGTGACGCGCTGCAGTTTGCTCGGCATACAACGCTGTATGTAGGCATCTGCACATGTCACCCTCACACTCTTTTTTTTTTTTTCTTTAGTGTAATTCTTGCTGCTCCATTCAATTGAAATTATAGTGTGACGTGCTTCCATCCGTATCCAATACATTGGTTGAAAACACTGTAGAAGGACACAAAAAGCCCTTTCACAGCTAAGAGTTGTGTTCACTGTAGTCTGAGATTTTAATTTATTCAATTTTGATCACGCTCAAGTTACTTCTTCAAGCATTGCTGCTTGTACTCTGCTGAGCGTGTCTTACTGCCTCATCCTTGTCATTTTTCTCGAATTGGTGTACATGTACATCAAAGTAGTCTTCATTTTGATCGAAATCAAAGCAGGTACCCGGACACTCTATGGCTGCTTTTATACGGTGGACTGGCTCCAACATTCAATAAGACTTAAGATGCAATCGGGCACCTTGTCAAGGCCCAATCCTCTTCTCCCTTTGATATAATAATAATAATAATAATCTTTATTTATATAGCGCCAATATATTCCGCAGCGCTTTACACTTTAACAGTTTCAAAACACAAGTCATAGGTAACAACGTTAACAATACTACAATACTTAAAGCAAAATAAGCCGACCCTGCTCGTGAGAGCTTACAATCTACAATGAGGTGGGGGAGATACAAAGTACAGGTGTGTATATATAATGGTGCATTTCCAATGATGGTCCAGCCATCTTGAGGGAGTGAGGCATGGATGGAGATAGTGAATGGGCTCCACATACACACTTAAACATAGAACGACTTTGGTTATTGAATGTGATAGGCCACTCTGAACAAATGTGTTTTGAGGGAGCGCCTGAAACCAGGCAAATTGTGGATAGTCCTAATTTCTTGTGGTAGAGCATTCCAGAGGATTTGCGCAGCGCGGGAGAAGTCTTGGAGTCGGGAGTGGGAGGTACGGATTACTGCAGAGGTTAGTCGAAAGTCATTTGCAGAGCGCAGCAGTCGGTTAGGCCGATAGATAGAAATGAGGGAGGAGATGTAGGGGGGTGCTGTACTGTGGAGAGCTTTGTGGGTGAGAACCAGTACTTTGAATTGGATCCTATAATGAATGGGCAGCCAGTGTAAGGACTGGCGAAGAGCGGACGCGTCCGAGTACCGATTAGCCAGATGGATGACCTGGCTGCTGCATTAAGGATGGACTGGAGAGGGGATAGTCGAGTAATGGGGAGGCCAAGTAATAGAGCATTGCAGTAGTCCAGGCGGGAGTGGATCAATGCTACAGTGAGGGTTTTTGTTGTTTCCATGGTGAGAAAAGGGCGGATTCTAGAGCTGTTGTTTAGGTGTAGACGGCAAATATCTAACAAACAGGTCATGCTGGAGAGACTTGCACCTACTACCACTCAGGGTCTTCAGCTCCTTTGTGAGAAACAAATGTTTGGCCAGCCAGTATATCAAATAAAGTTCATGAGAAATGGGAACTGTGGTTGGCTTCACTTTTGGTACTGGGTGCTAATACCAAACCATGGTGTGCCATTCAATGGATATTCCTGGCTGGTTGGAGACAAGCTCATTCCCACAGAAAAGTACCAGAAAGCTAAGGAGATGGTGGCCTCTCTCAACATGAAGGAGTTTGCTCGTTGTCTAGGAGACCGACCACCCCTGCTGTGTACCTTGTCAACGCTGTGTTGAAGCTTGCAAGGATTAAGAGGTTACAGTGGTAAGTCTGGTTTTTACTAAAGATCCTGCTGTGTATTATAGTTTTTATGTTTTAAAAAAAATTATCTTAGGAATGTTAAATAAATTTCTTTTTTTTTTTAAATACAATGTATCTTATGAATGTTAAATATTTTTTTTTTTTTTTTTATAAAATAAAATGTATCTTATGAATGTTAAATAACTTTTTTTTTTTTTTTTTTTTCAGGTATTTGATCTACCGTAGCTAGTTGCTGATCGTTGACTCTACACCCCTCTCCCCAGAATGTTACTCGGGTTATGGGGAGAAAATCACCGCTATTCCAGACTGATTTCATGTTAATGTGTCTGGCTCTTACACAGCACACAGCACTTGATGTTAGTTTATCTTTTTCCTAAATTATTTGTTACACTGCCCTTCTCACATTTTATTTGCACTTTTTTTTTTAAGCACAAGTTTTTTTACACTTCCTTGTTCTGTAAGTAGGCTTAATGGTTAAATGTTTTATACTAGATGTAAATATGTAACATGTAAATGTTATATTAAGATTTTGCAAATTATTAGGTCCACAAACTGAAACTGTTAAACTGTAAAGCGCTGCGTAATCTGTTGGCGCTATATAACTAAAGATTCTTATTAAGCGTTCACGGGTCCATGTGGAGGTAGACCGTGACGGCTCCTGCAATGATGTTTCTGAGGAACTGGAGAAGGAGGAGTCAATGTGTTCAGACTTGATTCCCGCAATCCTTGTAGTTGCCTGAACACGTACAGCGCCACTCGCAAGATCTGTACCCGGCTACACAACATTGACCCAATGGGCAGTAAGGGAAAGGTATCGTCCCTGGCCATGGGTACTGGTCCACGCAGCGGTGGTCAGGTGGACATTGCTACTGACGGAGTTTAGTAGCGCATGTTTAATTTTAACCTCAACAACATGCTTTTGCAGACCAGGGACGGCTTGCCTGCTGAAATAAAATCAGCTTGACACATTGTATTGTGGGACTGCCAATGCCATTAAGTTCCGTAAACTGTCAGTCTCCACCAGCCTGAATGACAGCATTTCAAGGGACAGGAGTTTTGCAATGCCAGCATTCAGAGCCTGTGCTCGTGGATGGTTTGCCGAGATTGGGCCTACACCCGATACGCCACAACCTGACACCCACAGATAAACAAGCCATAAAATCTCTGAAAGATAACCCCAACATTATTATTAAACCAGCAGATAAGGGGGGTGCTATCGTTATTATGAATAAGACCCAATCTATTGCCGAAATTCATAGACAACTGTCTGTCAACCTAACCTACAGACAACTCAATTGTGACCCTACATTTTACATCTGTCAAAAAATTGATCGTATCCTGTCAAAACATCTTTAATTGATCACCATAGACTGTAAGACTATGACATTCCTTAATATTCAATACCCCATCACCCCTGTTTTCTACACACTCCCAAAAATAAACAAAAAACTACATTATCCACCCGCATACCCTAGAGGGATAATTCTCCGTGTTCTACAGTATCACCCAAATGTTTAACATGTTGCCTAATTCCTATGTATATATATTCTTCACCCTATGTATATATTGTATATATTATACATTGTCATTGACTGTAAATTTTTCTATCTCTTCCAGCGACTATTTGATAAAGGCCACTGCGTTGCCCAAAACGTCAGTCAGTAGTCTCATAGCTATTTCCTTTTTTCACATCAAGTGTGCAATAAAAATTTCAAATTTAACCATGACATATACAGTTAAACTTGTGCAGTGATTCTCTATAGACTGTACATCTTCAGTGTGTCTTTGTAACTCAACTACGTGTTTTCTCCGCACATGTTTACACATATTTGTGGTATTGAGGTTACTGACACTTTACCTCTTTTTACTTTTTGATTACACAGCTTGCATTTGACATAGCAAATATCATCTGCAAGTGTGTGAAAAAAGGACCACGCAGTGCAAGTCCTGGGAGCGTCCGTTTAGACTTTTGTAAGAGAAATCCGAACAGGTGCCAAAATGGAGGCTACAGGCAACAGAGTATGCAGCCTAACTCTCCCTCCTGTTTGTACCGTTGGGGCAATCGCTTCCTCAGAGCTGCTACCACCACCTTCCTGTTCCTCACGCCATGTTGGGTCTTGGACCTCATCATCTCCACTAACCTCTTCCAACACCTGCTGCTGTTGGGTGGTCTGGCCACCACCATGCTCAACAGAAACTGGCACCTGAGTCTCATCATCATCAGATGCGTTCTGCGGTGTGCTGACCATCGGCACTGTCTCACCCGCCTCTTCAGATTCAGAGAGACACAGCTGTTGCGCATCACTGCATACTCCCTCTTCTTCACATTCCAGAATGCTGCTTGGCTGTGCCCCTGTTTGCAAACCAACAGATTCTGAGAACAGAAGCAGAGACTCAGCTGGCTCCTGTACAGAACTCTCTGACTGACTGGGCAATTTGGCAGGCGGTGAAGAGACAGATGGTTGATCAACAGTGCTGTGTTCCTGAGAGGAGGAGGAAGCAATTGAAGTCGATGCATTGGACCCTGGGCTCCAACACCGCCAGTTGTTGCCTGTAAGTGCTGTTAGCACAGTCAACACTTTCTCCTGTGTTACTGGGGTTGAGTAATGGCAGCTGTTCCCCTGCTGTGTGTACGACAAAAAGTCATGCTGCCTCCACCCTGTCCTCCTCTCATCCCTGGGCTCCAACACCGCCAGTTGTTGCTCGGAAGTAATTGGCACGGGTACTGACTCATGCCCACCCTGGTTACAGCACCACAGCTATTTCCTGGCAGTGTCAACGTAAATTAGCCTCCAATAAGTTGTCCTGTCATGTTGCATTCCGGTTATCCGACTCTATGGTGCCTGCAGTTTAGGTGATTCCTATGTGTGCTGTGGGATATGTAAATAAAGGCTCTTTCCGTTGTGAAAATAGGACAAACACCCACTGTAGGACTGTGTGATTTGGTAACTGCAGACGGCTTGCGGCCTGTCAACTTACATTTTCATGGGTGCCTTATGGTACCCGTCCGAGTTCCAGTACCGTCAGCTGGCTCTCCACAGTGCCTTTGGCCTAGGTGCCTCCATCTCGGTATCCGAGTTCCTGCAATGTCTGCTTGTCCTTGGTAGTGCTTTGGAGCACAGGTACCTCCTGCTTAGTAACCGTGTCCCAGTAACATCAGCTGGTCCTCGGTTGTGCCATTGGCTCTTTTCCTTCTGCTGCCCCTCCGGGTTCCAGCACAGTCAGCTGGTCCTCGTTACTTGCATTGGCTCTTGTACCTTCTGCTACCCGTCAGGGTTCCAGTGCCGTCAACTGGTTCTCCGCAGTGCCTTTGGCCTAGGTGCCTCCATCTCGGTATCCGAGTTCCAGCAACGTCTGCTGGTCCTTGGTAGTGCTTTGGAGCACAGGTACCTCCTGCTTAGTAACCGTGTCCCAGTAACATCAGCTGGTACAAGGTTGTGCTACAAATACAAGATACAGAACAAGAGACACAAGAACAATAAGCAGAAGATCTAAAAGCAGAAGAACATGAAGTATAAGACCAAAATGAAGAGCAAAATATATGCTCTAAATTATAAGCAGAAGAAGACTAAGCAGTGTATGGGGGTGAGTCCGTTCCTCCTCGTGGTGCCCCTGGTAAATGTCTGATGCTGCAGGCTAAACTGAACACGGACAAATACTGTTGTAATTTAAATCTTTTGTGGCAGCAAGAACGGAACGATGAAAAAATCATACTTTTACAGATTACAAGTACAGGAATCTATGTCACAAATAAGAATATGATGAAGAAGATGAAGGACTATAATATGAAGAAGAATAATAGTTTAAAAAGAACAATATGAATAATGTTAACAAAAAGATGAAAAGCAAGAAGTTTTAGAAGAAGATAAAGAAGGTGAAGATGATGAATAATTTGATGACAAAGATGATGCTGCTGAAGATTATGAAGGAGAAAGTGTGGCAAAAGTTAAAAAGGTGAAGAGCATGGAAGTTGTGAAACATACATATTTGCCAAAATAGAAAAAAGGTTAACAACATTGTCAATTTCTTCGTCAATCCGAACGTATTTCCTAAAAAAAAAAAATTAATGCTATTCCATTGGATTGGGTTAAACATCTATGCCTTTAATGTCTCCTCAACCTCCCCCAATACATTCTACATTACTCTTTGTTGTTTTCCTTCATGTACAATTAACCTACAAGGCAAGAATGGGTTTTTTTTAATTTCGATATTTTGTTCCCATAGACTTACATTGGACTTCCGGTATCGGTATCGGGTATCGCCGATATTTTTTGGGTATCGGCGATACCATTCCGATTCCGATACTTTTGGATATCGGAAGGTATCGCTCAACTCTAATCATTACGTTTCAAACTGGGCAGTATATTTAGTGCTTGCCATCACTACCAAACAGATTGAATTTGGTTCATCCGACCACAACACCTTAGACCAATCTGCGTCTTTCCATTGACTGTGTTCTTTGGCAAACTCAAGTCACACCTTCCTATTCTTTGCAGAGATGAAAAACTTCTTGATTGGAACTTGTGCAGTCAACCCTATTGCTCTTAGCCATCGCACCACAGTTTGGTGACTAACTTTCACCCCATATTCTTCATTCATTTTGTGCAAAATCTGTACAGCACTTTTATGGACATCAGATACTGACTTTTGCTTAATAATGTGATCAACTATGAAAGAAATTTTCCATGGTTATCCACTTCTAGGTTTGTCAGTTGTTCCATAACCTTCTTTTTCATTCTTTACTATGCGTGACACTTGACTCTGAGAGCAGATGAATTCCATAGCTACCGATTTTTGGCTTTGCATCAGTATTGAGGCCTTTTCAGACAGGTAAGCATCTCTGCCTGTTTTTGGTGGTGTTTTCTTGAATTTTGGATTTTTTTTTAATCCGCTTTTTGTGGTTTTGATCTTTGAGTAGGAGATGTTAGAGTAGGACTGGCAAGTGTAAGGATCCGTGGCGTGGGTTGCCAGCTTACATATTTTGGCCAGAATATCAGCTAATACCTTACATATATTTATATGTCTTATTGCACATTATACTTTTGCAGAGTGCAGTTGGGCCCAAATGGTTCTGTACACTGTGGCCTCTGTTCACACTGGATGCATTATAGTTAGCACTGGGCAGCCCGCATAAGGCATAATTAATAGGCTGTCAACTAGACGCTCTGCATTCCTAGTGTGAACATTGCCATATACAGATTGTACTTTTGTGCACTGGTGTACAACACGGCCAATCCCTGATTGAAGGCTGGCTGTTTAATTTGGTATTAATGCACCTGTGTAGTCGCCATTTTACTTGAGTCCGCTGCACTCTGTCAGTGCATCAGTATTGAGGCCTTTTCAGACAGGTAAGCATCTCTGCCTGTTTTTGGTGGTGTTTTCTTGAATTTTGGATTTTTTTTAATCCTCTTTGTGTGGTTTTGCGCTTTTTGGCTTTTACCTGACTTCAAGCTCAGAATAATGAGCTTCCAGATATCTTGGTGATAAATTTGGCTTTGTCTTTGCCATGTTTTAACCAAAATACACAAAAACAAAAACATACAATTTTTAGACAAAATTCGACTACCCATAACAAAATATGCAAAACATTTGGCCCAGCAAATGTTGAAAACTAACACATAAAGGGATAAAACAATGTCAAACACAATTTTCATCCTTAAAGCTGACAACCATTTGCTTTTGGTTTACTAAAGTCACCAGGAAAATGGCACCACAACAACCAGACAGAAGAAATCACACTTTAAAAAAAACGCAAAACTTTTGGTCGCCACTGTAGTTTATAGTACTGTTAAGAAAATATGTCACGTACAAAACATACATAATAAATTGACCATTTTGTAATGTGCTTATAATACTTGTTCCTGATCTTTTTATCAGTGTTCTTAATGGTAATCAGGCATAAACATGGCGGCTAAAGTTTTAAGTAGACTGTGATGTCCGTTTCAAGGTCCATTAATGTTTAATGTTTACTGACTATAAAAGTCAAAGAGAATTTAATAGACCAAATTATAAAAAGTAAACATTAGCTATGCAGATGCAATTGGTACACAATTAAAAATAAAACACTTTAATTGCTATTTAATTGCCATTTAGTAATTAATATTTGTATGCAGTTTTATTGCTGAATAGAGCACATGATGTTTGTCATATTCCAGTAACTGTTTTTATAACTGTTACATATTTTTAATTTTTAGCATAATTAATGTGTACTTAATTCTTGTTAATGTTTTATTCATGTTTTTATTTTTGCTGCCATCATTGCTCTGTATCTTGGGGTTTCTAGGTTAAAATGTGAAGTGAAAGAAAAGTAGACATTATATTTTATTCCCTAAAACACAAACAAAATATATTTTTCATTAATCCTTTTAGAGTGTAGTCAAATATAGATGCAGAATGCACTGCATTTACAAAAGTGCTGGGACACTTATACATTGCAACTACAGGAGCTTATGTGACATCCCATTCTAAATATAGGTTCATTAACCCCTTCACCCCCAAGGGTGGTTTGCACCTTAATGACCTGGCCAATTTTTACAATTCTGACCACTGTCTCTTTATGATGCTTTAACTCTGGAACGCTTCAATGGATCTTTTCGATTCTGAGAATGTTTTCTCGTGACATATTGTACTTCACGTTAGTGGTAAAATTTCTTCGATATAACTTGTGTTTATTTTTGAAAAAAAACGCAAATATGGCGAAAATTTTGAAAATTTTGCATCTTTCAAACTTTGAATTTTTATTCCCTTAAAACAGAGAAATATGTCACACAAAATAGTTAATATATAACATTTCCCACATGTCTACTTTACATCAGCACAATTTTGGAACAAAACTTTTTTTTGTTAGGAAATTATAAGGGTTAAAAGTTGACCAGCGATTTCTCATTTTTACAACAAAATTTACAAAGCCATTTTTTTTAGGGACCACCTCACATTTGAAGTCACTTTGAGGGGTCTATATGGCAGAAAATACCCAAAAGTGACACCATTCTAAAAACTGCACCCCTCAAGGTACTCAAAACCACATTCAAGAAGTTTATTAACCCTTCAGGTGCTTCACAGGAGCTGAAGAAACATGGAAGGAAAAAATGAATATTTAACTTTTTAGTCACAAAAATGATCTTTTACTAACTTTTTTCATTTTCACAAGGGTAAAAGGAGAAAATGGACAGATAAAGTTGTTGTGCAATTTCTCCTGAGTTCGCCAATACCTCATATGTGGGGGAAAAGCACTGTTTGGGCACACGGCAGAGCTCGTAAGGGATGGAGCGCCGTTTGACTTTTTCAAACCAAAATTGGCTGGAATTGAGATTGGATGCCATGTTGCGTTTGGAGAACCTCTGATGCGCCTAAACAGTGGAAAAACCCCACAAGTGACACCATTTTGGAAACTAGACCCCCTATGGAACTTATCTAGATCTGTTGTGAGCACTTTGAACCCGCAAGTGTTCATAAAAGTTTATAATGCATAGGTGAGAAAAAAAAAAACAATTTTCCACAAAAATGATTTTTTAGTCCCAAACTTTTGATTTTTCCCAAGGAAATTGGACCCCAAAAGTTGTTGTCCAATTTGTCCTGAGTACGCTGATACCCCATATGTGGGGGGGAAACTGTTTGGGCGCAAGGCAGGGCTTGGAAAGGAAGTAATAACGTTTTGGAATGCAGACGTTGATAGGGGTCATGTTCAGTTTGCAGTGCCCCAGATGTGCCTAAACAGTGGAAACCCCCCACAAGTGACCCCATTTTGGAAACTAGACCCCCTAAGGAACTTATCTAGATCTGTGGTGAGCACTTTGAACCCCCAAGTGCTTCACACAAGATTATAATGCCCGGGCATGAAAATAAAAAATCCTATTTTTTTCCCACAAAAATTATCTTTTAGTCACTAATTTTTTATTTTCCCAAGGGTAACAGGAGAAATTGGACACAAAAATGGACCAGAAAAGTTGTTATACAATTTGTACTGAGTACGCTGATACCCCATATGTGGGGGGGAACCACTGTTTTGGTGCACGGCAGAGCTCGGAATGGAAGGAGCACCATTTGACTTTTTCCAACCAAAATTGGCTGGAATTGAGATTGGACGCCATGTTGCATTTGGAGAGCCCCTGATGTACCTAAACAGTGGAAACCCCCCACAAGTGATGCCATTTTGGAAACTATACCCCCTAAGGAACTTATCTAGATCTGTGGTGAGCAATTTGAACCCCCATGTGCTTCACACAAGTTTATAACGTAGAGCCGTAAAATTAAAAAATCATATTTTTTCCACAAAAATGATCTTTTCACCCCAATTTTTATTTTCTCAAGGGTAACAAGACCCCAAAAGTTATTGTGCAATTTGTCCTTAGTACGCTGATACCCCATATGTGGGGGTAAACCACTGTTTGGGTGCATGGCAGAGCTCGGAAGGGAAGGAGCGCCGTTTGACTTTTTCAACGCAGAATTGGCTGGATGCCATGTCGTGTTTGGAGAGCTACTGACGTGCCTAAACAGTGGAAACCCCCCACAAATGACACCATTTTGGAAACTAGACCCCTCAAGGAACTTATCTAGATGTGTGGTGATAACTTTGAGCCCTAGGTGTTTCACTAAAGTTTATAACGCCCGAGCATGAAAATAAAAAAATCATATTTTTTCCACAAACATGATCTTTTAGTCTCCAACTTTTTATTTTCCCAATTTTAACATGAGAAATTGGACCCCAAAAGTTGTTGTTCAATTTGTCCTGAGTATGCTGATACCCCATATGTGGGAGAAAACTACTGTATGGGCACAAGTCGGGGCTCGGAAGGGAAGTAGTGACGTTTTGGATTGCAGACTTTGATGGAATGGTATGCGGGCGTCATGTCGCGTTTGGAGAGCACCTGATGTGCCTAAACAGTGGAAACCCCCCACAAGTGACCCCATTTTGGAAAATAGACCCCAAGGAACTTATCTAGATGTGTGGTGAGCACTTTGAACCCCGAAGTCCTTCACAGAAGTTTATAACGTACAGCCGTAAAAATAAAAATCTTTTTTTTATTTTTATACAAAAATGATTTTTTCACACCCAATATTTTATTTTCACAAGGGTAACAGGAGAAATTGGACCCCAAAAGTTGTTGTCCAATTTGTCATGAGTGCGCTGATACCCAATATCTGGGAGAAAACTACTTTATGGGCACACGTCTGTTATGGAAATTTAATTAGGATAAATCTATCCTGCAGTGTTTGCTGCTGCTGTTCCCAATTTTAGATTAAATGTTTTTTCCTTGAGCGCTCAGACGAAATGAGGACTGTTCACAACGGAAGTGTCAGTATAACAGTTCGTCAAGACCAACAGTTTATTATTCATTCAAGGTTTTATACGTTTACAAAAAGGGGCTGGTTAGTCAATTAGCATACAATTAAAAGCTGCTAGGTTATTGGCTGTTTTAGTATAGGTATGATAATTATGAAAAAAAGGGCTGAAGTAGCAGATTTATTGTTTATTGTTCTTTGTCCCAGTTTTTCTTACGTGACTAGTAAAGAAAATAATAGATATCTTCTGTCCTTGTTTCTGTATCCTTGGTAAAAAGTCCCTATGAGCTATAGCCAGGGTCGTCTTAAGCGACTGATTATAGCTAGCATCAGCTTTTGCATAGATATGCTGAACACAGGATTTTTAGCAAGTGAGATCTATCTAACTGTAAATGCATATATATGAATATACATTGAATACTTGGAATACATATATATTTCCATGACACGTCGGGGCGCGGAAGGGAAGTAGTGATGTTTTGGATTGCAGACTTTGATGGAATGGTCTGCGGGCGTCATATCGCATTTGGAGAGCCCCTGATGAGCCTAAACAGTGGAAACCCCCAAGTGACCCCATTTTGGAAAACAGACCCCACAAGGAACTTATCTAGATGTGTGGTGAGCACTACGAAGCCCCCAAATCCTTCACAGAAGTTTATAACGTACAGCCGTAAAAACAAAAAAATAATTTTTTTTTTTACAAAAATGATATTTTTGCCCCCAATTTTTTATTTTCCCAAGGGTAACAGAAGAAATTGGACCCCAAGATTTATTGTGCAATTTGTCCTGAGTACGCTGATACCCCATATGTGGGGGTAAACCACTGTTTGGGAGCATGGCAGAGCTCAGAAGTGAAGGAGCACAGTTTGACTTTTTCAACGCAGAATTGGCTGGAATTGAGATCAGACACCATGTCACATTTGGAGAGCCCGTGATGTGCCTAAACAGTGGAAACCCCCCAATTCTAACTCCAACCCTAACCCCAACACACCCTAACCCTAGTCCCAACCTTAACCCTAATCCTAACTTTAGGCGCAACCCTAACCCTAACCCTAATAGGAAAATGGAAATAAATATATTTTTTAATTTTATTATTTTTTCCTAACTAAGGGGGTGATAAAGGGGGGTTTGATTTACTATTTATAGCGGGTTTTTATGTTTGGCAGCTGTCAGGCTAAAAGACGCTTTTTATTGCAAAAAATAGTTTTTGCATCACCACATTTTGAGAGCTATAATTTTTGCATATTTTGGCCCACAGAGTCATGTAAGGTCTTATTTTTTGCGGTACGAGTTGACGTTTTTATTGGTACCATTTTTAAGCACGTGACATTTTTGATCGCTTTTTATTTCGATTTTTGGGAGGTTAGAATGAACAAAAATCAGCAATTCATGAATTTCTTTTTGGGGGGCGTTTATACCATTCCGCGTGTGGTAAAATTGATAAAGCATTTTTATTCTTCGGGTTAGTACGATTACAGCGATATCTCATTTATATCATTTTTTATGTTTTGGCGCTTTTATACAATAAAAACAATTTTATATAAAAAATAATTATTTTAGCATCGCTTTATCCTGTGAGCTATAACTTTTTTATTTTTTCGCTGATGATGCTGTATGGCAGCTTGTTTTTTTGCGGGACAAGATGACGTTTTCAGCGGTACCATGCTTATTTATATCGGTCTTTTTGATCGCGTGTTATTCCACTTTTGTTCGGCAGTATGATGATAAAGCATTGATCTTTGCTTTTTTTTTTTTAAGGTGTTCACTAAAGGGGTTAACTAGTGGGACAGTTTTATAGGGCAGGTCGTTACGGACGCGGCGATATGAATTATGTGTACTTTTATTGGTTTATTTTTTTATTTACAGGAAGAAATGAATTTATTGGGGAATTTTTTTTTTTCATTTATTTTGGAATTTATTTTTTACACTTGTTATTTTTATTTTTTTAACTTTTTTACTTTATTCCAGGGTGGGACATTACAGTATAGGGTCAGATCGCTGGTCTCACAGTGTGCACAGCATTCTGTGAGACCAGCGATCTCACAGGCAGTGCTGCAGGCTTCCTCAGCGCCTGCTCTCAGCAGGCACTGAGGAAGCCGCCTCCCTGCAGGACCCAGCGGCCATCTTGGATCCGGGGTCCTGCAGGGAAGAGGCCTTCAGAACAGCGCGGTCACATCGCGCTGTTCTGAAGGCCTCAGGGGAGCACGCAGGGAGCCCCCTCCCAGCGCGATGCTCCCCTGTGCCTCCAGTACACCGCGTTCATGAATGATCGCGGTATGCCAGGGGTTAATGTGCCGGGAGCGGTCCGTGACCGCTCCTGGCACATAGTGCCGGGTGTCAGCTGTGATAAACAACTGACACCCGGCTGCGATCAGCTGCGCTCCCCCGGGAGCTCAGCTGATCGCTTCGACGTACTATCCCATCTATGGTCAGATTGTCACGGGTTTCATGGACGGGATAGTACATCGGATGGCAGAGAGGGGTTAATAAAAAAAATAGGTCCCCTCTTAGCAGCTAAAATACTCTTCTACTCTTGTGGGAGGATTTCTACAAATGTTTTGAGTGGGTGCATGGGAATTTTAGTTGATTCATGCAGAAGTTCATTTGTGAGATCAGGCACTGATGTTGGACTAGACATCTTGTTCACACCAAACTCCCCAACCACCCCTTTATGAATCTCGCTTTTTGGACTATTGCATACCACCAAGTTTTTTGTAGCAGTTTAGGAAGACCATTTTCTGTACCATAAGGCAGATTGCAAGTCTTGGAATGCTAAAGCATTAAATGGGTTGTCTGGACTATGAAGTATGCATCCGCTCTATGTGACTGCATACTGCCTGTCATGCCTGTCGCACCATTTGCTGCACCACCCCCGAAGCCCTGGAATACTTACTCATCCCGGCACGCTCCCAGAGTGGGCGTGCGTTACCTGGCCTCCTCTCTTCCTGTCTCACGGCCGGCTTCTGAGTCCCGTCGGGTGCGCATGCCAGCCTCGCACCCTAGACTCGGCGGTGCATGCACACTTCTTCTAGCCTAACTGCAGTCGTCCTGTCCCTCCTCTCTATGACCTGGGAGGACTCTGACCCGGAAGTCCTGCGGCGCGCTTCCCTTATCAGGTAGCCTCTCCCCCTGCTCTGTGCTGACTATTAATTGTGCACCACATTTGATTCAAGCCCCACGCTTCCCTGCGCCTTCCTGCGTCCTGCCTGCCCTGTATTGTGCCCCCATGTTCCTCTCCAGTCATTCTCCTCCAGATCTGCAGAAGTCTCCCCTGTGGTCGCCCGCCTCCGCTACCTGTCTCACTGCCTGTTCCCCACTTGTGTCTCCTACCGTCTGTCCCCGAGTACCAGCTTCCGCGACAATAGTCTCCCTTGGACCTGCCCCTGACACTCCCTGTTTAGGGGGTGGTCCACCAGGCCAGCTCACCCATGGGAGGTTCATTGTCGCGGACCAGCGGGTTCACTCTAGGAGTCCCACAAGTCCTCACAGTATAGTTAGGCCATGGACCCCGCTTATACATTTGCCCCTGCCCAAAAGGAGCTGGTGTTTTTACGGGGAAATCAAATGAGGATAATGTCCTTTCTGAAAACCATGGAGTCCCATCTGTTGGCCTTACAAGCCTCTGACCCAGGGTGCTCTTCTCAGCTGGCCAGTCTCCAACAGGAGCTTGCCCAGCAGCGTGACACTCAGGCCCACATCCTTAATTACATGGCATTGGTAGATAATCGACTCCTGGCCCTTCAGTCCACCGAGTCTACCCCTGCCCAGGCTTTGGACCCGCACCTGCTGCCCCATTTGGCAAAGCCACCATGGTATAGTGGTGATCCCAAAATGTGTGGGGGGTTTCTAAACCAATGCCAACTACACTTTGAGCTGCTGCCGCTGCAATACTCCAATGACCAAGCTAAGGTGGCCTTTGTGGTGTATTATTTAGAGGGGGAGGCTTAAGCCTGGGTAAACCCTCTCTGGGAACGAGATGAGCCCCCTAGTCTCGCAACTCTCCACCTTTCTAGACACCTTTCGTAAGGTGTTTGATGAGCCGAACCACTTGGCCTCTACTACTCTTCATCAGGGTACGCTCTCTGTTGGCCAATACGCCATCTGGTTCTGTACTCTGTCTCCTGAGCTGGGTTGAAACAATGAATCCTTAGTAGGAGCTTTTTGGCGAGGTCTCTTGGGTTGAATCAAAGATGAGCTGGCCAGTCGGGACACTCCGACCTCTTTTGAGGATTTGATCTCCCTAGTGACCCGCATTGACTTGCGCTTCCAGGAGCACTCCAAAGAGGCCGCTAGAGAGAGAAGATTTCCCCATCTCACCTCGGCTACCTGTAGTCCTCCCCGCTCGTGCCCTGTGTCAACTTCTGCGGTCCCTGCACCAGAAACCATGCAGGTGGAGCAACTCAAGCTGGTAGAGCAGCGCCGGAAAGAAACTCACACAGGGACTCTGCTTCTACTGTGGGAGTGCATCCCATTTTCTGTGTTCCTGTCCCGAGAGGCCGGGAAACACCTCTTCCTAGGACAGGTAAGAGAGGCCTCCCTAGGTGCTTGTGACTCCTCTCCACCCTTGACCCTTTCTGTTCTTTTGCATCTGGGCTCTAAGCGTTTTTCTGAGCAGGCTTACGTAGATTCAGGTGCGGCCGGAAACTTTATTCAGCTCGAGGCCATCAGAAAACTTCGGATTCCTGTCAGATCCTTGGAGACTCCTCGGCAGATAGCTTTGGTCGATGGCCAGCCCCTGCAGGAGTCCATTACTCAGGTAACCGAAGAGCTGGAAATACAGATCTGAGTCCTGCATGAGGAGAGGATAGCCTTCTACGTACTGCCATCGTTGTCTCATACGATTATTCTGGGACTTCCTTCGTTAAGAACTCATGAGCCTACCACAGACTGGCGGTCTGGGGACATTTTGCGTTGGGAAGACTCCTGCCAGAGTAAGTGCTTGCTTCCTGTCCAGCCAATGAACTCTTCACGGCCAACTTCGTTGTCTCCAGATTTACCTTCACCCTATTGGGCCATTGCGGATGTCTTCAAAAAGAGTGAGGCGGAGAGTCTGCCCCCGCATAATCCATATGATTGCCCGATCGATCTCGTTTCAGGCTCTACTCCGCCCAGGGGCCGAATTTACCCGTTGTCCCCTACTGAGACCCAAGCCATGACCGAATATGTACGAGAGAATCTGGCAAGAACCTTTATTCGGAAGTCCTCTTCGCATGCTGGTGCGGGTTTCTTCTTCGTCAAGAAGGATGGGTCCCTCCGTCAATGCATTCACTACCGGGGTCTCAACGATATAAAGATTAAAAACAAGTACCCCCTTCCTCTAATTCCAGAGTTATTCGACCGTCTTTGGGGAGCACGAATCTTCACTAAATTGGATCTTCGTGGGGCCTACAATCTAATTCGTATCCGCCCTGGAGATGAGTGGAAGACTGCTTTCAACACCCGAGACGGCCATTATGAGTATTTGGTCATGCCCTTCGGCTTGTGCAATGCCCCCGCAATGTTCCTGGAATTTGTGAACAATGTTTTCTGGGACCTACAGTACTCCTGTGTGGTAGTATATTTGGACGATATTGTCATGTTTTCTCCGGATCTGTCTACTCATAGAAGAGACGTCCGCCAAGTTCTGCTACGTCTGAGAGAGAATCGTCTTTATGCAACGCTTGAGAAGTGCGCCTTTGAATGGTCTACGCTACCGTTCTTGGGTTACATCATTTCAGACTCTGGCTTACGTATGGATCAAGGAAAAGTGTCCGCCGTGCTCAACTGCCCGTGTCCCCATGGTGTTAAAGTGATCCATTGGTTCCTTGGTTTTGCTAATTACTACCGGCAGTTTATCCCACACTTTTCCACCTTGACCGGTCCTATTTCCGCCATGATCAGCAAGGGGGCCAACCCTCACGTCTGGTCACCTGAGGCTGAGAACGCCTTTCTGTCCTTGAAACATGCCTTTGCTACAGCTCCCATACTCCATTGTACCGAAGCTAACAAGCCCTTCATTCTTGAGGTGGATGCTTCTGCCACCGGGTCCAGTGCAGTACTTTCTCAGAGGTCTTCCTCCAGATGGCTGGTCACCTGTGGCTTCTTTTCTAAGATGTTCTCCACCTCGGTGAAGAACTATTCCATTGGTGACAGGGAGCTGCTGGCTATCAAGTTGGCGTTGGAAGAGTGGCGATATTTTCTGGAAGGAGCAGTACATCCTTTTAAGATCTACATTGACCACAAGAATCTGCCGAATAACCATTCAGCACAAAGACTTAATCCCCTGCAGGCCAGGTCACTGTTCTTTGCCCGTTTCGATTTTGAGCTCCATTTTCGCCCCGGCGATAAGAGCTTCAAAGCTGACGCTTTGTCCAGATCCTTTCTGGCTGCCAATGTTGAGGAAGAACCTTCGCACATCGTGGATCCTAGAAAGATCATCTTGGTAGCTTCTGTTAGCCTGACTTCTTTGCTTCCGGGTAAGACATTCGTTCAAGAAAGCAATAGGAAGCAAGTCTTACACTCGGGACATGCTTCCAAGCTTGCAGGCCATGTCGGTCTCAAGAAAACCCTCACTCTCGTGTCTCGCTACTACTGGTGACCATCTCTTCTTCAAGATGGCCAAAGTTTTATAGCCTCATGTCCCTCCTGTGCCAAGAACAAGGTCCCTAGGCACCTACCCTCTGGTCTCTTGCACCCGCTTCCGGTTCTCTCGATTCCTTGGCAACACATAGCTATGGACTTTATTACTGATCTGCCTCGGTCTTCTGGTCATACAGTTATCCCCATGGTCATGGATCAGTTCTCCAAGATGGCTCATTTCGACTCTCTGCCAGGCTTACCCTCTGCTCATGAGTTGGCAAAAGTTTTCATCACCCATGTTTTTTGGATTCATGGCTTTACTCAACATATAGTTTCGGACAGAGGAGTCCAATTCACCTCACGGTTCTGGAGAACCCTATGCAAGCTTATGGATGTGACACTAGACTCCTCCTCTGCCTACCATCCCCAAACCAATGGTCAGACGGAGTGCACGAATCAGATCTTTGTGACCTATCTTCATCATTTCTCCAACCACTGTCACACAGCTTGGGAAACACAGGTGTAAAACTTCTGATCAGCATTGAATTCATCCTCACCGGTCAGAGAGCCGCGGTTCCCACATTATCAGAAGAGAGCGTGAGTGCTCAGCTTTGATCAGAGGTACAAAGTTTAACTCTGGTCACTGGTGTCAGCTGATGGGACTACAGGCCCCTAATAACAATGAGAGCAGGAGCAGCGGATAGGAGTATTCATCAGCCACTCCTTGCTGTAAATAAATAATTTAAAAAAACCTACGTGGGTTCCCCTGTATTTTTGTTAACCAGCCAGGCAAAACTCACAGCTGGGGGCTGCAACCCTCAGCTGTCAGTTTCAGCAAGGTTTGTTATCAAGAATAGAGGGGCCCACACCGTATTTTTAATCATTTAAATAAATAATTTAAAAAAATGACATTGGTTCCACCCCATTTTTGACAACCAGCCTTGCTAAAGCAGACAGCTGGGGGCTGATATTCTCAGGTTGGTAAAGGGCCATGGATATAGGCCCCACAGCCTAAAAATAGCAGCCCGCAGCTACCCAGAAAAGGCACATCTATTAGATGCGCCAATTCTGGCGCTTTGCCCGGCTCTTCCCACTTGCCCTGTAGTGGTGGCAAGTGGGGTTCATATTTGTGGGGTTGATGTCACCTTTGTATTGTCCGGTGACATCAAGCCCACGGATTAGTAATTGAGAGGCATCTATATCTATAAGACACTTATCCAATGCTAATCCTATAGTTGTATGGTATATAAAGACACAGCCAGAATAAAGTCCTTTATTAGAAAAAAGACTAAACACAGTCTTCCATTTTATTTAAAATAACAAACAGTTATACTCACCTAACGCCTAATTCCAC
The DNA here is from genome assembly GCA_033576555.1 of Oophaga sylvatica. Taxonomy (NCBI): domain Eukaryota; kingdom Metazoa; phylum Chordata; class Amphibia; order Anura; family Dendrobatidae; genus Oophaga; species Oophaga sylvatica. The sequence goes on along the minus strand of JARQOD010000008.1, from coordinate 51,805,461 downwards.
TGAAGCCCTCCTTCTTCTGTAGTAAAACTAAAATAAAAAATCATCAATGTACCAAACATGTCTGTTGTTCTGTCCCACGCCTTAATCTATGTCTGGGGGATTAATAGTTTTCAACCTGGATGGTGCCTAGATGCGACTGTCCAGGGTTGAAAGCTCCATGGGTATTACCTTCTTCCCAGGCTATAAACATCGGCCCCCAGCCATCGGCTTTCCCTCTGCTGGTTACACACTGTACTAATTGTATTTGTCACTGACATCTATATATCTACCTATTCTGTTTGTATTTACTGTATGTAATCCATCTCTTCTATCCTGTCGGCTCCTGCTGTGATTTTACACTACGGCAGCTGCTGAATTGCCGGCTTTTCCTCTATCTATCTATGCACTATATATACAGTACAGACCAAAAGTTTTGACACACCTTCTCATTCAAAGATTCTTCTGTATTTTCATGACTATGAAAAATGTAGAATCACACTGAAGGCATCAAACTATGAATTAACACATGTGGAATTATACATTACACTTTACAAAAAAGTGTAAAACAACTGAAAATATGTCTTATATTCTAGGTTCTTCAAAGTAGCCACCTTTTGCTTTGATTACTGCTTTGCACACAGAACAGGTGAACGGATGGACTCTACATACCTGGTACCCACCGTGAAGCATGGAGGAGGCGGTGTGATGGTGTGGGGTGCTTTGCTGGTGACACTGTTGGGGATTATTCAAAATTGAAGCGGTGAGCGGTCCAGCTCACCCCAAACCATCTCGATTGGGTTCAGGTCTGGTGACTGTGGAGGCCAGGTCATCTGGCATAGCACCCCAACACTCTCCTTCTTGGTCAAATAGCCCTTACACAGCCTGGAGGTGTGTTTGGGGTCATTGTCCTGTTGAAAAATAAATGATGGTCCAACTAAACGCAAACCGAATGGAATAGCATGCTGCTGCAAGATGCTGTGGTAGCCATGATGGTTCAGTATGCCTTCAATTTTGAATAAATCCCCAACAGTGTCACCAGCAAAGCACCCCCACACCATCACACCTCCTCCTCCATGCTTCACGGTGGGAACCAGGCATGTAGAATCCATCCGTTCACCTTTTCTGCGTTCAAAGCAGTAATCAAAGCAAAAGGTGGCTACTTTGAAGAACCTAGAATATAAGACATATTTTCAGTTGTTTCACACTTTTTTGTAAAGTGTAATGTATAATTCCACATTTGTTAATTCATAGTTTTGATGCCTTCAGTGTGATTCTACAATTTTCACAGTCATGAAAATACAGAAAAATCATTGAATGAGAAGGTGTGTCCAAACTTTTGGTCTGTACTGTACATATATACAGTTGTGCTCAAAACTTTACATACCCTGGTAGAATTTTTGCTTTCTTGGCCCTTTTTCAGAGAATATGAATGATAACACCAACAATTCTTCTCCACTCATGGTTAGTGGTTGAGTGAAGCCATTTATTGCCAAACTACTGTGTTTTCTCTTTTCAAATCATAATGAAAACCCAAAACATCCAAATGATCCTGATCAAAAGTTCATATACCCTGGTGATTTTGGCCTGATTACATGCACAGATGTTGACACAAATGGGTTTGAATGGCTACTAAAGCTAACATCCTCATCCTGTGACCCGTTTGCTTGTAATCAGTGTGCGTGCATAAAAGCTGAGTGAGTTTCTGGATCCAGACAGACTCTTGCATCCTTCATCCAGCCACTGATGTTTCTGGATTGTAAGTAATGGAGAAAGCAAAAGAATTGTTAGCGCATCTATGGGAAAAGGTAATTGAACTGTATATAACAGGAAATGGATACAAAAGATGTCTAAGGAATTGATAATGCCAGTCAGTAGCATTCAAACTATTATTAACAAATGGAAAATCAGGAACTCTGTAAAAACAAAACCATGGTCAGGTAGACCAACAAAAATTTGGTCTACAACTGCCAGGAAAATTGTTCAAAATGCAAAAAAAAAAACACAAATAACATCAGCTGAAATACTGGACTCTCTGAAAACTAGTGGTGTGGCAGTTTCAAGATGCACGATAAGGAGAAAAATGGGATGCATGATCAAGTCACAAGAAGAAATCCATTACTGCGCAAATGTCACAAAGTATCTCGCCTACAATGTAATAAACATTTATAATAAGGTGGACATCAAACCACATAGTTTGTGTTCTCTATTATGGTTCAGCTAAATATGGAATTGCTGATTAGGTGGAGCTGAAAAACAGCACAGCAATTATTTTATCTCCTTGACATCTAAGCTATGTAATTCATGTTTTTTTCCCACTTGACACAAGCCCCAGCATGCTGAGCTCTGTATAACACCACCCACAGCTCTGATTGGTAAATTTCTATATACATTGTACATTGACAGAAAGCTGCTAATAATTGGTGGGGGAAGGGTTACACGAGTAGTTGATTAGGAGGCACAAGACACCAATCATGTAGTGATAATCTCCTGCTGATTAGACATTTATTTTATGGAAACAGCAACACACAGGTAAGCGACACATCACTTTAATTAAACTCTTAGTCGCTACATCATGCTGCTGTCAGACTACATAAAAAAACCTGATGACAGATTATTTTTAAAGTCAATGAAATTTGTGTACATTTTTTACTTAAATTCAAACAATATGCACTTGACTTTTTGTAAATCGGCTAAAATGTTTTTCTCCATTTAATAATTTGTTCATGGCTAAGCATGTTTTCCCAGAATGTATTGCACTTATCACATCTTATGTTACATTATAGCCAATCAAGAGGGATTATCATAGCCTGAATAAAAGCTGAAGCAGTAAATGCAGCTATTTTGTTGTGAATCTGGATTGTGCAAGGACATCACAGCACAAAGCTTGGTCATAGAGGTAGTTAATGAAAGCCATAAAACATTGAAGAAACTTTGCAGATAGTAGTTTATAGCACAGCACTAAAGACATTTAGTATTCGAGGAAAAGAGAATAATACAGATTTAACTCATAGTGATGAAATCCTTTAGCATCACAGAGTTGAAGCTGTGGGATATGCAGGACTAATCAACAATTGGAAACTTTCACATGCAGTTACTGCTGCACAAAAGGGGTCACACCAGATACTTAAAGCAAAGTCTCATATACTTTTGTCACTCACAAACATGTGATGTTGGATTATTTTCCTCATTTAAAAATTAACAATGTCTAATATTTTTGCCTCATTTATTTGATTTGGTTCTCTTTATCTACTTTTAGGACTCTGTATGTAGGTGAAATTTATGCAGCAATATTGAAAATTTTGAAGAGTTCACAAACTTTCAAGCACCACTACATAATTGGCAGTTGTTACAGGTGGGCCCCAGCATCTACTTTTCTACTACTTTTTTTTTTTTTTTTTTTAAAAAGGGGGTCCCCTTCCCTTCTGGCAGCTGAGCTATTGCAGGTTTAATGAATTTGTTACGCAGAGCCTTATTATTTATACATATTTTTCTAAGTATTTCAGTAAGTTCTTCTTCTACTTCCAATTAGAAAAAAATTAACATATTCTTGAGATTGTTGCTGCATATTGTTGATCATGTGTGAAATGATCATAGAGAAAAACTTTAACAGGATTTTGTTGACTAGCACACAATTTATGGTTTATGCATTGAGCTGTCTTAGTCTGAAAATGGTTCTTTAGAAAAAAATGACATTGTAAATTTGCCAGCTTTCCCTGCTATACTGTAGTGAGAATGGATGGGAAACTATTTTAATGTACTGTGTACCTGTGATTGCTTTGAACATTTGAAACCCACCAAGAGGATAAAAACACATTAAAGCTATTTGTTACTGGCTTTTGAAAGTAGCCTGTTCTAAATTGTGACATCTTTTGCATTTTAAAATATTTAAGAAAGGAAAGCCAGTGTTACTTTACTAATGTGCTTTTGTAATAATTACAATATGTTCTCAGCCTACACTGAACATATGGTGTTGCTCCTTGCTAATATGCATGAGTGAGTGGCACTGTGCCACTACAACCCAGTTACTTAGCAGCAGCTATAATGATAATAAAACTCAATTCAATGTGCTCTCTGTTCTGACACCTTTCCTGCATAGCCAGAATTACATTTCTTAGCAATTTATGCAATACACTACATGGGCTCACCTATAATTCCCATGTGCAACAGTGAGACTCGAGGGTCCAATACTATGTGACCAATACAACCATTGTCTTTCTTTAAACCATTTTTGAAAGGTGCTAACTACAGATGAGAGTAATGTGAAAACGGCACTTGTAAATGGAAAGGCCTCAACCGTTGAGCTAGATAAATTATCAGTACATGAAGGGATAAATTCAGCCATTTTATCTACATTTCACAATTATATTTTTAATTTCACTTTGGCATGTACATTAAAATGTGTTTTTAATACAAAGGTACTTACATGTACGACAGGGGTGTCCGGCTGGATCACCGAGTCTGGTTCCAACATGGAAGTCGCTTGTCTGGGTACTTCTTGGTCCCTTGTAAAAGAAAATAGCTCAAAGTACCACAATTTGGGGACATAAACATCTTCGGACCCGGCTCCAGACTTGGTAGAATTCTGTACTTTGTTTAATTCCTTTTTGTAAACAGTGCGGAGGGCCTGAATCCGTTTTTTGACCGATGACTCATCCGCTGGTTCATCGGGGTAACGGTTTTTGCTAAGCTCCACCAGTTTTTGATACGCCTCCTTCTTTTTCAGCCTGTTGCTGTAATCCGCCGACTTTATTTTCCACAGGCAAGGCATCGAGCGGTACATCTCGATGAATTTCCACAGAAATTCATGCTTATCGGCCATCTGTAATAAAAAAAGGATTATGTAAAAATGGCAGAATGGTTAAATAAAATGCTTACATAGCCTACAACATAGAACCCAGCAGGGATCATAAAATGGTGGTTGTGGGCGCAGCAGGAGAAAACAATGGCAGACCTAAATAAAAGTCATAGATGGACAACTACGGTAAAAACAGCAGGGATCATAAAATGGTGGTGGTGGCGCGGCAGGTCAAAACAATGGCTGCATAAAATAAAAGTCATAGATGGACAACTACGGTAAAAACAGCAGCGTTCATAAAATGGTGGTGATGGGCGCGGCAGGTCAAAATAATGGCAGACCTAAGTAAAAGTCATATATGGACAAGTACGGTAAAAACAGCAGGGATCATAAAATGGTGGTGGTGGGCACGGCAGGTCAAAACAATGGCAGACCTAAATAAAAGTCATAGATGGACAACTACGGTAAAAACAGCAGGGATCATAAAATGGTGGTGGTGGGCGCGCCAGAACAAAACAATGGCAAACAAAAAAAAAAAAAACAATTGATGGATGACAACGGTTAACAACAGCTGGGATCTTAAAATGGATCTGTAAAATTAAATTTAAAAAAATTTAAAATTAAATGTGACAAAAAAAAATACCTACCCTACAAGACTTGTTTGTGATCCTGAAAAAAAAAAAAACGCGGGAAACGCAATAACGCCACAAACTGGATCGCAGAAAAAATATATATAAATAAATAACGGCACAGATTGGATCGCAGCAAATGCAATAGAGGCACAGACTGGATCGCAGAAAAAAAAAAGATCAATAACGGCACAGACTGGATTGCAGCAAACGCAATAGTGGCACAGACTGGATCGCAGTAGCTGCAAAGAAGGCTAGCAGGACGCACTGGAACGATGCTGGAGATTTGAATGAACCGCTTCCGCTCAAGAGCACTGGAAAGGAGTGCTAATACATTGTCTTTTATGACGCAGTCATCCAATCACAAAGCGAGAGAGCTGTGACATAAACAGTCATGACATATAGTGACCACCAATCTGTGCTGAGGGGCGTGGAAAAGGTTGCGCTCAATCACGCCTATCGAGGTCGTGATCTTTAACAATACATGCTGTGTGGCACGTCCTAACGACCGCCGAAGTCGTTATACAGATCGCTGATCGCTGATGCGTCGTTGAGATCTTCCTGTTTGGAAGCTACTAGCGACCTTATAGCGATCACACCAACGATCTCGTTAGCTTGTGTCGTTGTCGTGATCGCTAGTGCGATCGCTTAAGGGTATGCCACACTGAACAATATCGCTAACGGGATCGCTAAAAAAGTCACTATTTAGCGATCCCGTTAGCGATGTTGTTCAGTGCGGCAGCTGCCAGCGACGAGCTTCCTGCTGTGATCTCGCTCGTCGCTGGAATCGTTCCGGACCCTATTTTCTCGTCGGCGCTCCCGCTGGGTAAGTATATATCGCTAGTGTGGCACCTTTTCTTAGCGATTTAGCGGTACTTTTGTACCGCTAAAGTCGTTAAGAAGATCGCTAACGGCGATAGCGTCGTTAACTATATCGCTAAATGTGGCCGCACTTAGCGATATAGAAACAATCCCGCTAGCGATCGCATTAGTATGCGTCGTTATCGTGATCGCTAGCGGGATTGTTTAGTGTGGCAGTACCTTTAGTGTGGCATACCCTTAACTGGCAAAATTCGAATTAACATATTCTTGCAGACATTTTGAGGAAATCCAATTAGCAAAGAAGTTAGTCAATGTAAATTTAATGTCACTAACATGTCCTAGGGTCTTTAACAACTCCAGAGAATAATAAATGAAAGATGCAAAGAAATGAAATGAATTGTTTCTTTACTTTACTGCTCACCTCTACAGATACCCTCGTGGCATCCTCTTATAACCGCTGCAAGCACCAAATCCCCCGGTGTCCTCATGCTAGACGAGAACTTCCAGCTCTGGTAAGGCCTGGGTGGGTTTTAACCCCTTCCCGACCCATGACGCCACGTAGGCGTCATGAAAACCTGTGCCAATCCGACCCATGACGCCTATGTGGCGTCATGAAAGGATCGCGTCCCTGCGGGTCGGGTGACCGGGGTCACTGAAAGGTCACCCGACCCGCCGGCACAGGACCCTTTGTGCTTCACCACAGGGGGGTTGGCTTAACCCCCCCGTGGCCACGATCGCTCTGATTGGCTGTTAAAAGTGAAACAGCCAATCAGAGCAATCTGTAATATTTCACCAATATAATTGGTGAAATATTACAATCCAGCCATGGCCGATGCTGCAATAGCATCTCCCATGGCTGGACACCGAGCCCTGACCCCCCCACACGGATTCACGGCGGCGATCGGCCGCCGCCACCGAAAGATGGCAGCGATCGGTCACCGCCGTCACTAACAGCTCCCCTCCTCCTTTGCTCCGGTGCCCCCACCTTCCGATCCCCCCCCTAACCTTCCGACCACCCTACTCACCTCTCCCGATCCACCGATGTCCCTGGATCGGTCCCGGCGTCCGCCTGGGCCTCTTCATGGGCGCCGCCATCTTGGAAAATGGCGGGCGCATGCGCAGTGCGCCCGCCGACCGGCGCATGCGCAGTGCGCCCTGCCTAGTCAAAAAAATTATTTTGACCACTGTGATAAACTGTCACAGTGATCAAAATAAAAAAAAGTAAGTGAACCCCCCCTGTCATAGGTAGGGAAAAATAATAAAGAATTTTTTTTTTTCCTATTAGGCCCTGTGCACACGTTGCGGATTTTGCTGCGGATCCGCAGCTGATTTCTCTGCTGATCCGCAGCTGATTTCTCTGCTGATCCGCAGCTGATTTCGCTGCTGATCCGCAGCGGATTTCGCTGCTGATCCACAGCGGATTTCGCTGCTGATCCGCAGCGGATTTCGCTGCAGATCCGCAGCTGATTTCGCTGCTGATCCGCAGCTGATTTCGCTGCTGATCCTCAGCTGATTTCGCTGCTGATCCGCTGCTGATTTCGCTGCGGATCAGCAGCGCAATCAGCAGCGAAATCAGCTGCGGATCAGCAGCGAAATCAGCTGCGGATCAGCAGCGGATTTCGCTGCTGATCCGCAGCTGATTTCACTGCTGATCCGCAGCTGATTTTGCTGCTGATCCGCAGCGGATTTCGCTGCTAATCCGCAGCTGATTTCGCTGCTGATCCGCACCTGATTTCGCTGCTGATCCGCAGCGGATTTTGCTGCGGATCAGCAGCGGATTTTGCTGGGATCCGCAGTTGATTTGGCGCTGCGGATCCACAGCAGATCCAGAAACCATGTACAGTACAATGCAAATAAATGGTAAAAAAAAACGCTGTGCACATGCTGCAGATTTTTCAGCGCGGATTTGCTGCGGTTTTAAATCCGCAGCATGTCAATTCTTTGTGCGGATTCTGCAGCGATTTTACACCTATTCCATTATAGGTGTAAAACCGCAGAGAAAAACCGCAGCAAATCCGCGCTAAATACGGAGGTAAAAGGCAGGTCATTTTAACCTGCGGATTTTAGAAAAATCCGCAAGTGAATCCGCAACGTGTGCACGGGGCCTTAGGGTCAGGCTGGGTTCATATTGCATTATGGCAGTCCGTTAGATGGACTGCGTTTCACCGCGGTATAACGCGGTGTAACGCAGTTCGTTAACGCTGCCATTCACCCCATTTGTGTGCGCATCGCAACGCATGCCATGAAGTGGCATGCGTTCGCGACGTGTCGTCATTCAGTGACGGAGCCTTGGACGCAGGCTGCAGCGTCTGGGCTCCATCACCGCTAGCACAGATGAATCATCGCTGATTCCTCTGCACTAGCGGGTATAGCATAACGCGATCGCGTTATGCTATACCGTTACCAGCCCGTCAACGCTACATGTTGAACGGGCTGGTAAAATGCAATATGAACTCAGCCTTAGGGTTAGAACTAGGGTTAGGGTTAGAACAAGTGTAAGGGTTAGAACTAGGGTAAGGGTTAGAACTAGGGTTAGGGTTGGAATTAGGGTTAGGGTTGGAATTAGGGTTAAGGTTGGGATTAGGGTTAGGGTTGGGATAAGCGTTAGGGGTGTTTTGGGGTTAGGGTGGGATTAGGGTTAGGCTTGTGGTTAGGTTTATGGTTAGAGTTGGGATTAGGGTTAGGGGTGTGTTGGGGTTAGGGTTATGGTTAGGGTTTGTATTAGGGTTAGGGGTGTGTAGGGGTTAGGGTTGGGGTTAGGGGTGTGTTGGGGTTAGGGTTGGAGTTAGAATTGAGAGGTTTCCACTATTTAGGTACATCAGGGGATCTCCATACGCGACATGGCGCCACCATTGATTCCTGCAAATTTTGCGTTCAAAAAGTCAAACAGTGCTCCCTTTATTCCAAGCCCCGACGTGTGCCCAAACAGTGGTTTACCCCCACATATGGGGTATCAGCGTACTCGGGAAAAATTGCACAACAACTTTGGGGGTCTAATTTCTCCTGTTACTGTTGGGAAAAAAAATTAGGGACTAAAAAAGTTATTTTTGTGGAAAAAAAATGATTTTTTATTTTCACGGCTCTGCGTTATAAACTTCTGTGAAGAACTTGGGGGTTCAAAGTGCTCACCACACATCTAGATAAGTTCCTTGCGGGTCTAGTTTCCAAAATGGGGTCACTTGTGGGGAGTTTATACTGTTTAGGCACATCAGGGACTCTGCAAACGTAACATGACGCCCACAGACCATTCCATCAAGTCGGCAATTCAAAACGTCACTACTTCCCTTCCGGGCCCCGAAGTGTGCCCATACAATAGTTTTCTCCCACATATGGGATATCAGCGTACTCAGGACAAATTGGACAACAACTTTTGAGGTCTAATTTCTCCTGTTACCCTTGGGAAAATAAAAAAAATGGGGACTAAAAGATCATGTTTGTGGAAAAAATATGATTTTTTTATTTTCATGGCCCGGCGTTATAAACTTCTGTGTAGCCCTTTGGGGTTCAAAGTGCTCACTACACATCTAGATAAGCTCCTTGGGGGGTCTAGTTTCCAAAATGGGGTCACTTGTGGGGGGTTTCTACTGTTTAGGCACATCAGGGGCTCTGCAAAGGCAACATGATGCCCACAGAACATTCCATCAAGTCTGCATTCCAAAATGGCGCTCCTTCCCTTCTGTGCTCTCCCATGCGCCAAAACAGTGGTTCCCCCCACATATGGGGTACCAGTGTACTCAGGACAAACTGTACAACAACTTTTGTGGTCCAATTTCTCCTGTTACCCTTGTGAAAATAAAAAATTGCGGGTTAAAAAAATCAGTTTTTGAGGAAAAAAATGATTTTTTATTTTCACGGCTCTGCATTACAAACTTCTGTGAAGCACGTGGGGGTTCAAGGTGCTCACCACACATCTAGTTAAGTTCCTTGAGGGGTCTAGTTTACAAAATGTGGTCACTTGTGGGGGGTTTCTACTGTTTAGGCACATCAGGGGCTCTGCCCGCCCGCAGACCATTCCATCAAGTCGGCATTTCAAAGCGTCACTACATCCCTTCCAAGCCCTGACGTGTGCCCAAACAGTGGTTCTCCCCCACATGTGAGGTACTAGCGTACTTAGGACAAATTAGACAACAACTTTTGGGGTCCAATTTCTCCTGTAACCATTGTGAAAATAAAAAATATGGGGCTAAATAATAATTTTTTGAGAAAAAAAAATGATTTTTTATTTTCACGGCTCTGCGTTATAAAGTTTTGTGAAGCACCTGGGGGTTCAAAGTGCTCACTGTGCATCTACATAAGTTTCTTAGGGGGTCTAGTTTCCAAAATGGGGTCATTTGTGGGGGAGCTCCAAAGTTTAGGCATACAGGGGCTCTCCAAACATGACATGGTGTCCGCTAACGACTGGAGCTAATTTTCCATTCAAAAGTCAAATGGCGCTCCTTCCCTTCTGAGCCCTGCCGTGCGCCCAAACAGTGGTTTATGACCACATATGAGGTATCGGTGTACTCAGGAGAAATTGCCCAACAAATTTTAGGATCCAATTTATACTGTTGCCCATGTGAAAATGAAAAAACTGAGGCTAAAAGAAAATTTTTGTGAAAAAAAAAGTACTTTCTTTTTTTTACGGATCAATTTGTGAAGCACTTGGGGGTTCAAAGTGCTCACTCTGCATCTAGATAAGTTCCTTGGGGGGTCTAGTTTCCAAAATGGGGTCACTTGTGGGGGAGCTCCAATGTTTAGGCACACAGGGACTCTCCAAATGCGACATGGCATCCGCTAAATATTCCAGCATATTTTCCATTCAAAAAGTCAAATGGCGCTCCTTCCCTTCTGAGCCCTGCCGTGCGCCCAAACAGTGGTTTATGACCACATATGAGGTATCGGTGTACTCAGGAGAAATTGCCCAACAAATTTTAGGATCCAATTTATACTGTTGCCCATGTGAAAATGAAAAAACTGAGGCTAAAAGAAAATTTTTGTGAAAAAAAAGTACTTTCTTTTTTTTACGGATCAATTTGTGTAGCACCTGGGGGTTTAAAGTGCTCACTCTGCATCTAGATAAGTTTCTTGGGGGGTCTAGTTTCCAAAATGGGGTCACTTGTGGGGGAGCTCCAATGTTTAGGCACACAGGGACTCTCCAAATGCGACATGGCAACCGCTAAATATTCCAGCATATTTTCCATTCAAAAAGTCAAATGGCGCTCCTTCCCTTCTGAGCCCTGCCGTGTGCCCAAACAGTGGTTTATGACCACATATGAGGTATCGGTGTACTCAGGAGAAATTGCCCAACAAATTTTAGGATCCATTTTATCCTGTTACCCATGTGAAAATGAAAAAAACTGAGGCTAAAAGAAAATTTTTGTGAAAAAAAAAGTACTTTCTTTTTTTTACGGATCAATTTGTGAAGCACCTGGGGGTTCAAAGTGCTCACTCTGCATCTAGATAAGTTCCTTGGGGGTCTAGTTTCCAAAATGGGTCACTTGTGGGGGAGCTCCAATGTTTAGGCACACAGGGACTCTCCAAATGCGACATGGCAACCGCTAAATATTCCAGCATATTTTCCATTCAAAAAGTCAAATGGCGCTCCTTCCCTTCTGAGCCCTGCCGTGCGCCCAAACAGTGGTTTATGACCACATATGAGGTATCTGTATACTCAGGAGAAATTGCCCAACAAATTTTAGGGTCTATTTTATCCTGATGCCCATGCAAAAATGAAAAAATTGATGCTAAAAGAAAAATTTTGTTGGAAAAATTAAAATGTCCATTTTTTCCTTCCACGTTGCTTTAGTTCCTGTGAAGCACCTGAAGGGTTAATAATCTTCTTGAATGTAGTTTTGAGTAGCTTGAGGGGTGCAGTTTTTATAATGGTGTCACTTTTGGGTATTTTCTGCCATATAGACCCCTCAAAGTGACTTCAAATGTGAGGTGGTCCCTAAAAAAAATGGTTTTGTAAATTTTGCTGTAAAAATGAGAAATCGCTGGTCAACTTTTAACCCTTATAACTTCCTAACAAAAAAAAATGTTGTTCCCAAAATTGTGCTGATGTAAAGTAGACATGTAGGAAATGTTATTTATTAACTATTTTGTGTCACATAACTCTCTGGTTTAACAGAATAAAAATTCAAAATTTGAAAATTGCGAAATTTTCAAAATTTTGGCCAAAGTTCCATTTTTTTCACAAATAAACGCAAAAATTATCGACCTAAATTTACCACTAACACGAAGCCCAATATGTCACGAAAAAACAATCTCAGAATCGCTAGGATCCGTTGAAGCGTTCCTGAGTTATTACCTCATAAAGGGACACTGGTCAGAATTGCAAAAAATGGCAAGGTCTTTAAGGTCAAAATAGGCTGGGTCATGAAGGGGTTAAACAAGTTTGCATAAGGATAAAATGTTATGACTTGATGACCTGTGCCTTAACCTTGTGTGCCATTGTGCAAAAATCTCCAAGGGATTCAGCACTCTTAGCAGTAAAAAGAAGTAATTAAGTGACAGAAAGAGGAGGGGCTGTAGAGTTGGCTTAGCTGTAGGGCCAAAGAGTTGAGCTGTAAGGTGAGTATAACTATTTTTTAAAATCTTTTATCCTTTTTATGGTCATTTAAAGTTCAGCAGCTGAATCTGCAAATGACCAAAAATCCTTCTTTTGGCAAATAATAAGACACATATGCATATTTTTTCTCAATACCTGACATGAAATCAGAATAAACCTTTCCCATTTAGGTCAATTAGGATTACCATAATTATTAATATTTGTCAAACGCCAGAATAATGAGAGAGAGAGAGAGAGGAGAGAGAGAGAATGTTTAAGGCATTTTTATTACTTACTGCAAAGTCAAAAGTTTACATACACTAAGATTACTATGTCATTAAATAATTCTGGACTGCCCATATGATGATGTCATGTGTTTGGAAGCTTCTGATAGGTTTTTTTAATAACATCTGAGTAAATTAGAGATTCACGCGTGTATGTATTGTAATGCGCACCTGAAACACACTGCTTTTTTGTGTATCATCATGGGAAAGCCTAAAGAAATCAGCCAAGATATCAGGAATAGAATTATGGACTTGCACAAGTCTGGTTCATCCTTGGGTACAATTTCAAGATACCTGAAGGTGCCTCGTTCATCTGTACAAACAATTATATGCAAGTAAAACAAGATGGGAATGTCCAGCCATCATACTGCTTTGGAAGGAGACAGGTTCTGTGTCCCAGAGATGAACGTGCTTTAGTCCAACATTTGCATATCAACCCAAGGACAAAAGCAAAAGACCTTGTGAAGATGATGGTGGAAGCTGGTAAGATTGTGTCAATATCCACAGTGAAACGAGTACTTTATCAACATGGGCTGAAAGGCCACTATGCCAAGAAGAAGCCATTACTCAAAACAAACATAAAAAAGACAGATTATTGTTTGCAAATGCACAGAGGAACACAGACCTTACTTTTTGGGGACATGTCCTGTGGTCTGATGAAACTAAAATTGAAATTTTTGGGCATAATGACCATCGTTACGTTTGGAGGAAAATGGGAGAAGCTTGGACGTCTAAGAACATCATCCGAACTGTGAAACAAGGGAGTGGCAGCATCATGTTGTGGGGTTGTTTTGCTGCATGAGTGACTGGTGCACTTCACAAAATAGATGGCATCATGAGAAAAGATTATGTGGCAATACTGAAGCAACTTCTCAAGACATCAGCCAGGAAGTTAAAGCTTGGGCATAAATGGGTCTTCCAAATGGACAATGACTCAATGCATACAGAAAAAAATAGTAACAAAATGGCTTCAGGATAACAAAGTCAATATTTTGGAGTGGCCATCACAAACCCCTGATATCAATCCTATTGAAAATTTATGGGCAAAGCCTGAAAGGAAGGTGCGAGCAAAGCGACCTACAAACCTGCATCAGTTACACCAGTTTTGTCAAGAGGAATAGGTCCAAATTCTGACCAACTATTGTGAGAAGCTTGTGGAACGATATCCCAAAAGTGTGACCCATGTCATTCAGTTTAAGGGCAATGGTACCAAATATCAATGAAATGTATGTAAACTTTTGACTTTGCAGTAAGTAATTGAAATACCTTAAAACATTCTCTCATTAGTCTGGCACTTCGCAAAAATTAATAATTATGGTAATCCTAATTGACCTAAAATAGGAAAGGTTTATTCTGATTTAATGTCACATATTGAGAAAAACATGCATATGTGTCTTTTAATATAGTGTATGTAAACTTCTAGTTTCAACTGTAAATAGCCGGTGTCAGAATTGTTACACACCTGCCCTGGGTATCTCAGACTCTGCTTCCTTCGCCTGGGTTTGCTGCCTTCTGTTATGCTCCACATTGAGTTTTTCAAGCTGCCTGGCATGGATCAATGACATTGTCTTCCTTGACCTTTTTTAAGGCCCATTGATACACACCTGTGTTTTAGGATTAAAGGTACTGCCACACTAAACAATCCCGCTAGCGATCACGATAACGACGCATACTAATGCGATCGCTAGCGGGATTGTTTCTATATCGCTAAGTGCGCCACATTTAGCGATATAGTTAACGACGCTATCGCCGTTAGCGATCTTCTTAACGACTTTAGCGGTACAAAAGTACCGCTAAATCGCTAAGAAAAGGTGCCACACTAGCGATATATACTTACCCAGCGGGAGCGCCGACGAGAAAATAGGGTCCGGAACGATTCCAGCGACGAGCGAGATCACAGCAGGAAGCTCGTCGCTGGCAGATGCCGCACTGAACAACATCGCTAACGGGATCGCTAAATAGTGACGTTTTTTAGCGATCCCGTTAGCGATATTGTTCAGTGTGGCATACCCTTAAGACTTCTAGTCCTATTTTAGGTGTGTTCCACCATCTGTTTGTGTTTAATGTTTGCTCTTTCTTTCATCCTTTCTGGGTTCCACTTCATCCATCTTGTTGACTCTGTGGTTCCTGGTGAGCTTTTACAATTCCACATGCTTTCCTGCTTGCTGCATCTACACCCGGGTTTAAGGGCCCACCTGGACCTAAGGCTTAGAGGATTTACCTTACCTGGTGAGCCTTAACAAGAATGAAGATGCTAGAACCAATAGAGAGGGTCGTAAATAGGGTTTAGCGAATATGTTCAGGTCCCTGCTTATTCGGCAAGCTATAGCGCTTACCGAATAAGCTACAGCGGGAACCCGGATACTTGGAGTGCGTCGACTGATCGGCGTCGCAGCTGCATGTGTCATGGCTGTGTCACAATCACAGCACCTGTATGGAGAGCAAAACACACAGGCTCTCCATGCATGTGTTGTGACTGTCACACAGCCGCGACAAATGCAGCTGCGGAGCCGATCAGCTGACGCTCTCCATGTATCCGGGTTCCTGCTGTAGCTTATTTGGTAAGCGCTATAGCTTGCCAAATAAGCACTGACCCGAACAAATTCACTCAACTCTAGTCATAAATAGGCAATTCAAGCTGATCTGGTAAAGCATATTAGTGAGTTCATTTTTCACTATTCAAAAGGAAAAACTAGTTTGCAGCTGCATAACCTCACTAGATGCTTAGTAAAAAGAAAATCTGCACCCAACCCACATGGATCCCATATTAGTCAAAAAATCTGGTTCACAGAAGTGTTTTACACTGATACGTTTATATCACTATTTGTATTGTTATATACTAGTATTTCTAAACCAGTTTTTTTGAAATGTACAAAGTGTAAAACCTAAGATATGCACAACTGTCATTAGTATTCCTAAGACCTTTACTCACTTTCTACCAGTGCAAAAAGAGATAAAAAAATTTCTCCATTAAATGTCACATGCTTAACCCAGCAGGAAGTACGGCGGCGTCTAAAAATCACTAAAGTTGACAAATCCCCGGGCCCGGATGGGATACACCCCCGAGTACTGCAGGAATTAAGTACAGTTATAGATAGACCTTTATTTTTAATCTTTAAAGATTCCATAATAACGGGGTCTGTACCACAGGACTGGCGTATAGCAAATGTGGTGCCAATATTCAAAAAGGGGGCAAAAACTGAACCTGGAAATTATAGGCCAGTGAGCTTAACATCTACTGTGGGTAAAATCCTGGAGGGTTTTTTAAGGGATACTATATTGGAGTATCTGAAGCTGAATAACCTCATGACACAGTATCAGCATGGGTTTACGAGGGACCGTTCTTGTCAGACTAATCTGATAAGCTTTTATGAAGGGGTAAGTTCAGGACTGGACCAAGGGAATGCAGTGGACGTGGTGTTCATGGACTTCTCAAAAGCTTTTGATACAGTGCCACACAAAAGGTTGATACATAAAATGAGAACAATGGGGATGGGGAAAATATGTGTAAGTGGGTTAAGAACTGGCTCATGGATAAGAAACAAAGGGTGGTTATTAATGGAGCACACTCGGACTGGGTCACGGTTAGCAGTGGGGTACCACAGGGGTCAGTATTGGGGCCGCTTCTCTTTAACATATTTATTAATGACCTTGTAGGGGGCATACAGAGTAGTATTTCAATATTTGCAGATGACACTAAACTCTGCAGGGTAATAAATACAGAGGAGGATAATTTTATATTACAGGAGGATTTATGTAAACTAGAAGCTTGGGCTGATAAATGGCAAATGAGCTTTAATGGGGATAAATGTAAGGTCATGCACTTGGGTAGAACAAATAAGATGTATAATTATGTGCTTAATTGTAAAACACTGGGCAAAACTGTCACTGAAAAAGACTTGGGTGTATGGGTGGACGACAAACTCACATTTAGTGGCCAATGTCAGGCAGCTGCTGCCAAGGCAAATAAAATAATGGGATGCATTAGACGAGGCATAGATGCTCATGAGGAGAACATAATTTTACCTCTATACAAGTCACTGGTGCGACCACACTTAGAATACTGTGTGCAGTTCTGGTCTCCGGTGTATAAGAAAGACATAGCTGAACTGGAGCGGGTGCAGAGAAGAGCACCAAGGTTATTAGAGAACTGGGGGGTCTGCAATACCAAGACAGGTTATTACACTTGGGGTTATTTAGTTTGGAAAAATGAAGGCTTAGGGGTGATCTTATTACAATGTACAAATATATGAGGGGACAGTACAAAGACCTTTCTAATGATCTTTTTACTCTTAGACCTGTGACAGGGACGAGGGGCATCCTCTACGGCTGGAGGAAAGAAGGTTTAGCCATAATCACAGATGCAGATTCTTTACTGTAAGAGCAGTGAGACTATGGAACTCTCTGCCGTCTAATGTTGTAATGAGTGATTCCTTACTAAAATTTAAGAGGGGACTGGATGCCTTTCTTGAAAAGTATAATATTACAGGCTATATTCATTAGTTTCCTAGATACAGCGTTGATCCAGGGAGCTAGTCTGATTGCCGTATGTGGAGTCGGGAAGGAATTTTTTTCCCCAATGTGAAGCTTACTGTTTGCCACTTGGGTTTTTTTTGCCTTCTCTGGATCAACATGTTAGGGCAGGTTAGGATAGGATATGGGTTGAACTAGATGGACTTAAAGTCTTACTTCAACCTTAATAACTATGTTACTAAATGCTAATGCCATTTTAATCCCAAAGTTCCTATTTATTAATGTACTATTTTGTTGTAGTCAATTATATACATTGCTGTGATATAACATAAAGGCCTGGTCTGATGAATCATGTCTTCTTTTACATCACTTGGATGGCTGGATGAGTGTATGGGAAAGATATGGCACCAAGATACACAAGTAAAAGGAAATCCGGCAGAGGTTTGGGTACCAGAAGAGTACCCAGACCTGAACCCAGACCCCTTTCAATGGGGGGCCCGAACATCCAGTGTTTGACGCTCTGTCATGTGCGTGACAGAGCTGCAAACAACGCTTCTGATCGGCGGTAAAAATCATCATCATCGGTCAGAAAGCCACGGTTCCCACACTGTAAAAAGACAGCGTGAGTGTGCAGCTGTGATTAGAGGTATAAAGTTTACCTCCAGTTACTGGTGTCAGCTGATGGAAAAACTGCTCCCATCAGGCCGTTTTTTAAAATTTATTTATTTACAACATGGGCGCCGCTGATGAATACTCCCATCAGCCGCTCCTGCTCTCACTGTCATTAGCGGCAGCAGGTGTCGGATGATGGGATCAGTAGTCCCATCAGCTAACACCAGTGGCCGGAGGTAAACTTTAAACCTCCGATCACAGCTGAGCGCTGTGTGGGAACCGCAGTTGTCTGACAGGTGGTGATGATTTTACCGCTGATCAGAAGAACATGACAGCATGGGAAACACCCGGTGTTTGAGGAGCCAAACCTGAACAGTAACACCGACTTCCTGGTGAAGTCTGTGTTCGGTGTCTGTGCCCGAACAATAGGTGTTCGGTACAGACGCCGAACTTTACTGTTCGGATTCACCCATCTCTAGTTCTGGTACAATCAGAGCTTATAGATTTATAATGAAGCAGAGATGAGAAAGCTAACCCCGTCTACACCAGGCTCTCTGTTTACAAAGGTCATAGACAGTGAGGTTCTTAGTTGCTGGACTAGTCCGGCAAAGTTAATCTCTTAGGGTATGTTTCCACGGTAAGGAAACATTCAGTATTTGCTGTGGAATTGATGCTGCGTACATCCACAGCATCCTATCCGCAGCGTCCCGATGTTACAGCATAGCGGAGGGGATTTTATGCTGTCCGGACATGTGGCGCGTCTTTCCAAACCGCAGCATGTCTATTTATCTTGCGGAGATGCTCCGTCTCCGGAAGATAAATAACCCTGTCTATGGATAGGAGGCGGTCATTCCGCATGTATCACCGCGGGTACAAAAGGGGGCAGCGCTTTGGGTGAAGCAGGGTTTCTGCTGCGTCCAAAGCGCTGCCAGTATGCCCCATGGAGACGTACCCTCAGTGATAAATCCTTCACAGTTAGTAAACAGCAGTACACAATTTGAGAAGTGACACATCGCTGAACTCTGTGTTTCAGCCTCTAGCTCCTTCAGATTACACAGCAAAAGTCTGCTGACAGATTCCCTTTAATGTACACAATACGATGAGAGCATGACATCTAGTTGCAGCTCTAGTAATATTAGCACCATCTCAGTGAATTTAACAGTTTTGTGTGTTCAATAGTAAAATGGCAGTCTAGAGTCGTATTTTTATTTCTTCATTTATTTCACCCTAAAATTTAAAAAAATCAAGATTACCACTTCAAGAAGAAAGCCAGTAAAAGAAGATAAATAATTGCTAGCCTTGAATATGACCATCAGACTCATTTTGTTATATTCCAAGATTGTAATGCAGGCAGGTCTATTTTATCAGAAGTAATTTGTGGCTTTTGAGATGGATAATTTAGCATTATTTGTAATATTTCAAATCATAGACAGTTTCAGTGAGTGACATTGTGACAGAATTCAGAGAAGGACCACTATATCATTTTGAAAATGTTCAGTGTGTGAAGGACTAAGTGACTTAGTTATTTGGTATGGTGCCTGCTTAGAGAAGTCTGGCATGCAATCATGCTTCAATTTGAGGGATTAATATTAATAAAAAATGTTTTTTAAGAGTCATGTTATTATGGAGTGTTTTGTAGATGTTGAAGAGATGCTAATTAATTTTTACAAAATAGTTTGTTGAAAAAAGTAACTGGATATACAGTATACAGTACACTGTTATTTGTATTGGTTAAAAAGGGTTGTCTCTAGTGATGGGCGAACTCAAACAGTAAAGTTCGGAGTCAATACTTAACACCTAGTGTCAGTGCACGGACCCTGAACACGGACTTCTCTAGGTAACGTGTGTTACTGTTCGGGTTTGGCAGCCCAAAAATGGGTGTTTCCCATGCTGTCATCTCTGCGACAGAGCGAGAAACACCAGTGGCTTTGATCGGTGGTAAGTTTGCTCATACATGCGGCTCAAGATGGGGAACCCCTTCTATGAAATCAATATGCTCTACATGGCTTAAAGGGAGTCTGTCATTAGTTTTTTTTATGTGTGAACTAAGACTAGCAACTTGATCAGCATCTTTGCTGTATTCCATAAAGGGGTATAAAACCCCTTAACTCCCTCTGTATAAACCCCAAAAACTTATTGAAACCCTCCCACGCTCTATGTAAATCCTGCCAGTTCGATCCCATAGGCATCATTTCTCAGGCATCCATCTCTCCTCCCAGCTTCTGATTGTTGTGCTCCAGCATGCACCCTTATCTTTTAGGCTCTGCCCACAGTAGAGCAGAGCAACTTGTGCTGGCGATGTCTCTGCGCAGGTGCGAAATTTCGCCCAGCTTTGTGGATGATGCAGGAGGCATCATCCATGTCAATCAGAGCAGGAGTATAGCAATCAGAAGCTGGGAGGAGGGATAGACACCAAAGCAAAGTCGAATGTCTGGTCAGACCGAAGTGGACTGGTCCTTCAGGATTTACATAGAGCGCGGGAGAGTTTCAAAAGGTTTTTGAAGAGTATACAGGGTAAGTCAGGGAGTTATATACCCTTTCTGGAATGCAGCACAGATGCTGATTAAGGTGCTAGTCTTACTTTGCACATGAAACAACTAGTGACAGGTTCACTTTAAGTACATTGATTATCAACATGATAACCCCCTTTAAGAAGTCATTGTAGAAAATGTTCCCACTTCAAATCAAATTGAAATCTGTAGTTTCTGCTCTGCCATATAATATAATTACATTCTGCCAGCATATGCCAGCAATGCTTTCTAATTGAGAAAGCATTAGACATGTGAATGGTATAAAAGAGTTTACAAAATATTGATAAAGGTATTTGCATACAGAGAAATTAAGCAATAAGTATAGCAATACTTTGTTTAGATTTTTTTTGGGCAGACAAGCCAAGTATGCTGTACAAAAGAAAAGGAGGAAGAGAAAAAAGATGATCACACTGTCCCATATCAAGTAAAAAAGTATAGCAAATCTTTATTGAATATTAATAAAAGCAGGAAAGAAAGAATGTGGGTACATAACATATATATAAAAAAACTGCAAGGACACACTTGGCAGAGATTATAAGCCTACCTCAATAGGAGAGTATAGACAGTGCAATAGTGTGACACATGTGACAATGGCACAGCATATAAATTACAAGGAAGCCCTGCACTCAGAGCCAAGTAGTATGGTTCAGAACATATGAGTAAGCATGGATAGGGGTTGTCAATACAAGAAGTATTGTAAATAACCAACATTAGGTGGAAATCGAAGCATTATTATTGCTAAGGCAACACCATAACCACAGGAAGCGAACAGACTTACTGATAACCTTATAAATTTGTCCCTGCTGTGCATAAGGAGGTGGTGGGGTCCCTCACATGCTTTCTCTCTCCTGAATGCTGTTCACACGTGTCACGTGCGGCACCCTGATGTTTCATTAATGTTAATCTACTGTGCTTTTTACTAATGTTTTACTATTGTGTGTTCTGTAATGTAAATGTATTTGTCATGTATTGTGCATAGGCTTAGGGATAGACTAGGAAGTAGTATAGGACCATAGGGATTAGAATAGAAGGGGCACATTAGAGCTAGAGCATAGGATAGATATAAGAGTAGTAAGGTATAGGCAGCATAGGGGTTAAGTAGAGGGAAGGAGTTAGACCAGAGCAGCACAAAGCATGAAGATATAGGAAAGGGACGTCCTGTTTAGAATCAGACTACGGGGCAGCCTGCCCAAGGGCAAGGTGCATGCATTTCAGGAGACAGTTACTGGCTGTGGGGATAAAGCTGCAGATGGCAGTAAGGGACCCCAGGCTGGAGAATAGTGCAATCGACACCAGCTCAACAGGATCATCCTGGAAGGACAAGGGTCTGACAGGGAGCTGGTGATGCTGATGGTACAGATGGGACACAAACTGTCCAGAGGGACTGCCCTCATGGCAGATGAAAGGAAAGCAGAAGAGAGAATAGAGTCTGCCCGTAAGGAAGGGAAAGTACAGGATAAGTTGCCCTGTGTGAACTGTGCTGCTGATGTGATGAATGTTGCTTAATGAACTCACCCACAACTTCCACCCTATGCCACCTTGTTACACTATGTACTATGTAATGGCCGTGTCTGACCGTACAGGAACCTGGTCTGATAATAAAACATCTCCTGGGCAGGGGAGGAAGCTAAAGAGAGTATACAGACAGGATAGCAGAGGATCACAGCTGATTCTTTCTTTGAGGTAAAACCTTACACATAAAAAAGCAGGGAAATTTTTTTTACCTCACAAAAAAATCATCTGCTATCCCATGCTGTCTGTATGCTCTCTTTTGCTTCCTCCCTGCCCAGAAGATGTAGTATATCCAACTATGTTCCTGCACGGTCAGACATGGCTATTACACAGTACACAGCAGGGGAACATTTATAAGATTATCTCTGGAATATATATATATTTTTAAAACATCCAATTGTGGAACTTATTTTAATTCCATGATCTATTAATTAAAATATACCTTGTTGGTGGGAAAACCCCTTTAATGACCAAACTTGACATTGTAAGAGCCATAACCAAGCACTGCCATAAAAAGGTAACTTTTCAGAAGTACTCTTAATTGCAGTCATTAACAGGGGCAAACTGAGACTCAAAATCAGTCCTGGCTAGTGTTGAGCGATACGATACCGTAAGTATCGGGTATCGGCCGATATTAGCTCTATCGGCCTTTCGATAATTAGTTTCGATATTTTCGTCTTATCGGATACCGGAATCAGAAGTTCCCATAATTCTTTGAGAGGCAATGTGATTTTAGTCAGCCAATGAGGAATCCTAAGAAGTGTGGGCACATCCTGTACTGCTGCGGTCATGTTAACTAATGGCATGGCTGTGATTGGATGCTGAAATGATGTCAGAATGCACTATAAAAGGCGCCGCCGCCATTTTAGCATCACTGTGCTGTGAATTCAGTAAGGGACAGAACGCTGCTGTGCTGACTCTGAGGGACAGTTAGAGATTGCGATTTAGTGTACTGTGCTGTAGGCAGGCTAGCACCAACCGCTGTGTAAAGCTTCCTTTTGCCTGCAGTGTTGTTTTAACAGCTCTGCAAGGTGTGTGTGAGTGCAGGTGACGCTGCAGTTTGCTCTGCATGCAACGCTGTCTGTAGGCATCTGCACGTGTCACTCACAGACTCTTTTTTTTTTCTTCAGTGTAATTCTTGCAGCTCCATGCAATTTAACTATTAGTGTGACGCGCTTCCATCCGTATCCAATACATTGGTTGCAAACACTATAGAAGTAGACAAAGGAGTAGCCTTTCACAGATTGTGAACAGTTGTGTTTCAGTGTTCACTTCAGTCTGTGTTTTTTATTTTTTGAGTGCACATCACGCTCCAGTTACTTGTTCAAGCACTGCTGCTTGTACTCTGCTGAGCGTGTCTCAGTGCCTCATCCTTTTCATTTATCTCCAAGTGGTTCTGCTCCATTACATTTAAAATATAATCTATTAGTGTGACGCGCTTCCATCCGTATCCAATACATTGGTTGCAAACACTATAGAAGTAGACAAAGGAGTAGCCTTTCACAGATTGTGAACAGTTGTGTTTCAGTGTTCACTTCAGTCTGTGTTTTTTATTTTTTGAGTGCACATCACACTCCAGTTACTTGTTCAAGCACTGCTGCTTGTACTCTGCTGAGCGTTTCTCAGTGCCTCATCCTTTTCATTTATCTCCAATTGGTTCTGCTCCATTACATTTAAAATATAATCTATTAGTGTGACGCGCTTCCATCTGAATCCAATACATTGGTTGCAAACACTATAGAAGTAGACAGAGGAGTAGCCTTTCACAGATTGTGAACAGTTGTGTTTCAGTGTTCACTTCAGTCTCTGCGTAATAACCACACTTAGGCCTTATAACTTTTCTGACTTTCTTTATCAATCTACCAAGATGAAGAAGTCAGTGAGTAAGGCACGTGGTCTTGGCCGTGGAGTTTCAGCAGGGAGAGGACGTGGGGATTCTGTGGCTGCTGCCGCCCTCAGTGACACAGCATCCACCATTTATCCCCGTGAGCGTTCCTTTATGCGCACTTTGGTAGGAGCTCGGCGTGCCCCCCTGCTGCGGGAAGAACAAATTGAAGCCGTTGTTGGTTGGATGGCAGCCAATGCATCGACTTCAATTCCTTCCACCTCCTCTCAGGAACACAACACTGTTGAGCAACCATCTGTCTGTTCACCGCCTGTCAAATTGCCCAGGCAGTCAGAGAGTTCTGTACAGGAGCCAGCTGAGTCTCTGCTTCTGTTCTCAGAATCTGTTGGCTCGCAAACACGGGCACAGGCAAGCAGCATTCTGCAATTTGAAGAAGAGGGAGTATGCAGTGATGTGCAACAGCTGTGTCTCTCTCAATCTGAAGAGGGGGGTGAGCCAGTGCCGATGGACAGCACACCGCAGAACGCATCTTATGATGATGATGAGACTCAGGTGCCAGGTTTTGTGGAGCATGGTGCTGCCCAGACCATCCAACAGCAGCAGGTGTTGGAAGAGGGTAGTGGAGATGATGAAGTCCGAGACCCAACATGGCGTGAGCAACAGGAAGGTGGTGGGAGCAGCTCTGAGGAAGAGATTGTCCCAACGGTACAAAGAGGAGGGAGAGGTAGGCTGCAGACTCGCTTGCCTGTAGCCTCCAGTTTGGCACCTGTTGGGAGCAGTTCTCTTAGAAATGTCAAAATTGGCTCTCCCATGACTTGCACTGCGTGGTCCTTTTTTGACAGACTTGTAGATGATATTTGCTATGTTCAACGCAAGCTGTGTAAGCAAAAAGTTAAAAGAGGTAAAAATATAAGTAACCTGAATACCACAAATATGTGGAAACATGTACGGACAAAGCACGTAGCTGAGTTACAAAGACACACTGGAGATGTAGGCCAACCTACAGCAGCACCTACATCTTCAGGTCGTGTTCGAGCCTCTACCTCCAGCTCACACACACCTGGTTCGGCTTCCTCACAGGATCTCCATGGAAGAACCTCGGTCACTGTTGTCCATAGACAAAATGTTATTCCACCCACAGCAGCAAGTTCACAGTCATCGTCACACTCCCAGAACAAAAAACAGCCATCGGTACAACAGGCATGGGATAAAAGACGGCCATACTCGGCAAACCATCCACGAGCACAGGCTCTGAATGCTGGCCTTGCAAAACTCCTGTCCCTTGAAATGCTGTCATTCAGGCTGGTGGAGACTGATAGTTTCAGGAACTTTATGGCATTGGCAGTCCCACAATATAATGTGCCAAGCCGATTTTATTTCAGCAGGCAAGCCGTCCCTGCTCTGCAAAAACATGTCGAGGGAAACATTAAACATGCGCTACTAAACGCCGTCAGTAGCAGGGTCCACCTGACCACCAATGCGTGGACCAGTACCCATGGCCAGGGACGATACCTTTCCCTCACTGCCCATTGGGTCAATGTTGTGGAGCCGGGTACAGATCTTGCCAGTGGCGCTGTACGAGTTCTGCCAACTCCAAGGATTGCAGGAATCCAGTCTGTACACATTGATTCCTCCTCCTACTCCAGTTTCTCAGAATCATCGCTGCACGAGCCGTCACGGTATACCTCCACATGGACCCGTGAACGCTTACCTGTTGCGACCGATATGAGCACAGCCGTGGCCAAACGTCAACAGGCCGTCCTGAAATTAATTTAAATGGGGAATCGAAGACACACAGCGCAGGAGCTCTGGGATGCCATCAAGCAGGAGAGCGACGTGTGGTTTTTGTCAGCTAATCTCCAGCCAGGCTTGGTAGTGTGTGACAATGGCCGAAATCTGGTGGCAGCTCTGGGCCTTGGCAACCTCACTCACATACCATGTCTGGCACATGTGCTCAACTTGGTCGTGCAGAGTTTTTTGAGGGACTATCCGGATCTTGATGCACTGCTGCACAAGGTCCGCCTAGAGTGCGCTCACTTGCAACGTTCCAGCATGGCCAGATCGCGCATTGCAGCTCTGCAAGTCAGATTTCGCCTTCCTGAACATCGCATCATATGTGACGTACCCACCAGGTGGAATTCCACGTTACATATGTTGGAGCGGTTGTGTGAGCAGCAGCCAGCAGTAATGGAGTATCAGCTGCAACAGGCGCAATCAACTCGCAATTTGCGCCGTTCACACTTCACCACTACTGAGTGGGCCTCTATGAAGGACATCTGCGACGTTTTGCGTGCGTTTGATGTCTCAACGCGGATGGCGAGTGCAGATGATGCACTAGTCAGCATGACTGTCCCCCTTATCTGCCTGCTTCAGAAATCACTGAAAGCACTAAAGGAAGAGGTTTTGGAAGAGGTGGAGGATGAGGAGTCACAAATTCAATTACCTTCAGGACAGTCATCGCAACGTGGTTCCTCACAAAGGGCTGGGCAGGGCTCACTTTGTGAGGAGGATGAGGAGGAGGAGGAGTCAATGGAGGAGGAAGAAATCCCTACAGAGGGAGGTACACAACGCTCTAGTCAGTATGTAGAGCGAGGGTGGGGTGATGCAGAGGAGGCAGAGATGACGCCTCTTCCAGAGGACAGCCTTTGTTGGCCAGTTGGGAGTCTGCAGCACATGGTTGATTTCATGCTTCAGTGCCTGAGAAACGACCGCCGCATCGCCCACATTCTCAGCATGTCAGATTATTGGGTGTACACCCTCCTAGACCCTCGCTACCGGGACAACTTACAAACCCTCAGAAGAAAAAGGTAGTCAACAGCACTCTCTGGTTTAGGGGCGCACGTACCACGATCCAAGGAACCAGCTCGGAAATTGCATGCAGGAGAAAAAAGAGGAACAGCGCTCCATCCAGGTGAGGTAAATAGAAAAAACTTTATTC
This sequence comes from Oophaga sylvatica, assembly GCA_033576555.1. Classification (NCBI taxonomy): domain Eukaryota; kingdom Metazoa; phylum Chordata; class Amphibia; order Anura; family Dendrobatidae; genus Oophaga; species Oophaga sylvatica. The sequence continues at coordinate 51,778,511 of JARQOD010000008.1, read as the reverse complement.
AAGCCATCAGAGAAAACTTTTCTCTGATGGCTTGAATAAAGTTTTTTCTATTTACCTCACCTGGATGGAGCGCTGTTCCTCTTTTTTCTCCAACTTACAAACCCTCATCACACCGGTGAACCGGGACCGTAAAATGCAGGAGTACCAAGACACACTGGTGCAATCCATACTGTTGTACATTCCAGCCGAGAGAGCTGCTGCTGCTGCTACTGCTTTACAAAGCAGCTCTGTGCGTCGAGGCAGTGTAGACACCTCTACAACAAGAGGGAGCAGAAGCAGCGCCTCTGCACAGGGCAAGAACTGTATGTTACAAATGTGGCAAAGTTTTGTGACAGCGCCAGCAAGGTCTACACCATCCGAGACAGCTCCAGTCACCAGGAAGAAACGTTTCCGTAAGATGGTGACAGACTACTTGGCTTTCCCTCTAAGTGTACTCCCAGATGCCTCTTCCCCTTTCAAATTTTGGGTCTCTAAGTTGGATACATGGCCAGAGCTTAGCCAGTATGCATTGGAGGTGCTGGCTTGCCCTGCTGCCAGTGTATTATCTGAGCGCGTCTTTAGTGCTGCAGGTGGTGTAGTAACAGACCGTCGCATGCGACTATCCTCAGAGAATGTAGACCGGCTTACTTTTCTGAAAATGAACAAGGCATGGATCTCACCTGAATTTGCCTGTCCGTTTTCAGATTAAATAACTGTTTGGCAACGTTTTCCATGTCTCCTGTTATGTTCATCTTTCTACCACCTGAACTCTACTCCCTGGGCTACAACACCGCCATTTGTTGCTCGTAAGTAATTGGCAGGGGTACTGACTCCTGGCCAGCCTGGTTACAGCACGACAGCTGTTTCCTGGCAGTGTGAACGTCAATTATCCTCCAATAAGTTGTGCTGTCGTGTTGCATTCGGGTTAGCCGACTCTATGGTGCCTGCAGTTTAGGTGATTCCTATGTGTGCTGTGGGATATGTAAATAAAGGCTGTTTACATTGTGACAATAGGACAAGCACCCACTGTAGGACTGTGTGATTCGGTAACTGCGGACGGCTTGCGTCCTGTCAACTTACATTTTCATGGGTGCGTTCTGCTACCCGTCCGGGGTCCAGTACCGTCAACTGGTTCTCCCCAGTGCCTTTGGCCTAGGTGCCTCCATCTCCGTATCCGAGTTCCACCAACGTCTGCTGGTCTTGGTAGTGCTTTGGAGCACAGGTACCTCCTGCTTAGTAACCGTGTCACAGTAACGTCAGCTGGTACTCGGTTGTGACATTGCCTCTTTTCCTTCTGCTACCCGTCCGGGGTCCAGTACCGTCAACTGGTTCTCCCCAGTGCCTTTGGCCTAGGTGCCTCCATCTCCGTATCCGATTTCCACCAACGTCTGCTGGTCGTTGGTAGTGCTTTGGAGCACAGGTACCTCCTGCTTAGTAACCGTGTCACAGTAACGTCAGTTGGTACTCGGTTGTGACATTGCCTCTTTTCCTTCTGCTACCCGTCCGGGGTCCAGTACCGTCAACTGGTTCTCCCCAGTGCCTTTGGCCTAGGTGCCTCCATCTCCGTATCCGAGTTCCACCAACGTCTGCTGGTCGTTGGTAGTGCTTTGGAGCACAGGTACCTCCTGCTTAGTAACCGTGTCACAGTAACGTCAGCTGGTACTCGGTTGTGAAATTGCCTCTTTACCTTCTGCTACCCGTCCGGGGTCCAGTACCGTCAACTGGTTCTCCCCAGTGCCTTTGGCCTAGGTGCCTCCATCTCCGTATCCGAGTTCCACCAACGTCTGCTGGTCGTTGGTAGTGCTTTGGAGCACAGGTATCTCCTGCTTAGTAACCGTGTCACAGTAACGTCAGCTGGTACTCGGTTGTGACATTGCCTCTTTTCCTTCTGCTACCCGTCCGGGTTCCAGCACAGTCAGCTGGTCCTCGTTACTTCCATTGTCTCTTGCTCCATCTGATACCCGTCAGGGTTCCAGTAACGTCAGCTGTTTCTCGGAAATTAGACGACCTTAAAGACCACCCAGAAGAAGATGACGACAACAAGGACGACGAGCATGAAGCCAACCAGCCTGAACACCATCACAAAGAAAAAATAAAAGATTACCCAGAAGAAGATCACCAACAGGACAAAGAAGGTTAAGACAAACTACAAGATACAGAACAAGAGACAGAAGAACAATAAGCAGAAGATCAAAAAGCAGAAGAACATGAAGTATAAGACCAAAATGAAGAGCAAAATATATGCTCTAAATTCTAAGCAGAAGAAGACTAAGCAGTGTATGGGGGTGAGTCCGTTCCTCCTCGTGGTGCCCCTGGAAAATGCCTGCTGCTGCAGGCTAAACTGAACACGGACAAATACTGTTGTAATTTAAATCTTTTGTGACAGCAAGAACGGAAGGATGAACAATTCATACTTTTACAGATTACAAGTACAGGAATCTCTGTCACAAATAAGAATATGATGAAGAAGATGAAGAGGAAGAAGATGAAGAATTTGAATATGAAGAAGATTAATTAGTTTAATAATAACAATATGAGTAATGTAAACAAAAACATGAATAGCAAGAAGTTTAAGAAGAAGATTAAGAAGGTGAAGATGAAGAATAATTTGATGAGAAAGATGATGCTGCTGCTGAAGATTATGAAGGAGAAAGTGTGGCACTGGCAAAAGTTAAAAAGGTGAAGACCATGGAAGTTGTGAAACATACATATTTGCCAAAATAGAAAAAAGGTTAACAACATTGTCAATTTGTTAGTCAATCCAAACGTATTTCCAAAAAAATATATATTAATGCTATTCCAATGCATTGGGTTAAACATGTATGCCTTTATTGTCTCCTCAACCTCCCCCAATACATTCTACATTAGTCTTTGTTGTTTTCCTTCATGTACAATTAACCAACAAGGCAAGAATGGTTTTTTTTAATGTCGATATTTGGTTCCCAAAGACTTACATGGGACTTCCGGTATCGGAATCGGATATCGACGATATTTAGTGCTATCGGCGATACCATTCCAATCCGATATTTTTAGATATCGAGCAGTATCGCTCAACACTAGTCCTGGCATATTTAAGCTCATCACTTGGCCATAAATGCTGTTCAAATTGGGTTAGGGGACATTGGGCTCACCCGTCAGATCACTTTTTGGAGCATAATTTTTACGTAAAAAATGGGACCATTTTGCAGTTACTTGCAAAGTCAGATGACTGAGAGCATAATTATGCAAGAAAAAAAGTGAAAGAAAAGAGGATTTGGTGTACCCTTGTCTTGGCTCAGTGCATCATTATGCCCCCTCAATATGGAGCATAAAAGTGCACTGAGTCTTTGACCATGCCAGTGGCGCACCAAAGCTACCTCATTTGCATTTGAATTAAAAAGATAGATTAATATGCATTTTAGGGCTGACAGACTCCTTTTAAGAAGCTAACAAGTTAAAAGTTCATTGTTGAATTCATCAAGTGGGGAAAAATAGGAATATTTCCCAAGAAGACTTGAAGATCAAGCAAATGGAATGTTGGTAATTTCTATGTAGGGTAAGAAGATGACAGTGGACAAACTTTATTTTAGAATTAGGTACTCCTAATTTTTATAGTCCTCATCTTTGTGCAGGCAGCTGGGTTGTACGCTCACACATCCTAGGGTCTAACAGTTACAGGATTATAGTTATGGCCCTCATGCAACAAAGATGATGTGGTGGGGTCAGGAAGAAGACAACGTCAGGCTTTTGTCCACCACAAGTATTTGAAAAGGTTACCCTTCATCTATACTAAAAAAATAGATGTTTCATTTTTAAACATCAATGTCTAAATTGAGGTCTTGATGTTTCCTGGAGAGTCATCTCTCTGTCACTGCCTAGATATTTCATAAATCAGTAAATCCCATGGATTGAGAGCATAATTCAAGAGGAAGAAGGTTAGCTTTCTTTATGGACCTAAATTAGCAAATCTGACAAGTAGGGTTGAGCATTCCGATACTGCAAATATCAGGTATCGGCCGATATTTGCTGTATCGGAATTCCGATTCCGAGTTCCGATATTTTCGTCATATCAGATACCGGAATCGGAATGTTCCTGTCACTGTCAGTGTCCGTCGGTCGGGTCTGTCAGGAGTCAGCGGTACTTACCCGGCAGAAGATCCCCAGTGGTCATGTCCTGGACTGCTTGATGGCCGCCATCATCTTCTCCCTGGCGGTCACGTGCAGTTTCTCGCGATAACTGCACGTGCTGCCGGGTAATCGCGGCCGTAAAGCAGTCCGATGACGTCACCGCCAGGGAAGCTGGTAAGCAGCTGTGCTGCGTCGGGATGTTAGGCTCTGCCTGACATTCCGATGTAGCAGAGCTGGATCGTCGTGGGACACTCGTTACTATGGACTGCGTCGGACAGGTGGTATACTGTTGGTTTGTTTTTTTTCTTTTTTTCCAGGAGATCGATGGCGTTCAGGAATGAGAGTGTAATAAAATTAATGAAAACTGTGTTGTCTCTTTTATTTCATTAAAATACTTTTTTCTTGCTGTGTCTTTTTTTTAAACATTTAAAAACTTTGGGATTAATAATGGATCGGTGTCTTATTGACGCCTCTCCATTATTAACCGGGCTTATTGTCACCGTGCAATCAACGGTGACATTAACCCCTTATTACCCCGCTTGCCACCGCTACAGGGCAAGTGGGAAGAGCCGGGTAAAGTGCCACATTTGGCACATCTTTTGATGCGCCAAATGTGGGGCTGCTGTAGCCTGGTATTATCAGGCTGTTGAGGGCCAAAATCCATGGGTCTTGACAGTCTTTTAATACCAGGCCGCAGCAGTCTGCATTTTACTTGGCTGGTTAACAAAAATAGGGGGGATCCCCGCGCCATTTTTTTTTTCGAGGGGATCCCCTATTTTTGTTAACCAGCCAAGCTAAGCAGACTGCTGTGGCCTGGTATTATCAGGCTTGCAAGGTCCATGGAAAGTGGATCCTTACCAGCCTGAAAAACCAGGCCTCAGCAGTCTGCTTCATCTGGCTGGTTAAGAAAAATAGGGGGGACCCCACGCCATTTTTTTTCGAGGGGATCCCCTATTTTTGTTAACCAGCCAAGATAAGCAGACTGCTGTGGCCTGGTATTATCAGGCTTGCAAGGTCCATGGATATTGGCTCCTTAACAGCCTGAAAATCCAGGCCTCAGCAGTCTGCTTCATCAGGCTGGTTAACAAAAATAGGGGGGACCCCACGCCATTTTTTTTTTAGAGGTGATCCACTATTTTTGTTAATCAGTTCCCTCTGACGTCACAGATGGTGTCCCTGGCTGACCTGAAGTGAAAGTGGGAAGCAATCAATTAAGCTTTCCACTTCCTCTCCTGTCAGCCAGGAGAGGAGCTCATTCATTCGGAGGTTTACTGTGAGGCTGCAGCATTAGCTGTGGTCCCTGCAGTAAACATTAACCCTTTCTGATGGATTACACCATGGGACCTGACTGTGCATCGGATAGGTAAGAATAATTTTGCTTTTTTATTTGATTTTTATTACAGGAAATGGTTTTTGCAGTAAAATAAAAGATGGTCAAAAACATGTGTCTTTATTTCATTAAAATGATTTTTTATTAAAGTGTGTGTGTTTTATTTTTATTTCATGCAATAGGATTAATAATTGATAGTTGTCTAATTGACAGCTCTCAATTATTAACCTGGCTTAAGGTCACCTTTCAATAGCAAGGTGGCTTTAACCCCTTATTAACCCATTCGCCGCCGCTACAGGGCAATGGGAATAGACAGGCAAAGTGCCCGAAAGGGCTAATCTAATTATAGATTTGCCTTTTCTAGGGTGTATGGGGGCAGATGTTAGTAGCCAGGGGGGGGCCAAAAATAATGGTCCCTCTCTGGGCTATTATTATCTGCCCCCACTCGCTGGCTTTGTCTGTCTGGTTGAGAAAATAGGGCGGGAGCCCACGCATTTTTTTTCAACAATTTTACACCTCATATATATATACATGTCATTGAATTTGTGACACATATATATATATTTATATTTATAGTTCATACACTTCTACATAGTATAATAGCCGCTAATTCAATTGCCGGCTTTTGTGAAAATGCAGAACCCGACATGAAATGACACATGGTTTACATAGAGTTCACCATGTCATTTCATGTAGTTTGATATATTGTTTTCACTAACAATTACATGAGTGTATGTGTGCAAAATTTCACACCTGTAGGGGTTAATTAAAGGTGTAAATTCGTAGCAAAAAAGTCAGTTTTTTTTACAACGAATTTACACCTTTAATTAACCGCTAAAGGTGTGAAATTTTGCACACATACACTCATGTAATTGTTTGTGAAAACCAAATATCAAACTACATGAAAAGACATGGTTAACTCTATGTAAACCATGTGTCATTTCATGTCGGGTGCATCTGTATTTTCACAAAAGCCGGCATTACCCGGCAATTGAATCAGAGGCTATTTTACTATGTAGAAGTGTATGAACTATAACTATATGTATATATATATGTCACAATGACATGTATATATATATGTATTCTATGTGTGTATATTTAGTGTTTACAAGGAAAGAAAGGGTTTTTTTTAGTTCCGATATTTCTGTCCCATAGACTTGCATTGGATTTCCGGTATCGGAATCGGGTATCGCCGATACTTTTTGGGTATCGGCGATACCCATTCCGATCCGATACTTCTTGATATCGGGAAGTATCGCTCAACCCTACTGACAAGTCCAAATGTTTAAAATAGAAATTTCACCAGCTCTGAACAAGTGCAAAAGGTCCTGTCAGCCAGTCAGGTAACAATCATGTGGCCATGAGTAAGGCTAGAGTCACACAATAGAATTTTCTCTCATCTGAGGGATTCAGACCGATTATACTAATCACACTCTGATCAGAATGTTATCTGATTTTCTTGAATGAGAAGATGGAAAAAAAAAATCCATCTTCTCCATTTTGTCAGTCCTTAAAAATCTGACTGCACGCAGGTGTCATCCGAGTGCAGTTCGATTTTTCCCACAAACTCATTGACTTGCATGGCCGAGTGCGATCCAATAATCAGAAGCAAATTGAGCATGCTGCAATCTTTTTCCTCAAAGTGTCTTAGGAAAAAAGTCGGACATGTGCACGGCTCCATAGAATAACATTGATTCGAGTGTAATCCAATGTTTTGTCAGATCGCACTTGGACTCAAATATAGTCATTTGCACGAACCCTAAGAACCAGAGTGTTTGAAAATGTTTGACCATCCTGTATGCTGCCCTTCATACTTGTTTGCATGATTTTTATTTTGGAAAAATAAAAGTGTATTTTTTGTTATAAAAAGTGCTTGAAGGTGTATTCAGAACCTCTACATGTCTGCCCTTGGATATAATGTATACTTATATGCACAAACATATGACACATACAGTATTAATATATATATACAATATTTTCTGTTGAAAATCCATTTCTGGACCTTTGACATACCGTATTTTTCAGAATATAAGACACACCGGACCATAAGACGCACCCCAAATTTTGGGGTCGAAAATAGCAGAAAAAAAGATTTTTATAAGATGGGGGCCCATCTTATTGTCTGAATTTAAGGTCTCTTACCCGAGGGCCGGCAGTGTAACAGGAGGCATGGCCCCTTCCTCAGGATGCCAGCGGCAGCAAAAGTGGTGCGATGCTGCGTGTCCGATGTCGGTGGTGAGGCAGAGGTGCGGCGGCAGAGGTGCTGCGGTGGGTGGTGCAGAGTGCACCTGAGCAGGGTCCCTTAATCAGGATGCCGGCAGCAGAAATGTGACGATGCCGTGGCCTGGTGTTCATGACTGGCAGAGCCGACAGCATCACTGGTTTTACTGCAGCCATCTTCCTGAGGCCGAGCGAGCGCAGACTGAGATCTCGGCTTCAGGAAAATGGCCGCTGAGATCTCAATCTGTTCACAGGCGGCCATTTTCCTGAAGCCCTGGGCCACCGAAATCTCAATCTGTGCACGTGTCGGCGGCCCACAGCTTCAGGAAGATGGCCTCAGGGAAACCGGATGATGCTCTTGGTTCTGCCCGCCGTGGACACTGGGCCGCGGCGTCACCACATTTCTCCCACCATGATCCTGAGGAGGGGACCCTGCTCAGGTGTACTCCACACCGCCCATTGCTGACATCGAGCCTCAGCATTGCCACACCTCTGCCGCTGCTATACCACTGCCACAACCCCCCAGTTATTCCTGTGTTCGCACTATAAGACACATCCCCCATTTTCCTCATAATTTTTTTGAGGAAAAAGTGCATCTTATAGTCCAAAAAATACAGTACATTCATTTTGAAAAAATAGGGTCCATTAACCCCTTATCCTATCTGAGGACAACAGTGATGATGGACTTATGAATGAATCAGAGGACAAGAAATAATAGATGGGGAGTGCAGTTGACAGCAAACAAACCAAAATACTCCTGTATCTTCTTCTTGTATGGCTCTGTCACACTACAGACTTTGCTCCCCCACATGTCAGTATCCATTACAGAGCTCGGCTGTTTTACCATTACAGGACATGAAGGAGGAGAAAAGATGTCCATAAATACTTAGTGCTGCAGCACATATGACAGAACCAAGACTGCATCAAGTTAGCAGTGAAATGCCATCATTAATTTTAGTTCGGTATGTGACAAATCAGTTGTCATAGCCCTCATTTTGTTTCACTTGAACAGTGTCTGCGATATCTGCATTAAATACTGAAATTTGTATTTTTTGCATTTTGTTTACAGTTAAAAGGAACTGGTCAGGATAATTTTGTAACATAAACACATGGCTGTAATGTCGCTGTAATACTGATTACATTGATACCTTTGGTGAAGAAATCTGCTTTGTGGTTCTTCTTTAATCACCATTTGAAGTTTTCTGCTAATTAGATTTCGGTGCACAGGGGCTGGACAGTGCCCTGGGTCTTCTCCCTTCTGTCTGTGATTTCCTGGCCCCTCTGCCTTTGAATGACAGGTCAGTGCATTTTCTGTGACCGGCATTCTCTGAGAACTTGTGCAGGCACCATAATTGTGGTGGGAATGCTGGACCAAATGTAGGATGATGAGCGAATCTTTTGAAATTTGATTGTGATAATGTTGCCAAATTTTCTCAAAAAATGTGATTTACAGCAAATCGATATGAGGCAAGTCACAAGTACTTTAATTACTACAAATCATTGCATATAACTCTATGAAGTCTCCTAGGTCTCTAACCAACTAATTTCAAGCTCTTTAATGCAAACCTTAGTAATGTTAAAATGATCTCCAAGTGACCTCATATAAGGCTGTGAGTATACTGATGGCAACTATTATTCACTGTTGTGCTGTCACACACTGTCTGCAATGTTTATTCAGTTCTTTAAGGCTTTCTGTTTATATCTCTATTACTAAGCTGTGAGCTGGCTCTCCTTTTATACAGGCTATGATATTCCCTCCTGACTGGTTGTGCTATAACATGTGATGCAATAGATGCAATTAATTATGAGAAAACCCATGTGTGAACCTTCTCTGACTGATGCAGTTTTGTGCAATTTCTAAAATGGAGGCAGTTATCTTAGGTAATTCCTATGATTCAGATTGCACGTTATGCAAATTAGGAAAGGTTCCTAAAAATGCAACACAAATTTGATTGTATGAAATCAATTCACTCATCTTTAGCCCCTTACTGCCATCGGACAGTATAGTACGTCCGATGGCAGTACCCCTGCTTTGATGTGGACTCTGGCAGTAAGCACACCTCAAAGCCGGGACAAGTTAGCTGTTTTGAACAGCTGACATGTGCCCGCAATAGCCATGGGCAGAATCGCTATCCACCTGTGGCTATTAACTAGTTAAATGCCGCTGTCAAACGCCGACAGCAGCAGTTAAGAAGCGCTTTCGGCCATCCGCTGGAAATGCGCTCACTGGTGACACGCGTCACGTGATCGCTGGTCACCGTTGTGTCGGCATGACAATCAGAGGTCTCCTTGGTGGTTGATGCTGGATTGCTGTGAGCACCACCCTGTGGTCGGCGCTCATAGCAATACAGTAATTCTGCTACATAGAGGCGATCTGAACATCGCCTCTATCTAGTAGAAGCGATCAAGTTGTGGCAGCTTCTAGCCTCCCATGGAGGCTAATGAAGCATGCCAAAGTAAAAAAAAAAGTTTTTAAAAATATGAAAAAAATTAAAAAACATAAAAGTTCACATCACCCCCCTTTCGCCCCATTCAAAATAAAACAATAAAAATAAAATCAAACATAGACATATTTGGTATCACCGCGTTCAGAATCGCCCAATCTATCAATAAAAAAAGGATTAACTTGATCGCTAAATGGCGTAGTGATAAAAAAATCAAAACGCCAGAATTATATTTTTTTGGTTGCCACGACATTGCATTACAATGCAATAACAGGCGATCAAAAGATCGTATCTGCACAAAAATGGTGTCATAAAAACATCAGCTCAGTATGCAAAAAATAAGCCCTTACCCAACCCGAGATCATGAAAAATGGAGATGCTATGGGTCTTGGAAAATGGCGCATTTTTTTTTTTAGTAAATTTTGGAATTTTTTTTAACACTTACATAGAAAAGAACCTAGACATGTTTGGTGTCTATGAACTCGAAATTAACTGGAGAATCATAATGCCAGGTCAGTTTTAGCATTTAGTGAACCTAGCAAAAAAGCCAAACAAAAAACAAGTGTGGGATTGTACTTTTTTTGCAATTTCACCGCACTTGGAATTTTTTTACCGTTTTCTCTTACACGACATGGTAAAACCAATGGTATTGTTCAAAAGTACAACTTGTCTCACAAAAATAAGCCCTCAAATGGCCATATTAACAGAGAAATAAAAAGTTATAGCTCTGGGACAAAGGGGAGCGAAAAACGAAAACGCAAAACCGAAAAAGCTCCGGTCATGAAGGGGTTAATAAACACTGTATTTATTTACCCAATAAACATCAAACAATGGGTGATTCTTGAAGGTTCCTTGTCTACCTTATTAGTGCAGTAGGAAATATGGCCTCATTTTGAATTTTTGACATTTTACTATATTTTTGGGCTCCCCTGCTTCCCTTGTAATTTACAGGAGCATGCAAAAAGTAAACAATATATAATAAAAAAATGCAAGGTGATATCTCAGTGGTATGAAAACCTTGACATTCATCAAAATATTTTCCCAAAAGCCTCTGACCTTTTCTGACATATTCAAAAGGTATCTGGCAACATATTTTCATATCTAATGTGATTGCTCAGAAATACAAGTCTTTAGGGAGAAAGTTTACTCTGTTTACAATTCTGTGATGTTGTTGTCTAATTCCTTTAGCCTTCTTGTGCTGCATTGACATGCTGGCTTCTTTTTATGGAATTTCTTGGACTTATTTTCTTACCAGGAATATCAGGAGAACAAAAAGTCAAAAAGTATCTCAAAAATATATTTTATTAAATAATTGTATATATCAATATAAGTACAAAAATGATCCATACATATTCAGAAATTGTATATATAAATACGGATATTGTGATCCACCAAACAAAATAACATGTACGGACACCAAGGGTACCTACTAAAAATGCCACATCATGTATTAGGAGCACAAGTACATAATAGTATAGATACAGAGTTTTCCCATACCCGTATTGGGCATACTAAATCAATCAAAAACAATTGTGTTGTACTCCCTGTGTAAGTGCTATCAATAACATAGGTGATGATAGAAGTGAGCCTAGAGGAAGTGAGCCTAGAGCTCACGAAATGTGCGTCATGGTCTCTGGACACCTCGTGGCTGTGACAACCTACTTCTTAAAATGGGTAATTTAACTTTTTATATTTAAACTTATGCTTCTATCATCACCTATGTTATTGATAGCACTTGCACAGGGAGTACAACACAGTTGTTTTTGATTGAATTAGTATGCCCAATACGGGTATGAGAAAACTCTGTATCTATACTATTATGTACTTGTGCTCCTAATACATGATGTGGCATTTTTAGTAGGTACCCTTGGTGTGCGTTCATGTTATTTTGTTTGGTGGATCACAATAACCGCATTTATATATACAATTTCTGAATATGTATGGATCATTTTTGTACTTTTATTGATATATACAATTATTTTATAAAATATATTTTTGAGATACTTTTTTGACTTTTTGTTCTCCTGATATTCCTAGTTATTTAATAAGTCAGTATCCTTCTGTGTTATTTTTTTTTTTTTTTATAATCATTGTATTCTTACCAGTAAATGCTAAGAATCCAAGGATAGGATTGAAATTTCACCAACCATCTCTATTTTTCCTTTACCTTATAAATTTTCCTTTTCGCTCCTTCTTATCTTGTTTTCCCTTCTCCTCTTTACCGTTTTGTGTTATCATGGTTCTATGTGATCGCTACCTGTATATTCTGATTTATTGATAGACTTTCTTTCTTTTCTTTTTGCATTACATCACAATTTTTTTTTATTCTAGCTCTGGATAATTTTACATTTGATTTTCTGATATATGGCTTTTTATACATTGCATGTCAAACTTCTCTAACTAATGTGATAGGGTTCGAGTTCCTGCACAGGGTGAGTCTTGAACCAGTCCCGCTGCGGTCTCCCATTCATCTCCGTCCGCAGTGGAGCCTGCTCAGCTTAGATGTCGGTCCCAGCGTCTTGCCCAGTCTAACAGTGTGCAGAGGATTACTGCTGTTCCTCCAGGCTCTGCTATTGTGGCCAGTACTGGTTAGCGGCGAGCAGACGTCTTTAGGACAAAGTCCTTGTTTTCCCCTTCTGAGCATGCCCAGAGTGAGATCTCTCATTGGAGATCAGGGGTCACATGCTCAGGTACTGCGGCGGCTCCTATTGGTCCGCCAGGAAGGTCCTGTGACTACTGGTGTTCTGGAACAAGTTTCATTGGTCCTTGTTTCTGGCAGGTCCTGTAGCTGTTGTTATAAAAGGGTAGCATGGCTGGGCCGCCATGCGCTAATATCAACCATTATATGCTTTGCGCCAGTATGGTCATGCGTGTGTGTGGTTAGGGCCGCGGCTGAAATAAGTCCCTAGAATACCGACTTAATCGGTGAGGAGTTTGGTATGCTAGCTGGTCAGGGTCGGTGTCCTAGATGCCCTAGATTGCCGGCATAACCGGTGAGGAGTTTTGATTGCCATATTCAGGGCCTGGCGTTCAGACGCCATAGATTGCGGGTGACTCCCGCGAGGACATTAGCGCATGATCACGTTCTATGTTCGCTTAGCTGTTCACTGTGTACCTGGGTGCCTGACAGGACACAGAAGTTTGTCTCAGCGGCTCTGTGACGTAACAGAGTTCGCTTTCAACGCTAGACAGCGCCCTAGCGTGTTTATTTTGCGACTCAGTTGTGTTAAGTGAGTTCGCACACATCGCCATATAGCGCTGCGGCATTCCTTCTAGCGGCTTTGTGGATTAACAGAGTTCACACCTATTGCCACAGCGCGTTACGGCGTTTATTTTGGCGACTCTGCGGGATAACAGAGTTCGCTTCTTGCGCCATTTTACTAGCAGCAGGCTCCGTTTGCACGGTGGACCCCGGGCTGCGAACGCACCTCTCTACATCATATATTGGTGCGTTCCGCAGACCCTTAACATAATGTACCTTGTATATTAATGTGTGTTTAAGAATGGATATTTTGTTTTTTAAGACTCACATATGTGCATTCATCATTTATTCTAAATGCTTGATTGTACATATAGGTAAGCAGTTATTAAGAGTCAACACTTTAACTGTCAACCTATAATAATTTTGATAAAAAGAAAGATCCAACTTCCAAATCCAGGTGGAGATAAATTATTGATTTTATTGTTAATCCATTAAAAAGATATACACCTTGCAAAAATAAAATAAATGAAAGGGAGAACTCCATGAAACCTATGCTTTTCGAATGCCAAATGTCCTTAATCCTGGTGTATAAATACATGCGATGAGTTGCAATTTTATATGCTCAACCGCTCCAGGCTTGTTGCTAGTTCCACACACACTGTTTTCCAAAGTAAAGAAATGGTAGGAATATTGAACATGTGATTATAATAGTAATTAAAAAAGAAAAAATGTATGTGTTCAAAATATAAATTCAGAAGGGTTCCCAGTTATGAAGAGCCCATTCTCGGTCTCCCCTGCAAATGTGCAGCGATGTGTGTTTTATGGCGTAAGTATTGAGATTTGCTAGACCGCTGTTACGTGATACAATAAAATATCTGGATGCACTTGAAATGATGCGACTAGAGGGCTGTGTGATATCATATCAATATTCCGTAATACAAGATTTTAATTTACTGGTAGTGAATCCTGCATATTTCAGATTGCACTGTGTACATTCAATAATATAAACCACATAAGAATTAAAAAAGAATGAAACAACTTTTTAATGGGGACTGTACTAACACTATTGGAATCTGAGAAGGATTATGTCTTAGAGGGAAGTTGACCACACCCATAACAACCAGTCACAAACAACCAGTTTTTTGAGTGGTTAGTACAATGTTTCCCCAAAAATAAGACAAGTTATTTTGCTTTTATTTGCCTCAAAAGATGGGTAAGGGATTATTTTCAGGGAATGTCTTCTTTTCCCATGAACAACAAATCACATTTATTCAAATATAATCATGTCATTACACACACATTGTTATACGCTCGGTTGCAACAACTTTATTATATAATGGATTGCAACCGAACACGGGGTCCGCAATGTAGTTTATAGTCACTGCTGCCAAACACCCCTAGAGTCTGAGGGTCAAACTGACAGCGGAAAACTAACATTAGATTTCGCCTGTGTTACTTCACACTAGGGGAGATGTAGCATTGCCACTAGCTCCGTTAATCATCACGGGAGATGTGCTATCGACTGGCGTAGATGTAGCCCTGTTGATGGCACAGAAGCCACTTGCCAGATATTAGGTTTGCACTGTGTGCTGCAAGCCGGTATAGATGTAGTCCTGTTGACTGCACAGAAGCTACGTGCCAGCCGCTAGGAAGTGCGTGCGACTACCGCCAGGTGTACGTGGGAGCCGGCGTGAGACCGGACTGAACAACTCTCTGTTCCACTTGGCAGGCGATGCCCAGATTACGCGCCCCGCAGTCTGCTCAGGGTGTATAGCTTACCTATATTCGTAGCAAGACTGCCACATTAGCTACCTATATAAAACATAAGAAAACAATTGGGAGCTTAAATCCCTAGAATATTTAATAACTAGCGTGGATGCTAAATAAAGGCAAAAAAATTCAAAAAGTAAAATACAATACTCTTTATTTCAATATACAAAATGAAAACACATTATATACACCACACAAAAGGTAAGTAGATTAAAAAGACCAGTGAAAATATGGCATGACCATGGTGTGGCAGCTGCGGACAATAAGTATAATATCAACATCCAAATGATGAAGAAGGTGAGCCAAGGTGTATGTAAGTCACCCAATGACCCAAGAAAGACGTACCAGTGTACATGAAGTGGAGGCATTCACCCTGATTAACGCAGTTATACAGGTAATAACCTGGGCCACCAAAGGAAAATATAATGAAAGGCACCCATCAATGCTCACCCATAGTGAGGCCTCGGCGTGACGTGCGGACTTGTTACTATGGGTGAGCATTGATGGGTCCCTTGTTTATAATAACTATGACTGCCCTCATTTCATGATACTGAGGTCGGTCAGTGACCTATAGGACTCATGAGTGGGGGCATTCTTCTCTGGTTCGCTATGATATCTTATTTTCCTGGGACCATCTGTTCACTTGATTGAATTTCATTATATTTTCCTTTGGTGGCCCAGGTTATTACCTGTATAACTGTCATGGGTGCATCGCCACGAAGATCGTCGCGATTGCACATTCTGACTTCTCACAGCTGAGCTGCTGTTTCTTTGTGTTTGGTAATGAGAGAGTTAATTTTACCTAGCTCTTTGCTAAGACTAGGTCCAGCCTCGCCCGGCTGCTTTGGATTATGTTCTAATTAGTTTCCTTTATATTCCTGCCAGTCTGGGTGTTTGATGCCGGTGAAAGCATTCATATAGTTTAGCAGACTGGATCGGTTCTGGGAATACTTAAGCTAAGAGCTCCTTAGTTGTTTTTACTCTTACAGCTTATAGTTTATCTCTGAGACCTAAGGTGTTCCTACTGTGTGTGAGTGTTGTATGTAAGACTTTATTTACTTTATTTCTTATCTTTCTTGTTTGTCTTTCTGTTCATTAACCATTACCTGGTCATTCCCTTTGGTGGTATTCAGGGTCCTTCTTAGGACTAGAATACAGTTGGCAGGGATTGATAGGAGACAGGGTTTACGCTGGTGGCCTGGACCTCTGTACCTTTAACAGTACCTCCAGGTTGAGGGATTAGTTAGGACCCCAGTTAGGGTCAGCTTAGACCCCGGTCACCCTCTAGCCGGAGACAGCGTATAACGGATTCCGTTCTGACCCACTGGACTTTCTGTCAGGTAAATCTATGTTATCATATAGCTATGCGCATGTTATATAGTATGTTGCCCTTTTGATATAGATTATTGTCATCACATATATATATCTGCTATACAGCGTGACATTTTCACCGGCCCATACTAAAGATTCTCCCCAGCTATCATGGATCCAGTAGCCCAGCTGGCCCGGCAGTTGCAGGGATTGTCCATGGAGTTGGCAGACATTAAGTCCAAGGTTTTGTCCCCCCCGGAGCAAACCAGATCTGAACCTAAGGTTGCTCTCCCGGACAGGTTCACTGGTGGGCGGGACAAATTTTTTACTTTCCGGGAGGCATGTAAATTGTACTTTCGGCTGCGGCCTCGGTCATCTGGGAGTGAAGAGCAGAGGGTGGGAATTGTTATCTCGCTCTTACAAGGGGATCCTCAATCTTGGGCGTTCTCTATTCCTCCAGGCTCCCCAGATCTCCAGTCAGTGGATCGATTTTTTACTGCCCTGGGTCTGGTATATGATGATCCGGATCGAGTCTCCCTTGCTGAAACAAGGTTACGTAAAATACGGCAAGGAAATCGTCCAGCGGAGGAATATTCTTCTGAGTTCCGTAGATGGGCAACAGATACTCAGTGGAATGACCCAGCTCTTAGGAGCCAGTTTTGTCAAGGGTTGTCTGACAAATTAAAGGATGTGTTAGCTCAGTATGATTCTCCTCCATCACTGGAGGCTGCTATGGCCCTCGCTATTCGCATTGATAGACGTCTTCGGGGAAGACGCGAGGTAACTCCGCCCCCCGTGATGACTCCACCTACTACTAAAGTCCCTTATACTGAGGTTCCCCTGGTCTGTTCTGAGGAACCCATGCAGTTGGGAGGGACATCATTTTGTAGGAGGGAATCAGCGGTGCGCCGCAAGACTAGAAGGTGTTTCTTTTGCGGGAGAGAGGGACATTTTGTTGGGGGGTGTCCATCCCGGACCTCTTTGAACCAAGGAGTTAACCTGGGAGTGTGTATTTCGTCCCCAAATCCCTCTCAGTTTCTCGTGCCTGCGGAGGTGGTGATTGGTACTAGAACTGAGAGGATTTCTGTTTTTCTTGATAGTGGGTCCGGGGCTAATTTGGTGGACACTCGGTTTGCCCAGGTGCATGGTATGCAACTGAGTGTATTGGCCAAACCGGTCCCTATACTCTCTATTGATTCTAGACCTCTTGGTCAAGGTAGCTTGGTACAAGCTGTTCATAACATAGATCTTCGAGTAGGGGCAATACATAAAGAGCAATTGTCTTGTTATGTGTTGGAGGGTCTGCCTGCTCCTATTGTGTTGGGACTTCCTTGGTTGGCTAAACATAACCCAGTGATTGATTGGCAATCCAGAAAGATAAGCCAGTGGGGTGAATTTTGCAAGAATAACTGCATGAGCACGGTCATCGGTGCGGTTGTGCCTAGGACTTTGCCTCCTTTTCTGGAGGACTTTTGGGAGAAGTTCTCAGAGGAGGGTGTAAAGAGTTACCTCCTCATCGCACATATGACTTCTCAATAAAGTTGCTTCCTGATGCCTTATCTCGTACTTTCCCAGGGGTCGGGAAGACGGATGATCCGGTTCCTATTCCTCAGGAGGGAGTTGTAGTGTCAGCTGTATGCTCTGAGCTTGAGGGGGAGGTATTGGGGGCTCAGGGGGACGCCCCTGTGGGACTTCCAGGGAGACTGATAGTTCCAGATCGCTTAAGACTGAAGGTTACGGAGAACCCTTACAAACGGATGGCTGATAGGAGGAGAGTTTCTGGTCTAGATCTGAGGGTGAACGATCTGGTGTGGTTGTCTACCAGGAATATAAAACTTAAAGTTCCCTCCTGGAGGTTGGGTCCCAGATTCATCGGGCCATACAGGATCAGTTCCATAATTAATCCTGTGGCATTTCGTCTGGACCTCCCTCCTACATTTAAAATTCATAATGTGTTTCACAAGTCATTACTTAAAAAGTATGTGGCACCAGTCATACCGTCACCTCTACCTCCTCCTTCAGTGGTAGTCAATGATAACGTGGAAGTTCATTGGAGGGGGTATGGTCCTGAGGAGAGGACGTGGGTCCCTGCGTCTGATGATAACGCAGATCGATTGGTTCGGACCTTTCACACAATTTACCCGGACAGACCTGGTCATGAGGGTCCGGAGGCCCCTCGTAGAAGGGGGGGTACTGTCATGGGTGCATCGCCACGAAGATCGTCGCGATTGCACATTCTGACTTCTCACAGCTGAGCTGCTGTTTCTTTGTGTTTGGTAATGAGAGAGTTAATTTTACCTAGCTCTTTGCTAAGACTAGGTCCAGCCTCGCCCGGCTGCTTTGGATTATGTTCTAATTAGTTTCCTTTATATTCCTGCCAGTCTGGGTGTTTGATGCCGGTGAAAGCATTCATATAGTTTAGCAGACTGGATCGGTTCTGGGAATACTTAAGCTAAGAGCTCCTTAGTTGTTTTTACTCTTACAGCTTATAGTTTATCTCTGAGACCTAAGGTGTTCCTACTGTGTGTGAGTGTTGTATGTAAGACTTTATTTACTTTATTTCTTATCTTTCTTGTTTGTCTTTCTGTTCATTAACCATTACCTGGTCATTCCCTTTGGTGGTATTCAGGGTCCTTCTTAGGACTAGAATACAGTTGGCAGGGATTGATAGGAGACAGGGTTTACGCTGGTGGCCTGGACCTCTGTACCTTTAACAGTACCTCCAGGTTGAGGGATTAGTTAGGACCCCAGTTAGGGTCAGCTTAGACCCCGGTCACCCTCTAGCCGGAGACAGCGTATAACGGATTCCGTTCTGACCCACTGGACTTTCTGTCAGGTAAATCTATGTTATCATATAGCTATGCGCATGTTATATAGTATGTTGCCCTTTTGATATAGATTATTGTCATCACATATATATATCTGCTATACAGCGTGACAATAACTGCGTTAATCAGGGTGAATGCCTCCACGTCATGTACACTGGTACGTCTTGCTCGAGTCATTGGTGACTTACATACACCTTGGCTCACCTTCTTCATCATTTGGATGTTGATATTATACTTATTGTCCGCAGCTGTCACACCATGGTCATGCCATTTTTTCACTGGTCTTTTTAATCTACTTACCTTTTGTGTGGTGTATATAATGTGTTTTCATTTTGTATATTGAAATAAGGAGTATTGTATTTTACTTTTTGAATTTTTTTGCCTTTATTTAGCATCCACGCTAGTTATTAAATATTCTAGGGATTTAAGCTCCCAATTGTTTTCTTATGTTTTATACACTGTATGGAGAGTATCCCACTTTCTTTAAGAATGCTATTTGTATTTAAATCTGGTACTTGGTATGTTTTCACATTAGCTACCTGCCTGGCGTAAGCTAAACCTGCCTGAAGGACCTGTGCTAATTAGCCGAGCGTACTCTGGCATCGGCAGGTCTCGGAGAGCAAAGCTAGAGAGCACGTGGAGCCCAGATTTTGGTACGTCCACACAAAAGCACTGCCTATAATAGTATGATCTGACCGCGCCGCGGACAGACAAGCTATTTAAGGGCTAAGCTCTGCCCCAGCCATCTCGTCAATTGCATCACCGATGACATCATCCGCGACCAATCAGGCGATGCCAGGTCAGAGGATCAGCTGACATTAGCCACCAATCATGGCTCGCCATGTCACGGACATGCTCAGTGCCGGCATTTCTGGACTTAGGCTTACAGCACCCTTTTCTTGTTCTGTAACCTAGATTTAAGGCTACTGTGAACAAAGACCCAAGTAACTACTTGTGTCTCTAGGGTATTGGCTAAGCACTGGGATCGATGGCGAAGCTGAGCAGCATCTGCCTCGGCTGGGTCTGGATGGTAGACCACAGACTCCTCAGATCCAGGTTCAGATCTAACCCGATGCCTAATATTATCCCCCCCTCTAACATCCACCCCACTTGACACTCATATTCCTCAATGAGCAGGGGAGCATGAATATGGTCCACAGGTTCCCATGTGTGATCCTCAGAACTGCGATCCCTCCAGTGTACCAAGTAAGTTTTTTTGCCATGGACCACCTTAGATCCCACAATCGCCTCTATCTCGAAATCCTCACCCCCGGTGTCAGAAGCATGATGAACCTCCGAGAATTTCGTTAGGCGAACAGGTTTCAGGAGCGACACATGAAACTTATCATGTATCTTCATGTGCCGAGGCAACTGCAAGCGATACACCACGGGATTTACTTGGGCCAAAATTTTAAAAGGACCAATAAACCGGGGGCGAATTTAGCAGATTCCCCGTGACCTCTGATATTGCGAGCCGCGAGCCAGACCCTGTCGCTTGGAGAAAATAAGGGAGCTGGATGACGATGAGTGTCAGCTGACTGTCTCATCCAATTCTTGGAGGCCAACAACGCATCCTGCGTCTGATCCCAGACATCCCGCGCCTCCTTAGCCCAATCACTGACCCCAGGGTCCCCAGAGTTGACTGGCATGGGGACCGGAAGATGTGGGTGTTGACCACCATTCAGAAGAAAAGGAGTCTGACCTGTGGAATCCGCCACTGCATTGTTTAGAGTGAATTCTGCCCAAGGAAGCAATATTGCCCACTCATTATGGTTGGCAGAAACGAAATGGCGCAAGTATGTTACCAGCGTCTGGTTAGTGCTCTCCACCAGACCATTGGTCTCCGGGTGATAGGCAGTGGACAGATTCAGTTAGATACTGAGCAAGTTACACAAATCTCTCCAGAATCGAGAGGTAAACTGTGGACCCCGATCGCAGACAATCGTATCAGGCGTCCCATGCAGACAGAAAACGTGGCAAATAAATAATGATAGAGGAACCCGGGAAGAAGGAACCCTAGGCAAAGGTACCAAGTGGACCATCTTAGAAAAGTGGTCAGAGACCACCCATATAGTCGTATTACCCCGGGACTTAGGTAACTCAACCACAAAATCCATCCCAATCATCTCCCAAGGCCTATCCGCCACAGTTAACGAATGGAGAAGACCCGCCGGTCTCTGATGGGATGCCTTATTTCTCACACAGGAGATACACGCCTGGACATACTCCTTAACATCCTGGAGTAACCGAGGCCACCAGTACGAACGTTGGAGAAACTCAGTGGTACGTTTGACTCCGAAATAACCTCCAATCTTAGAGGCATGTGCCCAAGAGAGAACCTCATTTTGTAGGCTAGGAGGAACGAACGTCTTTCCGGGTGGAACCTGGTCCAATGTCACCGGTGCCACCGTCCGCATACTCCCAGGAGGAACGATAAGCCTGGGCTCGTCATCGTCCTCCGTCATATCCATAGACCGAGATAGGGCGTCTGCCCGAGGGTTCTTTTCCCCTTTTAGAAAATTGATGGTAAAATTGAATCGGGCAAAAAAGAGGGACCACCGAGCCTGCCTCGGGTTAAGACGCTGCGCCGTCTGTAGGTACGAGAGATTTTTATGATCAGAATAAACAACAAAAGGATGTTTAGCTCCCTCCAAGAGATACCTCCATTCCGCAAAAGCCAATTTTAATGCGAGTAACTCTTTATCCCCAATCGTATAATTTCTTTCCGCTGGAGAGAAGGTCTTGGAGAAGAAGAAACATGGTCTTCTCCGACCCTGTCCATTCTTTTGTGAAAGGACCGCACCTGCTCCTACGGAGGAGGCATCGACCTCTAGAAAAAGTGGCTTATTGACATCTGGGCGATGTAGGACGGAAGCTTTAGAAAAATGAGATTTGATCTCCCGGAATGCATCAGATGTCTCTTTAGACCAGTTTTTCAGGTTGGCACCTTTCTTGGTTAACGCAGCCAAAGGAGCCACCAGTGTGGAAAAATGCGGTATAAATTGTCGATAATAGTTAATAAACCCCATGAAGCGCTGTGCCGCCTTCAGAGAATGGGGCTCCTACCAGTTCTGTACGGTTACCAATTTTTGGGCATCCATGGCCAAGCCCTTACTGGATACAATGTACCCCAAGAATGGTAAGGACTCTTGTTCGAACTGGCATTTCTCCAGCTTGCAATACAGAGAATTTGCGCGCAAGCGTTCGAAAACTCTGCGAACATCCTCTCTGTGTGTGGAGAGGTCCATGGAAAATATTAGGATATCGTCAAGATATACTACTACCGAAGATAGCAATAAATCCCGAAAGATATCATTAACGAAATCCTGAAAGATCGCAGGAGCATTACACAATCCGAAGGGCATGGCGAGGTACTAGTAGTGGCCATCAAGAGTGTTAAAGGCTGTCTTCCACTCGTCGCCCTCCTGGATTCGGATGAGGTTATATGCCCCTTGCAGGTCTAACTTAGTGAAAATTTTAGCCCCTCGTAATCTATTGAACGATTCCAAAATAAGAGGTATAGGATATTTGTTTTTTATGGTGATTGCATTTAATTCCTTGTAATCAATGCACGGACGTCAGTCACCTTCTTTCTTCTGGACGAAGAAGAACCCCGCTCCAGCAGGAGAGACCGATTTCCTGATAAACCCAAGAGCCAGGTTCTCCTTGAGGTAATCGGACATGACATGGGTCTTGAGGACAGACAGGGGATAAACCCTACCGTGAGGAGTCTCTGATCCGGGGATCAGATCTATGGCGCAGTCATACGGTCTGTGGGTAGGCAAGGTCTCTGCAGCCTTTTTAGAGAACACATCGGCATAGCTCCAATATTGCTCTGGAAGCGCATCCAGACAGACCAGGGGGTCTAAGGCCACCTTCTGGGTTGATGCCACCATACACTGGGTAGAACACTTCTCACCCCAGGAATAAACTAACCCCGTGTTCCAGTTTATATGAGGATTGTGACACCGTAGCCATGGTCCCAATAACACCTCATCCAATACCCCAGGGAGAATAAGGAATGATATATCCTCCCGGTGACCCTGAGGAAACGACATGGTGAGGGGAATAGACTGGTGAGTGATCTGTGTGTCTAACATGGCACCGTTAACCACCCTGATGTTTATGGGTCTGGACAGTAACTCCACAAGAACGGCATGCCTCTGGGCAAAAGTTGACGACAAAAAATTGCCATCAGCCCCAGAGTCCACCACCGCCTTTGCAGAAACCGTGGTTGTACGAAAGAGTAATGTCTAGTGTTGAGCGATACTGCTCGATATCTAAAAATATCGGATCGGAATGGTATCGCCGATATCACTAAATATCGTCGATATCCGATTCCGATACCGGAAGTCCCATGTAAGTCTATGGGAACAAAATATCGCAACTAAAAAAACACTTTCTTTCGTTGTAAACACAAAATATACACACATAGAATACATATATATATATATATACATGTCATTGTGACATATATATATACATATATTTATAGTTTATACACTTCTACATAGTAAAATAGACTCTGATTCAATTGCCGGGTAAAGCCGTGACATACCCCATAGAAGTCGACGGGCTCGGTGCCGAGTACCCTCAAAACCTCTGGCTCTGTGCGACTCAACTTGGGCGTCACGAACAGGATTCTGTAGCTCGCTATAAGCGAGTCCTGTGTGCCTGAATTGAACTGGTTTTGTGCTTGAGAATTGCTAAAATCATCAGAGAATGTATTTGCCATTTTTCCGCCATATCTGCGTCACGACGAGGCACTGGTGAAGAAGAAGGGCATGCTCTTCGTGGGTGTACACTCACTCAGTGGCGCGAAAACGATGGCCGACCACTCTAAATGGTACTGCAATGTAAGATCGTGCCCCACAGCTCTTGAGTTCCGCCTCCTCATCCTCCTCAGTGTGCGGAAACTAACACGAAGGTCCCGCCTCACTACAAAAGAGGGGCCCCCTCCAGATGCTAATGACACATGTGACTTGGCAGAGATGGCTAATGGACACGAGCAGAAGTGTGAAGGGATGGAGCAGTCAGAGCTCTCCCCCCACGGAAGCGACCCGATCGCCACGGAACCACCGTTGGGCACCCGGCCTGGAAACCCTCCTACGCTGCAAGAAGCGGAGGATACCCTAAGAGGCCAGGCCCGGCACCGGGAGGAGGTCGCCAGGATGGAAGCCAGCTGGCGTGCCCTAAAACTAAACTTGGAGCGGCGCCAATCCCTCTTACCTGAAGTGTCTGTACCGAAAGTTGAGGCACCCGTTCTAGTAGAGGAGTCCGTGCGGGCATCCCAGGCCTTGCATTGTGATCCGGTTGACGTTGTCGCAGTGGAGGCACCCGTTCCTGCAAAAAACGCTGCACCGGCAGCACCCCAGATCCCGCTGTCTGCCCCCGTCGCTGAGACAGAAGAAGCGACACCCGTCCTCATGGAGGAGGCCGCGCAGGCACCAGAGGTCTACCTGTCTGTACCGGAGCCCCAACTGTCATCTGTTCCAGAGCCGGCTGCTTCCTCCGCAGGTGAGCGCCGCCAGGACTGTCGGGCGCCAGGAGAGCTGCCGCAAATCGGACATCGTAAGCTGCAGTTTGATGGTGGAGACATGGAGATGCTGGTGGAGGAGAATTACAACCGGCGTCAGGAGGAAGAGTGGAGACGTCGGGAGAGAGAAGCCGAGCGACAAAGGGAGCAGCGCGAATCCCAGAAGCTTCGCCAACGTCACATCGAGAAGGACCGGGCAGATAAGGACCGGATGAGAAAAGATAAAGGAACCCTGAGGGAGCCGCGGCGTAAGGGTGCAGTACGGAGCTTTAAATTGAAAGCTGGTTGGGGCTTCATCCAGGAGCCTGGACTTTATTTAGAAGTGTTTGTGACCCGGCGGGACGTGGAGACTCACCTCCCAGAAGGACACCCGGGGAGGGACCTGTTGCCAGGAGACTTGGTAACTTACACCCGACACTGGGGTTACAATGGATGGTATGCCCTAAATGTCACCAGGTGCGACCCCTGGTCCCCAGAGTGTCAGGAACCTGTGAGACCCTCGGAGCCTTCAGCCTCCCACATCCAGGCCTCTGCACAAGTGCCCACCCCACGCCGTAAATCTCCCCAGCCTCCCTCAGTGGTCTCCTCAGCAGCCCCAGCTATGGACATGATAATGATAGCTGGCCCGTACCCGGCGCCTGTTAGGCCCCCTGGGGTTCGTTCAGTCCGGGACATAGGGCTCCAGACCCGGAGGGAGATGAAAGAGGTGGCCACACAGACACAGATAGCGGGTCACGACTTGACTGTACAGGCCACACGACGTCATCAGGTCCTGGTGGTCCTTGGTGTCTCGGATGTTTGGCAAGCATCAGAAGAGTACCAGGTGGTACCTGGAAGAGGCCAGCCAAAGAAGTCTAAATAACCCGGACAGGGTCTCTGTATGTAAATAGTTAAATTGTTGATGTACCCGGACGGGTGAATGTTCATAAAAAAGTTTTTTAATTTAATAAAAAAAACAACACAGTTTTCATTACTTTTATTACAGTCTCATCCTGCGACGCCATCGATCTCCTGTAAAAAAATGAAAAAAAAAACCAGCAGTATACCACCTGTCCGACGCAGTCCATAGTAACGAGTGTCCCACGACGATCCAGCTCTGCTACATCAGAATGACATCAGAGGCAGGCAGGCAGGCAGAGCCTGTCATCCCGGCGCAGCACAGCTGATTACCTGCTTCCCCGGCGGTGACGTCATCGGACTGGTTTACGGCCGGGATTACTCTGCAGTCACTGCAGTTATCGTGAAAAACTGCATGTGACCGCCAGGGAGAAGATAATGGCGGCCATCAAGCAGTCCAGGACGTGACCGCCGGAGATCTTCTGCCAGGTAAGTGCCGCTGACTCCTGACAGACCCGACCGACGGACACTCACAGTGACAGTGACAAATCCGATTCCGGTATCCAATATGACGAAAATATCGGTACTCGGAATCGAAAGCCCGATACAGCTAATATCGGCCGATACCCGATATTTGCAGTATCGTATCGCTCAACACTAGTAATGTCACATTATATGCTAGTCTGGAGGAAGAAGCCTCCGAATCTAACACACCTCCTCCAATGATGGTTAGACACTCTCGTCTCCCCGTCCGACCCTTTCCTAGCCAGGGATATATCCATAGGCTCCGGTTCCGTGTCTGGAACCGCATGTTCGGAAATTGGTCTGGAAAATGATGGTGCCAACGGAAACCGAGGTTTAGAGACCTCCAGCTCCAATTTGCTTTCTGCATGACGTAAATCTATATGGTCATTAACTCTTCCAGAGAGGTTGGAATCTCCCTGGTGGCTAGAGCATCTTTTATATGCCTAGCCAGACCCTTCTAGAACACCGGGATTAGCGACGGTTTAGAGCAATCCAGTTCTGCCGCTAATGTCCTGAACTGGACGGCATACTGACTGGCGGTGGTCGAACCCTGCACTAATGCAAACAACTTAAGAGCCGTATCATGTGTAACCTGGGACCGAGGAACACACTTTTTAGGGTTCTAAGGAAAAGACCCACATTGGCCACTACCGGATCACTCCGCTCCCACAGAGGAGTAGCCCATTCCAAAGCCTTGCGGGTAAGTAGTAAGATGACAAAATCCACTTTAGCCCTTTCGGAGGGAACCATGCCTCCATCATTTCTAGCTGAATGAAGCATTGATTAATAAACCCTCTGCAGGATTTACTGTCACCAGAAAATTTTTCCGGCAGAGCAAGATGCATTAGTGATACTTTAGCAGCTACTGCAGCTTTCACAGCAGCGGAGCTTACGAGATTTGCTGCTTGTGCTGCTGCCTGAGTAGCTACTGCAGTGGGATCAGCAATTGGAGCGGCCTGCTCCAGAGACCTAAGTCTGGCCTCTATTTGCTGAACGTAGCGCTGCAGCTGCTGGTTGTCAGCCATGGTCGGCTAGACCCTGGCGATCAGATACTGTTATGCGCTCGGTTGCAACAACTTTATTATATA
This sequence comes from Oophaga sylvatica, assembly GCA_033576555.1. Classification (NCBI taxonomy): domain Eukaryota; kingdom Metazoa; phylum Chordata; class Amphibia; order Anura; family Dendrobatidae; genus Oophaga; species Oophaga sylvatica. The sequence continues at coordinate 51,751,334 of JARQOD010000008.1, read as the reverse complement.
ATGGATTGCAACCGAATACGGGGTCCGCGATGCAGTTTATAGTCACTGCTGCCGAACACCCCTAGAGTCTGAGGGTCAAACTGACAACGGAAAACTAATATTAGATCTCGCCTGTGTTACTTCACACTAGGTGAGATGTAGCATTTGCACTATCTCCGTTAATCGTCATGGGAGATGTGCTACCGACTGGCGTAGATGTAGCCCTGTTGATGGCACAGAAGCCACTTGCCAGATATTAGGTTTGCACTATGTGCTGCAAGCCGGTATAGAGGTAGCCCTGTTGACTGCACAGAAGCTACGTTCCAGCCGCTAGGAAGTGCGTGCGACTAACGCCAGGCGTACGTGATCCCAGCCAGCGTGAGACCAGACTGAGCAACTCTCTGTTTCGTGATGCCCAGGTTACGTGCCCCGCAGTCTGCTCAGGGTGTATAGCTACCCTATATTCGTAGCAAGACTGCCACATTGGCTACAGGTTACGCGCCCCGCAGTCTGATCAGGGTGTATATCTACCCTCTATTCGTAGCAAGACTGCGCACATTGGCTACCTGCCTGGCATAAGCTAAACCTGCCTGAAGGACCAGTGCTAATTAGCCGAGTATACTCTGGCATCGGCAGGTCCCGGAGAGCAAAGCTAGAGAGCACGTGAGCCCGGATTCTGGTACGTCCACACAAGAGCATTGCCTATAATAGTATGATCTGACTGTGCCGCGCCGAGGACAGACAAGCTATTTAAGGGCTAAGCTCCGCCCCCAGCCATCTCGTCAATCGCATCACCGATGAGATCATCTGCGACCAATCAGGCGATGCCAGGTCAGAGGATCAGCTGACATTAGCCACCAATCATGGCTCGCCATGTCACGGACATGCTCAGTGCAGGCATTTCTGGACTTAGGCTTACAGCAGCCTTTTCTTGTTCTGTAACCTAGATTTAAGGCTACTATGAACAAAGACCCGAATAACTACTTGTGCCTCTTGGGTATTGGCTAGGCGATGGGATTGATAGTGAAGCTGAGCAGCATCTGGGTCTGGATGGGAGTCCACAGACTTCTTGGATCCAGGTTCAGATCCTGCCATCGCTCGATGCCTAACACACATCACTTACACATGTATACACACATACACTGCACATAGCCATGTATACTGTATGCACACAAACTGCAAATGCATGAACACATGTATATATACACCCAGACTGTACATACACATATACAGTACAGACCAAAAGTTTGGACACACCTTCTCATTCAAAGATTTTTCTGTATTTTCATGACTATGAAAATTGTAGAATCACACTGAAGGCATCAAAACTATGAATTAAGACATGTGGAATTATACATTACACTTTACAAAAAAGTGTGAAACACCTGAAAATATGTCTTATATTCTAGGTTCTTCAAAGTAGCCACCTTTTGCTTTGATTACTGCTTTTCAAGCAGAAAAGGTGAACGGATGGATTCTACATGCCTGGTTCCCACCGTGAAGCATGGAGGAGGAGGTATGTTGGTGTGGGGGTGCTTTGCTGGTGACACTGTTGGGAATTTATTCAAAATTGAAGGCATACTGAACCAGCATGGCTTCCACAGCATCTTGCAGCGGCATGCTATTCCATCCGGTTTGCGTTTAGTTGGACCATCATTTATTTTTCAACAGGACAATGACCCCAAACAAACCTCCAGACTGTGTAAGGGCTATTTGACAGAGAAGGAGAGTGATGGGGTGCTACACCAGATGACCTGGCCTCCACAGTCACCAGACCTGAACCCAATTGAGATGGTTTGAGGTGAGCTGGACCGCTCACCGCTTCAATTTTGAATAAATCCCCAACAGTGTCACCAGCAAAGCACCCCCACACCATCACACCACCTCCTCCATGCGTCACGGTGGGAACTAGGCATGTAGAGTCCATCCGTTCACCTTTTCTGCGTGCAAAGCAGTAATCAGAGCAAAAGGTGGCTACTTTGAAGAACCTAGAATATAAGACATATTTTCAGTTGTTTCACACTTTTTTGTAAAGTGTAATGTATAATTCCACATGTGTTAGTTCATAATTTTGATGCCTTCAGTGTGATTCTACAATTTTCATAGTCATGAAAATACAGAAAAATCATTGAATTAGAAGGTGTGTCCAAACTTTTGGTCTATACTGTATATACACATGTATTTACACACACTGTACATACAATCACACTGCACATATATATACATGTTTATACACACACTGCACATACGGTACAGACCAACATATCTCCTCTTTAGTTCCTTGAGACTCCTGTAGTCAAAGGATCTTTGGTGACATCATGGTCACATGCCCGTGATGTCAACAAAGGTCCTTATATCCAAGAAGTATAGTTTCTCTTTGCGGAGATTGACATGCTAAGCATGCCAAGATGAGGAGACTTAAAGCCACAATGCTCCTCTGGGAAATATGCAAATTGTCTCTTCAGAGAGGAAGAGGACTAGAACTCTAGTGCCACCTATTGGAAGTAGCAATTGTAAAATCCTTTATCCTAATTAGTCATGTAACAAGGCTCATTAAAGGGTCGATATTGACTTTTAGGATTGCTACTTCCAATAGGTGGCACTAGAGTTCTAGTCCTCTTCCTCTCTGAAGAGACAATTTGCTTATTTCCCAGAGGAGCATTGCAGCTTTAAGTCTCCTCATCTAAGCACACTTAGCATGTCAATCTCCGCAAGGAGAAATTATACATTTTGGATATCGGTCAGACGCCTCTCATACAGCTAAACCAGATCTCACACTTTGCACTGATGAGGTGCAGTACCCTGAAACACAGTGTCTGCAAATTGAGATTCTGGTTTGACTTTTATCCCATGCCATGTAACAAGGCTCTTTAAAGGGTTGACATTGACTTTTGGGATTGCTACTTTCAATAGCTGGCACTAGAGTTCTAGTCCACTTCCTCTCTGAAGAGACAAACTGCAAAGGTCCTTAAGCATTCTTAACCGCAGAATAGTATAACTGGGAGACCCTGGGCAATTGCTCACTTTGCTCCTCATCCCCACCTACCGCCATTACTGTAACTAAGGCTTATTTTTGGAGTAGAGCTTATATGTCAAGCATACTCTTAATATTGTGTAAAATCATACTAGGACTTATTTTACGGGGTTAGTCTTGTTTTCGGGGAAACACTGTTTGTATGGTTGCTGTAAAGACTAGGTGAAAAGGAATTACGTAGAGTAGGTGTTTTTCTAGGGACAATTTTAATGTCATTTTCCAAGTTTAAATCTAGAATTTGATCATCTAATAATGAATGGAAAGAAAAAAAATAATGTAACACAATTTTTCTCCTGAGATTTAAACCCATGGGGACTTGTGTATTAAAAAAATAAATCCAAATGCTACCCAGTTATGAAGAGTGCGTTCTCAATGTGCATCTATTCTAAGGCTACTTTCACACATCAGTTTTTTGCCGTCAGGCGCTGTGAGGAACTAAGCCGACCGCCACACGGTAGCCCGGGTATCACAGCTTCTGATCCCACCGCCGCTACCAAATGTGAAGGACGACCCCTTTCCTCCCACGTCACCAATGGGATGTAACTCCACAGGTACAGCTCTCCGGCGCCCCCTTTGTCTCTCAGGTCAGTAAGGGAACTGCACCTAGAGCAAATGGCCGCCGGGGAGGTTGTCCTGTTACTCACTGGGTATTCTAAGATTCGTGATCAGAGTAAAAGCATCAGCCCAAGATTAATTTTATGATTTAATTGCCTTAAGGGCGCACTAGATAATTACAGAAATTTACAGTAAAGCTATACAACGTAATTACAATGGATTTGCAGTCAGAGTAAAAATACCACAATAATGTACAAGGCTTAAAGGTATTAGCTATAGATCAATATTACCAGGTTGTATGGACATGGGAGGCAGGGAGCTCTGCGGTCCCCAGGTAACAGTCTTTAGTTGCTGGACAGTCCCCCAAAACATGTGCTGCTACTCCCTTGGCAAGACAAATCGGTTTTCTTTTGGTCCTTCCTAGACCATCTTCTTGACTTCTGTGTGTAAAAATGAATCCAGTCTGCCCATAGCTCACAGTTCTTAAACCTGCTAGGCCCCTCCCCTTTGCTTTGAAGCACGCATATTAACCGGCCTGCAATTCATATGGAGCAGGAAATTCTTTCTTGGCAAGAATTACTTAACATACTAATGATCTTCTTATTCAGACACGGGCCTAAACTAATTAGCATACTAAAGCCCTTTTGATTCATAGTGGACATCAAAACCGGTCGTACTGGATATGCTAACAGGCCCTGTGTAGTTAGCAGTCTGTGGCTCTGTGAACCGACAAAATGGAGGCTGGTATAGGCCCTATCTAAGATGGTGGCGGTCCCGACCTCACAGGCACGATTCGGCAGTTTTTGAAAAAGAAAGATACGTTTTTTTTTACTGCCGGATCCTTTTTTTTTCTCATTGACATGCATTAGCACCGGATCGCATCGCATGTCATTGCGTTTAGTCCGTTTTCTGCCGGATCCGTCATAGATTTTAATTCCGGTGACCGGACAGGATGCATCATGTAACGTTTTTTTTTTCTGCTGGAAACGCCTGACTAGGTCATACAATACAAGTCTATGGGAGCCGGATCAGACATAGGACCGTCTTTTTAGCAATTGGACGGATTGTGACTGATTGCAAAAACTGATGTGTGAAAGAGGCCTAAATGCTTGATTGTAGATGTAGATAAGCGCTTACGATAAGAGCCAGTGCTATAAACTGTCAACCTATATTAATTACACTGTCTGAGGAAAGGTTTAGCTTATTTCTGATAACATATTGGCACCACAACTGTGATCCATCACTGCATCTTGCCATTATCCTCCAGATAAATGATAAAAACTGATTCTGAAAAAATGATGCTGAAATTGCTGTTGGTCAAGCGGATTGGTGGTTTTGTTCCAATGTATTTAATATATAAAAAGGCATCTGTGTAAATTGCCTTGGCTTACAGAAGTATCATGACATTCTGTGTATGCAAATGCTTTGCTGACAAAAGTGCATTAGTGATAGATTTTTGTTTTTATCTTGTGGTTAAGTACTATTGACTCTGTTTTTTTTCTAACATACATTTGAGCACTTTAACCCCTTCATGACTGAAGGTATTTTCGGTTTTGCTCCCCTTCTTCTCATAGTCATAACTTTTTATTTTTCCATCAATATGGCTATGTGAGGGCTTGTTTTTTAAGGGACAAGTTGTACTTTTGAATGACACTATTGGTTTTACCATGTTGTGTACTAGAAAGCGGGAAAAAAATTCCAAGTGCTGTGAAATTGCAAAAAAAGTGCAATCCCACACTGGTTTTTTGTTTGGCTTTTTTACTAGGTTCACTAAATGCTAAAACTGACCTGTCGTTATCATTATCCGGGTCATTACAAGTTCATAGACACCAAACATGTCTAGGTTCTATTTTATCTAAGTGGTGAAAAAAATTCCAAAGTTTGTTAAAAAAAACAAAAAAAAAATTGTGCCATTTTCCGATACATACCCGTAGGATCTCCATTTTTTGTGATCTCGGGTTGGGTGAGGACTTATTTTTTGCATGCTGAGCTGTTGGATTTAATGATACCATTCTGGTACAGATATGATCTTTTGATCACTCGTTATTGCATTTTAATGCAATGTCATGGTGACCAAAAAAATGTAATTCTGGCGTTTTTACTTTTTTTCTCACCACATCATTTAGCAATCAATTTAATAGTTTTTTATTGATAGATTGGGTGATTCTGAACGCAGCCATACCAAATATGTGTATGTTTGATTTTTTTTTTATTGTTTTATTTTGAATGGGGCAAAATGGGGGTGATTTGAACTTTTATATTTTGTTATTTTTAAAACTTTTTTTACTTTTAGCATGCTTCAATAGTCTCCATGGGAGACTATAAGCCTATAAGCTGCCACAACCCGATCACCTCTGTTATATACAGGCGATGATCAGATCACCTGTATGTAGTAGATTTACTGACGTGCTATGAGCGCCGATCACCGGGCCCACCGGGCACTGCTGGAGCCCACATCAAAGGGAGGGTGTCTGACATGGGCGTACTATTGTGCCCAACGTCGGAAAGGGGTTAAAGTGAACCTGTCAGCTCATTTTTCCACAATAAGCTGTGGCCACTGCCTTTCGGGGATTTTCTAAAGCATTCTATAATGCTGTAGATAAGCCCCCGATCTAACCTGAAAGATAAGAAAAACAAGTTATATTATACACAACCGGGGGCGGTCCTGTCCGATTGGCGTCGCAGGTCCGGGTCCGGCACCTCCCATCTTCATGTGATGACGTTCTCCTCCTTGCTTCATGTCGCGGCTCCTGCGCAGGCGTACTGATCTGTCCTGTTGAGAGCAGAGCGAAGTACTATTACGGGAAAGGTCAGAGAGGTCCAGCGCCTGCGCCCTTCAGAACTTTGCTCTGCAGCTTATTGCGTGAAAATGAGCTGATAGGTTCCCTTTAAAGGCATCTGTGGTTAGATCGGTTTAGTGTTATTCTCACACAGCGCGGTATACATCTCAGTAATTTTCAGAGCTGCATTTTTTTGTTTTAGAAACTAAGTCTTCCATATCTATAATAGTGTGAGATATGGGTGTGAAGGAGACACAGGTATAAGCAAAGTTGTGAAAGTGAAAGGGATAAGGAAAATGTTTCACAGAGAACACCGAGTTCAGAGCCTGTAGCCTCAAATGCAGAAAGATTTAAAGAAAGCATTTCTTGAAAATTTAAGAAAGTGTAATGCAAATGAAATACCTTCCAGGTGCCCATACATATCAGCACATACTATTTGCAGGGATTTTGAACTATTATACTGAAAATAAATTTTTAATTTTGTGGGTATATATGCAAATGTTTTGCTAGAGGTTATCAAGCATTAGGCCGGGATCACACATGCGAGGAATACAGCCTAGTCTCGCATGTTAATACCCGGCACTGCTGCCGGCCTCGGGAGCAAAACATGCAGCTCCATATATTGCTAGGCAGCCGCACTCTCCACTCTCGAGGCCAGCGGCAGTGCCGGGTATTAACATGCGAGACTCGGCCGTATTCCTCACATGTGTGATCCTGGCCTTAAGCTATGGGTCTGCAGTCATTCTATGTGACTACAGACCTTGTGAATCTTCACAACATGCATGGTACGCGCTGTCAGTATTCTCCATTGATGTCACTGGGAGCGGTCGGTCATGTTACCACAAGTATTTGATTTTCATATACCCAGACCACATTAGACAGTGTTTGGCCTCGCTCAATTCATTTGTATTGCATACTTGCAGTCATGTGCTCGCCTGCTCCTGATGGTTGGCAAAGAAGAATCCTAATGCTGGAGTCACACTCAACGTATAAAAATACGGACCGTATTGTATGGCCGTAATACGCAGAAATGTTCCCGGCACAGTGATCCGTATTTCATCCGTTGTCAAGGTGTGGCTGCGTATTTTGCAAATGTAAGCATCCGTATGCAATCCGTATGGCATCCGTATAGCATTTTTTTCTCGCAGCCTTGCAAAATGGACATTTAACGGTTTTAGGCCTGAAAATCATTGAAACCATCATCAGCAAGCCTATTTATTGGCTCTGCATCAGGTGACAGCCCCAATCTGGCCATTTTGGTGCTGTGCTTGTATTGGAGTACTGTTGCTTGGTTGCCAAAATGTCTGAAACTCTTCAGTGCACCCCAACTGATCGAGTTCTGTACAATTGGGTTTTGTCCCGCCGCTTTGGGCAGCCATACCCAGTGATCGTTGCTCTGTGGAGGACGAGACGAATGTGGGTGCATCCACATTTGATTCAACGCCTCACTAAAGGCCATTTTCACCACCTTTGTGCATCTCTGCGGACTCATCCCGACAAGTTTTTTCTCTATTGTCGGATTAGCATTGCCACATTTGATGTTTTGTTGGAGATCGTGTGCCCAGGGATCGCCTACCAGGACACCAGGATGCGCAAAGCTATCTCTGCAGAGGAGCGGCTTCTCCTTACATTACGGTATGTATTCCTCACCTACATACTGTCTGTTGATGTTGTGTTTTCCCACAAGTTTGCCTTTACCATTATGGCTGTTGCTTAAATATCCTCATAATCTATCCCATATCAGCTCGAACTAACAGAACAATGATGTGTATGTCAAAATCACATAGACCTTTGACTTGTGTATAATTTAAGTTAGGATAGCTTGTAAATTAAATCCTTTTATGGTTATGTATAGTGCATTTGTGAAACCTTTGGGCTGGTGTAATGATTTTTCTCTCTACATTTGTTTAATTGTAGGTTCCTGACAACTGGCATTTCATATGCCGCACTCCATATGGAGTTTTTGATTGGGAGATCCACCATATCTGGCATTGTTTGTGATACATGCTCATAACTCTGGGACAGACTTCATCAAGTGGTCATGGCTGAGCCCAACATGGAAGACTGGATGAGGCTTGCCAAGGGATTTGAGGAGCATTGCCAGTTTCCAAATTGTATAGGAGCCCTGGATGGGAAGCACATCCGTGTGCGTAAGCCGCCGAACTTTGGGTCCCAATTCTATAATTATAAACAATATTTTTCTGTAGTGCTGTTGGCTCTGGTTGACAGTAACTATAGGTTTATAATTGTAGACATTGGGGCCTATGGAAGAACTGGAGACTCTAGAGTCTTCAATTCCTCCATTATGGGTTGGCGGCTGCGCAATAACCAGTTGCACCTACCACCAGCACGTCAACTTCCTGGCTCCAATCTTGAACCTGTGCTGTATGTTGTAGTTGGGGATGAGGCCTTTCAACTATCAAGGAATGTCATGAGGCCATATCCACGACGAAACCTTGACCACCGTCGTAGGATCTTCAACTTGCACCTATCACGGGTCCGGCGCCTGGTGGAGTGTGCCTTTGGCATTCTATGTGCGAAATGGCAGGTCCTCTAGTCTGCTATTCAGCTGAGTGAAGCCAACGTCAATGAGGTCATCAAAGCATGTGTTGTCCTACATAATTTCACTAGAATGCATGATTGTGGCCCATCTGATGTTGGTGAAAGTGTGGTGACCAATGGGGATATGCCTAGGCCACATGTCATCCATTTACGTCGTCCACTCTCAGGACTGAAAACCCGTGATATCTTTACCCAGTATTTGGTGTCACCTCAAGGTACTACAACCTGGCAAGATGAGGCATTATGTTGTGCTGTAATGTTATTCTGTGTGTATAGATAAATGTTTTTTTTTTCTCTGACATAGTCTTTGCGTCTGGTGTTAATGTTCATAACAGATGTGTTGGTGGTTTAGTAGAAAGAACTTATGAAAGAAGAGTCCAAACTTTCTATAAAAATATGTTTTTATATGTGCAAACTCTCACTTGAGGTAGTGACTACCATATTTTAGTCATATGGTATATGTCTTCAAAGCACAATACTGTAAGTCTACATTATTACACAAGTACCAAAATAAGTCATCGAAAAATAACAAACATTTGAATAAATAATAATACATAATCAAAATAACAAACTTTCACTATGCCTAGTGAACACCATATGTGACCCATTTGTTTGATTTGTAAGATTAAACTAGTGCAAATATGCATTAGCCAACATGGAGTAAAAGTAAAGATAAAAAAATAACAAACATTGGTATAAATAATAAGAGATAATGAAAATAACAAACTTTTACTTAGCCCACTGAAGACCATATCTGTACCATATGTTTTTTTGAGGCATTCAGATTAGTGCAAATATGCTTTACACAACATGTTGTAAAAATAAATATAAAAAAATAACAAACTGGGTTTCAAATAATAATATATAAGAAAAATAACAAATCAGAGTTGGTGGTATGTGGGTGGTGGGGTTGGCGGGTGACCAGCATCTCTGTGTTGTTGGCTTCGGTGACCACCTTGACCATCACCCTGTTGGGGTGGATTTTCTGGGCCCTGAGCTAACATCTGGCCACTGTCAGGTTGATGTGTGGGCACATTGCCATAAAGATAATGGAGATTATACTCCTGGGGAAGCTGGAACCCACGAGAATCATACCCCCCAATATGACCATGTTGACCAAATCCAGGTTGGGACCAGCCTCCAACACTGGATCTGTACAAGTGGCCTTACTGGGAAGTTGGGTTATAGCCTGCCATTTGACCCTGTTGTTGCCAAGGTTGGTTTTGTGGGGGAATGGGTTGAGGTGTAGGCGCATGTGCAGGAGGATCCTCAGAACCTAATTGAGCATGCACATTTTGGTGGGGTGTAAGGCACAGAAGGTTACGGGGTGATAGCTGGAATTCAAACACCTCATATGGGGTATTGGGGGGTGTGCATGCGTCAATTAGGATCTGAATTGATCCTCGCACACAGAGCCTGACATCACGGGGTAGGGGATGAAGGTAGCGGGCAAGGCTACATGAATACACCTCCTCACACTCATCCACAGCTGCCCTTGAAAGATTATTGAGGACCCCAGTGTCCACATGCCTCCGGGTATCAGAGGCAGTGTTGTCTCGCTGTCTTCTCACACGGCGGGATATTGCAGCAGGCTGGGGGAGAGGTACAGTGGGGCTGCTGCTGTTTTCTGCTTCCTCAACACTGGCAGCTGTTGCTGCAGCTGGTGGGTCAGGTACAGGTAGAGGTGCAGCTGGTTGGTCAGGTCCTGGTGCTTGGAAGCTTGGGGGATGCAGCTGGGAGGGTCAGAAGATGGGCCAGCCACCTCTTCACCTCCCCCAACCGGGTCTATAATGGCCTCTGAGTTGGAGCCTGTCTCCCTCTCAGTGAGGTTGGACTGAGTTCTGTTAGGAAATTAAATGGGATTAGAACATATTGGAGATGTCAGCCTAAACAGCATATGTGTTATGTGGTGTGATGTATGTACTTACGGTCTCAGATCTAGAATAGGAGCCAAAAACCCAAGGTGGTCAAAGTACACATATTTCCACTTGGTCAGTGCTGCAGAACCGCTCCTGGACTTCTGCTGACATTCCCGCCGGTACTGGTCGCAGATGCTTCTCCAGCGTTTCATTACATCATCCACTGCAATGTGACATATAATTTCATCATTTACCTAGCTGCACAATGCCAAATTGTTCAACATACATTTCACATAGTCATGGGGGCCTAGTCAGATGTCAGTATCCTAACATTATGGCACTTAAAAAAAAAAATTTGACTAAAAAAGTATATTTTAGGAAAACTCAGCTCAATTATTACGTTCTGCCCTTTAAGATGTTTGGGAAAAATCTGGTAACTTACTCATTCGCTGCTGCTCCTCGTGTGGGCTGTCACCAAAGTGGGAAACATCTGCCCACAGATGCGCCTCCATGCCACCTCTTTTCTTGCGCGGTCTGCGTAGTGTGCATCCCGTTGGTCCCTAATTTCGGGCCTCTCCTGGACCAAAACTATCAGCATCTCCACATTTATGTGTGTAGACATGATGGCCGACTCCGTGAAGGCGTTCTTCCAGGATGTCTGGCGCTCTTTTTGAGTTAATTTGCATGTGGAAGCTTCCTGATTCATGGCTTGCACCATTTCCTGTGAGCTGCAGAAGTCTTGCATATTTCTCGCAAGTCACACGTGTGGTCCGTGTGTAATCCGTATTTCTCTCGCACCCATAGACTTTCATTGGCGTACAACGGGCGTAATACGATGACAATCGCAGCATGCTGCGAGTGTCTCTCACCGTAAAATACGGCCGAGAAATATACGCATGATCAGAGCTGCCCCATAGAGAAATATCGGTCCGAGTGTAATGCGTGATTTTCACGCCTCTCACTCGTCCGTATTCCTCTTTAGTGTGACGCCGGCCTAACAGTGTGCATACTGCATGCTGTCAGGATTCACAAATCTGCAGTCACTTGCAATGACTGCAGACTGGATCTCTAAACCTGGAAAAACCCTTCACATACGATACGATACGATACACTTTATTGATCCCGGGGGAAATTCCATTTTTCGCTTTTGTTTTTTTCTTCCTTTTTTCCAAGAGCTATAACTTTTTTTTTTTCCGTCAAAATAGCCATATGAGGGCTTATTTTTTGTGGGACAAGTTATAATTTTGAATAACACTATTGATTTTACTATATAGTTTACTGAAAAAAGGAAAGAAAATGCAATTACACAATTGTTTTTTTATTTACCATGTTCACTTTATGGTAAAACTGACATGGCAATATGCTATCTGTGATCTCATTAAGGTGACCGCAGTTCATTGTCCCATCTCACAGTGAACTGAGCATGTGAACACAGTTTCAGTGACTGTGGTAACCTCTAAAATGTTTCCACTGTTCCTGAAGCTGCGCATGCAGAAGCTCATTATCTCCTGGTTTTCATCCTGGATGGTCGCATCATGCCACCATTCAGTTTGAAAACCAGATGTAGCAGGGATGGATTACGATGTGTGGCAGTATAGATTATCTTCATGTCGGACAAGTGAGGGATATGGTTCTTCCTTAATTTTGTTTTTTACAAAGGACATGGGCATCAGTGGATTATCTTCATGTTGGTCATGTTGTAGAGGTGATGATATGCTAGTTTATTAATTTTGTGTTTTACAGGGGACATGGGCTTCAATGGATTTTAGGCGTAAAGGTGAGTATAACTTTGTTTTCTTTTTTAAATAAATGTGTTAAACAGGGTATTGAGTCTGATTTCAAATAAAGGATTAAACTCTTGCTGTGTATTTATTTCAAAATTAATATGGGGTTAGTAATGGGGGCATCTTATAGACTCTCAATTACTAACCACTGGTCTTGATGTCAGCTGACAATACAAAGGTGATCAACTCCAACCCTATCACCCCACTTGCCACCACCAAATGGCAAGTGGGAAAAGCGAGGCTAAGCACCAGATTTGGCTCATCTTATGGATGGCTGCTGGGGGCTGATGTTGGTAGCCTGGGAGGGCGGTCAATATCTCTGTTCCCTTCCCAGGCTATTAATATCAGCCCACAACTGTCAGTTTAGCCTTTGCTGGTTTGAATTTATAAGGGGAGCCTATGTCATTATTTTTCTGAAGCACCCATAAATTCACCAGTAAAAGCTAAGCAAACAGCTGTAAGCTGTTATTAATAGCCTGTTAACCTTTTGGGATATTGTCCCTTTTCTCAGATTTTTAACATCAGACCCCAGCCATGGGCTTTCCCTACGCTGGTTATGAAAATTACAAGGCAGGCCACACCATTTTTTAAATTTAATTCTTAATTTTACATAGGAAGTACACAGCAGGTGCTGAATACAACAGGGAGACCATGGCGACAATGATAAAAGCTGCCTGCACCTGGCATCAGCGGAAACTGTACTGCTTTTCCCAGGCACCGGTACGTATCACACAAATGGCACATGAATTTGATACACCAACAGCACATGAATACAAGGATGTCACATGGATGTCACATACATACATATGGATGTCACACAGACTTGGACCAAGGTTGTCACCAGTACTGTTTTTTCCTGTACAGGTATCACCAGGATGTGTGAAGGGGGTCTAATGTAAAATAGTGACCAAATACTGAATGTGTGAACATAGAAAAACTAATTAAATGTTGCTGTTCCTACGTTAGAACTCATTCACAATCCAAACAGTACCGGTGTCTTCAGTGTTTTTAGATCAGAGTGTCATCAGTATGTCTGTTTTTACAATCGGCGTCATCAATGTTTTTCATGGATGGATTAATAAATCAATTACAAAGCTTCTTCTTTCCTTTGCACTGTTAAATATGGACAGCACACAGATGGCATATGTATGCCATCCGTGTGCTTCACATGTTTTTTTTTACCAATAGTCTTGTATAGGCTATTGTCATCCGTGCTGCCGGAAAAAAACGCACATGTCACCATGAGTTTTGCATGGACACATTGTCCGTGAAAAAACATAAACACGCAAATTGCACCATAGATTATTATATTGGTATGTGTTGAATCTGTAAAAAGAAAAAAAACACAGATGTGTGAATTATACCTTTTAGGAACCTGTAGTCAGCAGGTTGTTGGTATCATAGTTGCAATTAAATATTAGAGCTTAATGAAAACTGGATAGCTCAACTATTTCCATGTGGATCTCTAATGATTAGTGAACTTTCAAAACATTCTAATACTTAATACATACTATTGCATGAAAACTTGCAGTATTTGGAATTGTAACTTCTGTGTCAATAGCCCCCCAAATATTTTTTCTAGGTTGTAAACCTATGAATAATTCTACGTGGTTACTGGTGTAAGATTTATAGTTGATGCTGTTTTTGATGCATAAAAAATATGACTTTCTCTCCATTTTGGTGTGATCAATAGAAGTTGAGTTCACATCTGCTGGCACAGAGAATATAGAACTCAAACTCTTCATTTTTTGGTCGCTGAGTTGTCAACTTACATTTTGATTGATTGATATTATGGTTGAATTAATGTTTCATGAGATGAGCAGCCCAAATTATAAAACCGGTGCCAGATTTTATTAGGTCCACTGAAAAAGTAATTTGCACTGTGTTTTTTTCTCTATTGCTTTTTATTCGTTTCATCAAAAGCGATGATGAACAAAGATCATGTGGGGAAGGCACTGCCTTATCCATCTGTTTTTCTTTTATCCTATTTTTTTTCAGAACAACACTGATATTGCCACCAGCTGAGATTTTTTGGGTTATTCAAATTCTTTGAGATGCTTTGTATGATGAATATCTTTGATCTAAGCTCACTAGAATACAGAACAAACCATCTTTTTATATAAAAACAGGAGACACAATCCTTAGACACTTGCAAATGTTGATAGACTGAAATAATTAAAAATGTAATGTGCTATAAACATTGGAAGAGAACACATAGTAGCACTGTGCAAATGTGATTGATCATTTTAATGGGGAATTGAGAATCATCCAATGTTTCAGCGAGCATCTTTTTTTTTTACTTTGGTAAACAACACTACAAAAAGAAAATAAAACAATCCCTTATGTTTGCAGCTTCCCACCATGCTTTAACCCCTTCACCCCCAAGGGTGGTTTGCACGTTATAATGACCGGGCCAATTTTTACAATTCTGACCACTGTCTCTTTATGAGGTTATAACTCTGGAACGCTTCAACGGATCTTCGCGATTCTGAGATTGTTTTCTCGTGACATATTGTACTTCATGTTAGTGGTAAAATTTCTTCGATATAACTTGCGTTTATTTTTGAAAAAAATGCAAATATGGCGAAAATTTTAAAAATTTTGCAATTTTCAAACTTTGAATTTTTTTTCCCTTAAAACAGAGAAATATGTCACACAAAATAGTTAAGAAATAACATTTCCCACATGTCTACTTTACATCGGCACAATTTTGGAACCAAAATTTTTCTTTGTTAGGAAATTAGAAGGGTTAAAAGTTGACCAGTGATTTCTCATTTTTACAACAAAATTTACAAAGCCATTTTTTTAGGGACCACCTCACATTTGAAGTCACTTTGACGGGTCTATATGGCAGAAAATACCCAAAAGTGACACCATTATAAAAACTGCACCCCTCAAGGTACTCAAAACTACATTCAAGAAGCTTATTAACCCTTCAGGTGCTTCACAGGAGCTGAAGCAACGTGGATGGAAAAAAATAATATTTAACTTTTTAGCCACAAAAATGATCTTTTACAAACTTTTTTTTATTTTCACAAGGGTAAAAGGAGAAAATGGACAGATAAAGTTGTTGTGCAATTTCTCCTGAGTACGCCAATACCCCATATGTGGGGGAAAAACCACTGTTTGGGCACACGGCAGAGCTCGTAAGGGAAGGAGCGCCGTTTGACTTTTTCAAACTAAAATTGGCTGGAATTGAGATTGGACGCCATGTCGTGTTTGGAGAGCCCCTGATACGCCTAAACAGTGGAAACGCCCCACAAGTGACACCATTTTGGAAACTAGACCCCCTAAGGAACTTATCTAGATCTGTTGTGAGCACTTTGAACCCCAAAGTGTTTCACAAAAGTTTATAATGCCTGGGTGTGAAAAAAAAAAAAAAACAATTTTCCACAAAAATGATTTTTTAGTCCCAAATTTTTGATTTTTCCCATGGAAATTGGACCCCAAAACTTGTTGTCCAATTTGTCCTGAGTACGCTGTTACCCCATATGTGGGGGGGGGAAACTGTTTGGGCGCACGGCAGGGCTTGGAAAAGAAGCAGTAACGTTTTGGAATGCAAACATTGATGGGGGTCATGTTCCGTTTGTAGTGCCCCAGATGAGCCTAAACAGTGGAAACCCCCCACAAGTGACCCCATTTTGGAAGCTAGACCCCCTAAGGAACTTATCTAGATCTTTGGTGAGCACTTTGAACCCCCAAGTGCTTCACACAAGTTTATAATGCCCGGGCATGAAAATAAAAAATCCTATTTTTTTCCCACAAAAATTATCTCTTAGTCACTAGTTTTTTATTTTCCCATAGGTAACAGGAGAAATTGGACCACAAAATTTGTTGTCCAATTTGTCCTGAGTACGCTGATACCCCATATGTGGGGGGGAACCACTGTTTGGTCGCATGGCAGAGCTCGGAATGGAAGGAGCACTATTTGACTTTTTCCAACCAAAATTGGCTGGAATTGAGATTGGACGCCATGTTGCATTTGGAGAGCCCCTGATGTGCCTAAACAGTGGAAACCCCCCACAAGTGACCCCATTTGGGAAACTAGACCCCCTAAGGAACTTATCTAGATCTTTGGTGAGCAATTTGAACCCCCAAGTGCTTCACACAAGTTTATAACGTAGAGCCGTAAAATTAAAAAATTATATTTTTTCCACAAAATTGATCTTTTCACCCCAATTTTTATTTTCCCAAGGGAAACAAGACTCCAAAAGTTATTGTGCAATTTGTCCTGAGTGCGCTGATACCCCATATGTGGGGGTAAACCACTGTTTGGGTGCATGGCAGAGTTTGGAAGGGAAGGAGCGCCGTTTGACTTTTTCAACGCAGAATTGGCTGGATGCCATGTCGTGTTTGGAGAGCTCCTGATCTGCCTAAACAGTGGAAACCCCCCACAAATGACACCATTTTGGAAACTAGACCCCTCAAGGAACTTATCTAGATGTGTGGTGAGCACTTTGAACCCCAAAGTGCTTCACAGAAGTTTATAAGGTACAGCCGTAAAAAAAAAAAATTCTTTTTTTTTTTTACAAAAATGATTTTTTAGCCCCCAAAATTTTATTTTCACAAGGGTAGCAGGAGAAATTGGACCCCAAAAGTTGTTGTCCAATTTGTCCTGAGTATGCTGATACCCAATATGTGGGAGTAAACTACTGTATGGGCGCAGATCGGGGCTCGGAAGGGAAGTAGTGACGTTTTGGATTGCAGACTTTGATGGAATGGTCTGGGGGAGTCATGTCGCATTTGGAGAGCCCCTGATGCGCCTAAACAGTGGAAACCCCCCACAAGTGACCCCATTTTGGAAAATAGACCCCACAAGGAACTTATCTAGATGTGTGGTGAGCACTTTGAACCCCGAAGTGCTTCACAGAAGTTTATAACGTACAGCCGTAAAAATAAAAAATCCTTTTTTTTTTTACAAAAATGATTTTTTCGCCCCCAATATTTTATTTTCACAAGGGTAACAGGAGAAATTGGACCCCAAAAGTTGTTGTCCAATTTGTCTTGAGTACGCTTATACCCAATATGTGGGAGTAAACTACTGTATGGGCGCACGTCGGGGCTCGGAAGGGAAGTAGTGACGTTTTGGATTGCAGACTTTGATGGAATGGTCTGGGGGAGTCATGTCGCATTTGGAGAGCCCCTGATGCGCCTAAACAGTGGAAACCCCCCACAAGTGACCCCATTTTGGAAAATAGACCCCACAAGGAACTTATCTAGATGTGTGGTGAGCACTTTGAACCCCGAAGTGCTTCACAGAAGTTTATAACGTACAGCCGTAAAAATAAAAAATCCTTTTTTTTTTTACAAAAATGATTTTTTCGCCCCCAATATTTTATTTTCACAAGGGTAACAGGAGAAATTGGACCCCAAAAGTTGTTGTCCAATTTGTCCTGAGTACGCTGATACCCAATATGTGGGAGTAAACTACTGTATGGGCACACGTCGGGGCTCGGAAGGGAAGTAGTGACGTTTTGGATTGCAGACTTTGATGGAATGGTCTGGGGGCGTCATGTCGCATTTGGAGAACCCCTGATGCGCCTAAACAGTGGAAACCCCCCACAAGTGACCCCATTTTGGAAAATAGACCCCACAAGGAACTTATCTAGATGTGTGGTGAGCACTTTGAACCCCGAAGTGCTTCACAGAAGTTTATAACGTACAGCCGTAAAAATAAAAAATCCTTTTTTTTTTTACAAAAATGATTTTTTCGCCCCAATATTTTATTTTCACAAGGGTAACAGGAGAAATTGGACCCCAAAAGTTGTTGTCCAAATTGTCCTGAGTACGCTGATACCCAATATGTGGGAGAAAACTACTGTATGGGCACACGTCGGGGCTCGGAAGGGAAGTAGTGACGTTTTGGATTGCAGACTTTGATGGAATGGTCTGGGGGCGTCATGTCGCATTTGGAGAGCCCCTGATGCGCCTAAACAGTGGAAACCCCCCACAAGTGACCCCATTTTGGAAAATAGACCCCACAAGGAACTTATCTAGATGTGTGGTGAGCACTATGAAGCCCCAAGTACTTCACAGAAGTTTTATAACATACAGCCGTAAAAACAAAAAAAATCATTTTTTTTGTTACAAAAATGATTTTGTCGCCCCCAGTTTTTTATTTTCCCAAGGGTAACAGGAGAAATAGGCCAAATTGCACAATAACTCTTGGGGTCCAGAGTATGCTGATACCCCATATGTGTGGTAAACTACTGTTTGGGCGCATGGCAGAGCTCAGAAGTGAAAGAGCACCATTTGACTTTTTCAACGCAGAATTGGCTGGAATTGAGATCAGACGCCATGTCACATTTCGAGAGCTCCTGATGTGCCTAAACAGCAGAAACCCCCCAATTCTAACTCCAACCCTAACCCCAAACACCAATAACCCTAGTCCCAACCCTAACCACAAACCTAACCCTAACACACCCATAACCCTAATCCCAACCCTAATCCTAACGTTAGCGCCAACCCTAACCCTAATACTAACGTTAGCGCCAACCCTAACCCTAACTTTAGCCGCAACCCTAACCCTAACGGGAAAATGGAGATAAATACATTTTTTTAATTTTATTATTTTTCCCTAACTAAGGGGGTGATAAAGGGGGTTTGATTTACTATTTATAGCGGGTTTTTGTGATTGGCAGCTGTCACGCTAAAAGACGCTTTTTATTGCAAAAAATAGTTTTTTGCATCACCACATTTTGAGAGCTATAATTTTTGCATATTTTGGCCCACAGAGTCATGTGAGGTCTTATTTTTTGCGGGACGAGTTGACGTTTTTATTTGTACCATTTTTGAGCACGTGACATTTTTTGATCGCTTTTTATTTCGATTTGTGGGTGGTTAGAATGAACAAAAATCAGCAATTCATGAATTTCTTTTGGGGGAGGCGTTTATACCGTTCCGCGTGTGGTAAAATTGATAAAGCAGTTTTATTCTTCGGGTCAGTACGATTATGGCGATACCTCATTTATATCATTTTTTTAGGTTTTGGCGCTTTTATAGAATGAAAACTATTTTATATAAAAAATCATTATTTTTGCATCGCTTTATTCTGCGAGCTATAACTTTTTTATTTTTTCGCTCATGATGCTGTGTGATGGCTCGTTTTTTGCGGGACAAGATGACGTTTTCAGTGGTACCATGTTTATTTATATCGGTCTTTTTGATCGCGTGTTATTTCACTTTTTGTTCGGCGGTATGATGATAAAGCATTGATTTTTTGCTTCTTTTTTTTTTTTTTTTAAGGGGTTCACTAAAGGGGTTAACTAGTGGGACAGTTTTATAGGGGGGGTCGTTACGGACGCGGTGATACCAAATATGTGTACTTTTATTGTTTTGTTTTTTTTATTTACAGGAAAAAATGAATTTATTGGGAATATTTTTTTTTTTTTTATGATTTTTTTTACACTTTTTATTTTTACTTTTTTTACTTTTTTACTTTGTCCCAGGGTGGGACATCACAGTATTTTATCAGATCGCTGGTGTGACAGTGTGCACAGCACTCTGTCACACCAGCGATCGCTCTGGCATCGCTGCAGGCTTCCCCAGCGCCTGCTCTCAGCAGGCACTGAGGAAGCCGCCTCCCTGCAGGACCCCGGCGCCATCTTGGATCCGGGGACCTGGAGGGAGGACGGACCCTCGGAACAGCGCGACACATCGCGCTGCTCTGAGGGTCTCAGGGGAGCGCGCAGGGAGCCCCCTGCCTGCACGATCCTCCCCTGTGC
The DNA here is from genome assembly GCA_033576555.1 of Oophaga sylvatica. NCBI lineage: Eukaryota > Metazoa > Chordata > Amphibia > Anura > Dendrobatidae > Oophaga > Oophaga sylvatica. The sequence continues at coordinate 51,731,057 of JARQOD010000008.1, read as the reverse complement.
CCCGGGTACACCGCGATCATGTTTGATCGCGGTGTGCCAAGGGTTAATGTGTAGGGAGCGGTCCGTGACCGCTTCTGACACACAGTCACGGGTGTCAGCTGTGATAATCAGCTGACACCCGGCGGCGATCAGCTGCGCTCCCCCCGGGAGCGCAGCTGATCGCCCATGACGTACTATTCCGTCCATGGGAATTAGGTCCAGGGTCACATGGACGGAATAGTACGTCTGATGGCAGAGAGGGGTTAATAAAATGGTGCAGCCTCAAGCTGTATAAGATAAAATAGAAATTGGACATTGGAGGTGGACATATATTATGCACTTCAAGGGTTCTTAAAATATGTTTGACTTGTGCAAAGATAAATGCATGGGACATTTCATACAACAGAAAATCAATAAAATAGCACTCGTGCCTTGAAAAGATTCTTTATAACCAAAAAAAAAGGAGAAAAAGCCAAGCACCAATGCAGCAATACATACTCTGATGCCCAGAACATAGCCACTGACATGGACATCAAAAGGAGATCCATCTCAAAATGGAGTAAAAAATTCCAGACTTTATTGAACTGCGTTAAAATAGTGATAACATACAAAAAAGCGAACCAATCAGCAAGTAGCACCTATGCTTTTCTGGTGCATATAGCACCTTTAGTCATGGTGAACTCAAAGTGTCTTGACAGTGCAGCTTAAATAGTTTGAAGTTCAATGCGAACACAACAGTATGAGATGAGAAGGTAAAACACGTAGATGCTACTTACTGATTGGTGAATTTTTTCTAATGTTATCACTATATAACACACTTCAATAAAGTCTGGAATTTTTTATTCTATCTTGAGATGGATCTCTTCTATATTCCTAACCATTCTTTATAAAGCCTTCTTTGGATAAACTAAAATTTCACACCTACGCTTAATAGGAGATAAAGGAAGTACACAACACATTTTGCTCAAATTATGCTATGGGAAAGCCAAGTAGAGCCAGGAATTGCAGCTAAAATGTAGCCAACCTGAAGTCAACAGGAATGAAGCCCACAAGAGTACAATATTCTGAAACCTCTATTGATACCTTCTTGCTTCTTTTAGTACTCACAGAGTTCATTGTCAAACCAATGACACCAGGTCAACTTTCTGATAAATCTACATGTTGATTTTTAAAATGTTGTTGGCATGATTGCACATATAATTAATAAGGTGCAATTGTTCGTTTGAGAATCTTAGACCGGGGTCACACTTGCGAGAAGCTCGCACGATTCTAAATCAACATGTAGATTTATCAGAGAGTTTCTCGCATCAACACCCGGCACTGAGCGTGGCAACTCGGACTGGAGTGTGCGGCTGCATAGAAATACATGCAGCCGCATGCTCCTTGTCCAAGCGCTGGTGGCAGTGCTGAGTGTTGATGCGAGAGACTCGCACAATTGCGGCTTCATGTATTGCTATGCGGTCGCATGCTCCACTCCCAAGGCCGGCAGCAGTGCCAGGTATTAACATGCGAGACTCGGCAGTATTCCGCGCATGTGTGATCCAGGCCTTTGACTTAGGACTGTTCAACTCATTAACATCAGCATGACCGCCGTTAGAACTTTTCTCACAGTGCTCGCGCTGATGTCGGTGAGTTGAACTGAGTTAATCGACTGTGGACTTCCAGGACCTTTCTGATGGCACCGGGAGCATGTGAACTTTCTCATGCTCACGGTGACGTCAGTCAGGTCATAAGAGTTCATCACCGCGAGCCTCTGAGCAGCACTACAATATGCTGCTCAGTATCTCTACTGGATGGCAGCCTGTATTGTTTTATCATGCAATAATTTAGGCTGCAGCAGAGCTAGACACATCGCTGGACTATTGGATAATTATCTTCTCATCAGAGAGGTGAGGATTCGGTTGCTGGACTATTGGATAATTATCTTCTCATCAGAGAGGTGAGGATTCGGTTGCTTTATTATTTTATTTTTGTTACAGGGGTCTTTGGCTTCAATGGACTGCTTGGTGACATCCTCTCTACAATGTCAAAATGTATCAAAATGAATGTAAAATAAACTAATATTTGTAATCATTTGAAAACTTTATTTAAAAAAATAGTTTTATCTAATCATCAATTAGGTTAATGTAAGCTGCTTATTAGCCACCTAATATAAGTGCTGCTATATTTTCTTGCTTCATTTATATGGCTCATTAAAATTAATTTACTTTACAGAAGAAGCCCTTTTCCTTTGAGAATAAAAAAATATAAAATCGTTCCAGTATTTTTCATTTGCAACAGTTTGTATTTCTTCTTTAGATGCTGTTACTTAGCAACAAGCAGGTAACCTTTATTTTGCTAAAAGAAAAGCTGACATGTATTTGTTAATAATTGTTAGGTAAGTTAAATATGTGCGTTAACTGGAAATACATGTACACCCCATTGACCTTTTGTATGATAAGATTAAATCATACAGATAAACAATAAAACTCTTTGAATTTGACTCTGAAATTAATCTTTACAATTTTATTTGCTTTTCACAGATTAATTGAATGGATCAGTATTCTCCTCTTTACCATGATATGCCAATGGGGTTTTGCACAAGGTAGTATAATGGATCTTTGTGGAACAGATCTATAGAATATCAATTCTAGAGGCAAATAACTTTATTTGGTTATTTCACACATTTTGAATTATTCAAAATGTGTCAATTTATTGATAAGGATTTTCCTTGATTTTTATTTTCTTGTCAAAAAGCATTGCAAACGGATGCTGACTGTAGGTAGGTAATCCAGCTCACCTCTCCCAACGAGTGCACGGAATCCAATCAAACAAAATGTAATCTCCAAAGAAACAAGGGATGCGGGACTTTACAAAATAAAAGGCTTTATTTCCATAGATAAAATCAAACATGCCAAAAAGACGACAAATCCAGGTGCATAAAAAAATTCCAATTTAGCACATATTGGTTGATGTGTTTCAATACATACACCTCTTACTCATAACCTAAGAACTGTGCAGTGACGGAGTAGATTAAATAAGTGTCGGAGGACACACATCTCCTCACGTGATCAAGACATGGTTAAAAAACAAGCAATAAGGATTGTGATTAAAGATTTTTTGCTTGTTTTTTACTTTTAATTAGAATGATGAAAAAGTTTCCTTTTTGCATTTCACATTACATAGAGATCGAGATTAAAAAAAATATAAGAACATGTACATATCACAAACCTGACGGATTTCTGGTGCAAAAGTCGCAACCTTAATCATAGGATGTCACAGAATTGTTAAAATTAATGTTCCGATAGGAGACATGACTCAGGCTAAAAGTGTCAGAGTAAAATATAAACAGCAAAATAGACTAAGGAAACTATTAAACAGTTAAGCAGCATTGGGATGGTTAAACTGGAATTAATATGACTTATCAGTCTGGGGAAAGCTTGATTGCAGGGTCCCTTTCTCCCACGTTGGAACCGACAACAGCTGCGCTTGCAGTCTCTGTAGTCTCTTCTCTGGATGAAGCTGGAACCTCAGGGGTTAAAGCAGGAAGCAGGGAGATGCTGCGAACCTCTGTCTTCCCTGCTCTAAGTCTCTGTATGCTACACCGATAGTCTCTCCACAGGAACGATGCTGCGCACTCTGGGAAGTCTCTTTGACACACTCAGTGGCCCTAGCTTATCACTGCGGTCCCCCAGACTGTGCGCTCGTGTCACTGTCTTTGCTCTGTCAGGAGAAAGTTTCCTCTGGTCACGGAGGCTAGCAGGTACACGTTTACACAGAGAGCGCTCACCGCGTACTGTCGGTCAATCTCAGTCCTCAGCAGGAGGGCTCTTTTGAGTATTCGGTCACTCTTGGGCAGAGCGGGTGTGGTACTCACCGTCTCCTAGTGTATGGCACCTGGCTTAGCTCCGCATGCTCCACTCTGCTGGCACGGCTCCGCACAATCTGCTATGCAAGCATGGCTCTGCACACTCTGCTCTGCTAGCACGGATCCGCACACTCCGCTCTGCTAGCACAACACCGCACACTCCACTCTGCTAGCACGGTTCCACACACTCCACTCTGCTGGCACGTCCTGTCACAGGGCCAGCACTCTCTGGAGGAGAAGCAGAGCGCGCTCCTCTCTGCTCTGCATGCTGCACTCACTTGGCGCCAACTCCCCCTGCAGTGCGTGCTTTTTCTTCTTATATCCCTGTGTCAGCGTGCTCTCCCTAGGTTCTCCCCGCCTCCTCTTGTCAGCAGGAATCTCCGCCCCCCCTCCTTCCCTCCTGCAGCAGGGGAAGGTCCGGCTCCCTCAGGCTTCCCCCATAGAAACAGAGGATGCAGCCCTTTCAGTTCCGGACCATGCTTGCAGGTGCCCATGGTCCAGTCCACCTCCTTACATGATCACTTTTTTTAAAGAATATGGTCGAATTAAAGAAATTGTCAACAAATACTAATTAAAAATGTTATGTGGAGATCAACATCTTAATGAATTTATTGAGAAATGGCTATCTCTTTTTACCGACATTACCGAATTTTCAGCCACCTAATTTCATCACTCAAAAACTGCATATTAGGAATAAAACCTGGCTTACATCTACAGGGTTCAATAGATGTGGTATTGATAGGTGTGGTTCTTGTAAATATGCAAAACAAATGAATGCGGTGGAATTAGTGGTCCAAAATAGAATACAACAGATAAAACAATGTTTTAATTGCAGTAGCACTTTAGATGTGTATTGCATTAGATGCACAATGTGTGATATCCAGTATATAGGGTGTACCACACGTAAATTGAGACAAAGGATAATTGAACACATTAGGGATTCTAATCATGAGGAATAAGTTAACCCATCCAATGTGTCAAGGCATTTTTTTCAACAGCACAAAGGTAATTTAAAAGGTTTTAAATATTTTGATTTGCAAAGGGTTAATTGATTACCTAAGGAGGAGATCGTCCGTGAGCCCTTCTAAACAAGGATGCATATTGGATCCTTAGGCCTGAGACACACTAACATTTTTACAATCTGTCCGATTTTGATGGAGAGTTGGACGAGTGTTATGCAATTTTGTTTCTGATATCATTCACTGTTTCTAATAAAAATGAAAAACAAATTCTTATTACTAATAGCCATTTTGGTTCTGTATGTTATATACAATCAACAAGTTTAACCTTCCCAGCAGACTGCAGAATTCCTAAAGTGATTCACAAACCAAAAAACACCCAAAAAATATGATTTCACAAAATGACAGACAAGTGTGCATGGGTCCACATTAAAAAAAACATTGCTTATTAAGTGCTGAACTACAGACACACATGACCATTTTTGATAATTGCATTTAAAAAGGTCTTCTATTTAAAACAAGGTAAATATTAGGTTTATGTCACCGTTCCATCCCTCAGTTTGTCTGTGATGCAGTTACTGACAGCTTGGCCATCCAATCTGGTGCAGGAGCGTGCTGAAGCTGTCAGTACTTTGATTGACAGCTCAGCCATCATACCTGGCACAGTGGCTTGTTGAGCTGTCAGTGTGTTGATTGACAGTTCAACTATCCAATCTGAGACTGGATGGTGTCGGCTTTCTCCAAGTGTTCATTATCCCAGGTGATTGCCATGCTACTTAACTGAGCTGTTTCTCCCAGACCTCTGCCAGACGTACATTCAGCTAGTGAGGTTTGTGCTTCCTGTGCCTTGAGTTCTGTATGCTTGATCTTTTGTTGCCTGACCTTGGACTTCATTCTGACCATCCTTGTGTTTAATCCTTTCTGCTCGGATCCGTTATTCTTCTGGTATTGTGATCTCGGAACGTTACCTGACCACGCTTTTGTCTCTTCCACCTATTTATGTCGTATCCTCCTGGCTTCAGGCCTTGGACTCCTTGACTATTCTGACTCACAGCTTGCCCATGAGAAGTGACTAGCATCACAGTTTAAAAAACAAATACATAAATAAAACAAATGGATAACATTTTGCGGAACTTACTCGTTGTTTGTTCCTCTCATGAGCTCACCTCTTAATTCAGATACATCTGGCAGCAAATTAATGTCCAAGATGCATCCCGTCTGCTTTGATTTTGATAGGCTGGTTTCTTTTGCCCCAGAGCTCAGGACACTCCTGCTCTAGCACAATTAGCATCTCAACATTTAAATGAGGTGCCATGGTTAGGATTTCCGTCAAGGCGTGTGCTGTATTTATAGATTGCCAGGATGGGTTTGGCTTACAACTTTCTGCATTGGGCTGATGCAATTTCCTGGGCCAGTGGAGAAGTTTTCATGAAAATAGCAAGGCTTTCAGATTACTCTAGTGCTGTTGGAGTGCCGTCTGATTTAAAAATCTGATCCATTGACTTTTATTGGCGAATGCAATCCAATTTTCGAATACAATCACAGCATGCTGCAATTTTCTTTCCTGATTGCGATCTGATTTGAGCTGAAAAATAACGCAAATGAACACACAATCATAGAATAGCATTGGCCTGAATGTAATCTGAATTTTAATTGGATGACATACAGTACAGACCAAAAGTTTGGACACACCTTCTCATTCAAAGATTTTTCTGCATTTTCATGACTATGAAAATTGTAGAATCACACTGAAGGCATCAAAACTATGAATTAACACATGTGGAATTATACATTACACTTTACAAAAAAGTGTGAAACAACTGAAAATATGTCTTATATTCTAGGTTCTTCAAAGTAGCCACCTTTTGCTTTGATTACTGCTTTGCACGCAGAAAAGGTGAACGGCTGGACTCTACATGCCTAGTTCCCACCGTGAAGCATGGAGGAGGTGGTGTGATGGTGTGGGGGTGCTTTGTTGGTGACACTGTTGGGGATAGCGGGTCACGACTTGACTGTACAGGCCACACGACGTCATCAGGTCCTGGTGGTCCTTGTTTGGCAAGCATCAGAAGAGTACCAGGTGGTACCTGGAACACCCCTGCCAAAGAATTATAAATAACCCGGACAGGGTCCCTGTATGTAAATAGTTAAATTGTTGATGTACCCGGACGGGTGAATGTTCATAAAAAAGTTTTTTAATTTAATAAAAAAAACAACACAGTTTTCATTACTTTTATTACAGTCTCATCCTGCGACGCCATCGATCTCCTGTAAAAAAATGAAAAAAAAAAACAGCAGTATACCACCTGTCCGACGCAGTCCATAGTAACGAGTGTCCCACGACGATCCAGCTCTGCTACATCAGAATGACATCAGAGGCAGGCAGGCAGGCAGAGCCTGTCATCCCGGCGCAGCACAGCTGATTACCTGCTTCCCCGGCGGTGACGTCATCGGACTGGTTTACGGCCGGGATTACCCTGCAGTCACTGCAGTTATTGCGAAAAACTGCATGTGACCGCCAGGGAGAAGATATTGGCGGCCATCAAGCAGTCCAGGACGTGACCACCGGAGATCTTCTGCCAGGTAAGTGCCGCTGACTCCTGACAGACCCGACTGACGGACACTCACAGTGACAGTGACAAATCCGATTCGGTATCCGATATGACGAAAATATTGGTACTCGGAATCGAAAGCCCGATACAGCTAATATCGGCCGATACCCGATATTTGCAGTATCGTATCGCTCAACACTACTTATAACAAAGACTTTTTTAAACAACAGACAGTTTGTTCATTTGGTATAATTTTAAAAATTATTTAGACCAAGTCAGCATGTAATTCTAAATAGAACAAGCATAAAGAAAAGAATCAGTCTAATTTAAAAATAAAAAAAATAGTTATTAATTCAAAAGGCATCTCACATCTGCACTGTGTGAGCAAGACATGAAAGTGTTATATATTTCATTCTACTTCTTTATATTACACATTATAATGGTTTTTATAGGAAACTACACATTTCCAGTGCAAAAAGTATTGCAGAACAGTTATGATAGGTTGTACATTGTTGCTTGGTCGCTAGTTACAAAATTTGAAGATAATGTCTATACTGGCATAATGAGCTTCCAGAGGTAGTCCACAGTGACAATTAACAATGTACTTTTCAGATCTGGAGGACTGTAGATACTCTTATGACTTCCTATAAGCACTTCCATTGCCTTTTGAAGCTGACCGTATAGGTGCCCTGTGGTGAGACCTTTCTCCCATCATTATAAGTATGTCAGAAAAATATTCACTTAGATAATTTTTTCAATGTACTTTACAGTATCCAGTATCATTCTTCCATTTAAACAGTATATAATTCTTATTCACTTGTAAAAGGCCATGTTTTGTGTTTTAAGATTTTAACAATCACTGGGAATTTAATTGTAATTATTTTACAGAAATTAATAGAAAAAGACTCGCATAGGAAATAAATCTGCACTGTGTGGACAACTGTTATGATGATTCATTTTATTATTGAATAACACCAGTGCTGACAGTCAATACATAAGGTTAATAAACCGGATACCTAAATATTTAAGTAACAGTGAGGTTTTGCCTTAAGTTAGTGGTATATCTGTGTATATAGAATAATTGGGTAAGTATTAGTGTGCAGAATAATTGGGCAAATAAATGAAAAACTTAGATGTTTATTTTCATATGTTAAAGTGAGAATAATGACCAAACAACCTAAAATGTGCAGAAATACATATCTGACATTAAAAATATATATATATATATAATTGACAAATATAGCCAGCCTTCTTTTAATAACAGTCATAAGCCTTCCATCCATTTGTTGATGATCAACGTTTTAGGCAGTACCAGCCACAGCTTACCAGACACTGATCAGAGAGTTGACTGTTTTATTCACTGTTAATCTCCTGGTTAAGAATGACCCAAAAGTTCTCAATAGAGTTTAGATCAAGTGAGTTAAGGGCCATGTTATTATGCTTTCATCTTTAAGGCCTTTACTGGTAGCCAAGCATTGTAGAATTTTGATGCATGCAATGGAGTATTGTCCTACATAAAAATCATGGTTTTCTTGAAATATTCAGATTTTTCCTGTACCACTGTTTGAAAAAAGTGTCTTCTAAAAACCGGCAGTATGTTTGAAAGTTGATTTGGAGTCCATATTCAACCTGAAAAGGTCTAACTAGCTCAATACTATCCCATAGCAGTTTCCCATGTCTGCCTTGATGGTATCTGATTTGAAGTGGAGGTCTGTGCCAGTCACAGGCCCATCCATCTTGTCCGTCAAGAATCATTCTCACCTCATTAGTCAATAACACTTTTGAAAAGCTGTATCCAGATATTTTTCTTGGCCCAGTCTTGACATTTCCATTTCTGTGTCTTGCTCAATGATGGCCAGGTTTCAGCCTTTCTTACCTCGGCCATGTCTCTGAGCACTGAACACCTTGTACTTCTGGGCCCTCCGGGGAGATTGCAGTTCTGGAATATTACAACACTGGAGGATAATCGCTTCCTGGATGCTTCATATTTGATTCTTCTTAAAGGTTTGGTAGTTAATGTGGATCTTTTTTCTCAAGACTAGGAAAGAGAGAGCATTAAAGTGCGCAGATGCTTGTTACTCAAACTGAGCAATTCCTAATTCTCAAATGATCGTTTTGTGAAACGAGTATAATGGGAATCAAAGGCAAATCTGACCATTTTTCCAGAAGACCCTACAAAGAGGTCTGGGGTGCAGTGAAAATGTTGAAATGGATAGGAAAAGTGCTTAATGGAAGGATAACAGCATGGGGAAGACCCATGGAAGCGTTTCTGACTCATAGATCGTGGTGAACAGTGGTGTCACACTTTTACTCAACTTTAAGGAGTGACAATAAAACATTCAAAATCAAAGAGAAATTGGAGTTTACAGTAAAAAAATATTAACAAATATACTTTCCTGTATAATGAATTGTATATAAAGACAAATTTTAAAAATGATTCTAAAAAATAATAATTTAAGTAAATGAAAATTGAGATTTAAAAAAATGGAAATTTCAGTGTAATTTATGAACAAAGCAAAAATTGCCAAAAATTTGATAAAAGAGGGACTCAGATACACTCTTTATGAGACATAAAGGATGGACTCATACACATTCTATTCAAATTGTCATATAGTGGTGTTTCATTCAAATATTGTAAACAAAGCCTGTCAGAAATTACAAGCAGGGTCATCCATACACCCTTCAAGGCACCAAGTGTAGTACCTCATTCAAATATTGTGAACATTGTGTAAAGTGTAGCTATGATACCCCAACACTCATAAAAGCTTTGCACACAGTACCAAGACTGGCAAGAATTACAGGCAGGGTCATCCATACACCCTCAATGCATCAACTGAAGTACCTCATTCAAATTTTGTGAACAAAGTATAGCTGTGGTACTCTTACATTCATAAAAGCTTTGCACATAATGCAAAGGCTATTAAAAATTACAAACAGGGTCATACATACATCCTTGAAGACATCACCTGGAGTGCCTCATAGCAAAATGTAAGAAGGAGTAGTTGTTTTACTTCTATACTCACAAAGGCTCTACACTGTGCAAAGCCAGAAAAAAAATTCTAAGGAGGGTCAGCTTTGTTCATTTTTATCAAAGTGAGCCTGTAATCATTTTCTGTTGACAGACAAAAGTGCCTGTCTGTTATTTTTTCCCCTGGTGGCACTAAAAACCCACATCAGACAAGATGCTAGTGGCAAGGCAGTACAACTCCTCCAAGGCACAGAAAGACAGCTCATGCCAGGTGTCCAGCTTTGAGACCCAATAGCTGAAGGTTGCAGAGGAATTAGGGAGCATGATAGTTTTGTCAGCCACATATTGCATAACCATCTTTAAAAACTTTTTCCTTCTTGTCAAAAATATACGATCATAAGGTTCTGGATGCTCGGAGGGCCTCTTCTGTACCTGGTGTGTGCCCCCTCACCTCCCCTCCTTGGTTGGCAAGGAATCTTTCCCCGTGCTGCTAGTGTTGTCTGATGTTAATTTTTTTAACATATTTTCCACAATGGCCTTTTGGTATAGCACCATTTTAGTTGACCTCTCCACCTCAGCAAGGAGAGATGCAAGGTTCTCCTTGTACCGTTATTCTGGCAAGGTGAACATTGTGTGGGTTGACCCTCTGTTGTGCTAGTAACCAGCTCATGTTCCTCCTCCTCCTCAGACTCCATCTCCTCATTGTTACCCAATCCACCCTGAGCAGATGAGATGAGGCTTGGTTGAGTAGTATCTCTCTGTCTCATGTCTTTCTCCATCTCCACCAGCTTCATATTTAATTGTCAGCAGCAACTGTCTAAGGAGGCACAGAAGTGGGATAGTTGCTTTGATTATGGCATCATCACCATTTACCATTTTGATGGAGTCCTTAAAGTCTTGAAGAACCGCACAAATCAAACATCCATGCCCACTCTTCAGTTGTTATGTGCGGAGGGAATCAGCTAACACAGGGGAAGAGACATTGGTGTCACACAATGGCACCAAATGTGGACCCAGGCATTCAGTCCACCCAGTCAGGTGCTTAGATGTAGAGTTGAATAAATATGTTTGGTCACCAAATCTGTATTTTCCATATTTGTGTCATATTAGTATCCTATTCGTACCAAATCTATTGTTTGACGATCGATTCCAAACATATTCGGTCATTTCTACTCCCATTGACTCTAATGATGTTTGGCTGTGTCCAGTGAATATTACAAATACAATATTCACCCCGATAGTAATAGGAACAGAATTTTGAAAAATTCACTCAACTCTACTTATATGACATGTGCAAGGTCATGCTAGTGGGGATTAGGCTCTTAGCGGTCAGGCCCCTGCTGATCTTGGCATGGCACATGTTGCAAATGACCATTTTTTTTGTCTCAGAACTCTCTTTAAAAAAGTCCCAGACTGGGGAACACCTAACTCTTTGTTGGAGAAATTCAGAAGTGTCGGTGCTCTGCGGAACAGTTGCCCGGCCTTCTCCGTCTGGTCACCCAACTACCTCTTCCTGCCTATTCTGGTGCTAAAATTAGTAATGACCCACATAACACATGTAAGAGTAATAAATAAAGCGAACTGTGCTAGATACACATGTGCGTATTGGACATAATAGAGAGACAAACTGTACTTAATACAGAAATATCACAAGGAGAACAGCCATGTAGTCTCAAATGTAGAAAACTTTATTGAAAAAACAATAAAAACACCAAAAGGGGGAAAAAATAGAAACAGGGATGGCAAGAGGGAAGTAATGCAATATGGCGGTGGTCAAAAACACCAAGTGGGAAAAAACCATGGGCAGGAGACGCAAAGCTGCTCACAGATGAAATAAATCTAAGATGTTAGCAATCTATCATAAAAATAGTAAAGGTAGATAAACATGGCACATAAGTAATGGTACTGGTACACAAATCAACCCAATATACAAATAGAATGAAACTTGTGGTGCTAAATTAACACCAGAAGCATAAAGTGTAAATACACAGATATGGGCAAGTAAATCAATGTCCAAACAATGTAAAAGAGGGTGAAATGTTAGTTTGGCACCATATGATAACTGTGGCTAAGTATGTAAAGCGCAAGGCTCAATATATGCAGTTTGTATAGCAAGCAACATGCAACATTAGATGCCAGATGGATACATACACGTGCCATAATAGGCTACAACGGCCGTATAGAAATGTGCAAAGTATAACGCATTACATACATATATACGTGATCAATCTTAAATATAATAGCATGTAACATATGGTGCCACAGGAATGGGTACAAGTGCCATAGTGGCTATAGTAGCAATATACCTAAATGTAAGCAGAGCGACATCCAGCCCTCCCCGACGCGCGTTTCGGAGCCTGGGTGCTCCTTCCTCAGGGGGCATAAACATAACTGCAAAGTACCTCTATAAATACCGTCACCGCTGACACATGTGGCGATGACGAGATTGCTTCACAGAGCAGGCTGACTCCTCCCCCCAATACACCATCACATCCTCCTGCAGGAGGACGTGTGCAGAGGGGAGGGAATGAGTGAACGTGCCTGCGCATGCGCAATGGGTACACGGAGAGATCGCTGACATATTGCAAGAGGGCAAGAGGGAAAGGGTAAGTATAAAGGAAAGTAAGATGCAAGAATAATAAAAAATAGTATATAAAACAATGGTGTATCGGAACCAATCGGTCACAGTGTCTGGAAATCCACAAAAATCCATTGTGGGGCCCCACCTGGATACATGTGTACCACACACAGGACTGACTGGCCGCAACCATTGGAAGCAAAAGGTACGAAAAATACAAAAAGTACACTAAAATGCCCAAAAACGGAACAGCGGAAATACCAATAGCAGAGGAACCGCTAAAAGCAAATACCTGTCAAGTATATATAGTAGTAATGAGCAGGATTATATCACAACAATACCCATACATGTATATACCGTATAAGACATCAATAATAATTTGCAAAATACAGGAAAGCCATATAACATATGGTGCATTGAGTACATATCACCAAAAACAACTAAATAGATGAGTCATCATAACTTGAAAAGATGCGAAGAAATTCTTCAAGTAGAGTTCACACATTTTCGTATGGCTTGAAGCGACTGTATATTGCGAAGCAATGGAACAATCTCATCCATAACAAAGAGGGCAGCTGAAAAATAAAAATGAACGTTAAAATCAAACACATTAAGTGAATAAAACACCTGGTGGAAATAACACCACCAAAAGGTAAAGAAGGCAGTGTTCACAAAAATGGGACAAATGACAAGTTTTCATTAAGACCGTCTGGAACGATGGTACCCAGGGTCCAAATCCACCGTGTCTCCATTTGAGACAATCTCTTTGATAGGTTACCACCTCTGATGTTGATGTTAAGGAGGTCTATCCCACAGACCCTAAGAAGTGATCCGTCACTATGATGGGGTTCCTTAAAGTGTCTGGGAAGTGTCTTGAGGGTAGATGTGTCCGTGCAGGAGGATGCCGCCTGTATACCCAACACATGTTCTCTGATACGGACTTTCAACACTTAATGTGTTTGATTTTAACATTCATTTTTATTTTTCAGCTGCCCTCTTTGTTATGGATGAGATTGTTCCATTGCTTCGCAATATACAGTCGCTTCAAGCCATACGAAAATGTGTGAACTCTACTTGAAGAATTTCTTCGCATCTTTTCAAGTTATGATGACTCATCTATTTAGTTGTTTTTGGTGATATGTACTCAATGCACCATATGTTATATGGCTTTCCTGTATTTTGCAAATTATTATTGATGTCTTATACGGTATATACATGTATGGGTATTGTTGTGATATAATCCTGCTCATTACTACTATATATACTTGACAGGTATTTGCTTTTAGCGGTTCCTCTGCTATTGGTATTTCCGCTGTTCCGTTTTTGGGCATTTTAGTGTACTTTTTGTATTTTTCGTACCTTTTGCTTCCAATGGTTGCGGCCAGTCAGTCCTGTGTGTGGTACACATGTATCCAGGTGGGGCCCCACAATGGATTTTTGTGGATTTCCAGACACTGTGACCGATTGGTTCCGATACACCATTGTTTTATATACTATTTTTTATTATTCTTGCATCTTACTTTCCTTTATACTTACCCTTTCCCTCTTGCCCTCTTGCAATATGTCAGCGATCTCTCCGTGTACCCATTGCGCATGCGCAGGCACGTTCACTCATTCCCTCCCCTCTGCACACGTCCTCCTGCAGGAGGATGTGACGGTGTATTGGGGGGAGGAGTCAGCCTGCTCTGTGAAGCAATCTCGTCATCGCCACATGTGTCAGCGGTGACGGTATTTATAGAGGTACTTTGCAGTTATGTTTATGCCCCCTGAGGAAGGAGCACCCAGGCTCCGAAACGCGCGTCGGGGAGGGCTGGATGTCGCTCTGCTTACATTTAGGTATATCGCTACTATAGCCACTATGGCACTTGTACCCATTCCTGTGGCACCATATGTTACATGCTATTATATTTAAGATTGATCACGTATATATGTATGTAATGCGTTATACTTTGCACATTTCTATACGGCCGTTGTAGCCTATTATGGCACGTGTATGTATCCATCTGGCATCTAATGTTGCATGTTGCTTGCTATACAAACTGCATATATTGAGCCTTGCGCTTTACATACTTAGCCACAGTTATCATATGGTGCCAAACTAACATTTCACCCTCTTTTACATTGTTTGGACATTGATTTACTTGCCCATATCTGTGTATTTACACTTTATGCTTCTGGTGTTAATTTAGCACCACAAGTTTCATTCTATTTGTATATTGGGTTGATTTGTGTACCAGTACCATTACTTATGTGCCATGTTTATCTACCTTTACTATTTTTATGATAGATTGCTAACATCTTAGATTTATTTCATCTGTGAGCAGCTTTGCGTCTCCCTGCCCATGGTTTTTTCCCACTTGGTGTTTTTGACCACCGCCATATTGCATTACTTCCCTCTTGCCATCCCTGTTTCTATTTTTTCCCCCTTTTGGTGTTTTTATTGTTTTTTCAATAAAGTTTTCTACATTTGAGACTACATGGCTGTTCTCCTTGTGATATTTCTCTATTCTGGTGCTGCAGATCTATCTCCTTCAGCACTACTGGCCTTGCTATGCATTCCAGCTGCCCAGGTTGGGTCAGTGTTTTTGTCATCCACCACCTCGTCTTCCACCTCCGCACCCTGGTCCTCCTGACTTGGTGACTTAACAACAACAAGGCTTGTCGGCAACTATGTCTCATTATCATCTACCTCCTTAGGCAAAGTTTGACCTTCCCCACCATCATCTTTTTGTGACTGTAGCTGTTGTAAGTTTTGTGCATCACTAAACAGCATGTCCTCCTGTCCCTCTTGGAACAGGGTAAGAGACCACAATCAAGAAATGATAATGTAAAGAACTCTCCAAAGTGCCCTAGTGTGGGATCACTGGTCTCTTGGGAATCAATATGGTGGAAGTATGAGGGTGAGTATTAAGTGATCCAGACTCTTGACTGGTGAGACTGGACTGAGTGGAAGACTGGGTGTTGCTGGCAAGCATGCTGGAAGCATTATCTGCAATTCAACCGATTACCTCTTTGCATTGGTGTGGCTTCAGAAGTGGAGTCCCTTGTCTCCCTGCAATATGGGACAGTAAATTATGTGTTGTGGATGTGTGTGTTGCTTGTGCTCCAGCAACAAGTGCAGTCACACTTGCCTCACATCCTCGCCATTTGTGTGCACCATCATCTGCACTTCCACTTCCCCATCCTTTACCGCACGCCTTTTGCATTTTCTAATTGCTAGGTCTTTGGAAATCAAGTTTCCTTGATTAATTGAAACAGAATTTAAAAAAAGTGGTTATCTGTAGCAGGCCAAGCGGTTTCTAAAGGTTTCAAAGCAACGTAATTTCAGGAAAAGCAGGTTAAACTGTATGGATGACAATAGTCAATTTTTAGAACAAAAGCATTGTCTCTTGTAGCAGGCCAAGCAATTTTTTTAAAAAAATTTAATCCACCGTAATTTCACACAAAGCATGTTAAACTGTATGAATGACAATGCTGTCAGCTTTTTCAACACAAAAAAACTGGTCACGTGCAGCAGCTATGTATTTAGCAACGAACTGCAAAGCCCTAAGCGTTGCCTAGAGGCTATATTCACCACTTTCCCTGGTCCAGCTGTCCCAACTCCCTAGGCTAAATGCAGAATGTATAGCATAGAACAGCAAAGCTCAAGATTAGCCTAAGAACTTTTAATATGATTGTTCAGCAAAGTATCACCATTGGAGAACTCTGATTCCTAAAACTGTGCACACAGGCCTGGAAAACTACTCTATCTCTCCAATAACAACTGTCTTTGAGCTGTGAAATGGCCCCAATGTGCTGAACATGGCGGTGCCAGTCCTTTTATAACCTCTGATGAGGTAATGCAGCCAGCTAGTTGCAGTGATGTCACTACCAAGATGGCTATGGCATTACAGTGAATGGCAAGGCATTCTCTCATGTTTATTGGTGTTGCAACGGGTGCCAAACATGCAGGGCGAGGATTGGAGCATTCAATTTGTGCACTAGCCAATGCTTGATGAGTGCCGAGCATATTTTTCACGGCACAACTATCGGGTGACCCGGGACCAGGGGCTCCTTCCCTGTCCCTAACACTAGGGGGCGCCCTAGCTCACCCTACTCCCTGGGATACTTCCAAAGGTGAAGATGCCTGGGCCTCCACCTTTGCCTTATCTCCTGAGTTAGCCCTCGGTCTGTTCTCTTCCCCACCCGGGAAAGAGGGGCGCCACTGTGCACCGTAATACATCAACCCGACAAAGAGGGCAACACAAACAAGGGTAAACAGAAAACTCCAGGCATACAAAATATTCACTCACATATAACAGAGGAATGCATTGGGGTGTGAAGGTAGGGGAATAAACCAAAATAGGGAAGGATAAGGAATTACCACACAACCAAACCAAGCAACAATAATAACTCTTCCAACTCTCCTCATAAGTACGCCTCTCCCTCCATTCGCCATGCAGCAATAAAGCTAGCACTGACTGTCATGATCCAGGCCAGGTTTTTGTCTTGTCTCTCCTTTCCCGATCTGGTCATGTCAGGGGTTAATTTTTCATACCTCGTTCCTGTGTCCAGTCTGCTTATCTTTGTGCTGCAAACTGTGTGCAGTGCCAGTTATATTGCTTACCTTCAGCATGTTTAGCTGGCTCTGGTGAGTTCCTGATCTGTCCTGCTGCTTTCATCTGACCCTACCCTTGTTTGCTGACCTTGGACCGTGTTTAGACTACCCGTTTGTTATTGCCCCTTTGCACCTGATATTCCATCGCTGACCTTTAGACCGTGTTCAGACTACCCGTTTGATGTTGCCCCTTTGCTTATCCATTGTTTCTTTGGCATTCTGACCCTGGCATGTGACCTGACTTGCGACTTTGGATTTCCCCTGGGTACTGTGCTACTCTCTGATATCGACTCAGCTCTCTGACTATTCCCCTGCTACCTAGTGGTTGCTTTACTGTATTACTTCTGGTCTGCTTCATTGCAGGATATTCAGCACATTCTACACTCTGCTGCCATCTAGTGGAGTTTGTGTTACTCTGCAGTAACCTTCAGTATTACAGGGTGACACTGACAAGGATTTGTATCAGAGCCCAGATGGTAAAGGGAAAAGGAGTGGCTAACCAAGCTCAGCTGTGAGCACAGGGATCTCCAACATGGCCGATTAACCCCTGTTCTGCCAAAAGGAATAAACACATTTAAAATGAAGAAGTGCTTCTCAGTGCTGGAGTAGTAGGAATCAGACGCTGTGGTCTTCTAGCTCCTCACTGTCGTGGTAACCCCGTGACAATATTCTAGCACCCATATATTTGAATGATATCTGAGAATCACCGAGTATGTACGCTCATCACTAGTCAAGACATTTTTTGACCAAGTTGACCATTTGCAGAAAAACTTTTGATGGTTCTGTGATCACGCCCCAATATTCTATCAATTTCAAGGACGCTACTACATCTCTTTGTATGACTTTTAATGATCTATTAGTTAGTCAGTTAAATCTCTTCTTTGGACCAGTTTGCCTGAGGAAAACAAGCTGCCCAATAATTTTGCACACCTTGATAAAGGGTCTTGTATCCTTAGGCCTCACCTTCCCTCATTACACAAAAACATCACCGGATCTGGAGATGGAAAATCTGCATAAAAATTATGATATGGTGAAAATACTGACTTGCATAATAATTTTTCTAATTTTGTGTATCAATCCTATATGATCTGCTTTCTAAACACAAAATAATTTATGTAACTAAATTTAAGGATGGGATTTCAGAAAAAGCTGAAGTGTGTATGAGGAATAACAGTTTTTCTTGTAACTATATGAATTGTTGGTAACCTGTATTTTTTGCGTTTTTCCACTGTTCCGTCTCTATTCTCAAATACTTGTACAGTGAGTTTAAGTCCGAGCTTTACACACACATATGTTGGTTACCATCATAAAATGGCCATGATGCTCATTGAGTACACAGCTATTACCCTGAACTTTGTGACCAAAAAGTAACAGCATCATATGTGCTTATGTTTCTGTTAGTTTGGGTAAATAGAAGTTCTGTTGGACCAAGTGTTGCTGATGTAATACAGTCATGAGAATACGCCTAAAGAATTGTTTCTACAAAGTGGTATCTTTCCTATATGATCTCTCCTCCAATATTTTGATTATAGATTCTCCTTCTTTATTTTGTAGAGGATTTTAAAGTGGTTGTCTGGGACTTTAACTTTAATGGCCAATCGCTAGGATAGGTCATCAATGTCAGATCGGTGGGGATTCAACACCTGACACTTCTGACAATCAGCTACCCCCTGTGTTGGCAGTGACTAGAACTGCTCAGTTATGAAGGTGTACAGCACAGCTTCATTGATGGAATAGTGGCCAAGGCTGGGTACTGTACATCCGCTTTCTAATCAAATAAGTTGGGAGTGGATATGCAGTACCCACCCATGGCCACTGTTTCGTAGACAGAACTTTAGTGTGCAGCTCTGTAACTAAGTTCCTGCCAACACTGGGAACAACTGATTGGTGAGGGGTGCCGGGGGTCACGACTCCTCCGATCAGCGATCAGACATTGATGACCTATCCTAAGAATAGGCCATCAATGTTAAAGTCCTGGACAACCCCTTTAATTCATAGGATGTTTGTACAATTATGGGACAGGGTGCTGTAACAGGATGGGATGATTGTTGATGTTGAGGAGGAATGAGATGGGGTAATGTGTGTTATGCTGTTCATGCAAAATTTTCATGTACAGTTTTCATATAAAACCTTTTTATCTTTTTTGTAAAATAAAAAAAGTTAAACAAAACAAAGATGTTGTTTGAAAAAACATCTATTGATATCCCTAGTTTTAATAGATACGATGACATTTCTCAGTGCATTGACTTGAAGAATGTTCTGATCTGCATGGCGTACATCACGAGGCTGCAGGCATAGAAGGGAAATGTTCCACTCTGACATTGTTGGAGCGACAGCGGTAACTCATCCCGATGACCTGCTCTATCAGTTGTTTTATATGAAGCACTGAAGTAAGTTCACAGATCTGAATCAGTCCATGCTGCAGATATAAGCCATTTGTCAAAAAAAAAAATGTCATTCACTTTTAAGTCCAATGAAGTAAATTTACTGTGACGATGGCATAATGCTTGACTACAGCTATAGCTTAAAAATAAGAGGCTCATTAAAAGTTAACACATTCTGATGAGTATTGAAATGGCAGCTATAAGAAAGAGGTAAAACACAATCAATCATCTATTCCATCTCATATTACTCTTAGAGGTCTTTCAATAAGCAAAATGTGCATCTGAAATCTCCGAGTGGCGCCTACAATTGCAAATTATAGGGCTGTCAGATCACAGCTAAAGTGCAGACATTACCTTTGAAGCACAATCCGCTGCCAATTAAGGATGTTCCCGAGCACAGTAATGGAATGTTCATTACTTATTTCAAGTCTGTTTTACCCCTGCATGTTGTTCCTTGTCTGGCTTTAGAATGGTTATGGATTTCTCTTCTGCACTATTCATTAAATTATTGTCGTTGTGAGATTCCCCATTCTGTAACGACACTTGAGCTGTAGATAAGTCAGGATAAGTTTAACAAGCGCCGTCTTATTTTACAAAATTCCATCTGTTCCTAAAGTTAAAAAAATAGTATTAAATAAGCAGCTGATAGTGTGATTCTCAATGCCGGAGAACATGTGCTGTAAAGAAAAAAAAGAAGCTGGATCTTGTTTTTTTAGCAAACATTTCACCTTTTTTACGAGGGAAACATGGCTGACATAGAAATGAGCAGATCTCCTGTGGTTCATTTTGTTAAAATATTCAGTCCACCAGTAAATATTTACAAAACTGTTATTACCACAGCCAAGCTGTGCCTCGTGTACAATTCTGCAGGAAATTTTGACTTCAGATTTTTGAAAGGTGCTCTTCAACATACACAATTATTCAATAAAACAGGCTGTTAGATATTAGCATGCTATTACGTTCACAAGTCGGTAGCGGGTGTATGGAGGGGGCTCATGGGGTGAGCTCACATCATATTCGGCAGATAGTGCATCTGTGCTATAGCTAGGGGCTGCCTCTAACAACTGCAGGTGGTGGAAAGTGTAGCCCATGATTGGTAGCCTGTTAAATGCCCCTATCAAACTCTGACAGTGGCATTAAAAGCACACCAGCATGGGGGCACTTCGTTCCATGTGCCCATCGGTGCATCTATGACGTGATCGTCATCTATGTCAGTCGGGAGTTTGTTAAAGATCTCCATGATTGTCATTAGGGAGATCCCTTGCAACACAGAAAGTGGCCGGGCTTCAAAAATGACCATGATTTTAACTATATGCAGCAATACTGGGGTATTGCTGTATATAGCACAGGCAATCAGTCAATCACATGTTCAAGTCGCTAAGGGGACTAACAAGTACAGTGAAAAAGGAAAAAAAGTGCTTTAAAAAATATGAAAAAAAACATAAATATTCAAATCACCCTCCTTCTGCCACATTAAAAATAAAGATAAAAATAAAAAAAATTCACATATGTGGAATTTCTTCATTCAGAAAAGTCCGATCTATTAAAATAAAGAACTAATTAACCTGATCGGTAAAACATTTTAAGCTGAAAAAATTAAGAACGCCAATATTAAGAATTTTGGTCAATACAATACCACAAAAAACAGTGTAACGAGTGACAAAAATTTCCTATTTATCCAAAAATGGTATCAACAGAAATTTTCTGTCGCCCCGCAAAAAATAAACCGAAAAATGATAACATGAAAGGTCTCAGAAAATGGCGACACAACCCCGAAAATTTTAGGTTTCTAAAATTTTTTTCACCACTAAAATGACAAAAACGGATATGTTTGGTATTGCCATAATTATATTGAGGAAGGAATCCTATTTTGAGGTCATTTTTACTACACAATGTATGCCATAAAACAAGTCCCAAAAACAATGTCAGAATTGAGTTTTTTTACTATTTCTTTGTACTTTGAATTTTTTTCCAATTTTTCAGTACATTATGTGGTAAAATGAATGGTGTCATTCAAACTCGTCCCACAAAAAAACAAGCCCTCATACATTTATGTGGACAGAAAAATAAAAATAGTTATAGATCTGGTAAGGAGGAAAGCAAAAAACAAAAAAAAGCAAAGATGGATATTGGGATGGGGTTAAGAAAAGAATAAAACACAATGCTTTATTTCCAACTTTTTCTTTACATCTGGAATCCTCACTTAGAAAATGAATCATAAAATTCTATGAAAGTACATTGTAAGCATGCTCTGTGACATGTGCAAGAGGTCTCTGTGCTCGGGTATGACTCTCTTCATCAACTATTGCCATTGTGATAGCTGTCCCATACTTTAAAATGCAGGTATTGCTTTTCATTATAATTTTTTCTCCTATGATAATTCGATTAGCAGAAATGTTTTTCTCCATGAATTGAATTTCCTTTATTACGCTCTTTAAAATGTAAAAAATCTAAAAAAAATAATACTTACCTTATCAGTTACCCCTCCAGCCCCTCACTGACATAAGTCTGGTGTTTGTCACATTTTCTTATGATCACTGCAAATGCTAAATTTTATACAGAAAATAAAGTTCAAAGGTGAACATACACCTTTATTTAAATGATACATTTTCTTTTAGTTCTCAAATTCCTAAATTTATGGTTGCTACCAGTGATGAGCGAGTATACTCGTTGCTCGGGTTTTCCTGAGCATGCTTGGGTGTTCTCTGAGTATTTGGGTGTGCTCAGAGATTTAGTTTGTGTCGCCGCAGCTGCATGATTTGCAGCTGCTAGTCAACCTGAATACATGTGGGGATTTCCTAACAAACAGGCAATCCCCACATGTATTCCGGCTGTCTAGCAGCCGCAAATCATGCAGCTGCAGTAACACACACTAAATCTCCGAGCACACCCAAATACTCAGAGAACACTCGAGCATACTCGGGGAAACCCGACCAACGAGCATACTCGCTTACCACTAGATGTCACCATGTCAATATTATATTTGCAGCAATTGATTGAAAAAGAATTGTAAACATATAATTTTCATATGGTAAACATTGATGTTTCTGCTAAAGTTTCACAAATTGAAAATAAAAATACATTAACTAAAGTAATTTAATAGGACATGACTTTTTGTTCTGAACCTAGTGTTATTCTTCTAGAGACTCAATTAACTGAAGGTAACACATAAAAAATATATGGTAGATATTTTCACATAATACACAGTGCGTTCCAGTCAAATGCCTCCATTATTCAGTCCACTTTCGAGTGATATTTGTATGCCGCTACTGATGTTTTATATAGTGTCATGTTAGGTTATGCCATGCACTGTGTATTGTAGTGAAGGCACTTACATACAGTATAGTGAACTGTAAACATAATATCAGTTGAAATAACAGATATAATATTGAAAAGATACAGAAGATACATTTCCTTTGGTTAATTGAGAACTGGTTACTTGTAGTATGTAAGTACAGAGAGCATAGGTCCCTGAATATACGTAGCAGTACAGGTCTTGTCATAACATAGCTCATTCATTCAGTACAATATCCTTTGGCATCTTGAAGGGTTTGTATGGGCTGGGAACAAAAGTCTGCAATTACTCTATGTGAGTCACGATTAGAGTTGAGCGAATTTGTTCGGATTCGGTCGCCTAATCTGAATTTGCCATATTCGTGCCATATTGGTTACCCTGTTCGTGCCGAATGTATGTTTGATGAACATATTTGTTAATTTTTACTCCATTGACTCTTCTGACGTTCGAGGCTGTGTTAGAAGAATATTGCAAAAACAATATTTGTTGCCGATTATATTCGGAACCGAATCCGAAAAAATTCACTCAACACTAGTCACGATTCCCGGGTATTTCATAAGCTAGTCGTTAGTCATGTGACCACATGTCTGTGATTTGCAAAAAGTAGATGAGTCTAATTAGCCTATGACCGAAGATTGACTATATGTGGTCACATGATCCTCAACTAATATGGGAAATATCGGGGAAGCATGACAGTGTGTGCACCATACGGGGTTAGGATTCAGCAGACTTTTGTCTCAAGCATGGACAACCACTTTAAAGTAATATCTATATTTTTTCTTAGCACTGCAAATAAATTTTCTAATGCATTAAGCTGCGCTTCAGTCCTTGCTCAACAAGTGTAGCCAAAGAAGGGGAAGGGGTCAAAATGCTACATCACCACTCTCTTTCTTAGAATTACTGTGGGTTTCTAAAGTTTTACTTATCCTTGTTAATTGTCATCTCTTGTTGTGATGGAAAGGGTTGACAAACCGGATATTGATAAGAAAATGTGCATTGTGACATTGGAATGCTGCATGAGAATGATAATAAGAGGGCCAGAAGGTGCTTAAGAGTGTCCACATGTAGTGTTTCTGGGGTGTGTTTTTTTTCAATTAAGGAGAGTAAAACTAATGATCAGTGTAGTCTTGCTTCTCAGGGGTGTTTTGGTGGCTGTGAGGGTATGATACATGATTCGGGCAGGGACCTATCTGTGTAGGAAACTTTGTTGCCTTCAGGCTGAATGGAAAAATATTCTGAATCCATCTAACTCTTTTAATTAAAGACCTGTAACAACTGCTTCCTAATTTAGTCAACACTCATCTTTGACTGTCTCTTTAAAGGGACCACTCAGCACACTCTTACCATACCATTTCTATAGGCCATACTTTTCCTATAGAGCGATGAACCAGTCTGAATCATTGTGTTTTGTTGTTTTCTTCAACTATGTATAAAAATGGAGTTGTCCCATGAAAACATTTCAATCTATATATAATAATTAGTTCCACAAATCGATGTGTTAAAAAAATGTTCCAAGCTGAGATAATCTTATAAATGCGTTCTTGATATATACTCACCATGCTTCATCTCCAAACCAAGTGAATATGTGATGTGCAGGTAATGGGCAGGAGTTGATGGGTGCCAGGAAACCCAGACAGCTCTAGCATGGAGCCAGCAGGCTGAAATTCCATAGTAGCTACCAAAAAGAGATACTGCAAGTCTAAATCACTCCCCGTCCCCATGAAAACAAATCTGACCAATATATTAAAATAATTTCTATGGAAAGGAGAACACAATAAAAAAATGTTTCAGCAGTCTTTTGTTGTCATAAATAGGTATGAGTGGACAGGTAGAAGTTCAGGTTCTTGTACCCGACCCCAACTGTCTTCCAAAGTTTGGTTCAGGTACCAGAACTCTACTGGAACTTGAACCAGAACCCGAACCCAATTTAAACAATGGCAGCCCAAACTGTTGAGGTGGAAAATTCTCTCTCTCTGGACTTCCTCTGAACATTGCAATGGACTTCTGGGAGAAGTCCATGTTCAGCATTTAGCACCGGACCCTAACTGTCTGGTACAAACATCCTCGGGTTCACACATCTTTTGTCTAAAATAAAAAAATAAAAAGGTGAAAAATAGACACATTTCTTTTTTTTTCTACATTTTTTCAACTCCGATATCAGAAGGGAAAAAAGGAATTTGAAAATAGCACAAAAATTAAGCCCAATGTGTGGCTAAAAAAAGAGGCAAAATTAATGTAATATTTGAACGAGTAAACTTTATAGAGCCAGTAAAATCACATGTATGATGAAACCTGAAAATGTCCCCGGTCAGGTAGGAGAGTAAATGGTCCCATCTTGAATTGCTTAATCAATGACATCTTTGATAACACTGCTTCCTCTTTTTCCTATTAAAAAATAGATACTGATAAAGCAGTTTGTGGTGAAAACTGGACCCCTCATGTAAAAACTCTATACTAACTGGTTCCAAGTGTGTAGTGGTATAGTAGTAGGTGGTCACTGCTAGTAGTCAGACTTTTTCTTGCTCTAGAGCAATAATTTAGTGTGAATCCCCAGCTTTGTTTTGGAATACCCTTGCCAAACCTTTTTTAATTTTAAATTTCTAATTTACTTTATGACTTTAACTTGATTATTATGACACAAGCATGTTGTTTATCTTTGAAGGTTCTTCGCCCACAAATCTGGCAATGTTTTATAACTAAGTAGAGCAGAGAAAGATTAAATTAATCTTCTAACTGAAATCACTTTATTAAACCCTCAGATGTTTTCTAATTTTATGCTGGAACATAACATAAACATCAGGAAATATATAAATGCATTATGTGGTCTCATACAGCATAAAACGGCAATTGTATAATTCTGCAAAGAAAGCCAACAGAACCAATTTACACAGGTCAATAATCGGTAATGAGTGAGCCTCTAAATGCTTGCTTCGCAATTATCAACCTGTCTAAACAAACTGGCAATCACTCAACAAACAAAGAAAATACTTGCTTGTTGGGTAAGATGATTTTAAAATCAGTTTTTTTTTTAAAACACATCTTGCTTTGAAAATAGGACATATGCCTTCAATAATATGTTCTCTGAACACAAAATAATACTAGTGACAATCCTCTGTAAAAGTGTTACTTTCAGAGACGTTTTAAGTTTGGTGCATTAAGTTTAGCGCTCGCAGTTCATCAATGACGGTGAATACCAGCTTCATGAAGAATATTAAATGTCGCATTCTGAATACAGTTAATACAAATAGACATTCATACATACTCTTTTTTCTGTTTTCATCTATTTTTTCCTTTTCACCAATTTACAAAGTAACAATTTTATAAATTCCTGCTGGTTCAAAACATATCGGTACATTGCCCTTTCTCATTTCTATTCAAATAAAATGTAAAACCCTCATTTTTCTACACATTTCCATTGAACCTTTATGTGGCACAAAGCAATAAAGCCGCATGATCCTGTTTCTAGAAACAGCCTGTCAGCAGTTCACAAACCATAGCTCCAAAGATATTTTTTTGGACAGACAAATTTCATTGACCGTTCTATCTTCTTCTTTTCCTTTTTTCCTGTTCTATTAAATTAACACGTGATACACAAATATATTCTTAGGAATTTTTTTTAATGCATTTAATGTTTTAATTTCATTTGTTTGTTTTTCTTAATATTTTAACATGACCTTGTTCAAATGGACTTGAAATTGAACTTTGACATATCATGTGCCCTTGTCTGTTTGCTTTTTTTAAAAGACCGCATGCAAATCGACAGAGGTATGCAAAACATTTATCAGGTTTTGTCCTGAGGAATCAGTTAAGGATAACTTCAAAACGCGTTGACTTGTAACCTTTAATAAATTTCATTTATGAATACATCATGTCCTGGAATTCCATCAGCAGCGCAGGTTGTACACATCTTTCCTGGAACAGCAGATTTTTGCTATGTAATCTGAGCATGAGGTAGGGGTTAAAACAATGAATTCAACAATGTGTCACTGTGTGCTGTTGTTTACTTATAATGAAGATTTTATCTCTGGAACATTATCATTTCTGTGACTAGCTGATGCATGATAAGTTGTCCCATTCCGCTCCCTCCTGTGATAAGCAGCTCATTGGCTATAGACAATGTATATATAGAGAGCCTGTTGTAACGAGGTTAACTTTCCCAACTCTGTTGCATTCTACATCTAAGAACATTGATTGTGCCAGAACTGCTGCAGTAATCTAAGTGATACATTGCTGGAATCAGTGTCTCTTTTTCCACAATATGCTGCTCTCAGATGAGGTAGCCAAAACCTGTTAATAGATTTACTTTAAATGATCACAGCATGCAGCTAATCAGTGGTCATTTAATAAAAGCAGTCAGCCTTTCTGAATGGACCAGATCAGTTTTTGAAATTGCATATTTTTGCTGTATCAAAAAGGCAGCGTTTTACAATTATAACAACACGAAGAAAAAATGCGAAAGAAATACCCAACAAATAATTTAAACGTAAAAAATTACAATTTTATTAAATACATATGTCAGGAATGAGGAAAAATGGGGGGAGAAATAGAGGTCAATTGACCGTATGCCACATGTAAGACAGGGGACAACAGGAATCATATGGTTATAGCTACATAATAGAATCAAGGGATAGTGCAAAAATATTAACAATATACATATGTGCAAATTGACATTAACCAAATATTGCACAAATCCCCAGAAATCCCCAGAAAAATAGGTTCAAAGGAGTAAACACATGCTAACGTGGATGTGAGAGCACTAATATATAGCATGAAATATCATAATTGCAATTAGTAACGTGGATTAGTAAGATATCAGCAGGGTGAACATAACCCCGCAACACAGTAAAGCAGCTACCACATATTACCTGAGCACGTGTAACGCAATGACAGCCTGGTGTGCCCTCCTTATACGTGCTCAGGTAATATGTGGTAGCTGCTTTACTGTGTTGCTGGGTTATGTTCAATTGACCTCTATTTTTCCCCCCATTTTTCCTCATTCCTGACATATGTATTTAATAAAATTGTAATTTTTTACGTTTAAATTATTTGTTGGGTATTTCTTTCGCATTTTTTCTTCGTGTTGTTTTGATTTCAGCGAATATTCCCTGGTACACTGTCCATACAACTGATTGCTAATTATGATATAAGTTTTCACTTTATTTTGTTTGAAAGTTGTACTTATTCATGAAGTGGTATTACGTTTTACAATTATAGCAAAGTGGAAGAGATTTATCAACATCTCATGCCCTTTGTGATTCTTTTTTTAAGCAGGGTTAACTGACCTTTTTGAGAATGTTTCAAATCCTCAACTTGACGATTTCTCCTGCAAGGATGCTAACTTTTATGTCCAGATTTTTCCCGTGACTGTAAAATACATATTTGTAAGTCACATTGCTACACTCACCAGGAGAGCTTTAAACAAGAGCACTGTGGGAAGGGAAGCAAATGGCCACGGGAAGCCACAGAGTGAACAAATACTGTTGAGAATCTGCTATTAGAAGTGTAAAGGAAGAACAAAGACAAAAAAATTAGCTTTGGGGGCAGAGTTATCTCCAAGCACCATCTGCCCAGGAGCCTGGAAGAGTCCACTTATAGAAAATGATAAAAGAGTATTTTTTAGCAACAATGCAGCTGATATGAGAAACACAGGTAGGACTTTGGTTAGCAATCTATAACAAGTATGCCCATATTAATAGTTTAGGTTGTTCAAATGTGAAAGATTCCCTTTAAATAGAAGGAGGGGGGAATATTTAAAGAACAATATAATGTTGTCTGCGGAACCTACAGAAAACACATCAGATTATCTAAAGCCAATAATGAATTAAGGCTTGCAAGAGATGTCAAAAGCAATAAGAAAGGATTTTGGAGGTATGTCAAAAGTAAAAGAAAAGTCAAAGATGCTATAGGATTTTTACAGGATGAAAATAGTAAATTGGTAAAAAATGATGTTGAGAAGACAGAACTTTTACATTCCTATTTTGAATCTGTGTTCTCTCAGAAAGTAAATGTAACATCAACTGATCTTCATTATGCTATTAAAGAAATGGAAGAATCCACATTATCTATAAACAGAGAGATGGTGCGGGAACACTAAGCTACCAAAAATGAATTCAAGTCTCCTGGTCTAGATGAATTACATCCTAGGGTACTTAGAAGGAGATAGCAAAGGAAATTATTGAATTGCTCTCCATAATCTTTGAAAATTTTTGGAGAACAGAAGTCCCAGTAGACTGGAGAAGAGCGAATTTTGTCCCTGTGTCCAAAAAGGGGAAGAAGGTGGATTCAGGAAACTATAGGCTTGTGAGCCTGATGTCTATACCAGGAAAGATCTTTGAACAAATTATTAAGCAACATACATACAAGTAATTGGATGAGAAGGAAGTGATTAACCAAAGCAAGCATGGGTTTGAAACTAGAGATGAGCGAATTTGTTCGGCTTTTAGCCCCGAATCCAATTTTGACATATTCAACCACTATTCAGGTTGAATATATGTCTTATGATGGGTTCTGAACATATTTGGTAATTTATACTCCAATTGACTCTAAAGATGTTCGGCTGTGTTCGACGAATATTGCAAAAACAATATTCGATTTAGATCGTATTCGGAACCGAATCAGAACAAATTCGCTCATCTCTATTTGTAGCTAATAAGTCATGTCAAACTAACTTAATTTCCTTCTATGATAGAATCACTTACTGGGTGCATCAAGGAAATGCAGTAGATATAGAATATCTTGACTTCAGAAAAGCAATTGGCAAAGTATCTCATACCGTCAAGAAATAGAGGAACAGCACTCCATCCAGGTGTAGTAGTAAAAAAAGACTTTATTCCGTCATAATGATAGTGACGTTTCGACCATAAATAGGTCTTTGTCAAGTATACAAAACAGTAAAAAGGGCTTGCTTAAATAGTTTGGATCCACAATATGCACCAATCACTATCAAGCCACAGCTCACCTATAAAATAGTATAAAATACTTACAATACATAGCAAATAACAGACATCAAATATATATAAAATCTATATCATGGACAGTCAGGGGGCAAGAGGAGGGAGAGAGAATAACATATATGTGTATATAATAAACTTCTATACGGTAATCCTCCATATAGTCCTCCAGTATCTCATTTCTCATATCCATCGACAGCCACAATGAGATCCTCTTGCCCCCCGACTGTCCATGATTTTGTTTTTTTTTCCTTTTTTTTGATTTTTTGTTTTTTGTTATCATTTGCATTTTTGATTCTCTAAGACACTTAGAATTAATAAAGAATAAGAAGCATAGTTGCTCTCTATTTACTATGGATTTAAGTTGTGGATGAATTTTGATAGCCTTTTTTTCTTATACACCTCAGCTATTATGAGTATGGACGGTGGATCTTATATAGATGAGTGGTCTCCTTTTGGATTGTGACGCTCCTGTGTGCTTTGGCTGGGTGTTTTTGATGACTGAGGTGTGTCTGCATGGTTTGACAGTGTTTCCTAGGTGACTTGGTCGGATTACGGACACTAGGCGTCTCTGGCTGATGACGTAGATGCTGTAGTGTTGCTGGTTGAGGCATCATTCCGATCATGTGACGATGCTTCTTCGCTGATGCTGCGCGCCTGTGCACTTGCGCTGTGGCTCCGATGTGACACGTGATCTGGCTGTTTGTGTTGGGTTAGTTGCGCTGGCGGGTGACTTACGCACTACCTGGCTTTAGAAGGATAGATAGGATTGGTGTGTATACACCGGGTTGAGAGTTGATCATGGATAGGTGGTCTTTCCTTTCTGGCTCCTTCTTTTTTTTTGTTATTACTGGGATGAACACTATATTGATTTATGTTATTTTCTGTGTTTTTAAGATTATATGTATTATGATTATGAGAATTGTGAATGATATAGATTTTATATATACACTGTGTTCCAAATTATTATGCAAAAATTGTTTAGGAGTGATAAGATAAGAATTCTTTTGTTTGTCAGTTAAACTCATTGATGGTGATGTGTGTCAGGGCTCTTTATATCACTGTAAGCAATTGCAGACACCTGTGCTAATTAGTTTGGCAGGTGTGTCCAATGAAAGGCAAGACTACTTAAGAAGGCTGTCCCACATTATTAAGCAGCCTACATTTTCTGCCAAAATGAGAAAGAAAAAGGATGTGTCGGCTGCTGAGAAGCAACAAATTATGGAGTGTTTAGGTCAAGGCATGACTACAATCAACATTGCCAAGACACTTCATCGTGATCATCGCACAATCAAGAAGTATGTAGCTGATTCACAGTACACACGTGTGCATGCTGATAAGGGAAAATTGAGGACTCTTTCCTACAGGCAATTACGTCAGGTTAAAAGAACAGAGGCAAAAAAGCCTTGTCATAGCAACAGACAAGTTTTTGAAGCTGCTGGTGCCTCCAACGTCCCCCGAACAACAAGATGCAGGATCCTTCAGAGGTTTGCAGCTGTGCGTAAGCCATCCTGTCGACCTCCTCTATCCACTGCACACAAGCAGAAACGGCTCCAGTGGGCCAAACAATACATGAAGACTGACTTCAAAACTGTTTTGTTCACCGATGAGTGCCGTGCAACGCTCGATGGTCCAGATGGATGGAGTGGAGGAAGGCTGGTTGATGGACACCCCATGCAAACATGGCTACGGCGCCAACAAGGAGGAGGTGGAGTAATGTTTTGGGCTTGGATCATGGGGAGAGAGATTGTCGGCCCCTTTAGGATCCCTGAAGGGGTAAAGATGAACTCCATAGTGTATGTTGAGTTTCTCAAACAGCACTTCCTGCCATGGTTCAAGAAGAAGAACCGTGCATTCCGCAGAAAGATCATTTTCATGCATGCTAATGCACCGTCTCATGCTGCACATAACACATCTTAATCTCTGGCTGCAATGGGCATAAAAGGGGACAAACTTATGGTGTGGCCTCCATGCTCCCCTGACCTCAACCCCATTGAGAACCTCTGGAGCATCATCAAAAGGAGTATCTATGATGGCGCGAGGCAGTTCACATCTAAGCAACAGCTCTGGGAGGGTATTCTGTCCTCATGCAAAACAATTGAAGCAGAAACCATTCAAAACTTGACAAATTCAATGGACGAGAGAGTTAAGAAGCTCCTTTCGAACAAGGGGTCCTATGTTCAAATGTAACATCACCTAGAATAAAGTTTTGAGTTGAAAACTGTTTGATTTCAGTTTGTAATAACCTGCTAATGCTTATAATTTCAAAAATGACCATTTTTTGGTTCTTTATTAAAACTCTGCTGTGCATAATAATTTGGAACATGCATTTTGAGTGCAGTTTGAGTGTTTTATTTTTTAAAAAATATACTGTTATCATTGGCAGTTTTTACAAAAACCTTTCAATTGTACTCTAATAGTTATTTGACTGGAAAATTACAATGACTGCAATTCATATAGGTAATTTGGGAAAATCTGAGAAAATATTATTTGCATAATAATTTGGAACACAGTGTATAAGATGTCTGTTATTTGCTATGTATTGTAAGTATTTCATAGGTGGGCTGTGGCTAGATTGTGACTGGTGCATGTTGTGGATCCACACTATTTAAGCAGGCCCTTTATACTGTTTTGTATACTTGACAAAGACCTATTGGTGGTCGAAACGTCATTATCATTATGGCGGAATAAAGTATCTTTTTACTACTACACCTGGATGGAGAGCTGTTCCTCTATTTCTTGACTGTCTGGACTATCCAAGAAGGTTCCTTGGACCTGGAACGGGTGCCCCAATTCAGTGAGTGCTGTCAGCCTTTCTTTACGTATTAAAGTATCTCATATCATTCTTGTTGAAAAAGTGACCAACTATGAAATGGACGAGGCAACAGTTAGGTGGGTTCATAACTGGCTTAGTGATTGAACCCAAAGAGTGGTCATAAATGGCTGTTAACCTGTTAAATCATGCTGTCAATCTCTGACAGCAGCATTTAACTTTCGCCATAAAGGCCACGTTTCATTCCATGCTCAACTGGAGAGTGTGGAATGACGTGCCTGTCATCTCGATCTTCCTGTGAAAACTAGTTCTTGGCTGACATTCACAGGCGATCATGATTTTCACTTTACATAGCAGTTCACTATTTTGATATAGCACAAGCGATCAGATGATTGCAGCTTCAAGTCCCTAAGGAGACTATTAAATCCATTAAAAAGTAAAAAAAAAATTAAAAAAACATCTGAAAAAAAATAAAAACAACATAAAAAAACATTAAAGGAAAATAATAATAAAAAAATAAAAATACACATATTTGGTGTAGCTGCATTTGTAAAAGTCTGATCTATCAAAATATAAAATAACCATGAGCTGGGTGCACTGTTACGCCCTTTCAATTTGTGTTTTAAACAATGCTCCCTAATAAGAGTAAATACACCGCATGTGTGTAAATGCTCAACGATAATGGCTGTGCCAACCATGCACATGCACATATTTTCATAATTTCATGACTTTGCCTTTTTGGTGTTACAATTTCAGTGTTGAGGAGTGAATATGTAAGACTGGTCTCAGGGGTAAGTAAACAGAGCCATGGATAATTTCATCATACTACATTGAAATGTTAGTTGCTGTAAGAGTATGGGCAGTAACTAAGTGCAAAAAATGAGTGATTTAAAAGAAGATACTGGTTAAATGTAAATGGCATTAAATATATTATTTGTAATGAAGGCAAGAAATGAAAACAGGCTCCGACGCCCAAAGACTAGAGAATTTGTTAAAGCTTATTTTTATTCAATAAGCATAAGTGTTTCTGACTAGAGATGAGCAAATTTAATAACTACTAACTTATTTTATAAACTTTATATCTTAATAAATTAATTTTGACATTTTCGCTGAAATTTTCCTGGCAAGCACATAACTTTAACCAATCTATCAGGTATTATATCACTTTTGTCCATAGACAAAATGAACTGACAGAAATACAGTTTAATTATTTTTAGAAGTTTAAAGACTTTGATTTCAACTCAAGAACAATGTGTATGGTATGTTTTATTATTTTCCGGAGAAATCATAAAATCAGAGAAACATAGAATGGTAGAGTTGGAAGGGACCTCCAGGGTCGTCGTGTCCAACCCCCTGCTCAATGCAGGATTCACTAAACCATCTCAGACAGATATCTGTCCAGCCTCTGAAGACTTCCATTGAAGGAGAAATGCTGTATGCTACATTTTTATTTCTTTACCATATTAAGGGGATAAATAATTGATCAAAATTAGTAGAAGGTCAGCTGCTGAACCTTTCATAATGCTACAATGGAATATAGCCCTTTTTAGGAGATTTAACAATATTATGGCTACAGCAGTGTGAACCATACCTGTAAGTATAAGTAATGCATGTCCTAACTTAACACACAACTATTATGGTTCACCTGGTGATGTGGGCCATTAAGCTCCAGGTCTGGGTGTGTACACGTGCCAGAGCATTGATGCAGCTTGGAGGATGAAGCATGGAGAGCTAGGAAAATGCACCCTCAGGATTCTGGGGAAGAGCAGCCCAGTCAGCAGGGCAGCAAGGATAACTTCCAGAAACATGGAGATGATAGGAAGATGACAGAAAACAAACTAAAGTCTTGAAGACCAATGTAAAGACACAGGTGTGTATCCTTGTGGGCCTTAAAGGACATAGAAGAGGGGTGGGGAACCTTAGGCAACCGGGCCATTTACGGGCCTTGATGACCTTTTAACCGGCCCCAGGTAGATTCTCGGGGACCACAGTGCTTGGGCAGTGAGCAGTATTTTGATTGCCACCAGCTTATTAATTTCTTCTTGCTCTGTGAGCACACACACACAGTGTTCACTACTGAATACTGAAGGACATGCAATGAAAGATTATGTCCTGGCACCAGTGCCAGAGTCAGGATGTACTTTGTGGGTGGAGTTTGTACGGCCCCCGAATTATGGTATAAATATCCAAATGGCCCTTGGCAGACAAAAAATTCCTCACCCCTGAACTAGAATGATGATGTCACACACCAGGCAACATGCAAATCATGACTTGGACTACAACAGAGGACAGAGGACTGAGGTGAAAGGAGCAGAGCCCGGACCTGGGACAGGTGTGTAATGACGATGCAATAAATATACCATGTCATATAAATATATCAGTAGAAAACTGGAACTGGACACTGAGCAGCAATAGCCTTTGAATATGTTTGCTTTGCTTATGGTTAGCCTACATTGGCATAAATCTAACCTCCTCCACTATTTATATTACAACTTGGAGCACAGACAAAGACTTAGAACGTAATTATTAAAAACATTACTTAAACATAATATTTGCTGCTAGTCCTGAACCAGCAATAATGCTGCAAGTACATTAATCTCTTAAATAGTTGTACAATTGAACACAAGCCTAATTAAGATGTCTGGCCTGAAGCTGTGTACTGGAAGCATTATCTCATAAACAAATATTCCCAGTATGTTGTAGATTATAAAAGTAATTTTTTATATGCTTTTCTGGTAACACCGTACACAGTGTACTTGTGAGACAATCAGCAGCTTTACAGATAAAATTTAATTTGAAATGCAAAACTAATTTATGGTAATGTTGTTGGGCACAGTCACAATGAAATTAGGTTATTTGCGGGTCAATTAAGATTCCTTTGCAGGTTTATCTCTTTCAATATATGTATAGTAGTCAGACCAGGAGCAGCATTGTCAAAGCAGCAATTTGCAATAGGGTTTGCAAAACTTCTTGAGACCAGACCCAAAATCTCCAAGTCCAAATAATAAATTATGAAAGCAGAAGCTGCAGTCAAGAAAATGAAAAAAAAAGTTGAGGATTTCTTTTTTTTCATTCAGTTTTACAGAAATGTTTCTACATCTCTCAAATGAGTACTGTTTAAAGGGGTTGTCCGGTCTTATGACTCTATATGACTGCAGACTTGTGAATCCTGTCATCATGCGCACTGTGCGCTGTGATGATTCTCCAGTGCTGGGAGCGTGACCGCAAGTATGTGATTTGCATACATGCGGTCACTTGCCAACTAAATAGGCGCAGCCTCTCTCAATGCAAATGTATTGAGTGAGGCTGAATACAATCTAGTCAGAATGTGGCTGGATTTATGCAATTCGCATAACTGCGGATACATGACCGCCCGCTCTCGGAACCTGCACAGGAGAGTCCACTCAGTGCACAGTGCATGCAATATGAGGTTCCAAAAGTCTGCAGACACATAGAGTGTTATGTGCTCGGTTGCAACAACTTTATGGTATAATGGATTGCAACCGAACACGGGGTCCGCGATGCAGTTTATGTTCACTGCTGCCGAACACCCTTTTGTTAGGAGGGTAACAACTGACAGCTAAAATATAAAGATCTTGCCTGTGAACTTCACATTGAGCAAGAAATAGCATTTGTACTATCTCCGTTAACTTCACGGGAGAATTGCTGAGGACTGGCAAAGATGTAGCCCTGTTAATGGCACAGAAGCCACTTGCCAGATATTAGATTTGCACTATGTGCTGCAAGCTGGTGTGGACGTAGCCCTGTTGACAGCACAGAGGCTGCGTTCCAGCCGCTAGGAAGTGCGTGCGACTAACGCCAGGCGTACGTGCTACCAGCCGGCGTGATACCGGACGGAGCCACTCTCTGTTTAGCTTGCCAGGCGATGCCCAGGTTACGCGCCCTGCAGTCTGCTCAGGGTGTATAGCTACCCTATATTCGTAGCAAGACTGCACCACGTTAGCTACAGGTTACGCGCCCCACAGTCTGCTCAGGGTGTATAGCTACTCTATATTCGTAGCAAGACTGCGACATTGGCTACCTGCCTGGCATAAGCTGAACCTGCCTGAAGGACCTGAGCTAATAAGCCGAGCGTACTCTGGTAAGGTCCCAGAGAGCAAAACTAGAGAGCACGTGGAGCCCAGATTCTGGTACGTCACACATGAGCACTGCCTAACATAGTATGATCTGACCGCGCCGTGGACTGACAAGCTATTTAAGGGCTAAGCTCCGCCCCCAGCCATCTCGTCAATCGCATCACCGATGAC
Organism: Oophaga sylvatica; assembly: GCA_033576555.1. Taxonomy (NCBI): domain Eukaryota; kingdom Metazoa; phylum Chordata; class Amphibia; order Anura; family Dendrobatidae; genus Oophaga; species Oophaga sylvatica. The sequence continues at coordinate 51,693,907 of JARQOD010000008.1, read as the reverse complement.
GTCATCCATGACCAATCAGGTGATGCCAGGTCAGAGAATCAGCTGACACTAAGCACCAATCATGGCTCACCATGTCACGGACATGCTCAGTGCAGGCATTTCTGGACTTAATCTTGCAACAGCCTTTTCTTGTTCTGTAACCTAGGTTTAAGGCTGCTATGAACAAAGACTGAGTAACTATTTGTGCCTCTTGGGTCCTGGCTAGGCATTGGGATTGATGGTGAAGCTGAGCAGCATCTGCCTTGGCTGGGTCTGGATGGGAGACCACAGACTCCTTGGATCCAGGTTCAGATCATGCTGTCGCCTGATGCCTAACATAGAGTGATTGCACAATTGTAGAATAAGTCCAGACAACCTCTTAAAATCTGATGTTACCACATGATACTTCACTTTTTGCAAATAATCTTCATAGTTTTGACTGGCAGGTTTCTGCATGGTTTTGAGGTGAGGACTCCATGAATCAAAATTGGTACTGCAGCAGATCCAACAGATGCTTCATGAGACTGAGATCTGGGGAATTTGGATAATGAACTGTTTTATCTCTTTGTCATGTTTGTGAAACCATTCCAGGACATATTTTTGAAATGTAGCTGGACACATTATACTCATGAAAGAGATCAGCGCCATCTAGGAATACCTTTGCCATGAAGAAGTTTAGGTAGGTGTACTTGTTGAATCTACATAAATGCTAAACTTCAAGGTTTCCTAGCAGAACTTTGCCCAGAGCAACACACTGCCTCTGCCAGCTAGACTTCCTGCAATAGTACATCTTATTCATCCTAACTAGTGTTGAGCGATACTTTCCGATATCCAAAAGTATCGGTATCGTAATGGTATCGCCGATATCCAAAAAATATCGGCGATACCCGATACCGATACCGGAAATCCAATGTAAGTCTATGGGACAGAAATATCGTAACTAAAAAAACCTCTTTCTTTCCTTGTAAACACTAAATAAACACACATAGAATACATATTATATATATATATATATATATATATATATATATATATATATATATATATATATATACATGTCATTGTGACATATATATATACATATATTTATAGTTTATACACTTCTACATAGTAAAATAGCCTCTGATTCAATTGCCGGGTAAAGCCGGCTTTTGTGAAAAGACAGAAGCACCCGACATGAAATGACACTTGGTGTACATAGAGTTAACCATGTCTTTTCATGTAGTTTGATATCTGATTTGCACTAACAATTACATCAGTCTATGTGTGCAAAATTTCACACCTGTAGGGGTTAATCAAAGGTGTAAATTCGTTGTAAAAAAAACGGACTTTTTTGCTACGAATTTACACCTTTAATTAACCCCTACAGGTGTGAAATGTTGCACACAGCCACTCATGTAATTGTTAGTGAAAACAATAGATCAAACAACTTGAAATGACGTGGTTAACTCTATGTAAACCAAGTGTCATTTCATGTCGGGTTCTGCATTTTCACAAAAGCCGGCAATTGAATTAGCGGCTATTATACTATGTAGAAGTGTATGAACTATAAATATAAATATATATATATATATGTGTCACAAATTCAATGACATGTATATATATATATATGAGGTGTAAAATTGTTGAAAAAAAATGCGTGGGCTCCCGCCCTATTTTCGCAACCAGACAGACAAAGCCAGCGAGTGGGGGCAGATAATAATAGCCCAGAAAGGGACCATTATTTTTGGCCCCCCCTGGCTACTAACATCTGCCCCAGACACCCCAGAAAAGACAAACCTATAATTAGATTCGCCCTTTCTGGCACTTTGCCCGTCTATTCCCATTGCCCTGTAGCGGTGGCGAATGGGTTAATATGGGGTTAAAGCCACCTTGCTATTGAAAGGTGACCTTAAGCCAGGTTAATAATTGAGAGCTGTCAATTAGACAACTATCAATTATTAATCCTATTGCATGATATAAAAATAAAACACACACACTTTAATTAAAAATCATTTTAATGAAATAAAGACACATGTTTTTGACCATCTTTTATTTTACTGCAAAAACCATTTCCTGTAATAAAAATAAAATAAAAAAGCAAAATTATTCTTACCTATCCCATGCACAGTCAGGTCCCACGGTGTAATCCTTCAGAAAGGGTTAATGTTTACTGCAGGGACCGCAGCTAATGCTGCAGCCTTACAGTAAACCCCCAAATGAATGAGCTCCTCTCCTGGCTGACAGGAGAGGAAGTGGAAAGCTTAATTGATTGCTTTCCACTTTCACTTCAGGTCAGCCAGGGACACAATCAGTGACGTCAGAGGAAACTGATTAACAAAAATAGGGGTTCCCTTCGAAAAAAAAATGGCGTGGGGTCCCCCCTATTTTTGTTAACCAGCCTGATGAAGCAGACTGCTGAGCAGTGGCGTACCGTGAATGAAGCAGACCATGCAGCTGCTATGGGGCCCGGACAGGTGAGGGGGCCCGCGACGGTCGGGTAGCTGTGCTGACACAGTACTACCAGGGGGTCGGCGGGGGAGGGGGAGCGCAGCTCTTCTATATACTCACCCCTCCTGGTGCGGTCTCTGCAGCCCCTGCTCTTCTCCCACGGTCTCCGACGCCTGTGTTCAGCGGTCAGGTGGTACCGCTCATTACAGTCATGAATATGCACATATTCATGACTTTAATGAGCGGTCCTGCGTGACCGCTGAACACTGGTGGCGGAGACCGCGGCAGAAGAGCAAGGGCTGCAGAGACCGCGCCGGTGGAAGGGTGAGTATAAGGGATATTTACCTGTCCCGTTCCACCGTTGCTCGCGTCTTCTTGCTGCAATGTTCAGGTCAGAGGGTGCGATGACGTCGTTAGTGCGCGCCGCGCCCTCTGCCTGATCATTCACTGCTGGAGGACCCCGAAGACAGCGGCGCTCAGCAGTGGAGAGAGGACAGGTAAATATCTCAGGTGCCGGGGCCCTGAGCGAGCAGTGACATCGGCACCTGGTGTCACCCCCTGCTCAGGACACGGGCACCTGGCCCCCAGCGACGAGAGCTGAGTATGTCTTTTTTTTTTTGGTTGCACCAGCTGCGGCAGCATAAGGGCCTATACTATGGAGCATCTATGGGGGCACAATCTATGGGGGCATGATCTATGGAGCAACTATGGGGGCACAATCTATGGGGCATAATAAATTTTTTTGTTTAATGTGTCCCCTCACTGTGCTGGCACTTTACATTTACAATGGCTCTGGGTTGTTTTTTTTTTTTGGGGGCGGGCCCATTCAGACTTTTGCTATGGGGCCCCATGATTTCTATGTACGCCCCTGCTGCTGAGGCATGGTATTTAAGGCTGTTAAGGAGCCAATATCCATGGACCTTGCCAGCAGCGTCAGACTGGAGTACCTTGGGCCCACCAGAGAAAAATTATTCTTGGGGCCCACCATCATACTTCCCAACCTTTGAAGAAGGGAAAGAGGGACAAAGGCTGTGGCACGCTGTGCCTGCTGCAGCAAATTTTAGGCCATGCCACGTTGCACCACAGACTGTCCAGGAGTTGGTGGATGCTTTAGTCCAGGTGTGGGAGGAGATCCTTCAGGAGACCATCCGTCGCGCTCATCAGGAGCATGTCCAGAAGTTGTAGGGAGGTCATACAGCATACCTCCCAAATTTTGAAGACAGGAAAGAGGGTTGAAGGCTGCGGCGCATAGCGCGCCGCTGCAAATTTTAAACCACGCCCTGACCACACCCATTTCACAGCTAATCACACCCATATCCTCGCCCCAACCGTACCCATGCCGATACAGCTGACCCTCCGATGACGGTTGGGGGGCCCACTGCTGGCACCGGGCCCCCCCACGCCTGTTCAGGCCCCATAGCTTCCGGGCGGCAGAGCAGGGAGAGCGATTCTCCCTGCTCTGCCGCAGAATGTAACTGTATCGGCGTGCTGTGCACGCCGATACAGTTACTGTAGCGTAGCTCCGGGTGGGCCCCCTCAGAGCGCGGGGCCCGGGGCCACCGCCCCCTCTGCCCCGCGACCTTGCCTTTCAAATCAGGGCCCACCACGCAGGAGCTGGGGCCCAACGGAGGTTTCTCCGATGTCCCGGTGGCTCAGTCCGGCCCTGCTTGCCAGCCTGATAATACCAGGCCACAGCAGTCTGCTTATCTTTGCTGGTTAACAAAAATAGGGGATCCCCTCGAAAAAAATTGGCGTGGGGTCCCCCCTATTTTTGTTAACCAGCCAGATGAAGCAGACTGCTGAGGCCTGGTTTTTCAGGCTGTTAAGGAGCCAAGATCCATGGACCTTGCCAGCCTGATAATACCAGGCCACAGCAGTCTGCATATCTTGGCTGGTTAACAAAAATAGGGGATCCCCTCGAAAAAAATTGGCGTGGGGTCCCCCCTATTTTTGTTAACCAGCCAGATGAAGCAGACTGCTGAGGCCTGGTTTTTCAGGCTGTTAAAGAGCCAAGATCCATGGACCTTGCCAGCCTGATAATACCAGGCCACAGCAGTCTGCATATGTTGGCTGGTTAACAAAAATAGGGGATCCCCTCGAAAAAAATTGGCGTGGGGTCCCCCCTATTTTTGTTAACCAGCCAGATGAAGCAGACTGCTGAGGCCTGGTTTTTCAGGCTGGTAAGGATCCAATATCCATGGACCTTGCCAGCCTGATAATACCAGGCCACAGCAGTCTGCTTAGCTTGGCTGGTTAACAAAAATAGGGGATCCCCTCGAAAAAAAAACGGCGTAGGGGTCCCCCTATTTTTGTCTGCCAAGGGCCATTTGGATATTTATACCATAATTCGGGGGCCGTACAAACTCCACCCACAAAGTACATCCTGACTCTGGCACTGGTGCCAGGACATAATCTTTCATTGCATGTCCTTCAGTATTCAGTAGTGAACACTGTGTGTGTGTGCTCACAGAGCAAGAAGAAATTAATAAGCTGGTGGCAATCAAAATACTGCTCACTGCCCAAGCACTGTGGTCCCCGAGAATCTACCTGGGGGCCGGTTAAAAGGTCATCAAGGCCCGTAAATGGCCCGGTTGCCTAAGGTTCCCCACCCCTCTTCTATGTCCTTTAAGGCCCACAAGGATACACACCTGTGTCTTTACATTGGTCTTCAACAAAGTAAAATGCAGACTGCTGCGGCCTGGTATTAAAAGACTGTCAAGGCCCATGGATTCTGGCCCTCAACAGCCTGATAATACCAGGCTACAGCAGCCCCACATTTGGCGCATCAAAAGATGTGCCAATTGTGGCACTTTACCCGGCTCTTCCCACTGCCCTGTAGCGGTGGCAAGTGGGGTAATAAGGGGTTAATGTCACCGTTGATTGCACGGTGACAATAAGCCCGGTTAATAATGGAGAGGCGTCAATAAGACACCGATCCATTATTAATCCCAAAGTTTTTAAATGTTTAAAAAAAGACACAGCCAGAAAAAAGTATTTTAATGAAATAAAAGAGACTATAGTTTTCATTAATTTTATTATACACTCATTCCTGCGACGCCATCGATCTCCTGTAAAAAAAGAAAAAAACAAACCAACAGTATACCACCTGTCCGACGCAGTCCATAGTAACGAGTGTCCCACGACGATCCAGCTCTGCTACATCGGAATGCCAGGCAGAGCCTGACATCCCGGCGCAGCACAGCTGATTACCTGCTTTCCCGGCGGTGACGTCATCGGACTGCTTTACGGCCGCGATTACCCGGCAGTCACTGCAGTTATCGCGAGAAACTGCATGTGACCGCCAGGGAGAAGAGGATGGCGGCCATCAAGCAGTCCAGGACGTGACCGCCGGAGATCTTCTGCCGGGTAAGTGCCGCTGACTCCTGACAGACCCGACAGACGGACACTGACAGTGACATTCCGATTCCGGTATCCGATATGACGAAAATATCGGAAATCGGAATTCCGATACAGCCAATATCGGCCGATACCCGATATTTGCAGTATCGGAATGCTCAACCCTAATCCTAACCAATGATAGACACACACCATCTTTTCACACTTTAACTGCTTCATAGTTCAGTTTTGAAGCTATCCATTTTATGCACTTTTAGCAGGTGATAGGGGCAACAAAGGCACAGCAAGGTGCAATGCATTATGTCTTCTGACAACTATCTGGCCAAAAATTTGTGCTACAGTAGTTTTTTTGTCAGATCAGACCAGATGATAATGGACGTACCAAAAAAATTCAGCTGTTTTAGAGATGCCCTCAACCAGTTTTCTCACTATAAGGTTGAACATGTACAGTTTTCTTAAGGTTGTCACCCCTTAGTTTATTTCCTAGATCTCGATTATTATATACTGTATGTAACTTACTGCTATATTGTGCAACACTGTCCTTAAAGGGGTTGTCTGGTCTAAAACTATAAGTCTGTACTTTCTCACGGGAGGATTTTCTGATGCCGGGCTAGGAATGGCGGCCATATTCTGATCTTGGCCAATACATTTGCATTAAGCGATGCTGCGCCCATCTAATCTGTTTGTGACTGGGAGTATGCATATGGCATACCTTCAGTTACATGATCACCATACTCGGAGCTAACACTGGAAAATCCTCTCAGTGCACAGTGCAAGCAGTGTGAGGATTCACAAGTCTGCAGTCATGTTGAGTGCCTGTAAACCTGTAGTTTAAGACAGGGTTCCCCAACTCCAGTCCTCAAGGCCCACCAACAGGTCATGTTTTCAGGATTTCCTTTGTATTGCACAGGTTATGCAGGTATCACCTGGGCAATACTAAGGAAATCTTGAAAACATGACCTGTTGGTGGGCCTTGAGGACTGGAGTTGGGAACCCTGGTTTAAGACTACAAGTAGTAGTTTATTTTTTGCACATTTTAAATTGGTCATCACATTGTCACTGCTGTTTTACTATGTAAAACTCCATTGATCATTGTGTAAAGTGTTGCCAGCTATGAATCAACATTTGACTGGAGTCACAAAAGAAAATTATCATGGGCCATTGTAGAGCTACACATAAGAAATTGTGACTGAAGCTTTTGGTTTTCAGTTTAGACAAAAAGACTACACTTTAGGTAGGAAACTGCAAGAAACAACCAAGGTACTGCCAACATACGTTACGTAGGGCTTGCATGAGATTGTCTTTAATCCAAGGTTCTCTCTCTCTCCTTCAGTTTATCTTAGCTGTTAAAAAATGTAAGTGTGTGGCTACCATACCCAAGGAAATATAATTTTATTTGGTTAAAGCTGTATTCCACTGTTGCTGTGAAGCTTGCCACATTATGGCTTTGATGCTGTACAGTACACAACAGTTGATTTGAAGTTGGTGGGCTTCTATATTGTGAAGCTGTAATATTTAAGCCCCTGTCCTTCTCAAATGAGATGGTGTCATGACTCTGTTGTTGGTCGTCCCAGGACCAGGGGCTTCTTCCCAGTCCCTAATGCAAGGGGACACCTTAGCTTGCTTTGCTCCGCAGATTACGTCTGATGGTGAAGATGCCTGGGCCGCGTACCTTGCCTTAGCAAGAATATAGAAAAATATAGTGGGCACCACTTAATCTATGATAAATAATCCATATAGCCAGGTGCTACTGAAAGTGCAAACAAAAATGCAATAAACCAAGAAAAGAGAGCGCAAAATGTAGTGCACACAAGGCAATAATGTATGAAAAAGGCTTTATTATCGACAACAATGCCAGACAGACAGAACATCACAATTAAAAACAATTAAAACCATTGTGGAGCGACATGCAAAGAAAAGGAAAGCAGGCAAGGGAAATGTGTGTACAAAGATATTCACATATGTTCTATAAGCAGTCAGTATTATTATAACGACTCAAAATAAGGAATGAATGGGTTAACAGTGGAAGTGAAAAATATATGTGTATACAGTAATGTCTATACATCAACACCACTCCAGAATATAATTGTATCAGTTTCCATAACATAAATATAATATGAATGTAAATATACATGTAAATATTCAATTCACATTCTGAGAAGAAAAAAAAAGCTACTCTCCCTAGGAACCAAATCAAACCTCAGTACCATACAAATATTATATAAAACAAATGTTAGTATCGATACAAATCAGATATAAAATCACAGACTGAAAGATATAGATGGGAGCAGTGCACTGGTAGCCAAAACAGACATACTGACATGCATATATAACAAATACTAAAGGCAATGATAAGCCATTAAATCAGCATGCATGCCTTTGCCATCCAAATGGACTAACATCCAAAAGAGTCCCAATTCAAACTGCACAATTATGGAAGCATAATTACCCTATGAAGATGTCACCATACACGCTTTGCCCAACGAGTGTTGCTGCCTAAAAGCAGCTTCATCAGGGGAAGTCATCATAGGGTGAATCAGAGCGCTATTTATAAAAGGCAAGTGCACTTTCTCATCACTCAGTAAATGCCGACACATGTGAGCGGCGCCAGCTGAGTGTTTTAACAGTTAGGTGGAGTGAGAGAATGTCCGATAGTCAATGAGTAATCCCAAGCGTTCCACAGTACAAAGATCTACTTGCGTGTCAAATACCAGAACAAAACACCTGGCAAACAATGCGCATGCGCAGATCGATCCAATGCGTGCCACAGCAGAGAAAATATTTTATTGACATGTCAAACATCAAAGATTAAACGCAATGAAAAACATCAAAACGTTCAATAAGTAACGTGCATGTCCAATAAATCCCATACCGCAAAAATGGTATACTTGAGTATCCAACAATGTTATGTAAAGACACAAAGAATCTAATAAGTAAAAAGCCTGCGAAAATCTATTCAATGCATCCCATATCAAAAATTAATATATGTAAATGTCAAACTTCAAGTTATGCAAATCTCAATGGCTCCTATAAATAGCACTAAATAACTATCTTGCCTTAGCTACTGAATTCACCCTCAGTCTGAATCTTTACCCCTGGGAAGAGGGGAGTAATAGTATACCGTAGTAACCAAACCAGATTAACAAGGTAGTATGAACAGGGATAACGAAAAAATACCAAACATACAAATATACTCACACATGTAGCAGAGGAATGCACTGGGTAGTGGAGGATGGAGTTAAATCAAAGTAGGAGAAGAAAAGGAATTATCACACACTCAAAACCTAGCAACAGTCAGAAATAAATCCAGCAAATGCATTTCTACAATAATAACCACTAACAACCTCCATCCGTGCAGAAAAAGCTAGCTATGACAATGAGTGCTAGCCAGGACCCAGATTATATAGTAGATGGACCTGACTAACAGTCTACAGCTGAGAGTCTTAACGCTCTAGCAGCTCTCAACTGAGCAGATTAACCCCTGCACAAATAAATTTACACCATTTAATAACAAGGTGAAGTGCTTCTAATCAGTGCAAGAATGTTAGGGGTCGAGTTCCCGCTTCTGCACAAGGGGAATCTCGAGCCATCCCGGCTGCGGTCTCCCATTCGTCGCCGGCTTCAGTGGACTCTGCTCAGCTTAGACGTCAGTCCCAGCATCTCGCCCAGTCTAACAGTGTGCAGAGGATTACTGCTGCATCTCTAGGCTCTGCTATTGTGGCCAGTACTGGTTAGCGGCGAGCAGACGTCTTTAGGACAAAGTCCTTGTTTTCCCCTTCTGAGCATGCCCAGGGTGAGATCTCTCATTGAGGATCAGGGGTCACATGCTCAGGTACTGCAGCAGCTCCTATTGGTCCGCCAGGAAGGTCCTGTGACTGCTGGTGTTCTGGAACAGTTTCATTGGTTCTTTTTTCTGGCAGGTACTGTAGCTGTTACTATAAAAGGGTGGCATGGCTGGGCCGCCATGCGCTAGTGTCAATCTTTATATGCTTTGTGCCAGTGTGGTCATGCGTGTGTGTAGTTAGGGCCCGTCTGAAATAAGCCCCTAGAATACCGACTTAATCGGTGAGGAGTTTGGTATGCTAGCTGGTCAGGGTCAGTGTCCTAGATGCCCTAGATTACCGGCATAACCGGTGAGGAGTTTGATTGCCGTATTCAGGGCCTGGCGTTCAGACGCCATAGATTGCGGGTGACTCCCGCGAGGACATTAGCGCATGATCACGTTCTATGTTCGCTTAGCAGTTAACTGTGTACCTGGGTGCCTGACAGGACACAGAAGTTTGTCTCAGCGGCCCTGTGACGTAACAGGGTTCGCTTTCAATGTTAGACAGCGCCCTAGCGTGTTTATTTTGCGACTCAGTTGTGTTAAGTGAGTTCGCACACATCGCCATATAGCGCTGCAGCACTCCTTCTAGCGGCTCTGTGGATTAACAGAGTTCGCACATTTTGCCACAGCGCGTTATGGCGTTTATTTTGGCGACTCTGCGGGATAACAGAGTTCGCTTCTTGCACCATTTTACTAGCAGCAGGCTCCGCCTGCACGGTGGACCCCGGGCTGCGAACGCACCTCTCCACATCATATATTTGGAGCGTTCTGCAGACCTTAACATAACACTAGCGCCAGGGTCTGGCTAGTAAGATGGCGGATGACCAGCGTGTACTACGGGACATCCAGCAGCTGGAGGGTAGGTTGGCGGTTCTTGAGCGCACAACCTCAGCTGTGGATGTTACCGCAGTCGCTGTTCAGGCTGCTAGCGTGGCTGCAGCCAGTGTGTCCACTGCCACCTCTGCCCCCACAATATCCCACCTCCCGCTTCCAGACAAGTTTGCTGGTGACAGCAAGCAATGTCGGGGATTCGTGAGTCAGTGCTCTATACAACTCGAGCTTCTGGCTGCACGTTTCCCCACGGATCGGGCACAAGTGGGCTTTGTAATATCTCTTCTGTCGGGCAGAGCATTGGAGTGGGCCACCCCGCTGTGGGAGCGTGACGACCGTGTGGTGTGGAGTGCTCCTCGTTTTCTGGAGGCTCTAAAAAACGTCTTTCTAGGACCTCAGGTTACCCACGATGCGGCGCTCCAACTTCTGGTAAGTTCACAGGGTTCGTCCTTGGTCAGCTGTTTTGCTGTCCAATTTCGGACTCTGTCCTCGGAGTTGGACTGGCCGGATAAAGTCCTCATTCCCGTGTTTTGGAGAGGACTAGCGGGCCATGTGAAAGACGCCTTGGCTACCAGGGAGATTCCCCCCACACTGGAGAAGCTTATCGCCATATCTACCCGCATCGACCTCCGTTTTCACGAGCGGAGGTTGGAGCGATCCCAGTGTAGGCAGAGGTTTCGGCTGGCTCCCACCTTCACCAGACCTCTAGAATCTTCCAGCCAGGCGCCCGACTCCAATGAGGCCATGGAGGTTTCTCAAGCAGGACCTAAGTCCCGGGCCGCTCGAGTACCCGTGGTCTGTAACATCTGCCAGCAGTTAGGACATTATGCCAACAAATGTCCACAGCGGTCGGATAAACGGTGGCGTCTAATGACCTTGGGAGGAGGTTCACTAGACACTGCGGCATTTTCCACCAAGTTGTCCTTTAAGGGGACAATTACAGTAGGTCCTTCCACGCTCACCACCGAGCTCTGTGTGGATTCTGGAGCCGAGGGGAATTTCATGTCCTCTGCATTTGCTCTCCGCCACACTATACCTCTGGTGATGCTCGCCAAACCGGTAACTGTGCGAGTAGTGAATGGATCAACTCTGCCCTCACAAATCACCCTCCAGACGATCCCTCTCACTTTATCTATGTCCCCTTCCCATCAGGAGAGTATTTCTTTTCTTGTCCTGCACGAGGGAATAGACGAGGTATAGCTGGGAGTACCTTGGCTCCGTTACCACTCTCGCCATATTGAGTGGTCCTCTGGGAGGATACTGGGTTGGTGTGATTCATGTAGAGGCAGGTGTGTCAGGGAGTGCGTTCAGGTCACCACCACAGAGATACCCGTAGATGTCACTTCTCTTCCTCAGTGTTATTGGTCATATGCAGACGTTTTCTCCAAGAAGGCGGCGGAGACTCTTCCACCTCATCGCCCCTACGACTGTCCTATTGGATCTCTTGCCTGGAGCAGAACCTCCTCGTTGGAGAGTCTACCCCCTCTCGCTTCCTGAGATGGAGGCCATGTCCCAGTATATTCAGGAGAATCTGGCAAGAGGGTTCATTAGGAAGTCGGTGTCACCAGCAGGGGCGGGGTTCTTCTTTGTGCAAAAGAAGAACGGAGAATTACGTCCATGCATTGACTACAAGGGGTCTTAACGCTATCACCGTCAAGAATAAGTACCCGTTGCCCCTAATCTCTGACCTCTTTGATAGGCTCCGAGGAGCAAGAGTATTTACCAAGCTTGATCTACGTGGTGCCTATAACCTAATTTGCATCCGTGAGGGGGACGAGTGGAAGACAGCTTTTAATACCAGGGATGGGCATTATGAATATCTGGTGATGCCCTTCGGGCTCTGTAATGCTCCCGCTGTTTTCCATGACTTTGTCAATGATATCTTCCGGGATATGCTCTCCACCTCTGTAGTAGTCTATCTGGATTATATTCTCATCTTTTCACCAGATATAGACTCTCACCGGAGGAATGTCAACAAAGTCTTCGACCTCTCACGGGCAAACTCCCTCTATGCCAAGCTGGAGAAATGTGTGTTTGAGCAGGAGTCCTTACCTTTCCTGGGCTATATCATCTCTGCCCAGTGATTGGCTATGGATCCTGCCAAACTACAGGCTGTAATGGACTGGCAAGAACCCCATTCTCTTAAAGCGGTGCAGCGCTTTATGGGGTTGATTAATTATTATCGCCAGTTCATTCCCCATTTCTCGACTTTGGTAGCTCCCTTGGTAGCCCTCACCAAGAAGGGAGCAAATCCCAAGTTGTGGTCTGAGGAGGTCTCCAAGGCGTTCTCTTCCATCAAGTCGTATTTTGACAGTGCTCCCATATTACATCGCCCTGATGTTGATAAGTCTTTTATTTTAGAGGTGGATGCCTCTTCTGTTGGTGCTGGAGCAGTCCTTTATCAAAAGGATGCTCAAGGTCGGAAGCATCCCTGCTTCTTCTTTTCTAAGACCTTTACACCAGCAGAGAGGAATTATTCCATCGGGGACAGGGAGTTGCTGGCTATGAAGTTGGACTTCTCTGAGTGGAGACATCTTCTGGAGGGGGCTAGTTTTCCCTTCCAATTCTTTACCGACCACAAAAACTTGGTATATTTGCAAACGGCTCAGCGGCTAAATTCTCGCCAGGCCAGATGGTCCCTATTCTTCTCTCGGTTCCACTTCACCCTCCATTTTCTCTCCAGTGAGAAGAATGTTCGGGCCGACGCTCTCTCTCACTCCTTAGTGTCATCAGAGGAGGAGGATGAGGAGCCTCGGCTTATTGTCCCCGAAGAAAGCCTGAGAACTGTAGCCCCGGTTTCGCTAGAGTCTGTGCCTCTGGGCAAGACTTTTGTGCCCACTAATTTGCGACCAGAGGTACTCTCTTGGGCACACTCGTCCAGGGTGGGTGGACACTTTGGGGCAAAGAGGACAACTAAGTTATTTGCGAGGACATTCTGGTGGCCACATATGGTACGTGACGTCAGGGAGTACGTTCAGGCATGTGTCTCCTGCGCCAGGAACAAGTCCCCTCGACAACGGCCAGCTGGGTTACTTTTTCCTTTGCCGGTGGCAGACAGGCCCTGGGAGATGGTCGGGATGGACTTTGTGGTGGGCTTACCCAAGTCTCGGGATTGCACTATCATTTGGGTGATCACCGACCACTTCTCCAAAATGGTGCACTTAGTGCCGCTACCATGGTTACCTTCTGCACGGGCCTTGGCAGCATTGTTTATTAGACACATCTTCCGTCTACACGGTATGCCAGACAAGATTGTCAGCGATCGAGGTCCCCAATTTGCATCTCGGTTCTGGAGAGAGTTGTGTCATCTACTCTGCATTGAGTTGAACCTCTCCTCTGCATATCATCCCGAGACGAATGGGTTGGTAGAGAGGGCCAACCAGACCTTGGTCACATACTTGCGACATTTTGTCTCTGCCAGGCAGGATGACTGGGCATCCTTGCTCCCGTGGGCGCAGTTCGCACTAAACAATGCTGTGGCTGACTCCACCGGACAGACCCCATTCCTCTTAAATTACAGCCAGCATCCGCGGGTACCGATGCCCATGCTCGTGGCTTCCACTGACTCCAGGGTGGCAGACTGGGCTGTGGAAGCATGGGACATATGGGACCACACCCAGGATGCCATTCAGGCTTCCAAGGAAAGGATGAGGTCTTCTGCCGATGCCCATCGGCGTCCCGCTCCGACATTTGCTCCTGGCGACCTAGTGTGGCTCTCCGCCATTTGGGTCCCTTCAAGGTTCTCGAGCAGGTGAACCCTGTGGTTTACCGTTTGGCCCTTCCGCCTCGCCTTGGTATCTCCGACACCTTCCATGTGTCCCTCCTAAAACCCATGGTCATCTCCCAGTTGCCTGCTCATCGCTGCCTTTGAGCGTAGCGAGGCTCAGAGAAGGGGGGCCCTAGGAGGGGGGTTAATGTTAGGGGTCGAGTTCCCGCTTCTGCACAAGGGGAATCTCGAGCCATCCCGGCAGCGGTCTCCCATTCGTCTCCGGCCGCAGCGTCTCGCCCAGTCTAACAGTGTGCAGAGGATTACTGCTGCATCTCTAGGCTCTGCTATTGTGGCCAGTACTGGTTAGCGGCGAGCAGACGTCTTTAGGACAAAGTCCTTGTTTTCCCCTTCTGAGCATGCCCAGGGTGAGATCTCTCATTGGAGATCAGGGGTCACATGCTCAGGTACTGCAGCAGCTGCTATTGGTCCGCCAGGAAGGTCCTGTGACTGCTGGTGTTCTGGAACAGTTTCATTGGTCCTTGTTTCTGGCAGGTCCTGTAGCTGTTACTATAAAAGGGTGGCATGGCTGGGCCGCCATGCGCTAGTGTCACTCTTTATATGCTTTGCGCCAGTGTGGTCATGCGTGTGTGTGGTTAGGGCCCGGCTGAAATAAGCCCCTAGAATACCGACTTAATCGGTGAGGAGTTTGGTATGCTAGCTGGTCAGGGTCGGTATCCTAGATGCCCAAGATTACCGGCATAACCGGTGAGGAGTTTGATTGCCGTATTCAGGGCCTGGCGCTCAGACGCCATAGATTGCGGGTGACTCCCGCGAGGACATTAGCGCATGATCACGTTCTATGTTCGCTTAGCAGTTAACTGTGTACCTGGGTGCCTGACAGGACACAGAAGTTTGTCTCAGCGGCCCTGTGACGTAACAGGGTTCGCTTTCAATGCTAGACAGCGCCCTAGCGTGTTTATTTTTGCGACTCAGTTGTGTTAAGTGAGTTCGCACACATCGCCATATAGCGCTGTGGCACTCCTTCTAGCGGCTCTGTGGATTAACAGAGTTCTCACATTTTGCCACAGCGCGTTATGGCGTTTATTTTGGCGACTCTGAGGGATAACAGAGTTTGCTTCTTGCGCCATTTTACTAGCAGCAGGCTCTGCCTGCACGGTGGACCCCAGGCTGCGAACGCAGCTCTCCACATCATATATTTGGTGAGTTCCGCAGACCCTAACCAAGAGTATGAGAAATCAGATGTCGCAGTCTTCTGGCTCCTTTCTGTCGCAAAAAAACCCTGATAGATGGTCTATGTTATTGTGCTTTGTAGCTGTAAAGTAATATTCTTTAAAGGTTGAAGAAGCACTCCCATCAAAATTTTTATCCTTTTAATATATTAAAATTATCATGCAAATGGCAAAGTGTACTTACAATTGCTCATTTTTCCTTTTCTACCCAGTTAATTCTTCTCTTTTCTATTAGTTCTATGACATCACATAATTAACAACTGACAAGCTGAATCCTTCTAAGCTCTATGTAGAAACAGGAGGTCAATTTTCCCTGTATGAGTCATAAGTCACTGCAAAAGTGCCTGAATTTCTTTTTTTAACCCCTTAGTGACAGAGCCAATTTGCAGCTTAATGACCAGACCAATTTTTACAATTCTGACCACTGTCACTTTATGAGGTTATAACTCTGGAACGCTTTAACGGATCCTGCTGATTCTGAGAACGTTTTTTCGTGACATTTTGTATTTCATGTTAGTGGTAAAAATTTGTCTGATATAACTTGTGTTTATTTATGAAAAAAATGGCAATATGGTGAAAATTTTTAAAATTTTGCAATTTTCAAAATTTAATTTTTATGCCCTTAAATCAGACAGATATGTCACACAAAATACTTAATAAATAACATTTCCCACATGGATACTCTACATCAGCACAATTATGGAGGCAAAATTTTTTTTGTTAGGAAGTTATAAGGGTTAAAATTTGACCAGCAATTTCTCATTTTTACAACAAAATTTACAAAACCATTTTTTAGGACCACATCACATTTAAAGTCACTTTGAGTGGTGTGCATGATAGAAAATACCCAAAAGTGACACCATTATAAAAATTTCATCCTTCAAGAAATGTATTAACCCATTACGTGCTTCACAGGAACTGAAGCAATGTGGAAGGAAAAAATTAACATTTAACTTTTTTTACAAACTTTTTAATTCAGAACCAATTTTATTTATTTTCACAAATGTTAAAAGAGAAAATGAACCACAAAACTTGTTGATTAATTTCTCCTGAATACGCCGATAGCCTATATGTGGGGGTAAACAGGGCCGGCGTCAGCACCCGGCACACCCGGGCAAGTGCCGGGGCCCTGAGCAGGCGGGGGGGGCCCACTCGTCGTCTGGCACCCCCACGCCCATTAGCGGGGAGAGCGGTGTCAGCGCCGCCACTGGGCCCCCCCCGCTTGCTCAGGGCCCCGGCAGCAGCTGGCACAATACTTACCTCTCCCGTGCCTCCGCTGCCGCAGCTCCGGGCTCCAGGGGGCGCCGGCGCTTCCTCTCACAGCAGCGCCGCTGAATGACGTCATAATTCAGCGGCCGGCTGTGGCAGAGAGCGCGGACGCTGAACAGGTAAGACTTGTCTCTGTGTGTCTGTGTGTATGTAGTGCGGTGCTTTGTGTGTGTGTGTGTGTGTGTATGTGAGAGAGTGCTTGTGCTGTAGTGCTGTCTGTGTGTGATGATGGGCAGGCATTGCTGATAATGGGCAGGCATTGATGATGGGGAGAAGATGATGATGGGCAGGCATTGATGATAATGGGGAGGCATTGATGATGATGGGGAGGCGATAATTATGATGGGGAGGCTATGATGATGATGGGCAGGCATTGATGATAATGGGGAGGCCATGATGATGATGGTGAGGACATGATGATAATGGGCAGGCATTGATGATGGGGAGGAGATGATGATGATGGGGAGGCCATGATGATAATGGACAGGCATTGATGATGGGGAGGAGATGATGATGATGGGCAGGCATTGATGATGATGGGGAGGAGATGATGATGATGGGCAGGCATTGATGATAATGGGGAGGCAATGATGATAATAAGGAGGCAATGATGATGATGGGGAGGAAATCATGATGATAATGGGGAGTCTTTCCACAGCGCCCTTTCCTGAGTCGTAACAGTGCAGAACGCAGTACAGCGCAGAGGAGAGCTCCATATTTTGTATGGAGCATTATATGGGGACCAGTATCCTGTATGGAGCATTATATGGGGACCAGTATCCTGTATGGAGCATTATATTGGGTCCAGTATTCTGTATGGAGCATTATTTTGGGTCCAGTATTCTGTATGGAGCATTATATGGGGGGTGACATCCTGCATGGGGTATTATATGGGTGATGAGGGGGAGACTGTGGTGCCCATAATATTGTATGGAGGACTGTACTGTCCAGTCTGTTCTGTGCGCTGTGAGGATTTGGCGGTTTTTGAGCTATTGTACAATTTACAATAGATATCACTCATGTAATGGAAGAAGAGAAGTGTTTGGCATTGTACTATACCCATATTTCTCTGCTGTATCTGTGCATCATGAATCATGGTCTGTGTTAAAGGGCCCACTGAGGCTCTTTCGCCCGGGGCCCATAAAAACCTGGAGCCGGCCCTGGGGGTAAACAACTGTTTGGGTGCCCAGCAGAGCTTGGAAGGGAAGGAGTGCAGTTTGACTTTTTCAATACAGAATTTGCTGGAATTGAGATCTGACGCCATGTCGCATTTGGAGAGCCCCTACTGTGCTTAATAAGTGTAAACCCCCCAACAAGTGACACCATTTTGGAAACTAGACCCTTAAGGAACTTATCTAGATGTGTGGTGAGCACTTTGAACCCCAAGTGCTTCACAGAAGTTTTTAACGTAGAGCCGTGAAAATAAAAAATCATATTTTTTCCACAAAAATTATCTTTTCGCCTTCAAATTTTTATTTTCACAAGGGTAACAGGAGAAATTAGACCACCAAAGTTGTTGTGCAATTTGTCCTGAGTATGCCGATACCCCATATGTGGGGGTAAACCACTGTTTGATGACACGGCAGAGCTCGGAAGGGAAGGAGAGGCGTTTGACTTTTTCAATGTAGAATTGGCTGGAATTGAGATCTGAAGCCATGTCGCGTTTGGAAAGCCCTGATTTGCCTAAACAGTGATAAATCCCCACAAGTGACACCATTTTGGAAACTAGACCCCCCCAAGGAGCTTATCTAGATGTGTGATGAGCACTTTGAATCCCCAAGAGCTTCACAGAAGTATATAATGCAGAGCTGAGAATAATTTTTTTCAAAAACATGATCTTTTCACCCCAAAATTTTTACTTTCACAAGGGTACCAGGAGAAATTGGACCCCAAAAGTTGTTGTCCAATTTGTCCTGAGTACACTGATACCCAATATGTGGGGGGAACCACTGTTTGTGCTCATGGCAGAGCTCGGAAGGGAAGGAGCACCATTTTGGAAAGCAGACTTTGATGGAATGCTCTGCAGGCATCATGTTGAATTTGCAGAGCCCCTGATGTGCCTAAACAGTGAAAACCCCCCACAAGTGACACCATTTTGGAAACTAGACCCCCCAAGGAGCTTATCTAGATTTGTGGTGAGCAATTTGAATCCCCAAGAGCTTCACAGAAGTATATAACGCAGAGCTGAGAAAAAAAAAACATTTTTTTCAAAAACATGATTTTTTCACCCGAAAATTTTTACTTTCACAAGGGTAACAGGAGAAATTGGACCCCAAAAGTTGTTGTCCAATTTGTCCTGAGTACACTGATACCCAATATGTGGGGGGAACCACTGTTTGTGCTCATGGCAGAGTTCGGAAGGGAAGGAGCGCCATTTTGGAATGCAGACTTTGATGGAATGGTCTGCAGGCATCATGTTGCGTTTGCAGAGCCCCTGATGTGACTAAACAGTAGAAACCTCCCAAGTGACCCCAATTTGGAAACAAGACCCCCCAGCTTATCTAGATGTGTGGTAAGCACTTTGAGCCCCCAAGTGCTTCACAGAAGTTTATAACGCAGAGAAGTGAAAATAAAATTTTTTTTTTTTTTCAAAAAAACATTTTTTTTCCCCAAAATATGATTTTTTTAGCCACCAATTTTTTATTTTCCCAAGAGTAACAGGAGAAATTAGACCCCCCAAGTTGTTGTGCAATTTGTCCTGAGTACGCTGATGTCTCATAAGTGGGGGTAAACTACTGTTTGTGTGCACGGCAGAGCTCAGAAGGGAGGGAGCACCGTTTGACTTTTGAACGCAAAATTGGCTGGAATCAATGGTGGCGCCATATCGTGTTTGGAGACCCCCTGATGTACCTAAACAGTGGAAACCCACAATTCTAACTCCAACCCTAACCCCAACACACCCCTAACCCTAATCCCAACCCTAACGAAAACCCTAATTACAACCCTAATCCCAACACAACCCTAACCCTTATACCAACCCTAACCTAAACCACAACCCTAACCCTAATCCCAACCCTAACCATAACCCTAACCACAAACCTAACTCCAGCACACCCCTAATGTTTATCCCAACCCTAACCCAAACTCTAGCCCTAATACTTTAGCACAACTCACTTTAGCCTAACACTAACCCTAATCCTAACCCTAAAACTTTAGCCCAACTCACTTTAGCCTAACCCTAACCTTAATATGTTAGCCCTACTCCCTTTAGCCAAACCATCACCCTAACGCTTAAACTTTAGCCCAACTCACTTTAGCCTAACTCTAACCCTAACCCTAAAACTTTAGCCAACTAACTGTAGCCTAACTCTAACCCTATGGGAAAATTGAAATAAATATATTTTCTTTATTTTATTATTTTTCCCTAACGGGGTGATAAAGGGGGGGTTTATTTACTATTTTTTTATTTTGATCACCATGATAGCGTTTATCACAGTGACCAAAATGAACCAATAGGAAAAATCTTCCTATTGTTGCCAGGTGCCAGCTGGCAGTTGTCGATGGGTGCACTGCGCATGCGCCTGCCATTTTCTAACCTGAAGAAAAAGGTGGCTCCCACCGGAGGATGTAGGAGGGCCCAAGGAGCACCGGGAGGTACAGGGGGGATCGGGGACCCTATTTCTCTCTCCTCTGATGTGCGATCACATCAGAGGAGAGAGAAATTAAATAGCACATCAGACTTTTTTATTTTTGCGGTCACCATTTTACGGTTAATAACGGTGATCGCAATACCAGGGTCGGTAAAAACCAACATAAATCATGCACCCACGGCAGCCGAGACCCCGGAGAAAATATGACTCTGGGTGGCGCTATAGGCTTTCTCCACAGCGCCGTAAATTTGCTGCGGTTTAAGTACCCTTAACTACCGCCGTTAAAAGGTGTATCGGCGGTCGTTAAGGGGTTAAATATGCCGCATGCCTGGTGACCAATTTCTGTGCCTTATATCACAATTTGGTCCATGTCAAAGTCAAGCAAATTGTTAAAATTACCTATTTTTCATGTTTCATGACAAAAATCTTCAATGATGAAATAATTAAAGTGGTTATGCTGCAGTATTCATTTTCAGTTGTGAGGTGATTGGTGGCAATAATAAAAGGCCCCCAAGTATCTGCTGCGATGAATGTTTAATCAGCAGTTATCATGCACATTTTATGTTTATTAACATATAGCACATGCACAATATATGCCAATAATGTATGCATCTCGACAGTTGTGTGAGGCCTTAACGTCATTGCCACCATTGAGTTCCAATGTAAAATGGATTAGTGACAAAAATCCCTTTAATATTTTTTGCTTCACCTGTCAGTAATTTTAATGTCACAGTTAATTGCAGGACATATACAGTATGTTTATTTAACGCTTGAATTCATATTTATAGTTTTGGTAAACCATTCAACTCCAGCAAAACTAAACTTAATATGACAATATAATATTATTAATTAATAAAGGGTCTGAAAGCAAATATATTTATAATGATCATATAATATTCAGCTTGGGAGGTAACGTGTGAACAGTACAGATGTTCTCAATAGTGAAAAAAACTGGCATATGTGACATTTTGTCATGTTGCCTGAGGCCAAACTCTTACAGAATATCTACACTTTAATTAGCACATTTTCACAAAAACTGTCACAACAAAAGATGAAATGAATAAAAGGTTAAGAATTTGTTGTATACAGATTTGAACTTCAAGTCAAAAGCATTAAATATCTAAGAATAAAGCAATGCAGAAAGAGCAGTAAGTAAAAGTTGGGTTCACAAGGACACAGTATTTATTTTTCCAGTTTTTAAATCATCCTCTATCTTCAAATCAAGTGTTGTACATTTTGGTTATGGGGGCAGTAGACTTATCTGTAAACACTGTAGCTTAACATTAATGAGGACTTATAACTAAAATATTTATCCTTTATTTCAAAAGCAGATGTAAAAAAACATGATTTTAGATAAAATTAATTACCAACTAGAGATGAACGGATCGATTCAAAGAGGACTGAGTGTGAGATGACTTTCATGAAATTTGTGGTTTTATATGTATTCAAGCATTTTGAGATTCAATTCGTGGTTCGCAAAAAAAATTTGCCCGGTACCATTTCCCACACTGCTGAAGCATCAGCAAGCAGGAAACCATCACTCTGCATTGCCACTCAGGCTTCACCATGATGCCTTGCAGCTATGAAATCTTACAGATCATTATTCCTTGTGAGGTAGCGGTCAGTACCTGGGCAATCACAGATCAGTGGTTTCCAGTGGAGCACAGTTTCTATTTCCAGAGTCCTGGGTAAATCTCTCTCTATCTTAGAGTACCTTCAAGTATAAACTCTTATGATCAGTAGGGTCCTTTCATGCCTGTAGAGCGTAAGCCCTTATGGTCAGCGGAGTCCTCTCCCTGTCTTGCCTGTAAATTGTAGGCTTTTAAGGTCAGTGGGGTTTTATTGAACTAAAAGTCACTTATCCCTTCACGAAATTGTCATGAATGCTAAATGCATATAGCATTATTACAGTCACAGTGTGGACCAGGGTGCACATTGACTGACTGCTGAGTTGGACTGATAGTGTGTCCTTCCACCAGGTCAGAGCTATGCGCCCACCAGCAACACAGCAGTCAGTAAATGTGCCCAATGGCTGGCACAGTGACTGTACTAAGTATTGTATGTGCTGAACGCTACTGACAGTTTCTTATAGGAATAAGTTCCACCTACTGTAAGGGTGAAGTAGCATTGTCTTTTAGTGTTTTTAGGTAATCCTTCTATCAGTCTAGCAATAGTCACTCAATAAATTTGTAAGTAGCATAGTAATTAGTCTCTCCCTTGCCTTATCTATTATCACGTACTGTATCTCTAAGGCTGGTTTCACATTAGCGTTTTTGTGCACAGCGCATTTGCGCATGCGTTCATGCACCCCTATGTTTAACATGGGGGTGCATTGTCTTGCGTTTGTTTGCGCTTTTGTGCGCATGCGTTTTTTCAAAGGACATGTCTAGTCGCACCTGACGCAATATGTTGCATTTTTGGGTCCGTCGAAAGGCTTCAAAAAGACGCATGCGTTCGCTTGCACACGGAATGCGTCAAAACAAAGCATTACAGTCTATGGGAACGAAGGAAGCGTGCTCATGGACTTGCGCATGCCTGCGTTTGCATACGCATGTGTTTTAAGCGTAAACATGTCTAGACGGCTGGTATCACATTAGTGTTTTTGTGCGCAGCGCATCTGCGCAAGCGTTTATGTGCCCCTATGTTTAACACGGGGGCGCATGGTCTTGCGTTTGCATGCGTTTTTACATGCGTTTCCAGTTGCGCAACGACACAAATGTGAAATTAGCCTAACCACTAATTGAAAGCCTTGCTCATCATATACAGCGCTAGAACAGTCCCAATATTCGCTAGGTCAAAGACTGATTGACTACTGATGGGCGCTCAGCACTGAACCGGTTGCAGGATTCCCTGAATGACTCTCTTACGCCCAGTGTTGAATTCTCATCAGCAGCCCAGCAGTCAGCCAGTGTACGCCCTGACCAGAAAATGAACTGTAATAATACTTCATGTGCTATGCACTGCTGACAATTTCTGGTAGGAAAAAGTGCAAGAGATATTGAAAATCAGGGAATAATTTACTTTTCCTTGATGTTATACTGTTATACATCATGGGAAAGAGATGTTAGCAAAGAAAAGGAACATGGAAAAACTTGGAGTCGACATTTCGCATTAGGCTCATGCCATGCAAAGAGATTCTTTTTCATTTGTTAATACATTTTATGTGAAATTATGTTTTATTACACATGCTTTTAAAATAAATAATAATAAAGTTTGCGATAGGAATTCTTTAAGTGTTGTTCTAGCAAACATTTGCAATTAAAGGGGCTGACTAGTTTAGACAATTACATTTTATATATCACATTATTGAATTCTAAATTAAATGAGATGGCCTCCTTACTTAGAACACTCATTTATTAACAAAGTTGAACAGCTGCTGCAAATAGTGCTTCTCAATCTGAATGATGTCCATGCATTTACAAGGATATATATTTACAGTATTTTTCGGACTATAAGACGTACTTTTTCCCCAAAAATTTGAGGGGAAAATGGGAGGAGCATCTTATAGTATGAATGTAGCTTACCTGTGGGTTGTGGCGGAGGGGGAGCAGGATCACAGGAGGCAGCGTCCCTTCCTTAGAAAGCCAGGGGTGGCAGAAGAGGTGTGATGATGCTGGCCCGGTGTCGGCGGTGAGGCAGAGCAGAGTGCGTTGCTTTTCTGATGGCCATTTTCCCAAAGTTGTGGGCTGCCGGAAGCTGGCTGAGATCTCAATCTGTGCAAGTGCCACCTCCGGCGGCTATTTCCCTGAAGCTTGTGGACTATAAGATAGACCCCCGTCCTATTTCCCTCTCCAAAATTTAGGGTTCTTCTTAATGTTCGGTACCATTTCCCCATATGGTACTAGTGTAGGTGATTTGTTCATGTGCTGTCAGATTTCCTCTTAGAATGCTGCTGCTACCTGGGGGCCCATGAGAGGGGCACTTTATAATCAGTTTATTTTAAGAAGGTATCACAGAAAAAATTGAAATGTCCAAATTCAGAAACCTTTGTAAAGTAAAACATTTATTACAAAAACCCTAAAAAGGTTCTCAATCTCATCCAAATATGTGAAAAACAGATGCTAACAGATGAAAACATTACTTTTCAATGATGCTCCCTTTGATAACATGCTGTTCGCATGTGACCACTGCAGTCAATCAGTGTGCTACTGGTATATTGTCTCTCAGTGATGATCCCTGTACTATGAGACACTGATTGAATTTGATTTTTTAATGTTTGGTAGTTATAGCTGTCAGGTGTAATACTAAAACAGCTTTATAGCTAAATGAGCCATGATGTCTAGTTCGGCACCTGACTGCTGCTGCCATTGATTGGTTGCAGTGGTTATACTGCATGTAAGCAAAGGCATGAGCAGTGCACCACTGGAAGGTCAGATATGGAAGCACTTCAATGATAAAATGTAGTGATTGGATGGCTTTTCTGTAGATGTAGCTGAAAAAAAGTCCAACAGTATACAATTGTCCTTAGACAAGATTTATCTCAATTAACTAAACAGGTAAAATAGATACTGAATACCATTACATCTAGACTACATTAGATGTCCTCATTTTATATTATGCTTAAATTATTGTTCTCTAAAATATTTTCAATTTGCTGCCGTTTGTGGCATAGATGGAAGGTTTGCTGTCATGGCCTCTGTGTGACAGCTGTTCAATATGTTGACTTACTAATAATTCAATTACTCCAAAATCTGGTAATTTGTTTAGTCTTAAGGAAGAAATACAATAAAAGTCAAAAAATCAGTCTGGCATTCATCAGAGACCTTATACTATAGAGGTACATCATCATTAACTTTACAAAGTAATTTCATGACCTTTCTGGGCCCATTGGTTATATATATATCCAGCGTTCCTAGAACAATATCAATAGTAAATGCTTGACATATTTAGTTTTCTTAATAATTGCGAATTCTTGAAAGTCAATAGGTGCTACAATATCGTAGATGCTAAAAATCAAGTAGATCCTACATTAAAGAAGCACTCCAATCAAAGTTTTTAGTCTCTTAATATATTGCATTCATTCTATTATATTGCTTTTTGCACTTACAATTGCTCATTTTGCCCTTCTACTAGTTAATTCTTTTCATTTCTTTAGATCTACTGTATGATATTATGATATTCAAAAAAAATGACTAGCTGAATACTTCTAAGCTCTATGCAGAAACGGAAAGTCTCTTTTCCCTGCATGTGTCATCTTCATCTTCATCATCTAATTCAGCTGCTCCGTTCCTCTTGCTGTCTGGGACTTTGCAGTTATGTTGAATTGTAGTTCCAATGATTTTCAAACAGGGAAAAGAGACTTCCTGTTTCTACATTTCGCTTAGAAGGATTCACCTAGTCTGTTTTTAATCATGTGATGTCAAAGACCTAATGGAAAATAGAAGAATGATCAGGGTAGAAAGGCAAAATGAGCAATAGTAAGTTCACAGTGCTATGTAATATGATGACTACAATTTGTTAAGAGGATAAAAACTTTGATTGGAGTGATTTTCTAAATACAGAACAAATAAAATAGAGCAGATACTCTGGTATTTAAGACCAAAAGACTCTACATGTTCTGTTGAATCAGCCCTGCATAGAGGGGTAATGCTGTGCTGAGTATGGGGAATTTGTTCTTTTGTAATTTCAGTGGAAATAAACCAACAATCTAAATATAAATTTCAGTGCAACTTATAACGTGATACAGTTAAAAGTAAGCAAATAAATAATCTTTACTATATATCTCAATCTTTTTTTGACAAGCAAATTTACATTTTAGTAGCATTAAGGATATTTTATTGCACCCCACATTCCCCCGTATAATTGGTAGTCACCCAGCTGTATAGCACATTGCTACAAAAGTAAAGCAGTGAATTGTTGTCCCAGTGAAACATTATATAGCGTGACACATGGTAGTTATCATGTGGTAATTAGATTGTTTGGCACAACTAGCGACATTGTGGATGTGGAATCCTCTGAATGTAATAAAATGTATAATTATAATGCAAAAATAGCAAGGTACCCCTGGGAGGTGTTTCAGTAATTAGGATGCTGTGTTGTTGTTTTTTTGCATAGAAAATTAAATGCAAGAGTCTGTATTCAGGAAATATTCTGAGGACAGATAGCAAATAATAATTTAAAAGGAAGCTATATGCAGAGCTGGATTAATCTTCTAGCACTTTCCTGTGTGTGTATCCTGATAGGGTTTATGTTACAAGTGTAGATACATTTGAGAAAAGTGAACCCCAATCGATGATATGGCAAGTAATACCGATAAAAGTATGCATTTGAAAGTCTTTAATCACTTTTAACTCTTGAATGACTTGTCTTTCCTCTTTTTCCTTTGCCTCCTTTGATAACCAATAAATGCTTGTTTACATGAAGAGAAATAATACAGACAAATGACAATTCTTAGGCCATCATAGTACATGCAATAAACAGTAAAAGATAATTCTCAATGTAGTTCAGAATCTACTGGCTAACACGGTACAAAGATATACATCTTTACTGTATCAATGTAGTGCATGAAGATATCTATACTAGTCAATACTTGCTAAAGAATTCCTCAAAAAAATGAATAAACCCATGTAAAAGATCCTTATCTCATAGAATCATAGAATCAAAGAATCATAGAATGGTAGAGTTGGAAGGGACCTGATGAGCCATCTGGTCCAACCCCCTGCTCAAAGTAGGATTCACTAAATCATCCCAGAGAGATGTCTGTCCAGCCTCTGTTTGAAGACTTCCATTGAAGGAGAACTCACCACCTCTTGTGGCAGCCTGTTCCACTCATTGATCATCCTCACTGTCAAAAAGTTTTTCTAATATCTAATCTGTGTCTCCTCCCATTCAGTTTCTAAATTAGTCCTGTCATTTTGTATTGAACATCTATCCTTAAAAAAGATCAATACCAGATCACTAAGGGTGGGTGGGGACTGAGCAACAATTGACACCCATGCTGTTCAGCTGTTCCGGTGCTCGTGGCACAATGTGATCAGTAGCGTAGCTGCATAGCACAGCACCATCACCTGTATAGTGGCTGGGCCTAGGTACTGCACATTTTCTCTATTCAAATGACTAGGAGGTGAATCTACAGTACTCCACCGCAAACGTACAGTTGATGAAACTGTGCAGTTTCACTCTGCAATTGAGCACATCCGACTGCCACTGGCACCAGGAACAGTTGATCAGGTGTCACACCTTCACAGATCTGGTATTGATGACCTATCCTAAAGATAGGCATCAATATAAGGTTACTGTATCACCCCTTAAATTTAGATAACAGTCATTATGATTACTTGTAGCGCTATTACATTATGTAATGACTAAAACTGCATATTCCAAAACAGAATAAAGTTGGCTGAACCTGACAATTTTGCTAGGACTGGTCGACCGTGTTCCTTGACAGAGGATACAGATTAGGCTGTCTAAATTTAAACTAATGAACAGTTTAGTCTAACGTGAGACAAGTCACTTCCAGATGTTACTGACAGTGGCTCTCTCTCTTCTTTTTATTGAAAACACCATAAAACCCAACTGTCGTGTGTATTCGGCACCATTGCCTAGATACCATGCTTCGGCATGTGACCAGCCTCTCTCTTCATTCTGGAGGAGCTAGTCACACCCCTGTCTAGAGTTTTCCTGTTCTGGCAGACTGGACTGAATGTCATTACTGACACAATGCCCAGTCTCTGCCAGACATTCCTCTTACTTAAGCTTACCCTTGAAAAGATAACAGTGCAAGGCAGCAATGGCAGTACTCAGCTGATAGGACCAACCAGTCCAAAGAGTGAAGATCCTGCCAGGATCTTTGGGTCAAATGACAGCCTCTTGTAACTGGAAGAAAGAAGTAAGAAGCTTCTGATAAGCCCCAGGAAGGCAAAGGCTTCTAGGTGACTATAATGTGCTGTGTGTATCTAATCTATCCATCTAACCACTAACCATGAATGGAGAAAAAGTTTTAGTGTTATCATTCATATTCTCTGAAAAAAAGGCCAAGAAAGCAAAAATTCTGCAGTGGTATGTACATTTTTGAGCACAACTGTACATTGTGAAACTTTGTGTGCATGTAATTGAAGAAGGAAAGATGCTCATTGTGACAGAAAACTTGGCTACTGTGAGGTACAATATAAACTGCCAAGAGTACCACCCTCTGTCATCCACCACATGAGGTTACCACATAGCTCCCTAGTCTATTATTGTCTGCCATTAGGGGCACATACTATATGTTAAGACATTAATATATTAATATGATATGATGTTTTCAAACTGGTATATAGACAAATTTCTTTGTAGCTCATTTTCTCGGTTACTCCAATAAAATACTTTGCAAACGTAAAAAGCAGTCTGTAGGGTTACACGTAATTTGCTGCACCATAATAGAGAACATGATATCTATCTGTAATTATTTTTTATTTTGTGCTATTCAGCTGCTCATCTGGATCTTTCACATATTTTGGCAATTTATATTTTATTTAACCACCATGAATCAAAAAAGTAAGTGTCTGAATTATAAGCCAGAGCCATCTGCCAGCTAACATCTCTGAAATCCAGCTGGTATACATGAAACATATATCAAACAGTGATACAATTCATGGTGACAATGATAATTTTTGCAAATTGCAAGGTCAACATTGATAAGAGATTCAATTAACAGTCTTACAGCACATGTTATGAAAAGAAAATTCTGGATGTCGAGTTTTACAACATATATTCAAAGTTCATATGCAGCATTTACTTGTTTCA
The DNA here is from genome assembly GCA_033576555.1 of Oophaga sylvatica. Classification (NCBI taxonomy): domain Eukaryota; kingdom Metazoa; phylum Chordata; class Amphibia; order Anura; family Dendrobatidae; genus Oophaga; species Oophaga sylvatica. The sequence goes on along the minus strand of JARQOD010000008.1, from coordinate 51,664,942 downwards.
ACTCTTATCAAGAGGGAAAAGGTTTTCAGTGAAAAAGCAGCAACAAATTAAGGATTTACAGTAAGTATTGTGTTCCTTAAGTTTGGTATAGAGACCATGAAGCCCAGTGGACTTAATTATGGTCTTTTGCTCAATGTGTGCAGTGCCACTCAACAGCGCCAGGAGCCGGGAGATTATATTGTGTGAACTTGTGCATGGTGTCTGGTAAGTGAATGTGTGCGTTGATGCTTCCCTCTGAGCACCATACAATCTTCTCTGCGTGAATGCTACTAATGCCTTCTGGTTTGAACAAAATTGAAAAGTTTCCAAAGCTAGCTGAAAAGAATTCATGGCAAGACTGAAGTTATTACATGTATATATTGTATAATGCATGTAGGATATACTTTATAGAATACATTTTGACATTTTTTTCTAACTAAAAACCTAAATTAGGTTCTCTGGCTGTGATTCATCGACAGCTGCTTTTCACGCTGGTCTTGATGAGGGGGGCAGTGTGGAGTGTGAGGCGCCTGACTTATTAAGAGATATATGACTCTTCACCCATTTATGCAAAATCACATTCGCATTTCACCGTACATGGTTGCTTAAAAATGTCGAAATCGAATGGTAATAGTTTAATACAAACTGCTGGCCAGGACATTGGAGGCATGCAGCTAACCGTCCAGGGAACAACCAGCTTTATCAGTCCAGACAGGCAGACCAATCACAATAATATAGATTGGTTTAGCCTGAATTTCTTACTCTTATCTTCACAGTGAAGCTACAGAAGTCGACTATGAGGTACTGCAGAATGGTGTTGTACACCGACTTCCTCTGTTACTATTGGTGTAATCATTGATCATGGCCTTGAAACCTCATATATTTTACCATCAAAAATGACAGCAGAATCTAGTTGGTTAACCCCATAGTTACACCATGATTGCTGAGTACCAATGGGTACCATGGCAGTTCTGAGGCCAAGTTTGTCTACTACAGTAGCCTGAGACTCCAGTGTCAGTGTGAAATTGACAGCTCTCGTGCATTGCATTACATGAATTCTTCAGTGCATGAGACCCCCAGACAATGTATTCAAGTCCCTTAATAAGACAAAATAAAAATATTAAAAAGAAAATATGGAAAAATTTAAAAAACAAAAAATTATGTTAAAATGTTATGCCACTACTAACGCATATTTATGTAGAAATGAACAAAAAATGTTCACATATTTCCGGAACGACCAGAACTATATAATTGTCACATTACTAATACTGTAAAGCGAATACTGTAAAAAAAACTAAGAAGGCCAAAAATATATGTGTATATATACATATATATTATGGAAACGAGTGAAGAAGCGGGTTGGCACCTCCCCTGAAGATCTTACACTAATATAATTGAACTGTGTTGCATGTTTTATCTATTCTGTGACTGTATCACTTAGTTAGCCTGCAGATGGGGTCAACTATAAGGTCAGCCCTTTCCGGGAGTAGTTAAGTGGATATGGGAACTCAAGTCCTGTTTCTTAGTGAGTTGTTGGGAAGTACTGAAAGGAGCAAGAACTATTGTTGCCAGACCAGAGTTAATTAAGGGTCTTCTGAGTGAAGAAGAAAGAAGACTGTATTCAGGTAGCAAGTTCAAAATTAACCAATTATCAAGTGACAGAAATAGTGCTTTATAGAACGCATGTGGGGTGCCTACAGCAAATGTTATCTATTTTAGATAAAAAAAAATTTGATTGTAGTCAAAGGGAAGACTGGCCAGACCTGGACACGTTATCTCCTGAGGAGTATATATGTATGTTATATCTTAAGGAGTTGCAACAAGTGTAAACAGGTATGAAGAAGCATTGGCGCACCTGAATGTGGGTGGTCCACATGAATTGAAAGTCAAGTACAGTTATGAGGGGCTGGAGCAACCCACCTCAACCCGTTTTGCACTCACAAGAAGGGAAGATGGAAACACCCATAGTGACCTGCTTTTCCATGCTAAAAGTATCAGAAATGCATGTCACATGTAACCGTCAATCTTATACCTCTGAATTGTACAGAAGATGTTTTGCTTAAGTTCTATTTCTGTTATCAGATGTATATATGTGTTAGGGTTCGAGTTCCCGCTGCTGCACAAGGGGAGTCTCGAACCAGTCCCGCTGCGGTCCCCCATTCGTCTCCAGCCGCAGTGGAGCCTGCTCAGCAGAGACATCGGTCCCAGCGTCTTGCCCATTCCAGTACTGTGCAGAGACTTACTGCTGCTTCTCCTGGATCTGCTATTATAGCCAGTGCTGGAGCAGATGTCTTTGGGACGAAGTCCTGCGTTTCCCCTTCTGAGCATGCCCAGGGTAAGATCTCTCATTGGAGATCAGGGGTCACATGTTCAGGTACAGCAGCTCCTATTGGTCCGCCAGGAAAGTCCTGAAACTGCATGTGTTTTGGAACAATTTCTCATTGGTCCTTGTTTCTGGCAGGTCCTGTAGCTGTTGCTATAAAAGGGTGGCATGGCTGGGCCGCCATGCGCTAATATCAATTGTTATATGCTTAGCGCCAGTGTGGTCATGCGTGTGTGTGGTTAGGGCCCGGCTGAAATAAGCCCCTAGAATACCGACTTAATCGGTGAGGAGTTTGGTATGCTAGCTGGTCAGGGTCGGTGTCCTAGATGCCCTAGATTACCGGCATAACCGGTGAGGAGTTTAATTGCCGTATTCAGGGCCTGGCGTTCAGATGCCATAGATTGCGGGTGTCTCCCGCGAGGACATTAGCGCATGATCACGTTCTATGTTCGCTTAGCAGTTAACTGTGTATCTAGGTGCCTGACAAGACACAGAAGTTTTTCTCAGCGGCTCTCTGACGTAACAGGGTTCGCTTTCAACGCTAGACAGTGCCCTAGCGTGTTTATTTTGCGACTCAGTGGTGTTAAGTGAGTTCGCACACATTGCCATATAGCGCTGCGGCACTCCTTCTAGTGCCTCTGTGGAATAACAGAGTTCGCACATATTGCCACAGCGCGTTACGGCGTTTATTTTGGCGACTCTGCGGGATAACAGAGTTCGCTTCTTGCGCCATTTTACAAGCAGCAGGCTCAGCCTGCACGGTGGACCCCGGGCTGTGAACGCACCTCTTTACATCATATATTTGGTGCGTTCCGCAGACCCTAACAATATGTTTCACCAGTTTGTTT
>JARQOD010000008.1:51608205-51661692 GCA_033576555.1 Oophaga sylvatica | reverse complement strand
AAAGTCTCTTTTCCCTGCATGTGTCATCTTCATCTTCATCATCTAATTCAGCTGCTCCGTTCCTCTTGCTGTCTGGGACTTTGCAGTTATGTTGAATTGTAGTTCCAATGATTTTCAAACAGGGAAAAGAGACTTCCTGTTTCTACATTTCGCTTAGAAGGATTCACCTAGTCTGTTTTTAATCATGTGATGTCAAAGACCTAATGGAAAATAGAAGAATGATCAGGGTAGAAAGGCAAAATGAGCAATAGTAAGTTCACAGTGCTATGTAATATGATGACTACAATTTGTTAAGAGGATAAAAACTTTGATTGGAGTGATTTTCTAAATACAGAACAAATAAAATAGAGCAGATACTCTGGTATTTAAGACCAAAAGACTCTACATGTTCTGTTGAATCAGCCCTGCATAGAGGGGTAATGCTGTGCTGAGTATGGGGAATTTGTTCTTTTGTAATTTCAGTGGAAATAAACCAACAATCTAAATATAAATTTCAGTGCAACTTATAACGTGATACAGTTAAAAGTAAGCAAATAAATAATCTTTACTATATATCTCAATCTTTTTTTGACAAGCAAATTTACATTTTAGTAGCATTAAGGATATTTTATTGCACCCCACATTCCCCCGTATAATTGGTAGTCACCCAGCTGTATAGCACATTGCTACAAAAGTAAAGCAGTGAATTGTTGTCCCAGTGAAACATTATATAGCGTGACACATGGTAGTTATCATGTGGTAATTAGATTGTTTGGCACAACTAGCGACATTGTGGATGTGGAATCCTCTGAATGTAATAAAATGTATAATTATAATGCAAAAATAGCAAGGTACCCCTGGGAGGTGTTTCAGTAATTAGGATGCTGTGTTGTTGTTTTTTTGCATAGAAAATTAAATGCAAGAGTCTGTATTCAGGAAATATTCTGAGGACAGATAGCAAATAATAATTTAAAAGGAAGCTATATGCAGAGCTGGATTAATCTTCTAGCACTTTCCTGTGTGTGTATCCTGATAGGGTTTATGTTACAAGTGTAGATACATTTGAGAAAAGTGAACCCCAATCGATGATATGGCAAGTAATACCGATAAAAGTATGCATTTGAAAGTCTTTAATCACTTTTAACTCTTGAATGACTTGTCTTTCCTCTTTTTCCTTTGCCTCCTTTGATAACCAATAAATGCTTGTTTACATGAAGAGAAATAATACAGACAAATGACAATTCTTAGGCCATCATAGTACATGCAATAAACAGTAAAAGATAATTCTCAATGTAGTTCAGAATCTACTGGCTAACACGGTACAAAGATATACATCTTTACTGTATCAATGTAGTGCATGAAGATATCTATACTAGTCAATACTTGCTAAAGAATTCCTCAAAAAAATGAATAAACCCATGTAAAAGATCCTTATCTCATAGAATCATAGAATCAAAGAATCATAGAATGGTAGAGTTGGAAGGGACCTGATGAGCCATCTGGTCCAACCCCTGCTCAAAGTAGGATTCACTAAATCATCCCAGAGAGATGTCTGTCCAGCCTCTGTTTGAAGACTTCCATTGAAGGAGAACTCACCACCTCTTGTGGCAGCCTGTTCCACTCATTGATCATCCTCACTGTCAAAAAGTTTTTCTAATATCTAATCTGTGTCTCCTCCCATTCAGTTTCTAAATTAGTCCTGTCATTTTGTATTGAACATCTATCCTTAAAAAAGATCAATACCAGATCACTAAGGGTGGGTGGGGACTGAGCAACAATTGACACCCATGCTGTTCAGCTGTTCCGGTGCTCGTGGCACAATGTGATCAGTAGCGTAGCTGCATAGCACAGCACCATCACCTGTATAGTGGCTGGGCCTAGGTACTGCACATTTTCTCTATTCAAATGACTAGGAGGTGAATCTACAGTACTCCACCGCAAACGTACAGTTGATGAAACTGTGCAGTTTCACTCTGCAATTGAGCACATCCGACTGCCACTGGCACCAGGAACAGTTGATCAGGTGTCACACCTTCACAGATCTGGTATTGATGACCTATCCTAAAGATAGGCATCAATATAAGGTTACTGTATCACCCCTTAAATTTAGATAACAGTCATTATGATTACTTGTAGCGCTATTACATTATGTAATGACTAAAACTGCATATTCCAAAACAGAATAAAGTTGGCTGAACCTGACAATTTTGCTAGGACTGGTCGACCGTGTTCCTTGACAGAGGATACAGATTAGGCTGTCTAAATTTAAACTAATGAACAGTTTAGTCTAACGTGAGACAAGTCACTTCCAGATGTTACTGACAGTGGCTCTCTCTCTTCTTTTTATTGAAAACACCATAAAACCCAACTGTCGTGTGTATTCGGCACCATTGCCTAGATACCATGCTTCGGCATGTGACCAGCCTCTCTCTTCATTCTGGAGGAGCTAGTCACACCCCTGTCTAGAGTTTTCCTGTTCTGGCAGACTGGACTGAATGTCATTACTGACACAATGCCCAGTCTCTGCCAGACATTCCTCTTACTTAAGCTTACCCTTGAAAAGATAACAGTGCAAGGCAGCAATGGCAGTACTCAGCTGATAGGACCAACCAGTCCAAAGAGTGAAGATCCTGCCAGGATCTTTGGGTCAAATGACAGCCTCTTGTAACTGGAAGAAAGAAGTAAGAAGCTTCTGATAAGCCCAGGAAGGCAAAGGCTTCTAGGTGACTATAATGTGCTGTGTGTATCTAATCTATCCATCTAACCACTAACCATGAATGGAGAAAAAGTTTTAGTGTTATCATTCATATTCTCTGAAAAAAAGGCCAAGAAAGCAAAAATTCTGCAGTGGTATGTACATTTTTGAGCACAACTGTACATTGTGAAACTTTGTGTGCATGTAATTGAAGAAGGAAAGATGCTCATTGTGACAGAAAACTTGGCTACTGTGAGGTACAATATAAACTGCCAAGAGTACCACCCTCTGTCATCCACCACATGAGGTTACCACATAGCTCCCTAGTCTATTATTGTCTGCCATTAGGGGCACATACTATATGTTAAGACATTAATATATTAATATGATATGATGTTTTCAAACTGGTATATAGACAAATTTCTTTGTAGCTCATTTTCTCGGTTACTCCAATAAAATACTTTGCAAACGTAAAAAGCAGTCTGTAGGGTTACACGTAATTTGCTGCACCATAATAGAGAACATGATATCTATCTGTAATTATTTTTTATTTTGTGCTATTCAGCTGCTCATCTGGATCTTTCACATATTTTGGCAATTTATATTTTATTTAACCACCATGAATCAAAAAAGTAAGTGTCTGAATTATAAGCCAGAGCCATCTGCCAGCTAACATCTCTGAAATCCAGCTGGTATACATGAAACATATATCAAACAGTGATACAATTCATGGTGACAATGATAATTTTTGCAAATTGCAAGGTCAACATTGATAAGAGATTCAATTAACAGTCTTACAGCACATGTTATGAAAAGAAAATTCTGGATGTCGAGTTTTACAACATATATTCAAAGTTCATATGCAGCATTTACTTGTTTCAACTCTTATCAAGAGGGAAAAGGTTTTCAGTGAAAAAGCAGCAACAAATTAAGGATTTACAGTAAGTATTGTGTTCCTTAAGTTTGGTATAGAGACCATGAAGCCCAGTGGACTTAATTATGGTCTTTTGCTCAATGTGTGCAGTGCCACTCAACAGCGCCAGGAGCCGGGAGATTATATTGTGTGAACTTGTGCATGGTGTCTGGTAAGTGAATGTGTGCGTTGATGCTTCCCTCTGAGCACCATACAATCTTCTCTGCGTGAATGCTACTAATGCCTTCTGGTTTGAACAAAATTGAAAAGTTCCAAAGCTAGCTGAAAAGAATTCATGGCAAGACTGAAGTTATTACATGTATATATTGTATAATGCATGTAGGATATACTTTATAGAATACATTTTGACATTTTTTTCTAACTAAAAACCTAAATTAGGTTCTCTGGCTGTGATTCATCGACAGCTGCTTTTCACGCTGGTCTTGATGAGGGGGGCAGTGTGGAGTGTGAGGCGCCTGACTTATTAAGAGATATATGACTCTTCACCCATTTATGCAAAATCACATTCGCATTTCACCGTACATGGTTGCTTAAAAATGTCGAAATCGAATGGTAATAGTTTAATACAAACTGCTGGCCAGGACATTGGAGGCATGCAGCTAACCGTCCAGGGAACAACCAGCTTTATCAGTCCAGACAGGCAGACCAATCACAATAATATAGATTGGTTTAGCCTGAATTTCTTACTCTTATCTTCACAGTGAAGCTACAGAAGTCGACTATGAGGTACTGCAGAATGGTGTTGTACACCGACTTCCTCTGTTACTATTGGTGTAATCATTGATCATGGCCTTGAAACCTCATATATTTTACCATCAAAAATGACAGCAGAATCTAGTTGGTTAACCCCATAGTTACACCATGATTGCTGAGTACCAATGGGTACCATGGCAGTTCTGAGGCCAAGTTTGTCTACTACAGTAGCCTGAGACTCCAGTGTCAGTGTGAAATTGACAGCTCTCGTGCATTGCATTACATGAATTCTTCAGTGCATGAGACCCCCAGACAATGTATTCAAGTCCCTTAATAAGACAAAATAAAAATATTAAAAAAGAAAATATGGAAAAATTTAAAAAACAAAAAATTATGTTAAAATGTTATGCCACTACTAACGCATATTTATGTAGAAATGAACAAAAAATGTTCACATATTTCCGGAACGACCAGAACTATATAATTGTCACATTACTAATACTGTAAAGCGAATACTGTAAAAAAAACTAAGAAGGCCAAAAATATATGTGTATATATACATATATATTATGGAAACGAGTGAAGAAGCGGGTTGGCACCTCCCTGAAGATCTTACACTAATATAATTGAACTGTGTTGCATGTTTTATCTATTCTGTGACTGTATCACTTAGTTAGCCTGCAGATGGGGTCAACTATAAGGTCAGCCCTTTCCGGGAGTAGTTAAGTGGATATGGGAACTCAAGTCCTGTTTCTTAGTGAGTTGTTGGGAAGTACTGAAAGGAGCAAGAACTATTGTTGCCAGACCAGAGTTAATTAAGGGTCTTCTGAGTGAAGAAGAAAGAAGACTGTATTCAGGTAGCAAGTTCAAAATTAACCAATTATCAAGTGACAGAAATAGTGCTTTATAGAACGCATGTGGGGTGCCTACAGCAAATGTTATCTATTTTAGATAAAAAAAAATTTGATTGTAGTCAAAGGGAAGACTGGCCAGACCTGGACACGTTATCTCCTGAGGAGTATATATGTATGTTATATCTTAAGGAGTTGCAACAAGTGTAAACAGGTATGAAGAAGCATTGGCGCACCTGAATGTGGGTGGTCCACATGAATTGAAAGTCAAGTACAGTTATGAGGGGCTGGAGCAACCCACCTCAACCCGTTTTGCACTCACAAGAAGGGAAGATGGAAACACCCATAGTGACCTGCTTTTCCATGCTAAAAGTATCAGAAATGCATGTCACATGTAACCGTCAATCTTATACCTCTGAATTGTACAGAAGATGTTTTGCTTAAGTTCTATTTCTGTTATCAGATGTATATATGTGTTAGGGTTCGAGTTCCCGCTGCTGCACAAGGGGAGTCTCGAACCAGTCCCGCTGCGGTCCCCCATTCGTCTCCAGCCGCAGTGGAGCCTGCTCAGCAGAGACATCGGTCCCAGCGTCTTGCCCATTCCAGTACTGTGCAGAGACTTACTGCTGCTTCTCCTGGATCTGCTATTATAGCCAGTGCTGGAGCAGATGTCTTTGGGACGAAGTCCTGCGTTTCCCCTTCTGAGCATGCCCAGGGTAAGATCTCTCATTGGAGATCAGGGGTCACATGTTCAGGTACAGCAGCTCCTATTGGTCCGCCAGGAAAGTCCTGAAACTGCATGTGTTTTGGAACAATTTCTCATTGGTCCTTGTTTCTGGCAGGTCCTGTAGCTGTTGCTATAAAAGGGTGGCATGGCTGGGCCGCCATGCGCTAATATCAATTGTTATATGCTTAGCGCCAGTGTGGTCATGCGTGTGTGTGGTTAGGGCCCGGCTGAAATAAGCCCCTAGAATACCGACTTAATCGGTGAGGAGTTTGGTATGCTAGCTGGTCAGGGTCGGTGTCCTAGATGCCCTAGATTACCGGCATAACCGGTGAGGAGTTTAATTGCCGTATTCAGGGCCTGGCGTTCAGATGCCATAGATTGCGGGTGTCTCCCGCGAGGACATTAGCGCATGATCACGTTCTATGTTCGCTTAGCAGTTAACTGTGTATCTAGGTGCCTGACAAGACACAGAAGTTTTTCTCAGCGGCTCTCTGACGTAACAGGGTTCGCTTTCAACGCTAGACAGTGCCCTAGCGTGTTTATTTTGCGACTCAGTGGTGTTAAGTGAGTTCGCACACATTGCCATATAGCGCTGCGGCACTCCTTCTAGTGCCTCTGTGGAATAACAGAGTTCGCACATATTGCCACAGCGCGTTACGGCGTTTATTTTGGCGACTCTGCGGGATAACAGAGTTCGCTTCTTGCGCCATTTTACAAGCAGCAGGCTCAGCCTGCACGGTGGACCCCGGGCTGTGAACGCACCTCTTTACATCATATATTTGGTGCGTTCCGCAGACCCTAACAATATGTTTCACCAGTTTGTTTGGTAAAGAAGAGTAAATTTTATTAAAACAAAAAATACAAATTTAGGACCCAGGGACACCCTGACCAAGGGCCACTTCTGTGTCAGGAACACTACATAGAAGGGTAACTGACTGTGTGTGTGTATTTCTACTACTTGTAGATACAACTGCAGACCGTAAACTGTTGCTTACTTCTCTTTACTAAACGAAGTTGTGAAACATATGTACAATAGGGACCAAAAGTTTTGCATTTTTTTTTAAAAGTGTGATTACTTCTGTTTTTTTGTTGTGATGCCATTTTCCTGGTGATTTTAGTAAACCGGAAGCAAATGATTGTCAGCTATAAAGATGAAAGTTGTGTTTCACATTGTTTTATCCATTTATGAGTTACGGTAGTTTTCAACATTTGCTGGGGAAAATGTTATACATATTTTGTCATGAGTAGTTTTGTCTAAAAATTGTGAAGTGCAAAATCCAAAAAGATGTAGCTATGGAATTCAACTGCTCTCAGAGTCAAGTGTCACATATAATAAAGAAAGAAAAAGAATGTAACAACTGAGAAACCCTAAAGTGGACGACCACAGAAAACTTCCTCCAAAGTTAATCACATTATTAAGAAAAAGCTAGTATCTGATGTCCATAAAAGTTGCCTTACAGATTTTGCACGAAATGAATAGAGAATATAGGGTCAAAGTGAGTCACCAAACTGTGGTGTGACTGCTAAGAGCAGTAGAGTTGACTGCACGAGTTCCAGTCAAGAAGCCTTTCAACTCTGCAAAGAACCAAAAGGTTCAACTTGAGTTTGCCAAAGAACTCAGCCAATGAAAAGAAACAGATTGGTCTAAGATGTTGTAGTTGGATTAATCCAAGTTCAATCGGTTTGGTAGTTTGCATCATTTCCAAGAAGACTCATGGCTGTACTAGCTCAAAGGGAGCTTCTACTCAACACTGAGCTAAGAGTCTGAATACTTATGACCATGTCATATTTCAGTTTATCTTTTTTAATAAATTTGCAAAAAATTCTACATTTCTGTTTTTTTTCATTCCTGATGGGGTCTGAATACTTTCCGTACCCACTGTATATATATATATATATATATATATATATATATATATATATATAATATATATATATATATATAGCCATTTTTTACATTCACTATCATTGTTAGGAAAGGCCAGGTGACGCACATTTCCCAGTTTTAGAAAAAAAAACAGCCTCCTCTAACCTTCTTCCTAAAAATAGCAGCCATGGGTTCTTTTAAGCAGCTGTCTAGCACTCTGTAAATGAAAATTGTGGAGACCAATAAAGAAGGAGAAAGCTATAAGAAGATAGCAAAGCATTTTTGAGTTGCCCTTCCTTTCCTCATTTCAAAATGTAATTAAGAAATGGCAGTTAACAGGAACAGTGGAGGTCAAAATAAGGTCAGGAAGACCAAACACAATTCCAGTGAGAGCTGTGCGTAGGATTGTAGACTCTGGAGTTGTGGTACATTGTTCTACTGTTCAGAGATACCCGCAAAAATATGGCCTTCTTGGAATATTCATCAGCAGAAAACCTCTCCTTTATCCTCACCATAAAACTCAGAATCAGAAGTATCCAAAAGAACATCTAAACAAGCCTGATGCATCTTGGAAACAAGTACTGTGGACCTATGATAGAAACTGTAAATGAACTCTTTGACCACAATAATAAAAAGGCATGTGTGGAGAAAAAAGGGCACAGAATTTCATGAAAAGAACATCTTGCCAACTATTAAGCATTGGGGATGATCAACCATGGTTTGAGGTTGTGTTCCTGTCAATGGCATGGGGAACATTTCACGGGAAGAGGGAAAAATGGATTCAATTAAATTTCAACAAATTCTTGATGCAAAGCTAACACATCTGTAAAAAGCTGAAGTTGTGAAGAGGATGCCTTCTACAAATGGATAATGATCCCAAACACACTCACTCCAAAAGACTGCCTCAAAAGGCTCAAGCTGAAGGTTTTACAATGGCCCTCACAGTCCACTGATGTAAACATCATTGAAAATCTGTGCCTAGAAATCGAAATAGCAGTGCATACAAGACTACCCAGGAATCTCACAGAACTGGGTAGCACGGTGGCTCACTTGTTAGCACTGCAGCCCTGGGGTCCTGGGTTCAAATCCCTCCAAGGACAATATCTGCAAGGAGTTTGTATGTTCTCCCCATGTTTGCGTTTGTTTCCTCTGAGTTCTCCGGTTTCCTCCCACATTCCAAAGAAATACTGATAGGGAATCTAGCTTGTGGGCCCCAATGGGGATAGGGCCAATAATGTATGTAAAGCACTGTGGAATTAATGGTGCTATATAAGTAAGTAAAATAAATAAACTGGAAGAATTTTCCAAGGAAGAATAGATGAAAATTCCTCAAGCAAGAATTGAAATACTCTTGACTGCCTACAAAAAGTATTTACAAGCTGTGATACTTTCAAAAGGGGGTGTTACTAGGTACTAACCATGCAGGGTGCCCAAACTTTTGTACTGACCCACTTTCCTTTTTGAAATTTTTAAAATGTAAAAGATGAAAATATATACACTGCGATTTTGCAAGTTTCCCCACCTTCAAAGAATATAATACAAAGATAGTGAAAATGGCAAGGTACATGAGTGGTAAAGTATAATAGTACCTAGGCAATCAACCAAAAAAAACTACCACAAACATGAATGCCTATGGACAAAAATGACCAACTGCTAAAGACATAGCCAAAAACAAGAAGAAATAGATATATGCCTATACTTTCGGTTTTGTACCTAGTTATACTTTGTGATATCTATCTACATGTCTTGTAATGTTATGTCAATATTGTGCATTATATATCTTGTATGCGTTCACGCATCTACTTATGTATTTCTATATTGTGTAGATACTGTTAGTCTCATTTCCTGATATTACGTATGTTCCCCTTTAATGCTTCTTGTCACCCATCTTGATTCCTGACTTCCAGGGCTGGCGGCTTTGCGCACGTGCCGCTTGTTCCTCGCGGTGGCCGCATCACTTCCTGTGACGTCAGACACCGGATCACGTGGGGCCCCACGTGTTTCCGGCCGTGACGTTTCCGGGATGACCGCTGGTTAGTTGCGTGGGACACAGCGGCGCCTGCGCATCACTGCAGCAGGATGATATAAATGGAGCCCCTCATTGGGCTCATAATACACGCCCCCTGAGGAAGGAGTGTGGTTACACTCCGAAACGCGCGTCGGGAAGGGCTGTCAGCCAGTGGACCTGTGCATTACTTTGGTAAATATCCACAATATTTCTTTTACTGCCACCAATTATATTTATTCATCTGCGGATGCCTCTATTTATTACTTGTACTTACCTTACTCAGCACACGCTGTTTCCTTGTGTAGTTGGCACCACATCATGTTTCTGTGGCTTTAGTAAATTGTGCCCTTGCGTGGCAGATTATATTGTAGTATATATGCGGTGGTCCTGCTGTTCTTACAGCCCGTGTTACGTATTATGTGCATCATGAGATTGTATTTCCCCCACTTATGTCATTCAATCTGAACATTTTAGATATTTGAATAAAACTATATTTTTATCAGACCTTATGACTGCTTTTTCTTCTTGTTTCCACCTTCAAAGAATGGAGAGGTGTGTAATTTTTATTTTAGGTGCACTTCAACAGTGACAGACAGAATGTTAAAAAAAATCCAGAAAATCACATTGTATGATTTTTACGTAATTAATTTGCATTTTATTGCATGAAATAAGTATTTGATACAATAGAAAAATATAACTTAATATTTGGTACAGAAACCTTTTTTTGCAATTACAGAGGTCAGACGTTTCCTATAGTTCTTGGCCAATTTTGCACTCACTATACAACAGAAAATGAGACGCACAGCTACAATATCCAGAAGCGGGTGCTATGTCAGTAATCAAAGCTAAACATGTAGCAAAAAAGAAAAGGGATCACTGATAAACCAGCACACCTGCATAATATAAACATGTAGGCTTTATTAAGTACAAAAATACACCAAATAACAATAAAAACAATTAAAAAGCAAAATATCCCCACAGGTGCATGAGCCTTATCAAAATGACGCTAATATAAGTGCAGAGGTAAGATGTGATGACTCAATAGTCTTCAAAAAATATACTATTCAACTATTATATATGATGTATCAATAAATATGAGATGTCTATCACATGCTGGGAAACAATGAAAATATTGTTTGCATCAAATTCACATTCATAAGCCCTCAACACTGAATATTCTGATATAACCAGAAGGCCTATATAGCACCAAACAAGCCTGTCTGTGCTAGTTCAATAGAACACTAGGTAATGGTAAAGGAAGAGCACATAATAGCGCCATACAGTAATGCAACAAAAAGTCCTATACATGGTGCACCTAAAACAGAACAGTTTAACATATATTATATAAGCACGTTAAAGCATCAAGTCATGCATACCAGGCAATATCCAAATAAGTGGGGAAGCACCCATTTTGTTTGCACAAACTGCAGCATGGAGTTTGGTCCACTCCTTCATGCAGATCTTCCAGGTTTCGGGGTTGTCACTAGGCAACATTAAGTTTCGGCTACATCCAAAGATATTCTATTGGGTTCAGGTCTGGAGACTGGATAAGCCACTCCAAGTACTTAAAATTCTTTTTACAGAGCCACTGCTTAGTTGCCCTGGCTGTGTGTTTCGGGTCACTGCCATCTTGAATGCTCTTACTGAGTGAAGGAGGTTGTTGACTAAAATCTCATGAAACATGACCCTATCCACCCTCCCTTCAAAACAGTGCAGTCATCCAGTCCCCTTTGCAGAAAAGCACCCCCAAAGTATGATGCTTCCCCAATCATGCTTAACGGTTTGGATGGTGTTCTTGGGGTTGTACTCATCCTTCTTATTCCTCCAAACACGGTGAGTGGAGTTAATACCAAAAAGTTCTATTTTGGTCTCACTTGACCACATGACCTTCTCCCATGCGCCTTCTGAACCATCCAGATGGTCATTGGTGAACTTCAAACATGCCTGGACATTTGCCGGTGTGAGCAGGAACATAGTAACATAGTTATTAAGGTTGAAGGAAGACTTTAAGTCCATCTAGTTCAACCCATATCCTATCCTAACCTGCCCTAACATGTTGATCCATAGGAAGGCAAAAAAAACCCAAGTGGCAAACAGTAAGCTTCACATTGGGGAAAAAAATTCCTTCCCGACTCCACATACGGCAATCAGACTAGCTCCCTGGATCAACGCTGTATCTAGGAAACTAGTGAATATAGCCTGTAATATTATACTTTTAAAGAAAGGCATCAAGTCCCCTCTTAAATTTTAGTAAGGAATCACTCATTACAACATTAGACGGCAGAGAGTTCCATAGTCTCACTGCTCTTACAGTAAAGAATCTGCATCTGTGATTATGGCTAAACCTTCTTTCCTCCAGACGTAGAGGATGCCCCCTCGTCCCCGTCACAGGTCTAAGAGTAAAAAGATCATTAGAAAGGTCTTTGTACTGTCCCCTCATATATTTGTACATTGTAATAAGATCACCCCTAAGCCTTCGTTTTTCCAAACTAAATAACCCCAAGTGTAATAACCTGTCTTGGTATTGCAGACCCCCCAGTTCTCTAATAACCTTGGTCGCTCTTCTCTGCACCCGCTCCAGTTCAGCTATGTCTTTCTTATACACCGGAGACCAGAACTGCACACAGTATTCTAAGTGTGGTCGCACCAGTGACTTGTATAGAGGTAAAATTATGTTCTCCTCATGAGCATCTATGCCTCGTCTAATGCATCCCATTATTTTATTTGCCTTGGCAGCAGCTGCCTGACATTGGCCACTAAATGTGAGTTTGTCGTCCACCATACACCCAAGTCTTTTTCAGTGACAGTTTTGCCCAGTGTTTTACAATTAAGCACATAATTATACATCTTATTTGTTCTACCCAAGTGCATGACCTTACATTTATCCCCATTAAAGCTCATTTGCCATTTATCAGCCCAAGCTTCTAGTTTACATAAATCCTCCTGTAATATAAAATTGTCCTCCTCTGTATTTATTACCCTGCAGAGTTTTGTGTCATCTGCAAATATTGAAATACTACTCTGTATGCCCCCTACAAGGTCATTAATAAATATGTTAAAGAGATGCGGCCCCAATACTGACCCCTGTGGTACCCCACTGCTAACCGTGACCCAGTCCGAGTGTGCTCCATTAATAACCACCCTTTGTTTTCTATCCATGAGCAGTTCTTAACCCACTTACACATATTTTCCCCTATCCCCATTGTTCTCATTTTATGTATCAACCTTTTGTGTGGCACTGTATCAAAAGCTTTTGAGAAGTCCATGAACACCACGTCCACTGCATTTCCTTGGTCCAGTCCTGAACTTACCCCTTCATAAAAACTTATCAGATTAGTCTGACAAGAATGGTCCCTCGTAAACCCATGCTGATACTGTGTCATGAGGTTATTCAGCTTCAGATACTCCAATATAGTATCCCTTAAAAAACCCTCCAGGATTTTACCCACAGTAGATGTTAAGCTCACTGGCCTATAATTTCCAGGTTCAGTTTTTGCCCCCTTTTTGAATATTGGCACCACATTTGCTATACGCCAGTCCTGTGGTACAGACCCCGTTATTATGGAATCTTTAAAGATTAAAAATAAAGGTCTATCTATAACTGTACTTAATTCCTGCAGTACTCGGGGGTGTATCCCATCCGGGCCCGGGGATTTGTCAACTTTAGTGATTTTTAAGGTACTGCCACACTAAACAATCCCGCTAGCGATCACGATAACGACGCATACTAATGCGATCGCTAGCGGGATTGTTTCTATATCGCTAAATGCGGCCACATTTAGCGATATAGTTAACGACGCTATCGCCGTTAGCGATCTTCTTAACGACTTTAGCGGTACAAAAGTACCGCTAAATCGCTAAGAAAAGGTGCCACACAGCGATTAGATACTTACCCAGCGGGAGCGCCAGCGATGAAATAGGGTCCGGAACGATTCCAGCGACGAGCGAGATCACAGCAGGAAGCTCGTCGCTGGAAGCTGCCGCACTGAACAATATCGCTAACGGGATCGCTAAATAGTGACGTTTTTTAGCGATCTCGTTAGCGATATTGTTTAGTGTGGCATACCCTTAAGACGCCGCCGTACTTCCTGCTGGGTTAAGCATGTGACATTTAATGGAGAATTTTTTTTATCTCTGATCATGTTATCTGTCATGGGATTTTCTTGTGTAAATACAGTTGAAAAAAAGTCATTTAGCATATTTAGGAAGGAAGACCTTGTTTGTTCTGCAGGATTTTAATCTATCAACAAATAAAGTAGCACTCTGTAGTGCTATAGCATGCAAACATGGCTTTCTGACTGAGCACTCCACCTTTTAGCCTCATGCATTTTTAACCCCTTAACCCCAGAGCTTTTTTCGGTTTTGCGTTTTTGTTTTTCGCTCCCCTCCTTCCCAGAGCCATAACTTTTATATTTTTCTGTCAATATGGCCATGTTAGGGGTTATTTTTTGTGGGACGAGTTGTACTTTTGAACAACACCATTGGTTTTACCATGTTGTGTACTAGAAAACGGGAAAAAAAATCAAAATGCAGTGAAATTGCAGAAAAAGTGCAATCCCACACTTGTTTTTTGTTTGGCTATTTTGCTAGGTTTACTACATGCTAAAACTGACCTGCCATTGTGATTCTCCAGCTCATAGACACCAAACATGTTTAGGTTCTTTTTTGTCTAAGTGGTGAAAAACAATTCCAAACTTTGCTAAAAAAAAACCTTGTGGAGCCTCCATTCTTCATGATCTTGGGTCATGTGAGGGCGTATTTTTTGTGTGCCAAGCTGACATTTTTAATTATAACATTTTGGTGTAGATATGATCTTTTGATCGCTCGTTATTGCATTTTAATGCAATGTCGCGGTGACCAAAAAAAGTAATTCTGGCGTTTTGAATTTCTTTCTCGTTACACCATTTAGCAATCAGGTTAATCCTTTTTTTATTGATAGATTGGGTGATTCTGAACACGGCGATACCTAATATGTGTATGTGTGATTTTATAGCTTTATTTTGAATGGGGCGAAATTGGGGTGATTTAAACTTTTATATTTTTTAATCATTTTAAAAACATTTTTTTCACTTTTGGCATGCTTCAATAGTCTCCATGGGAGACTAGAAGCTGCCATAGCTCGATCACCTCTGCTACATAGAGGCGATGAGCAGATCACCTCTATGTTGCAGAATTACTGACTTGCAACATAGGAGAACTTGGGTTGTCATGCTGATTCATCGGTGACCCGTGATCACGTGACGTGGGTCTTCGGTGAGCGTATTTCTGGCCCAAAGGCTGAAAACGCTTGTTAAATGCGGCTGTCAGCGTTTGACAGCAGGATTTAACTAGTTAATATCCACGGGTGGATCACGATTCCACTCGCGGCTATTGTGGGCCATTGTCAGCTGTTCAAAACTGCTGACTTTTCCTGGGAAAGATGTGAGCTCACCGCCGGAGCCCACATCAAAGGGAGGGATACTGACATCGGCATAAATATATGCCCGTTGTCGGTAAGGAGTTAATTATAGCAGGATACTACCTTTCCATATAAATGTAGACGTCAGTCTAAGAGGATTCACATTAGATAGGTTCCCAACAATGAGAATCGCCTTATCGTGGCTGCCGGGTACACATGAACTGGCCAATTTATGAGCTAAGTATTTTCGATTTTTTTCATATTTTCTAGTGCAGTAATGCAATTAAATTTTTATATTTCATGTTTGCATGCTATAGTGCTGCAGAGTACTACTTTATTTGTTTAATTGTATATGGAGATGGCTATTTTTAGTAAGCACCTGTTGATACCTGATTTATGTTTGGAAGTGACGGTCAGTCTTTTGATATTTGTATGCATTAGCTCTCTGGCTGAGCACTCCGCCCCAGGTTCCCAGCAAAGAGAATCGCCTTATCGTAGCTAATTGGCCAATTTATGTGCTAAGTATTTCATATTTTCTAGTGAAATAATGCAAATAAAATTTCATATATTTTCTGTTTGCATGCTATAGTGCTACAGAGTGCTACTTTATTTCTTGGTTATATATGGAGATGGCTACTCTTAGAAAGCATCTGTTTACACTTCTATTTGGAAGTGAAGGTCAGTCGTTTGATAATTGGAATTTAATCTGTGATGGCGTAATGTGTTACTAATGGTATTATTTGACACTGTGGTCCCAGCTCTCTTCAGGTTATTGACCAGGTCCTCCTGTGTAGTTCTTGGCTGATTTTTGACCTTGCTCAGAATCATCCTTACCCCACAAGGTGAAATCTTGTATGGAACCCCAGACCAAGGAAGACTGACAGTCTTCTGACTGCCTTGGGTTTCTTTCATTTTCTAATTGTGCCAACAGTTGTTGCCTTCTCACCAAGCAGCTTAACTACTGTCCTGTAGCTCATTTTAGCCTTGTGCAGGCCTACAATTTTGTCCCTGGTGTTCTTAGACAACTCTTTGGACTTGGCCATGGTGGAGATGTTGAATTTTGATTGATTATATGGATTGGTGTCTTTTATACAAGTAACGAGTTCAAACAGTTGTAATAAATACAGGTAATGAGTGTAGAGTAGGAGGGCTTCTTAAAAAAAAAACTATCAGGTCTGTAAAAGCCAGAATTCTTGCTTGTTGGTGTCACGGGTGTGTCGCGGCGGAGATCGTCGCGATTGCACACCCTGACTTCGCACAGCTGAGTTTCTGGTGCTGGGTGTTTTTCGGCACTGAGGGAGTTAATTCTTTCTCTCTCGGTGCTGGGCTGACCAGCCTCGCCCAGCTGCAATTGATGTTTTGTTAATTAGCTTCCTTCATATACCTGCTGGTCTGCTGGGGAAGTTGCCGGTGAAAGCATTCATTCAGACCAGCAGAGCGGATCGTTTCTGAGAAGACTTAAGCTAAGAGTGCCTGTTGTGGTTTTTCCTCTCCTCGCTTATTGTTTATCTCCTTAACCTTTTGTGTTCCTCTGTAGTGGAAGTGTTGTATGCAAGGCTGTGTTTTCTTTACCCCTTGTGTTGTGAATGGGTTTGGGATGGGTTCTGAGCAGAGGCTCCCTCTGGTGGTTACAAGCGGTGCTAGTCTGTCCAGTGAAGATTGTGAGGACTGGGAATCAGGTGTTGCTGACTGGTCTTATATAAGGGAGTCACCTTCCCATCAGGGTTGCCGGTGATCAATTGTTCTGGTCTGAATCCTTTATTCCAGTTTCCCTTGTAGCCTGCTGTGTCGTGTCTGCATCTCCTGCTAACAGATAAGACATTTTCTTCTTTTGTGTTTGTGCTATATTTTTGCATTTTGTCCTGCACTTCTGTGGGGGCCTTCAGGGTCCCCTCCGGGGGCTTCTGCCCTCTCAGTTTTGTTCAGCCACTGATGTTTGTACTTTTGCTTTTTCCAGTTTTTTCAGTGGCTGCTGTTTTGATTTTGTTACACCAGAAAACTAATTTAGGTGGAAGAGGTCGTGTGATCTCAGGTATTTTTGAAATTAGTAGAGTTGGTGCTTTTCAGGGTTTTCTGGGATTGCAGTAAGTACCCTTCCTATCCTTTTCTATTTAGTTAGTTTGGGCCCCAGCGTTTGCTCATACTATTTTCTTTCTGTGTCAGTATTTCATCTTGTCTAACCGCCATTACATGTTTGGGGGCTTTCTATTATCTTTGGGGTTCTGCTCCGGGGCAGATAGCTTTCCTATATCTATCTTTAGGTGTAGTTAGTTTCTCAGGCTGTGACGAGGCGTCTAGGACCAACGTAGGAACGCTCCACGGCTGCCTCTAGTTGTGGTGGTTAGTCAGGGTACTGCAATCTCATAGATTCCAACTGCTCTGGTGTATTGCCTTTTTTACCTGCACTCCTCAGCTACCGAAACATAACAGTATCACCGGCCTAAAAATATAAAATTGTATGGTACTCACAGAAGGGAAAAAATATTGTCAGAGTTGTCAGAGATATTTTTCTGTTTGTTGCATTTTTTTTTTTCCCTCTGTATCTCTGGGTGCTGGGGAGGATCTTCTCTCTCAATGGAGTTTGCACAGTTGTCTGGCCGTGTGGATCAGCTTGCCACTGAGGTTCGGAGTATTGCTATCTATCTTGCTGGGTTGCCTGTTGTGGAACCTAGGATTCCCATGCCAGATTTGTTTTTAGGGGATCGAGCTAAGTTTCAGAATTTCAAAAATAATTGTAAATTGTTTTTTGCTTTAAAATCTAAGTCCTCAGGGAACGCAGCGCAGCAGGTTCAAATTATCATCTCTCTCCTGCGCGGCGATCCTCAGGATTGGGCTTTTTCCCTGATACCTGGGGATCCTGTTTTGAGTGATGTTGATGCATTTTTTCAGGCCTTGGGGTTATTGTACGATGAGCCTAATGTCACTGATCAAGCTGAGAAAGCCTTGTTGGCATTAAATCAGGGGCTTGATGACGCTGAGTTATACTGTCAGAGATTCCGTAGGTGGGCAGTCCTGACCAAATGGAATGACGACGCTTTGGCAGCCCTTTTCCGGAAGGGTCTGTCAGATAATGTAAAGGATGTTATGGTGGGATTCCCTGTCCCCTCTGGTCTCAATGATTCTATGTCATTAGCGATTCAAATTGACAGACGTTTGCGTGAGCGGAGAAGTATGCGTGGAATGGTGTTGCCTTGTGAACCAGCTTCTGAACCCATGCAGTGTGATAGAGTGGTGTCTGGGGCACAGCGTCATGAGTTTCGAAAGCGCAATGGGTTATGTTTCTACTGTGGTGATGCCTCTCATGCTATTTCAGTCTGCCCTAAGCGGGAAGACGTTTTGCACGCTCAGTTGTCTTGGGTAGTGTCTCTGTCCTCATTTTCTGCTCAGGCTTTCGTTGATTCTGGAGCAGCTATTAACCTGATGGATTATGATTTTGCTAAACGTTGTGGATTTCCCTTGATACCCCTACAGAAGTCTATTCCCCTACTGGGGATCGATTCTACCCCTTTGGCTGATAATAAACCCCAGTTTTCTACTCAGGTGTTAATGAGGGTTGAACCTGATCACCAGGAGTGCTGCAAATTTTTGGTTCTGTATAATCTGCATGACATTATCGTGCTGGGTTTTCCTTGGTTACAGTCTCATAATCCTGTTTTGGATTGGAAATCTGTGTCTGTAACCAGTTGGGGCTGCCAATGTGTTAATACCAACACTCCTGTTTTTTTCTGCCTCCCCCAGGCTCAGGATGTTCCTGACTTTTTGATAGATTTTTCTGATGTGTTTAGCGAAAGTAAATCTGCATCCTTGCCTCCCCATAGGAGCTATGACTGCGCTATTGAATTAGTGCCGGGTAGTAAATTCCCTAAAGGTCGCCTTTTTAACTTGTCTGTACCTGAACATGACGCTATGCGGTCTTATATCAAGGAATCATTGGAGAAGGGTCATATCAGACCATCCTCTTCACCCTTAGGTGCCGGTTTTTTCTTTGTGGCCAAAAAGGATGGTTCATTAAGGCCGTGTATTGATTATCGTCTCTTGAACAATATTACTGTGAAATATCAATACCCGTTTGTAAGGAAAAGGTTGTCGCCATTTTGTATAGGGCCTGTACCAGCCTCCATTTTGTCAGTTCACACAGCCACAGACTTTTAGCTACACATTGCCTATTAGCATATCCAGTACGACAGGTTTTGATGTCCACTAGGAATCAATAGGCCTTTACATGCTAATTAGTCTAGGCCAGTGACTGAATGAGATGGTCAGTCGTATGGTAAATAGCCCAAGCTCAGGCATTGTTTCCTGCTCCATATGAATTGCAGGCCAATTAATATGCGTGCTTCAAAGCAATGGGGATGGGCCTAGCAGGTCTAAAGGGTATGCCACACTAAACAGCGTCGCTAACGAGATCGCTAAAATACGTCACTATTTAGCGATCTCGTTCGTGACGCTAACGTGTGTGGCATGTAGCAACGACGTGGCCCCTGCTGTGATCTCGCTGATCATTCACTAGAGTTCTGGACCGTATTTAGATCGTTGGCGTCCCGCTGGTGAGCCTATATCGCTGTGTCTGGCACCTTTTGTGAGCGATGTGCGCTGTTTTTTACATCGCAAAGACCGTTAAAGTCGTTAATGAGGTCGCTAACCGCTTTTGAGTCGTTAACGAGATCACTAAGTGTGGCAGCTACTAGAGACATTAAAACGATCACAAAAACGATCTCATTAGCTTGCGTCGTTATTGAGATCGCTAACGAGATCACTAAGTGTGGCAGTACCTTAAGAACTAGCCATGACCAGGCTGTTGGTCTCATTCCATTTCACACACAGAAGCCAAGAAGATGGTCTAGGAAAGACCAAGGGACTATTCAGGAACGGAAGACTGTACCTGGGAATGGCAGAGCCAAGGCCTTCCCATGACCATAATACCCGGTAATATTGATCCATAGCTTATACCTTTTAGCCTTGTACATTATTGTTGTATTTTTACTCTGACTGCCATTCCATTGTAGTTACGTTGTATAGCTTTACTGTATATTTCTGTAATTATCTAGTGCGCCCTTAAGGCAAATTAAACCATAAAATTAATCTTGGGCTGATGCTTTTACTCTGATCACGAATCTTAGAATACCCAGTGGGTAGCAGGACACCTTCCCCGGCGGCCATTTGCTCTAGGTGCAGTTCTCTTACTGACCTGAGAGACAAAGGGGGGCGCCGGAGAGCTGTACCTGTGGAGTTACGTCCCATTGGTGACGTGGGAGGAAAGGGATCGTCCGTCACATGTGGTAGCGGCGGTGGTATCAGAAGCTGTGATACCCGGGCTACCGTGTGGCGGCCGGCTGAGTTCCTCACAAATTGGTGGCAGCGGTGGGATCAGAGTAATAGTGTGCGTGGGACCCCTACTCCCAGACACTAGAGACTACCAGCAGTACTTTCACTGCTGGGGTCTTAAGGTCAGCCCAGCACTAGACGGTCAGAGTGTAAATATAACAAGTTGTGTGCAAGGTCAGGGTTGCAGCTGTGTTTCAGTAACCAAAGGTTCCCAAGATGGCGGAAGGCACCAGGAGTAGGGCAAAGGGGGAGGCCAATGCTGTGGCCTATGAGGGGTTCGATACCGATGAGTTGGAGCTCAGCCAGGGCTCCCCAAGGAGCCCGACCCCCGTGCTCAGTCTCACAGTGGACTGCCCACCCCCTGCCCGTCCCAGCCTGTCCAGATCGGAGACCCTCTTCCAAGCGGCTATGGCGCAGCTCGAGGCTGGTAATGACGCCGCCTATGAAAGACTCCTGGTGGCGGCAGAGACAGCAGCAGAGCGGAGCAAGCAGCGGCAGAGAAAGCAGCAGAGCGTGAGCGAGCAAACGCCGTGAAGCTGCGGAGCGTGCGCAAGCAGAACGCCGTGAAGCTGCGGAGCGTGAGCAGCAGCGGCAGAGGAGCAGAGAGAGCAGCGAGCGGAGCATACAGAACGCCGTGAAGCTGCGGAGCACCGGCACCGACTGGAGATGGCTCAGCACGGGCCCCCCTGGATGCACCAGGCCCACTGGAGACAAGGGCTCCCAAGGTCCGGGCGGAGGACTTTCCCTTGCTTGAAAAGGATGGAGACCTGGATTCCTTTTTGCTGGCTTTTGAGAGGACATGCCTCCAACATCATCTGGCCCCGGATCAGTGGGCAAGGTACCTGACCCCCGTTTGAGGGGTAAGTCCCTGGAAGTTTTGGGGGACTTACCTGCCGGGGAGGAGCAGGACTACAACAGCATTAAGCGGGCCCTGATCCAGCACTACAACCTCACCCCGGAGTCGTACCGCAGGAAGTTCAGGAGCCTGCAGCGGGGTTCAAAGGACACCTGGACCGACCACATGCGGGCCCTGCTGAGAGCTGCGGAGCACTGGACCTCGGGTCTAGAGCTCACTACCCGCCAGGAGGTCCAGGAACTGTTTGTCGTGGAGCAATTTTTGTGGAACTGCCCAGAGGACCTCCAGCAGTTCCTCCGTGACCGGAAACCAAAGGGGGCTTCTGCTACAGCCGCCCTGGCAGACGAGTATGCCAACAACAGGGCGCCGGAGCCAAAGAAGCCTGCCAGCAGCACCTGGAGAGGGGGTAAGCCCAATCCTGCCCCAGCCCCATATCCAGCCCCCAGAGTGCAAGGGGTGTACCCCCCTGCTGCCCTCTCCAGGCCAGGAACAGAACCCAGACGTTGCCATAATTGCAATCAGCCAGGACACTTTAAGGCTGCATGTCCCCAGCGCCAGAAGGCCCCATCCCTGTCCCAGAAACCGTCCACTGTTTGTGTGTGGGAGGGGGTGGTGGGAGGTCCCTAGACAATTACCAACCCGTCACCATCGGCCGCTCAGCGGTCATGGGACTGCGGGACACAGGCGCTGAACGAACCCTGGTACGCCCTGAGGTGGTGTCCCCTCAAGACTTGGTACCTGGGAAAACCCTTTCCGTCTCCGGAATTGGAGGCGTTGAACCGGCGCTGCCCGTTGCCAAGGTGTATTTGGATTGGGGTGCCGGGAGGGGGATGCGGGAGGTGGGAGTAACGCCGAATATTCCTGCAAATGTGTTGCTTGGGACCGATTTGGGGCGGCTAGTGTCCCAGTATGTGGCCACTGAACCCCCAAGTCCGGCTCCCCAAGAATGTCATGACTCTACTGTGAATGCTAATGTTAATGTATTGAATGTGCCTCCAACAGTGGAGGAGGGAGTGAAACCTGATGGTAAGCCATGCACTGACACTACACACACAGGGCTCACAGTGAGGACAGGTGAGGAGGCTGTAGGGGAGAGCTCAGAGGTGGAGGGAGGGGCTGCTATGGGCAGTGTAGGGCCCCTAAGTGAATCCAGCCTGCTGAGTCTAGGGCCCCTGCAGGAAGAGGAACAGGCCATGGGGGGAGGGGGTGTCCCGGGAGAGGAGCCACCAGGTAGGACCCCAGGTCAGGAGTTCCCCACATCCGGGATGTCAGGAAGTCAGGGAAGTCTGCCTAACCCGGCGACTTGGTCAGAGGAGGAGGGAAAGCCGGCGCTACCCGTGGTCTCAGCGGTCGTGGCCGCTGTTACCAGGAGTGGGAGCGCTGAAGCCCAAGGAGCCTCGCGGAGGTCCGACGGTTTCCCCCTCTCTGACCAAGTGGCTGCCGAGTCAGACAGTAGCCAGGAGACAGATCCCGGGGAGCTGACAGAGGACAGGGCAGTTTCATCAATTCTTGCCATATCTAGTCAGGGATTTCAGGCAGCGTTGGAAGCTGACCCTAGCCTGAAGACTCTCAAGGAACAGGCGGCGCAGCCTCCCCTGGAGTCCGACCGCGAGCGAGTGGTCTGGGACCAGGGACGGCTGTACCGGGTAACGGTCCAGCAGGGTTCACCGGAGGCGTGGCCCAGGGACCGACAGTTAGTGGTGCCCCATCCGTTCAGGGCGGAATTGTTGCGGATCGCACACGAGATTCCAATGGCCGGACACTTAGGGATCACTAAAACCAGGGCCAGGCTAGCTCAGCATTTCTACTGGCCTGGAATGAGGACCGAGGTGATAGCCTACTGCCGTTCGTGTGACACCTGTCAGAGGGTGGGGAAGGCGGGGCCGCGCCCCAAAGCCCCACTGGTAACTCTGCCCATCATCGAAGAGCCTTTCTCGAGGGTGGCTGTGGATCTCATTGGACCTCTGTCCACTCCCAGCCGCTCCGGGAAATGCTTCATACTAACGGTAGTGGACTATGCCACCCGGTACCCGGAGGCGGTAGCTTTGTCGTCCATTCGGGCCGACAAAGTGGCCACTGCCTTACTGGAGATTTTCTCCAGAGTGGGGTTTCCCAAGGAAATGCTCACCGACCGAGGGACCCAGTTCATGTCGCAGCTGATGGAGTCTCTCTGTAAGCAGGTACAGGTGCAACATCTGGTGGCCAGCCCGTATCACCCACAGACCAATGGCTTGTGTGAGCGGTTCAATGGCACCTTAAAGCAGATGCTGAAGATGTTGGTCGACTCCCACGGGAGAGACTGGGAGCGGTATCTCCCACACCTGCTGTTTGCCTACCGGGAGGTTCCACAGGCCTCAACGGGGTTCTCCCCCTTTGAGCTTCTGTACGGGCGACGTGTACGGGGGCCCCTTGCTCTGGTGAAGGAAGCATGGGAAGGGGATTTAGCCACCCCTGGAGTGTCGGTCATTGAGTATGTCGTGCGCTTCCGGGACCGAATGATGGCCTTGACACGGCTGGTGCATGACAATATGGCCCAAGCTCAGGCTGACCAGAAGCGATGGTACGAACAGAATGCTTGTGAGCGGACCTACCAGGTGGGTCAAAAGGTGTGGGTACTGGTCCCCGTACCACAAAACAAGCTTCAGGCGGCCTGGGAGGGTCCATACCTCGTGCACGAGCAGCTCAACGCCGTCACCTACCTGGTCACCCTGGACCACACCCGTGGAAGGAGGAAGGCCTTCCATGTGAACATGATGAAGGCCCATCATGAGCGGGAGGCTTATGCTCACCCCGTGTGCAACCTTCCAGAGGAAGGAGAGGACAGAGAGTCAGAAATCCTCGTGGATCTGCCACCCTAGCCAAAGAGAGGGTGCGGTAGGGCGCACGGGGGAACACAGGAATGTGATACCCCTAGCGCCCTCAAAAGCAGGGAGGTGTAAGGAAAAGGTTGTCGCCATTTTGTATAGGGCCTGTACCAGCCTCCATTTTGTCAGTTCACACAGCCACAGACTTTTAGCTACACATTGCCTATTAGCATATCCAGTACGACAGGTTTTGATGTCCACTAGGAATCAATAGGCCTTTACATGCTAATTAGTCTAGGCCAGTGACTGAATGAGATGGTCAGTCGTATGGTAAATAGCCCAAGCTCAGGCATTGTTTCCTGCTCCATATGAATTGCAGGCCAATTAATATGCGTGCTTCAAAGCAATGGGGATGGGCCTAGCAGGTCTAAGAACTAGCCATGACCAGGCTGTTGGTCTCATTCCATTTCACACACAGAAGCCAAGAAGATGGTCTAGGAAAGACCAAGGGACTATTCAGTAACGGAAGACTGTACCTGGGAATGGCAGAGCCAAGGCCTTCCCATGACCATAATACCCGGTAATATTGATCCATAGCTTATACCTTTTAGCCTTGTACATTATTGTTGTATTTTTACTCTGACTGCCATTCCATTGTAGTTACGTTGTATAGCTTTACTGTATATTTCTGTAATTATCTAGTGCGCCCTTAAGGCAAATTAAACCATAAAATTAATCTTGGGCTGATGCTTTTACTCTGATCACGAATCTTAGAATACCCAGTGGGTAGCAGGACACCTTCCCCGGCGGCCATTTGCTCTAGGTGCAGTTCTCTTACTGACCTGAGAGACAAAGGGGGGCGCCGGAAAGCTGTACCTGTGGAGTTACGTCCCATTGGTGACGTGGGAGGAAAGGGATCGTCCGTCACATGTGGTAGCGGCGGTGGTATCAGAAGCTGTGATACCCGGGCTACCGTGTGGCGGCCGGCTGAGTTCCTCACACCGTTACCCTTGATTTCTGACCTGTTTTCCAGGGTGAAAAACGCTACTTGGTTTACCAAGCTTGACCTCAGGGGGGCGTATAACCTTATTCGCATTAAGCACGGGGATGAATGGAAGACGGCATTCAATACCCCTGAAGGGCATTTTGAGTACCTGGTGATGCCCTTTGGGCTCACTAATGCTCCTTCCGTCTTCCAGTCCTTCATGAATGACATTTTCAGGGATTTTGTGGACAAATTTCTGATTGTTTATTTGGATGATATCTTGATTTTTTCTAATGACTGGGACTCTCATGTGAAACATGTTCGAACTGTATTCCAGATTTTGAGAGAGAATGCTCTGTATGTGAAGGGATCAAAGTGTCTTTTTGGCGTACAGAGGATCTCATTTCTGGGATTCATTTTGTCCCCATCTGTTATTGAAATGGACCCGGTCAAGGTTCAGGCCATCTGTGATTGGGTCCAACCTACTTCATTAAAGGCTCTTCAGAGATTTTTGGGTTTTGCCAATTTTTATCGTAAATTTATTGGTAATTTCTCGGTTATTGTTAAACCATTAACTGATTTGACCAGAAAGGGTTCTGATGTGGTGAATTGGCCTCCTGAGGCAGTTTCTGCATTTCAGAAACTTAAGCAGAGATTCACTTCTGCTCCTGTTCTACGGCAGCCTGATGTTTCTCTGCCATTTCAGGTGGAGGTTGATGCCTCTGAAATTGGGGCAGGTGCCGTTTTGTCCCAAAAAGATCCAGAGACCTCTAAAAGTAACCCTTGTGCCTTTTTCTCTCGAAAATTTTCTCCTACTGAACGTAATTATGACGTGGGTAATCGGGAGTTATTGGCCATGAAGTGGGCTTTTGAAGAGTGGAGATATTGGCTGGAGGGAGCCAAACATCAGGTGGTGGTCCTTACGGACCATAAGAATCTGGTCTATCTGGAATCTGCCAAGCGACTCAATCCTAGACAGGCCAGGTGGGCCTTGTTTTTCACACGTTTTAATTTTGTGGTTTCCTTTCTTCCTGGCACTAAGAATGTTAAGGCGGATGCCCTCTCGAGGAGTTTCCTTGCGGACTCTCCTGAGTTATCTGATCCTTCTGTTATTTTGAAAGAGGGTGTAGTTCTTTCCGCCATCTCGCCCAATTTGAGACTTGCTCTGGAGGGGTGTCAGGAGGATAGGCCCGAGTGCTGCCCTGTTGGAAAATTGTTTGTCCCGGACCAGTGGAAAAAGAGTGTGATGTCTGAGATTCATTGTTCCGCGTTGGCTGGGCATCCCGGAATTTTTGGTACCAGAGACTTGGTTAGTCGGTCCTTTTGGTGGCCTACCTTGTCTCGTGATGTCAGGGAATTTGTGCAGTCCTGTGGGACTTGCTCTCGCTCCAAGCCTTGCTCTCGCTCTAGTGGTTTGTTGATGCCATTGCCTGTGCCCAAGAGACCATGGACCCATATCTCTATGGATTTCTTTTCCGACCTTCCTGTTTCTCAGAGAATGACCACCATCTGGGTAATTTGTGATAGGTTTTCCAAGATGATACATCTTGTGCCATTACCTAAGTTGCCTTCCTCCTCTGAATTGGTGCCGTTGTTCCTTCAGCACTTGGTTCGTTTACACGGCATTCCTGAGAACATTGTGTCTGACAGAGGAGTCCAGTTTGTTTCCAGATTTTGGAGGACTTTTTGTTCTAAACTGGGTGTTCAACTGTCTTTCTCCTCGGCATTTCATCCTCAGACCAATGGTCAAACTGAGAGAACAAACCAGACATTGGAGACTTATCTAAGATGCTTTGTGTCTGCTGATCAGGATGACTGGGTCTCTTTTTTGCCTTTGGCTGAGTTTTCTCTTAATAATAGGGCTAGCTCTGCTACTTTGATGTCTCCGTTTTTCTGTAATTCTGGGTTTCACCCTCGATTTTCTTCAGGACAGACGGAGGCTTCTGTCTGTCCAGGTGTTGACTCTGTTGTGGAGCGTATGCAGCTGATTTGGGACCAGGTAGTGGAGAGGTTGTCCCTCTCTCAGGAGAGGGCCCAGCGGTTTGCTAACCGGCATAGGACTGATGGTCCTCGGTTTAAAGTGGGAGACTTGGTCTGGTTGTCCTCAAAGAATATTCCTATGAGAGTAGCATCTCCTAAATTTAAGCCTAGGTTCATTGGACCTTATAAGATCATGAAGATTATTAATCCTGTTTCTTTTCGTTTGCTTCTTCCAGGGACATTTAAGATCCATAACGTGTTCCACAAGTCCTTGTTGAAGAGGTTTGTTGAGCCAGTGGTTCCTGCTGCTGTGCCTCCTGACCCTGTTTTGGTTGAGGGCAATCTGGAGTATGTGGTTGAGAAAATATTAGATTCTCGTTTTTCTAGATGGAAACTCCAGTATTTGGTTAAATGGAGAGGTTATGGTCAGGAAGACAATTCTTGGGTGTTTGCTTCGGACATCCATGCTAGGAGACTTATCCGTGCGTATCATAGAACTCATCCTGACCGACCTGGTTGCTCAAATGAGGGTTCGGTGACCCCTCCTCAAGGGGGGGGTACTGTTGTGAATGGGTTTGGGATGGGTTCTGAGCAGAGGCTCCCTCTGGTGGTTACAAGCGGTGCTAGTCTGTCCAGTGAAGATTGTGAGGACTGGGAATCAGGTTGCCGGTGATCAATTGTTCTGGTCTGAATCCTTTATTCCAGTTTCCCTTGTAGCCTGCTGTGTCGTGTCTGCATCTCCTGCTAACAGATAAGACATTTTCTTCTTTTGTGTTTGTGCTATATTTTTGCATTTTGTCCTGCACTTCTGTGGGGGCCTTCAGGGTCCCCTCCGGGGGCTTCTGCCCTCTCAGTTTTGTTCAGCCACTGATGTTTGTACTTTTGCTTTTTCCAGTTTTTTCAGTGGCCGCTGTTTTGATTTTGTTACACCAGAGAACTAATTTAGGTGGAAGAGGTCGTGTGATCTCAGGTATTTTTGAAATTAGTAGAGTTGGTGCTTTTCAGGGTTTTCTGGGATTGCAGTAAGTACCCTTCCTATCCTTTTCTATTTAGTTAGTTTGGGCCCCAGCGTTTGCTCATACTATTTTCTTTCTGTGTCAGTATTTCATCTTGTCTAACCGCCATTACATGTTTGGGGGCTTTCTATTATCTTTGGGGTTCTGCTCCGGGGCAGATAGCTTTCCTATATCTATCTTTAGGTGTAGTTAGTTTCTCAGGCTGTGACGAGGCGTCTAGGACCAACGTAGGAACGCTCACGGCTGCCTCTAGTTGTGGTGGTTAGTTAGGGTACTGCAATCTCATAGATTCCAACTGCTCTGGTGTATTGCCTTTTTTACCTGCACTCCTCAGCTACCGAAACATAACACCCTTGTCTGTCTCGTTTATCTTAGACTGTGTGTAAGCTGTGACCTGCCCATTCCCTGTGGTGGTAATCAGGGTCCTTCTCAGGACTAGATTACAGTGGTCAGGGATCTACAGGAGACAGGGTTACGCTGGCGGCCTGGACCTCTGTACCATTAACAGTACCTCCAGGTAGAGGGACTAGTCAGGACCCAGTTCAGGGTCAGCATAGACCCGGTCCACCTCTATCCAGAGACAGCGTGACACGTACACAGTATTCACCCACAATACATAGGATATTATGTCAGGTAAGACATTGCTGGCAGATACTATGTATACATGTTGATTTTCTCTATTATATGAAATTTAGAATGATGTCACATTAGATATAGGTTGCTATCTTTGAATATATCTGTTATACATCGTGACATTTTCACCGGCCACTCTAAAGATTCTCCCCAGCCACCATGGATCCAGTAGCCCTTTTAGCTCAGCAGTTGCAGAGTTTGTCCATGGAACTGACGGACGTTAAATCCAAGGTTTTGTACCCCCGGGAGCAAACCAGATTTGAACCTAAAGTAGCTCTCCCGGACAGGTTCACTGGTGGGCGGGACAAGTTTTTTACTTTCCGGGAAGCATGTAAATTGTATTTTCGGCTGCGGCCGCAGTCGTCGGGGAGTGAGGATCAGAGGGTGGGAATTGTCATCTCGCTCTTACAAGGGGACCCTCAATCCTGGGCGTTCTCTCCCCCCCCGGGCTCCCCGGCTCTCCAGTCAGTGGACCGATTTTTTACAGCCCTGGGTCTGGTATATGATGACCCGGATCGGGTCTCCCTTGCTGAAATGAAGTTACGTAGGATACAGCAGGGAGATCGTCCGGCGGAGGAATTTTCTTCAGAGTTCCGTAGGTGGGCCACGGATACTCAGTGGAATGACCCGGCTCTTAAGAGCCAGTTTTGTCAAGGTTTATCTGACAAATTAAAAGATGTGTTGGCTCAGTATGATTCTCCCCCATCACTGGAGGCCGCTATGGCTCTTGCTATTCGCATTGATAGACGGCTTCGGGAGAGGTGTGGGGTAACTCCGCCCCCTGTGATGACTCCACCTCCTTCTAAAGTCCCTAATATTGAGGTTCCCCTGGTTTGTTCCGAGGAACCTATGCAGTTGGGAGGGACATCATTCCGAGGGAGGGGATCGGCGGTACGCCGCAAAACAAGAAGGTGTTTCTTCTGCGGGAGAGAGGGACATTTTATTGAGGGGTGTCCATCCCGTACTGTACTGAGCAAGAAGTCGCCGGAAAACTATTAATCCCAGGTTGTGTGGTGGACGACAATCTGGGAGTATGTATTTCGTCCCCAAGTCCGTCTCAATTTCTCGTACCAGCGGAGGTGGTGGTAGGTACGAGAACTGAGAGGATTTCTGTTCTTCTGGATAGTGGGGCCGCGGCTAATCTGGTGGACGCTCGGTTTGCCCAGGTTCATGGTATGCAACTGAGTGTATTGGCCAAACCTATCCCTATATTATCTATTGACGCCAGGCCTCTCGGTCAAGGTAGCTTTGTGCAAGCCGTGCATAACATAGACCTTCGAGTGGGGGCAATACATAAAGAACTATTGTCTTGTTATGTGTTGGAGGGCCTTCCCACTCCTATTGTGTTTTGACTTCCTTGGTTAACTAAACATAACCCAGTTATTAATTGGCAATCCAGAGAGATAAGCCAGTGGGGTGAATTTTGCAATAGTAACTGCATGAACACGGTCATCGGTGCGGTCGTGCCTAGAACCTTACCTCCTTTTCTGGAGGACTTTGAGGATGTGTTTTCAGAGGAAAGGTGTCAAGAATTACCTCCTCATCGCGCATATGACTGTGCTATAAAATTGCTTCCTGATGCTAAGTTACCAAAATCTAGGTTATATAACCTTTCTGGTCCTGAGAGGCAAGCTATGAAGGATTACATTTCGGAAAGTCTGGCCAAGGGGCATATTAGACCTTCATCTTCCCCAGTGGCCGCGGGGTTCTTCTTTGTGAAGAAAAAAGATGGAGGCCTACACCCTTGCCTGGATTTCCGTGAGCTTAATCGGATTACGGTCCGAGATCCGTATCCGCTCCCACTTATTCCTGATCTCTTCAATCAGATTGTGGGCGCCAAATGGTTCTCTAAGTTGGATCTCAGGGGGGCGTATAATCTGATTAGGATAAAGGAGGGGGATGAGTGGAAGACGGCGTTTAACACTCCGGAGGGACATTATGAGGACCTTGTCATGCCTTTCGGTCTGACTACTGCCCCGGCGGTGTTTCAACATTTTGTTAATGACATCTTTCGCCACCTAGTGGGACAGTTTGTTGTCATTTATCTAGATGACATCTTAATTTACTCGCCGGATCTTGTGTCTCATCAGGAGCATGTGAGACAAGTGTTGCAGATCTTGCGAGATAATAAACTGTACACCAAATGGGAGAAGTGTGTATTCGCTGTACAAGAACTTCAGTTTTTAGGATTCTTGGTGTCAGCCTCCGGTTTCCGTATGGACCCTGGGAAAGTGAAGGCTGTGCTTGAATGGGATCGGCCAGAGGATCTTAAAGCACTGCAGCGTTTCCTGGGGTTTGCTAACTACTACCGGAAATTTATTCATAATTTCTCATCTGTTGTCAAACCTCTCACTGACATGACAAAAAAAGGGACGGATTTTTCTAGGTGGTCTGACAAAGCTTGTCAAGCATTTTCCTCCTTGAAAAAATGTTTTGCTTCAGCACCCATACTCATCCAACCTGATGCATCACAACCGTTCATTGTGGAGGTAGACGCATCTGACGTAGGAGTGGGTGCGGTATTATCTCAAGGTCCGTCCCCTGGTAAATGGCATCCGTGCGCTTTCTTCTCTAAAAAATTGTCGTCCGCCGAGAGGAATTATAATGTCGGCAATAGGGAACTCTTGGCCATTAAGTTGGCTTTTAAAGAGTGGCGTCACTTTTTGGAGGGGGCAGTCCACCCGGTCACCGTCATTACTGATCACAAGAACCTGCTGTATTTAGAGTCTGCAAAACGTCTGAATTCCAGACAAGCTAGATGGTCGTTGTTTTTTACCAGGTTTAATTTTGTCGTCACATATCGTCCTGGGTCAAAAAATGTAAAGGCTGATGCCTTATCTCGTAGTTTCCCGGGGGCCGGGAAGACGGATGACCCGGTTCCTATTTTTCAGGAGGGAGTTGTGGTGTCGGCTGTATGCTCTGAGCTTGAGGAGGAGGTATTGGAGGCTCAGGGGGATGCCCCTGTAGGACCTCCAGGGAAACTGTTTGTTCCAGATCAGTTAAGACAAAAGGTTATCGAGGCACATCATAATTCTGCTTTGGCAGGACACCCAGGGAGTAAAGCAACTGTAGATCTCGTTTCTCGCCGGTTTTGGTGGCCTAACTTAAATAAAGAGGTGGTAACTTTTGTCGCGTCCTGTGGGGTATGTGCGCGCTCTAAGACCCCACATACCCGTCCGTCTGGGGCCCTTTTACCGTTGAAAATCCCGGAGCGTCCATGGACCCATCTGTCTATGGACTTCATTACGGACCTTCCTCCGTCTTCAGGTAAAACTGTCATACTAGTTGTAGTTGACAGGTTCAGCAAAATGGCACATTTTATTGCTCTTCCTGCTCTTCCTAATGCTAAAACTCTGGCGCAGGTGTTCATTGGGGAGATTGTGAGACTTCACGGGTTGCCTTCCGATGTGGTGTCGGATCGGGGGTCTCAGTTTGTGTCCAAATTCTGGAAGGCATTTTGTTCTCGTCGGGGGATGCAGTTGTCATTTTCTTTGGCTTTTCATCCGCAGACCAATGGTCAGACAGAGCGTCTGAATCAGAGCTTAGAGACATATCTCCGGTGTTTTGTCTCAGAGAACCAAGAGGACTGGTCTTCTTTCTTGCCTCTGGCAGAGTTCGCTCTCAACAATAGGCGGAGCGAGTCCACTGGTAAGTCCCTGTTTTTTGGGGCATATGGTTTTCACCCCCAGTTTTGTACTTTCAATGGGGGGGGCTCTTCTGGGGTTCCTGAGGAGGAACGATTTTCGTCGTCACTTGCTTCAGTGTGGAGAGGAGTGCTTAATAATCTGAGCACTATGGGGAACCGATACAAACGTATGGCTGATAGGAGGAGAGTGTCTGGTCCGGACCTAAGTGTGAACGATCTGGTATGGTTGTCTACCAAGAATATAAAACTTAAGGTTCCCTCCTGGAAACTCGGTCCCAGATTCATCGGGCCATACAGGATCAGTTCAATAGTTAATCCGGTGGCTTTCCGTCTTGACCTCCCTCTTACATTTAAAATCCACAATGTGTTCCACAAATCGTTGCTTAAGAGGTACGTGGCACCAGTTATACCGTCACCTCTACCTCCTCCTCCAGTGGTGGTCAATGGTAATTTGGAGTTTCAGGTATCGAAGATCATTGACTCACATCTGAATCGCCGGTCCCTTCAGTACCTTATTCATTGGAGGGGGTATGGTCCTGAGGAGAGGATGTGGGTTTCTGCGTCGGATATTAACGCAGACCGTTTGGTTCGGGCCTTCCACACTACTCACCCAGATAGACCAGGCCCTGAGGGTCCAGAGGCCCCTCGTAGAAGGGGGGGTACTGTCACGGGTGTGTCGCGGCGGAGATCGTCGCGATTGCACACCCTGACTTCGCACAGCTGAGTTTCTGGTGCTGGGTGTTTTTTGGCACTGAGGGAGTTAATTCTTTCTCTCTCGGTGCTGGGCTGACCAGCCTCGCCCAGCTGCGATTGATGTTTTTTTAATTAGCTTCCTTCATATACCTGCTGGTCTGCTGGGGAAGTTGCCGGTGAAAGCATTCATTCAGACCAGCAGAGCGGATCGTTTCTGAGAAGACTTAAGCTAAGAGTGCCTGTTGTGGTTTTTCCTCTCCTCGCTTATTGTTTATCTCCTTAACCTTTTGTGTTCCTCTGTAGTGGAAGTGTTGTATGCAAGGCTGTGTTTTCTTTACCCCTTGTCTGTCTCGTTTGTCTTAGACTGTGTGTAAGCTGTGACCTGCCCATTCCCTGTGGTGGTAATCAGGGTCCTTCTCAGGACTAGATTACAGTGGTCAGGGATCTACAGGAGACAGGATTACGCTGGCGGCCTGGACCTCTGTACCATTAACAGTACCTCCAGGTAGAGGGACTAGTCAGGACCCCAGTTCAGGGTCAGCATAGACCCGGTCCACCTCTATCCAGAGACAGCGTGACACGTACACAGTATTGACCCACAATACATAGGATATTATGTCAGGTAAGACATTGCTGGCAGATACTATGTATACATGTTGATTTTCTCTATTATATGAAATTTAGAATGATGTCACATCAGATATAGGTTGCTATCTTTGAATATATCTGTTATACGTCGTGACAGTTGGTATGTGATCAAATAGTTATTTCATGCAATAAAATGCAATTTAATAATTTAAAAATCATTGAATGTGATTTTCTGGCTTTATTTTTAAATTCTATCTCTTACAATTGAAGTCCACCTATGATAAAAATTACAGACCTCTACATTCTTTGTAGGTGGGTAAAACTTGCAAAATTGGCAGTGTATCAAATACTTTTTTCCCATTGCTTATATTTTTTTTGCCTAAAATACAATGGAAATGTGTCATCTTTAACTTTAGGCCTTTTAGACATCATGTCATTTTCAACTTGCTTAACTAGTGTTCACTATAACAGTAATTTTGATCAGGAGTGCCCAAATTTTATCATGCCCCTGTAGTTGTCTGGATTATACATAAGGAGATTTTCTTGTTATAGATGATATGTATAGAGTACAAAACAATACTTTTCATGTACTTAAAACATGTAATGTAATCCCTCATATGCTTATAAAATACTTCACCAAAAATAAGAAATACTAAGATCATAAAACCTTTGAAAATATCCAAATGGCTTACAATGCATTACATAAACTGTGAACCATCATGTTCCAGTTTCTTCTCTGAACTATTGACTCCTTTGTGCAGCCTGTATTTTTTGCATTCTCAGCGAGACTCTCATCACTTAAAGGAAGACTTTCAATTCCTCCTGTAACCAATGTAATAAAAGTAATTTCATTATCAGAGGCAATGGTGCCTTTTCAGGACCGAATTTGCAACAGGTAAAATTATATTATGTAATACACAGTATAAGAGCAAGCGCATTTAAGACCTTACATCATTTTTGTTTCATAACATAAGCTACGTCAAAATTAATGTGTAAAGTGAACTTTCAGTAGTCTACATTTTATCACAATTTTTATGTCGAATTATGAATTCATGTTCATGAATTTGTAACATAGTTGAATTATCTTATTTCCTAACTACTTTCATCTGAATTTGTTACATAATTATTAGGGATGAGGGGAAACGCGGATGTTCAGGTTCGGATGGTTCGGTAGAACTAGAGTTAAAAGTTTGGTATGGGTCCAAACTTGATCACAAACTTGACGCCGTACTTGAACCCAATATAATTCAATGGGGACCTGAACTTTGATGCATTAAAATGGCTCCAAAATAGTCATAGTGGAATGGATTGTATACGGCACTCATAAAGTCATTGGAATAGGTGCTCAAGTAGGGTATCCATATCAATATAAGTAAAAATAAACTTGGCACTCAAAATGTATTATGTTGAAAAAAAGGTTACAATTTATTTTGCATACAGTGATCAATTAAACGTTTTTGGTCTGGGTATAGACTTTCATCAGAAACTTTGGAGATATACAAAAGAAATATGTGTAAAAAAGTGACAAGTGCAAATACATCAAAATAAAGTGGTGGTGAGGAACATAAAAATTGGTTGACATCATTGTACAGATAATAGTGGAACGTCCTATCTTCAATACAGTATGAGCACTTATACAGCCAGGGAGTAAATATTCAGAGTCATGGCTATAAACAACAAATCTTTATCAATCTTCTGGCTAGATTTTTGGAACAGCTTCTAGCATAGCAATGAAATATAAAGGATACAACTGTGTCCCACGGAAAAGTCAAAATAGAGGAATTTCTGCCAGTATAACAAAGACTAGAGCAGGAAAATCAGTGTTCTTAGAAAGATCCAGTGTGATAAGAGATAAGAGATGGGAGTAGGTAGTCACCAGATACCTGGAGGGTTGAGGAAAGAGTTAATAGAATAACCTGTGTATGTTCTGTCTCACAAGGTGGTAGTACAGTATGTAGTAAATCTCAATACGTGCATTGTAGTGGCCATATGGTTTTGTAACAGCCGTACCTGTATGCTTCTTGTTTAGGGAACCAAGTGTCCTAGCACAGGGAAAGTTACCAGTGCCGTAGGTCTGATAAACAGACCGGGTAAATGTAATCCGGTGTAGCGGTTAGGGTTAATAGGATAACCCGTTATATATTCTGTAATAAAGGATAGTACCTCAGTATGTTAAAAAGGTCACATATAGTGCGGTCAAAGTGGCCATATGGGTTCAAATGAGTAGTAGTACCTGATTTCCGCTTGATGAATAAATCATGTGTCCTGGCGCAGGGAATATGGTGAGCTGCGTCACCTGTGAGAAGTGCTATTGGTCTATTGCACAGACCGGGTTTTTTAGCCTGGTAAAACCAGGTCGTGCGATGGTCACGTGTGTCAGGTCACATGATCTGGATCAGATCACGTGACCACTGCAGGTGAAAGGTCATGCCGTATAGTTTGGCGATGTGCAACCAT
The DNA here is from genome assembly GCA_033576555.1 of Oophaga sylvatica. Classification (NCBI taxonomy): domain Eukaryota; kingdom Metazoa; phylum Chordata; class Amphibia; order Anura; family Dendrobatidae; genus Oophaga; species Oophaga sylvatica. Next base: position 51,625,557 of record JARQOD010000008.1, on the reverse strand, counting down.
GTGACAATAGGAGTTGTAAGGTCCTGAAACCAGATAGTGTGTATACACTATGTTTTGGTTATATCGCCCTGGCCATAGCATTTGTTATGCGGCGTAGGTATCATGCCCCATTATGGAAATGAGACTAATATGCAAAAAAAAAGAGAAGTTCACATCTTGAAAAGCGGTGTACAGGAGGGACGCAGGAATGACATACTGTACCATGTGATTGACAGAAGAGGATGGCGACAAGGGGAGAGTCTAACGGGTCTGAAAGGAATGAGAAAACAAGCATTAGTACAAATAGAATATACAGTATATTGCAATGCATAACACTGTAATAGAAGGGGTGAGGTTATGATGAACTTCCCTATACACTTCTGTGTTACTGAGTTGAGCTAATATCTCTGTGAGATAATCTCTATGATCCATAACAACGATAGCCCATCCTTTGTCCACTGGTTTAATTATCAGTGTTTTGTCATTGGCCAACTCATCTATAGCCCCTCTTTCTTCTGATGTTAAATTAGATGTGTAGTGTAGAAGGACCTGATTAATCTCCCTACTTATGATGTTAACATCCTTCTATGAGGCATACCAGGGATATGAAGGTCTCTACTGGTGGTTTGTTTTTGGGAGGCATATATGAGCTCTGTAAATGTAGATCAAGTTGTTTGAGGCATAATAAGGAAGTATCCCCAGTGGGTGTAGGCCTAGGTATTGTTTCCTGTTTAGAGAAGTGTGTTTTAAGCTATAAATTACGGTATAACCTCTGGAGGACCATGTTAAGATTGAAAAAATTGTACTTGTAGGAAGGGCAAAACGATAGGCCTTTCTGTAAATGGAACAGCTGATGTGTGCTGAGGTTTTTTGAGGATATATTGACTACTAGAGGAGGTTTCCTACCTGAGATCGTGTTGTGACTTGGATTCATGTTTCTCCAGTGGCATTGGCTCCCCTCATCGTCTTCCTCTTTGGCGACCTTGAGTGTCCCTTAAAAAAAGCTGTAGTAGCGTGAGTATGTGTGGAGCCACTCTGACTGCCGTTTGAGCTGGATGATTCTTGGGAAAACCTTCTTCTGTTTGAACATTGAGGCTCCCTCCATTGATATACCTTGTTCAGTAGGTACTCCTCCATGTCTCTGATTAATTTTGACCTCTTTCTCTTCTCCAAATCTTGTCTGGAGTATTGGAGTGATTCTTGGCTCTTTGTTTTCACATCCTGGAACTCCTCTGGTTTCATTGTGCTGGATAGTTGGGTTTCTATCGTTGCGTTTTTTGTAGGAAAGAAAGAATTAAAGTAATTAGGTCATTAGGTTGAAGGAACATTTGTTCAAAAATAGTCATAGTTTTGGCTAGGAGGCTGCAAAAGAAAGCTAAATGGGACTAAGAGCAAGACAATTGCCCTGCAAACAAATGTAGATGGGGAAATTACTGAAAATAACAGAATAACAAAAATAAAAATGTATAATCTTTAACCAGGAGGCAGAGGTCTAAGAGGCACATTAGGTTGAGGAGGAAGTGGATGTGGTAGTGTAGGTGGAAGAGGTGTAGGAGGAGGAGGTAGCCAACACTGTTCTTTTGTTTTGCTTTTATTATTGATTTTTTTGGGGGGGTATTTTGAAAACAGGCAGTGCAATAATCTGATGCCACTCTCTGCATGAAGGCCATGTAGTACGCTACAATTTTTTCATCTGAAAACAATGAGGAAAGAATCAAATAGGAGATATGGCCATGTTGATGGTGGCGGTGATGTTGCTGTTGCTGGGAGAGAGGGGGCATGGTTGATCTGTGTCTACTACAGGCTGAAATGAAACACCTCTAGTACAATCAGTTAAAAACACGTTTTGGGTAATTTCAGGCCCGAAATTGGTCGGCTGAGAGTGCCATCAGTCCCTTTGCTTTGTCTTGCACCCAGTACTGTGCTGAAAGTACAGATTTTGCAACTGTGGCCCATGGGCATCTGTCTTCTACCTCTATGCCTTTGCAAATCAGGCAAGTAGTCTGAGCACCAACTCATTCAGCAGTCACCTCTGCTTTTTGATGACTCTGCTGGCTGTGGTTCTGTGGGCAATCTACTTGGTCTTGACCCACAATTCAAAGAGATTGAGCGCATTTATACCAAACCACTTGTTCTTTTGGAGGATGAGTACATGGGAGGGGTGGTGTAATCGGTCATCTCTGATGATACTGGTGACTAAACAAACGTGTCAAGTGCTGCAGCTTTCTGCTGTTTATACACTGGCAAGGAGGGCAGGGGTGAAGATTGGGTGGAACATCATGTGGGGGATTATTATTATTTATTATTTATTTCTAGAGCACCATTGATTCCATGGTGCTGTACACAAGGAGGAGTTACATACAAAACACAAATAGAAATAACAGTAAACAAACTAATAGTGACAGATAGGTACAGAGGGGAGAGGACCCTACCTTTGTGGCCTTACATTCTACAGGATAATGGGAAAGAAGATAGTAGGTTGAGGGGGTTGCAGTAGCTATGGTGTTAGAGTGGCAGCAGGGTCATTGCAGGCTGCTTAACTATTCTGAAGATATGGGTTTTCAAGTTCTGCTTGAATGTTCCAAAGGTAAGGGATCATGGGCGTACCCGGGATCAAAACTAGGGGGGGGCAAGCCAATGTCGCATCTTATACAGGTTACTTCATATACACTGTACATTATACTGCATATTAGTTATGGAGCATTAGAACTGTTGTATATTGTATAATACAGTAGTGTATGCGACACTACACTGTATATACCATATATTATACATGGCACACTCACCTCTATACAAAGAATAAGAGGCATTATAACCTGTATATGAAAAGTATAATACAGCAGTGTATATACACTCTATATACCGCACACGATGTGTATGACCCTGTATACACCATATACTACACTCTTATTTTGAAGTAAAAAAAACAAAACAGGAACAAATACAATACTTAAAATAAAGAACAAGTAAAGTTAAAAATCAACAAACTTACTGGTATTTCAATGGAGCTATGAGCCTGCTTTTGGCTAATGAAATGGTCAATGTTCGGTTCCATATTTGTCACTGCTAGTCGTAACAAGTGAAGCAATTTTTCTCTTTCTTGATATCAAAATTTCCTAGGGATTCCAAATTGCTATTAGTAAAATACCAATATATATACAGCGCTACAAAAACAATATACCGTATATACTCATGTATAAGCCGGCCCGTGTATAAGCCGACCCCCCTAATTTTGCCACAAAAAACTTGGAAAACTTATTGACTCGCGTATAAGCCGGGTGTATAAGTTGCCGTCCTGCTCTGTGCTCCCCATCCAGCTCTGTGCGCCCCCATTCTCCTCTGTGCTCCCCTCCTCCTGCTCCATTATCCTGTCCTGCTCGTGCTTTCCATCCTCCCCCGTCCTGCTCCGTGCTCCCCCATCCAGCTCTGCACTCCCCCATTCTCCTCTGTGCCCACCCCCGTCCTGCTCCGTGCTCTCTGTCCTCCCCCGTTCTGCTTCATGCTCTCCGTCCTCCCCCCGTTCTGCTCTGTGCTCTCCGTCCTCCCCCGTTCTGCTCCGTGCTCTCCGTCCTCCCCCCGTTCTGCTCCGTGCTCTCCGTCCTCCCCCTGTCCTGCTCCATGCTCCTTGTCCTCCTCCATGCTCCCCCCATCCTCCTCCATCATACTCACCCTCCCCGTGCCATCGCTGAACGTCCCGGCCGGCAATCCTGCATTCTCCCCGGCTTCCTGCAGCTCTCCCCGGCTTCCTGCAGCTCTCCAGCGCTGAGCGGTGACGTAATACCGCTCATTAAGGCCATGAATATGGAGGCGACGCCCATTTGGAAAGGGAAGAAGCAGACGAATAGTGAGTAGAGATGAGCGAATATGTTCGAAAACTAACACCAAATATAAATTGGGCACGAATATGACACATTCGGATTCATGATCGGAAACACAAGCATTTTCTATTAAGATCGGAAAAAGTCGGTAAAAATTCGGTAAAAGTGCGGGAAAATAATTACGTTGCAAAAAAAAGTATTTTAAAGTAGATAATAGATAGATAGAAAAATAAAAAGCCAGCAATTCAGCAGCCGCATACAGTAAAATCACAGCAGGACCTGACAGGATAGAATAGATGGATTACATCATACAGTATATACAAAGAGACTAGATAGATATAGCTGTCAGTGTCATATACAATTAGTACAGTGCGCGTGCAGCTTACTGTACATGTATTTAATTATTAAAAGATGATTTTTCTGAAAAAAAATGACATGGGCTCCCACATAATTTTCTTAACTAGCAGAGCCAACTGCTCGTGGTAAATGTTTATAGCCTGGAAAGGGGATAATACCCATGAAGCTTCCCAGGCTATTAATATCAGCTCACAACTGTATACTTAGCCTTTACTGGTATTAAAATGGGGTACCCTCAAAAAAATGACGTAGGGTCCCCCTATAATTAGTAACCAGCAAAGGCTAGGCAGACAGCTGCGAGCTAATATTAATAGCCTAGCAGGGGCTATGGACATTGCCCCCCAAGGTTAAAAACATCAGTTCTCAGCCACTCCAGAAAAGTCACATCTATGGCACAGCCTGTCACACATGAGGCAATACATGCTGCTGTGCCTGCGCAATGACTGCCAAGTTGCTCAGATTGTTACAAGTGATGATTATTGGGTGGCCACCCTGCTGGATCCCCGCTACAAGCACAACGTGCCATCCTTACTTCCACCACTAGAGCAAGATCTGAAAATGCGGAAATACAAGTGCACGCTGGTAAATGCGCTTCTAACGGCGTCCTCACCGGATAGTGGGGCCTCAGTGGAAGCACAAGGTGGAGGAGGATGAAGTTGCCAATGCAGTTGAGGCACTGTCACCACCACGGAAGGAAGGTTAGCATGGCAGAAATGTGGAAAACCTTACTCAGCATGTCACAAAATCCAGCACCACCTTCTATTTTTTTACAGCACAAACAGCTTTTTGGTAAAGTAGAAACAAAGGCTTTTTTGGCACAGTACACACAACAGCTTTTTGGCACAGTACCCCCACAGACATTTTGGTACAGTACAAACAGATGTTTTTTGGCACAGTACTCCCAGAGGTTTTTTAGTAAAGCAGAAACAAAGTCTTTTTGTCACAGTACATATAGAGTGTTGTGTTTCGGTAGCTGAGGAGGACAGGAACAACAGCAGGGCAGCAGAACACCTGAGATGTTGGTAACTGATGGGTTGCAGATTCCTAAACTAACGACACAACTAGAGGTAGCCGTGGAGCGTTCCTACGTTGATCCTAGACGCCTCGTCACAGCCTGAGAGATAACTACACCTAAAGGCAGAAAGATGAAAGCTATCTGCCCCGGAGCAGATCCCCAAAGAAAATAGGAAGCCCCCAAACATATAATGGCGGTTAGACAAGATGAAAACACAAACATAGGCAGAAAATAGATTGAGCAAACGCTGGGGCCACAAGCTGACTAAATAGGATAGGAAAGGAGAGATTACTTTCTGCAACCCAGAAAACCCTACAAAAATCCAACAATTCTGATTACAAAAATACTGAGATCACACGATCTCGCCACCCGCTAAATCACATCTCAGTGTGAACAAAACCAAGCTGCAGCCGCTGAAAAAACAGGAAAAAGCAAATGAGCAAATAACAGTGGCTGCAGATAAACTGTGAGGAGCTCAGGCCCCATGAGGGGACCTGGCTGACCTCCACAAAAGTGCAGAAAACAATGCAAAAAGCAAGCACAAAAAGAAAAGCAAATAATATCTTATCTGAAAGCAGGAGATGCATTCAAGACTCCAGCAAACTTACAAATGAACCAGGAACCACAATTGAGACAAGAAAAATTGATCACCGGCAACCATCATGGGAGGGAACCTCCCTTATATCAGACCAGTCAGTGAACCCAGATTGCCATTCTTTGCTGAAAGGTTCAGTACTGTCTGTAACCACCAGAGGGAGCCTCTGCTCAGAAACCATCTCTAGCACATTCATAACATAGAGGCTTTTTGATCAAATATAAACAGAGGCTTTTTGGCACAGTCGACACCAGAGTTTTTTTGGCACAGCACTTCCAGAAGGTTTTTTGGTACAGTACAGAGTGTCACGGCCAGGCAGAAGCAGCATAGCTTGTCTAGCTAGCCTACGCTCCCACACTGCCGGTTCATGATGATGTGGGGTGTGCGTCCCAGGTGGTAAGGGCAGTTACCGTGGTCTGTGGCAGCTGAACATGTGGGCAAGGTGGTAACATGCAGGACTAGATGACACCACACAACTTCAGGTATGAAGAAACATAAAGTTTACTTAAACAAAGTCACATACAGAAAACAAGACAAGACAATGCAAGGCTCCCGATTCCGCACATCATGGAAAGTTGAACATCATACAGTAGGTCTGCAGATATCTGAAGATGGCAGGAGGTCATCACGGGTTGATGCTTTCCAGGGTCATCTGGTACAGGAATATTAGGAGAACCTCTCTCTTAGGCCTCAGGCATAGTGCAGGCACACCAGGAGAGCATCAGACACTGACCTTGGACAGATGTCATCGCAGGATGGACCCCAGGGAAAGGGCAGGACATCGGGACACAAGCAAAACATGGACAGCATGGATCCAGCCACACCGACATAGCAGCTCAGGACATCGGCTGGTCAGATCCAGGACTCACAGGCAGACCCGTCATCAGGAAACAAGACTGGAGACTCCCAAAGAACACGGAGGAGGAGCTCATCCAGGAACACAAGTAGACTGGAGACTCCCCAGAAACATAGAGGAGGAGCCCATCCAGGAACATGAGTGGGTCCGACTCTGGATCACCGGCTTGACCACCAGGACCATGGACTGGAAATCAAGACACCAGATGAACACAGGGACACAGGCAAGACACCGACAGCACAGGTCCAGGAGCATCATCATGGCAGCTCAGAATATCGGCTAGTCAGATCCAAGACTCACAGGCAGAGCCATCACCAGGAAACAATCCTGGAGACTCAAATGGGGTGTCAAATGGGGTGGAAATTTGGAAAAGATACTTGCGCAGTTAGAAGCCAAGTGGATAATGAAGAATAATTGCATACGTCCTAAAGGCATTAACGAGGTTTTAAGTTTTGCCCCTTTCTTTTGAATTGCTTTTGTCTATAGGGTTTTAATGGTTTTATTTTTTTTTAACCTTTCACTATTTCTTCTTCATGCAGGGTTCTCGGCACATCATCTGCGTGCGTCATCACACCAAGTGGCCTTTGGATCCTCCATTTCACCATGTGACAGCCACCCTTGAAGGGTCTTTCAGGTCCTGACGCTCATCTGTTCTTCCCCTTTTTTCCCTTCTCCTTTTCCCGTTGGCCTTACACTGCTGTGTGTAGTACCCAACAAATTTCCTCATTATGCATTATTCATTGTATAACACTATTCATAGTTAATCATGTCTCTTTAGCCCACTTCTGGTCTCTGTTGGTCGCTAACATACACATTTTTGTTTGATACCCCCTTCTTCACCAGTTTTATGGATTATCGTGAACTCATACAATATGGCCATATGTAATAGATCTCTGTATGCTAGTTATATGTTTAATATCATATACATTGTATACTTACCTGATCTTTGCATTTGCACTTTTTACTTGTGTCTCTTTTTATTGGTTTAGTTCTTATTACATATGATTAGTGTTGAGCATTCCGATACTGCAAATATCGGGTATCGGCCGATATTGGCTGTATCGGAATTCCGATTCCGAGTACCGATATTTTCGTCATATCGGATACCGGAATCGGGATTGTCACTGTCACTGTCAGTGTCCGTCGGTCGGATCTGTCAGGAGTCAGCGGCACTTACCTGGCAGAAGATCTCCGGCGGTCACATCCCGGACTGCTTAATGGCCGCCATCCTCTTCTCCCCGGCGGTCACATGCAGTTTCTCGCGATAACTGCAGTGACTGCTGGGTAATCGCGGCCATAAAGCAGTCCGATGACGTCACCGCCGGGGAAGCAGGTAATCAGCTGTGCTGCGCCGGGATGACAGGCTCTGCCTGTCATTCCGATGTAGCAGAGCTGGATCGTCGTGGGACTGTCGTTATGGACTGCGTCGGACAGGTGGTATACTGTTGGTTTGTTTTTTTCTTTTTTTACAGGAGATCGATGGCGTCGCAGGAATGAGAGTGTAATAAAATTAATGAAAACTGTGTTGTCTCTTTTATTTCATTAAAAGACTTTTTTCTTGCTGTGTCTTTTTTTTATACATTTAATAACTTTGGGATTAATAATGGATCGGTGTCTTATTGACACCTCTCCATTATTAACCGGGCTTATTGTCACCGTGCAATCAACGGTGACATTAACCCCTTATTACCCCACTTGCCACCGCTACAGGGCAGTGGGAAGAGCCGGGTAAAGTGCCACAATTGGCACATCTTTTGATGCGCCAAATGTGGGGCTGCTGTAGCCTGGTATTATCAGGCTGTTGAGGGCCAAAATCCATGGGCCTTGACAGTCTTTTAATACCAGGCCGCAGCAGTCTGCATTTTACTTGGCTGGTTAACAAAAATAGGGGGACCCCTACGCCGTTTTTTTTTCGAGGGGATCCCCTATTTTTGTTAACCAGCCAAGCTAAGCAGACTGCTGTGGCCTGGTATTATCAGGCTGGCAAGGTCCATGGATATTGGATCCTTACCAGCCTGAAAAACCAGGCCTCAGCGGTCTGCTTCATCTGGCTGGTTAACAAAAATAGGGGGGACCCCACGCCAATTTTTTTCGAGGGGATCCCCTATTTTTGTTAATCAGCCAAGATATGCAGACTGCTGTGGCCTGGTATTATCAGGCTGGCAAGGTCCATGGATCTTGGCTCCTTAACAGCCTGAAAATCCAGGCCTCAGCGGTCTGCTTCATCTGGCTGGTTAACAAAAATAGGGGGGACCCCACGCCATTTTTTTTTCGAAGGGAACCCCTATTTTTTTTAATCAGTTCCCTCTGACGTCACTGATTGTGTCCCTGGCTGACCTGAAGTGAAAGTGGAAAGCAATCAATTAAGCTTTCCACTTAAGGGCCCGTCTCACATAGCGATATCGCTACCGAGATCGCTGCTGAGTCACTAGTTTTGTGACGCAGCAGCGAGCTCACCAGCGATATTGCTGTGTGTGACATTCAGCGACAATCAGCCCCCCTGCCGGGTATCGCTGATTGTCGCTGAAATGTCAGGACCTTTTTTTGATCGCTGGTTTCCCGCTGACAGGCACGCATCACTGCGTGTGACAGGCGGGAGACCAGCGATCCGCTGGTAACCAAGGTACACAGCGGGTTTCCAGGCACGGGGCTGTGCCTAGAAACCCGCTGTGTACCTTGGATACCAGCGCCCTGATGCAGGGAGCTGGTATCCAAGGTACACAGCGGGTTTCCAAGCGCTGCGCGGTGCCTGGAAACCCGCTGTGTACCTTGGATACCAGCTCCCCTGCATCAGGGCGCTAGTATCCAAGGTACACAGCGGGTTTCTAGGCACAGCCCCGCGCCTGGAAACCCGCTGTGTACCTTGGTTACCAGCGGATCGCTGGTCTCCCGCCTGTTACACGCAGCGATGCGTGCCTGTCAGCGGGAAACCAGCGATCAAAAAAAGGTCCTGACATTTCAGCGACGAACAGCGATACCCGGCAGGGGGGCTGATCGTTGCTGAATGTCACACACAGCGATATCGCTGGTGAGCTCGCTGCTGCGTCACAAAACTAGTGACTCAGCAGCGATCACGGTAGCGATATCGCTATGTGAGACGGGCCCTTAAGCGATGTTACTCGCAGTGTCGCTGTCCCAGATCGCTGCCTGAGCTGCCTGTTTGGCAGCTCAGCAGCGATCATGTAGCGATACACCAGCGATCCTGACAAGTGCATATCGTTGTCGGGATCGCTGGTGTATCGTTATGTGAGACCCAGCCTTTACTCTCCTGTCAGCCAGGAGAGGAACTCATTCATTTGGGGGTTTACTGTGAGGCTGCAGCATTAGCTGCGGTCCCTGCAGTAAACATTAACCCTTTCTGAAGGATTACACCATGGGACCTGACTGTGCATGGGATAGGTAAGAATAATTTTGCTTTTTTATTTTATTTTTATTACAGGAAATGGTTTTTGCAGTAAAATAAAAGATGGTCAAAAACATGTGTCTTTATTTCATTAAAATGATTTTTAATTAAAGTGTGTGTGTTTTATTTTTATTTCATGCAATAGGATTAATAATTGATAGTTGTCTAATTGACAGCTCTCAATTATTAACCTGGCTTAAAGTGACCTTTCAATTGCAAGGTCATTTTAACCCCTTATTAACCCATTCGCCACCGCTACAGGGCAATGGGAATAGACGGGCAAAGTGCCAGAAAGGGCAAATCTAATTAGAGATTTGCCCTTTCTGGGGTGTCTGGGGGCAGATGTTAGTAGCCAGGGGGGGGGCAAAAATAATGGTCCCTCTCTGGGCTATTATTATCTGCCCCCACTCACTGGCTTTGTCTGTCTGGTTGCGAAAATAGGGCGGGAGCCCACGCATTTTTTTTCAGCAATTTTACACCTCATATATATATACATGTCATTGAATTTGTGACACATATATATATATATATATTTATATTTATAGTTCATACACTTCTACATAGTATAATAGCCGCTAATTCAATTGACGGCTTTTGTGAAAATGCAGAACCCGACATGAAATGACACTTGGTTTACATAGAGTTAACCATGTCTTTTCATGTAGTTTGATATCTGATTTGCACAAACAATTACATGAGTGTAAGTGTGCAAAATTTCACACCTGTAGGGGTTAATTAAAGGTGTAAATTCGTAGCAAAAAAGTCCGTTTTTTTTACAACGAATTTACACCTTTAATTAACCCCTACAGGTGTGAAATTTAGCACACATAGACTGATGTAATTGTTTGTGCAAATCAGATAGCAAACGACATGAAAAGACATGGTTAACCCTATGTACACCAAGTGTCATTTCATGTCGGGTGCTTCTGTCTTTTCACAGAAGCCGGCTTTACCCGGCAATTGAATCAGAGGATATTTTACTATGTAGAAGTGTATAAACTATACATATATGTATATATATATGTCACAATGACATGTATATATATATATATATATATATATATGTATTCTATGTGTGTATATTTAGTGTTTACAAGGAAAGAATGGGGTTTTTTTAGTTACGATATTTTGTTCCCATAGACTTACATGGGACTTCCGGTATCGGTATCGGGTATCGCCGATATTTTAATGGTATCGGCGATACCATTCCGATTCCGATACTTTTGGATATCGGAAAGTATCGCTCAACACTACATATGATATGTCAATCATATTTGTTGTTTTTTATTGCACTTGCATTAGGTGTTTGGCACAGAAACTCAAACTCTACAGTTTGGTTTAGCTAATCACTAATGATTACTACTAGAGATAAGCGAATCTGTCAAAATGTGAATTTTACAGTTCGTTCTAATATGGCTAGGAAAATTTATTTGCATCAAATATATTCAGTGCAAATTTGATGTCTTACAATGCTCTGTGGTTTCTCTAGAAACCAGAGCATAGTAATCGGGTGAAAAATATTAATTAATATTTACATCATTTCTGGTCCTCACCTTTTGCGCAAGATCCTCACTAGTTCATTCAGGTTCAATCTTCGTTCATAAGCTAAGGGTTTTTAAAACCATTGGTTGCATGGGGTCTTTGACACCTTGGGGGTTCACTAGGTTAAGCATTGTCATGACATCATGGCTGGACATAGAGTGATAGCTGGGGAGAGGGGAGTATTATTTTTTAACCCTTATGTGGCTCTTTTGAATCCAACAAAATGGTAGCCAGGATAATGTCATTTTACTGGATACACATGCATGAGATCCCAAATAGTTCAGAATCTGCACCTCAAAGCAATTTGATCATCTCTTTTAATTACATAATATTTTTATCATATAGATAGATATATAAATAGATAGATGGGATAGTTATTTAAGGGTGTTCAAAAGCAAACATGGTAGTAATGACCTGTGTTTGCTTTTTTGCATGTATAGGTAGTTTTCACATACTATTAAAACTATGTACAAGAAAAATGCCCACAGCAACCAATCATAGTAGGATATTAATAAACAAATACAGGTTGTTTTTTTTTTTTTGCTTTTTTTAGACTGTTTCAGAAATATTCCTCTTGGCATTTTTGTTTTAATTATATATTAGTGAAACGGAATGGCTTATTTTATTTTAACAAACATGTTGAGGATATGATTTTGTGTTAGGTGTATTGCTAGGACAGCCTTCCTCACAGACTAAACCATTCTCCAGTTCTCAAACTGCAGTTGATAAAGGATCACGTTGCCAGACTTGTCCATCAGCCTTGTCAAATTTAAATAGGAGCTATACCATGTCCAATGTATTCCATCTTGTGGAAGCCAATGGATATAGGTCTGGTCACATGCTCCTCCATTTGGAATACATAAGGACGGTTCAGAAAGGTTACACTAACAAACTGATGACACTTAACAAAGGAGTAGAACTGTTAATACATGTACAGTGCCTTGCGAAAGTATTGGGCTCCCTGGAACTTTTCAACCTTTCCCACATATCATGCTGCAAACATAAAGATACCAAATGTAAATTTTTGGTGAAGAATCAACAACAAGTGGGACACAATTGTGAAATTGCGAAATTTATTGGTTATTTTAAATTTTTGTGGAAATACAAAAACTGAAAAGGTCCAATTTTGTAAATTTACTATTCTTAATATTCCAGAGTGCAGCTTTGTTTTTCTTAGCAGTGTGAACGATAGATCAGGTCTTGTGAGCTATGACTTATGAGACCTGCGGCCAAACGTTGTGGTCTGGTTTTCACTCTAGGCTGAGACTTCCAGCTGCATATAGATATGGAAACATGTGCAGTGAATTCCAGAGACTGTTCATGTTTGGAATCCCTGGTCTAGAGTGATCACCATGCTCAGAGAGACTACAGTCACCACTCAGTACACAGTGAGCTGCAATTGTAAGCACATTGGGTGCTCTGTTTTGCTCTGCAGGGCATCTATGTAGAGCTAGATGTTAATCAAAGTTCTGGGGCGTAATTACAGCCACCACTCACATTGCTATGAGCGGTGACTGTAGCTGCTCTCAGTCCATTTACTGACTAAAAGCTAGTGGCTCCTGGGTGGAATAAATTTTATTTTCTCCCAGTAGCTGCACTTTCAGTTAGGTGGCCAGACAGCATTGTAATGCTATTAACCAGCAGATGAACCCTATATCTACAGATTAATAGGGTTAGGGCACATGACAGGTTCCCTTTAAAGAATTTGGCAGCAATCTGTAACTGAAGTAATTTAGGCTACTTAGTAATGTAGCTTCTCTTTAGCACACTATTTGTTTAAATTCTACCTTATGAGCTGATGATTGTTATCCTTGCCATCCTGTGGTCCAATCTAAAACTATGCCTTGAAGCTCATCCTCTCTGTGTACAATGGGGAGTCTTGTCAATGTTGTTCACATCAAGCTAGGCTCAGCAATAAATCCTTGACAGTGTAATTGCCTTGACACAGTCAGAAAGAAATACAATGATCTAAATCTTGAGAGAGCAAAAAATAAAGCATATCATGATATACCTACGATTTTACAGGACCAATAATACAATTAATTATCATGGACAAAATAATTCTCTCGCCCACGTTATTGCTTGTAAAGACTACAGTAGAATATTGCCTGATATATTAGAACAATTAGACTTTCAACAAAATGTTCTATAGGAAACAGCTCAGCTGAATTGCACCAAGCTAAATCCATAGGCTAGCCATGAAAAGAGGAAAATAACATCAAAGCTTCTACGGCTGCATGCTAGAAATACTTTTTTTTATTTCACACTGTCTTAGCTAGACAAGAAAGTCAAATGCTGTCTATACAGAACAGTGGGGCATTTGTGAAGTGACAAAGTAGAAAATGATAGATGAAAAATGATAGAAAAAAGAAAACATTTGCAAAATTCATATGGGATAATACAATTGGGTACCTGCAAACTTGAATGTTTAATATTTGTAGTTATTAGCCTTTGTTCACATTGTCATTTATTTTGTTTATCTTACTTATATAGCTCCATTAAATCCACAGTGCTTTTCAGACATAATCATTACTCTCCCCTTTGGGGCTCACAATCTAAATTTCCTATCACTATAGCTTTGGAATGTGGTAGAAACCCCAAACAGGAGAATAACATACAAACTCCTTGCAGATGTTGTCCTTGGTGGGATTTTGACCCAGGACTCCAGCACAGCAAAGCAACAGTGCTAGCCACTGAGCCACCATGATACCCATTTAAGGTTCTTTTTAAGCAAGAATAATTCAGTCCGGAACAAGGTTCTAAAAAAAACCAATACCTGCCCAATGGAAATCTGATGGATCCCAAAAGCGTAAATTGGAATTCTTTAGTATTTGCAAATGGATCTGACATAGATGTTATAAATCTATTATATAACCTATGATACTAATGTGCAAAGAGACTTATATAGTAATTCCAAGCAAAAAAAACAAGTTATTTCCTATTCCTAGGATAGGGGATAGCTTGCGGATCTCTGGAGACTGCTGGGACTTAAAGCGATCCTAAGATCAAGGCTGTGGAACCTTGAAAATTGAGCTTTTCAGGCCTGTCCTGAATTAAGTGAAGGTACACATGCTAGTCCTCCACTCTATTCATTGTCTATTAAACTGCTAAGCGAAACACTCAGCTATTTTTGGCAGTCCATAGACATTAAGTAAACTGAAGGCTGAATGCGCACATCTCCACCCTATTTAGAATAGGACTGCAGAGATCGATTCCCAGGGGTTCCATATCCCATTGATCAGACCCACAGAAATTAACAAGTTATTGTCTATAACTTATGTTTTGGAGAGAGGGGAATAACCTTTTAATTGTTTTAGACATTCAAACTAATTTAATTATGAGACAGAGGAAACCAGAAGACCAAAATGTTCAAAAAATGGAATACAGAAACTATTTTTGCACTGTTTCTACCTCTGATTTAATTATTAAAAAAATATTGCTCGTAGAATATTAAAAAGAACCAAGTTCATTAAATACCGTAATAATAATAATAATAATAAAAAAGATGACCAAACTGATAGGTCATGGTGCTGCTGATTATTATTCTTATTTTTACTATTCTTATTACTCTTGTTATTATTTTGAACAGATTCAGATTATATATATATATATATATATATATATAACATTTTTAAAGTTTTGAATATTGCATTACTAATAATAATAATAAAATAACATTTAATATTGTTTTTAGTAATAAAATAATTGATTCAGTTGTAAATCACATAGTTTAGCTATCATCACGCTTTTAAAAAAGGTTTTATCACAAGGTTAGACTAGACATCTTGTCAACTATCTTTCCAGTAATTGTTTATGAAATGGAGAAAAGCCTATGAAAGCTTCTCTATCTCAGTGGTAGATTTGATGGACACTAAAAATGCTACATTTGTCCTTTATAGAAGTCCCTTTGGAAAGTCACTGATACCTGACAGCTGTTTGGTGACCCTAATAAAATGAGTGGAGTTCCCATGAGAAAACTGCCCACATTAATAAAGCTTCTATCACAGTTGGCAATGTCATTATGAAGGATATTAGATGGATGTATCAGAGGAACATCCCCAAAGGTAGTGTCATTGTATTGAGGCCAAACTAAAGGTGAGGAATCAAACAGTGCCTTAAACTGTACTTTCTACTATGTTCAGTGTGTGGAAAGGTTCATTGATTTTCTTCTAAAGTTGAGCAGAATAGAAATCTTTAAATATAGATTGTGTTCTGAATTGTTCTACTGTTATCAAAAAATGTGTTGGAAAAACAAGGGCAAACTGCCTTTACAAAAATTCTATTGTTAAATCCCTACTAGGGTTGAGCATTCCGATACCGAAACCCGGTTCCGATACCTGAAATCCAATGTAAGTCTATGGGAACAAAATATCGGAATATTTTTAATTCCGATATTTTGTTCCCATAGACTTACATTGGATTTCAGGTATCGGAACCGGGTTTCGGTATCGGAATGCTCAACCCTAATCCCTACATATTTTTGCTAGATATGAGTAATTGTCTATACCTGTTTGGTGCAAACCAAAACATCTTGTAGTGAGCATTTCACATACAATCTGACATGTATTTATTAATACTTCATAGCATCCACTGAATAGACCCCTAGGCCTCTCATTTTTTTTCTTCGCTTTCATTCTGTTCTGTTGCATAATGCCATCAAAACAGAGATTATTACAAATTTGCTTAGGTTCCAGGAGATCAAGGGTTTTCTCCCTTTTCTTCATACTCCTTTTGTCTGGTTGTAAGGCAACGGACACCAAAAGACGCCCTCCCAACATGTTTTGTGTGGAACATGAAGCAAATAACATTTGTTTCCCCCTCCCTCTTGGTAAGTCCCACCTCTCAATCGCCTGATAGCCAAAAAATAGAGATTAAAGCCCCCGTCACACACAGCGATCTCGCTAGCGAGATCGCTGCTGAATCACTAGTTTTGTGATGCAACAGCGATCTCCCCAGCGATATCGCTGTGTGTGACATTCAGCGACGATCACCCCCCCCGTTGGGCACCTGGAAAGCCGATGGGGTCGTTGGGGTACCCGCGCGTACGCGGGGAGCTGGTAACCCAAAGGGACACATGGGGGTTTTCCCGGTGCCGTTTCAGCGCCCAGAAACCCCATGGGGTACCCTTTGTTACCGCTCCCTGGATTTTTTAGGGGGGGCGGGGATTTCCAAATACACTGCGGGTAAAAATAAGGAAGTTCCCGCAGTGTGGCCCCGGGTCCTGCCCCGAGCTGTGTTTTTGGGAGTTAGCAGGATCATGTAGCGACACCCAGCGATCCCGACAAGTGATATTGTTGTCGGGATCACTGGTGTGTGCTATTTTGTGACGGGGCCCTTAAAATTTGGATTGCCTAAAAGATTTCTACATACACTGAAAAACAGTCACTAGCTAAAAAACCCTAAGTTCCGAAAACCGTAGAAAAAAAAATTTTTTTTCCTTTGTAAGTAAGACAATACATGGACCCTAAGGTTGTGGAATTTAAATTTGGGGATTCCACCCTTTTTTTGTCACTTTTTTTTGTGCGATGAAAACCCCAACCCCACCCCTTCTCCTGACGTCGCTATTATGTAAAAAGGGGTCATGTATTGTGGGGGCCCCCCTTTACCAACGTGAATTCTACACCCCCTGGGGACACGTTTTAAAGGGCAGCTTTGTCAGTTTGGTAAGGTATGTTTGAGTAAAAAAAACCCCATAGAAATCAATTTGGGGACTAAAATTTCAAAATTTATTATTTCAATCCCTAAAAAAAACCATGGCAAAAAAAAAAGGGCTACAAATTTACAATT
>JARQOD010000008.1:51516300-51608105 GCA_033576555.1 Oophaga sylvatica | reverse complement strand
TGTATATAACTAGAGTGAAACACAGGAAAAAAAATTGAAAACTGGCCTAAAATGGCCAAACTTGGAGTATGCAGATATAGGAGCTGGCACGGAGATACCACACTGACAAATCTGTGGCTTGTATTTTTTGCTTTTATAGGCTAAATAGTTCTGTATATAACTACAGTGACACACAGGAAATAAAATTGAAAACCAGCCTAACATGTCCAAACTTGGAGCACGCAGATATATGAGCTGGCATGCAGGGCCGGTTTTACACAAAGTGGGGCCCTAGGCAAAGTTTAAAATGGGGCCCCAAATGCTAACACATTGCACATCACACAGAAGCATTTTGGTTGTATTTAAATGCGCTGAGTTCAGACCGCTAAATGAGTGTGATCGACAATATTGAAATCGTTCAACACTTGTTTCCCGGCCTCTTTCCACTGACTGAGGAACAATGATGGGGACAGAACAATCACTAATGGATCACTAATAGATCCCCATACAGTATCATATTATCAGCAGCACATCTACAGCTTACACCGGCGATGTGCTGCTGAGAACAATGATTTTTGTTCCAGCATAAACAATCCAATCACTCGATGAATATGCAGCATTTTGCTTGTTTCGTATAATACACCCCACAGTCCTCCTGTCACGCGGTCTTATGATATGTGTACGATGTCAGTAAACTATTCTTAAAAGAACAACACTCTATACAACATATAGATTAGCAACATCAGCATGTAAATATAGAATAGATTTACCTGACACGATATCCGTTGAACTCAGGGTTAATCTTGAGGACTTGATACACTGTCACAGGAAAGAGGAGGACCGGGGTCTAACCTGACCCTAAACTGGGGTCCTAACTAATCCCTCACCTTGGAGGTACTGATAATGGTTCAGAGGTCCAAGTCTCCAGCCTAACCCTGTCTCCTATCAGTCCCTGAACCCTGTAATCAGTCCTAAGAAGGATTCTGATTACCACCAAAGGGATATGGGCTGATCTCTGCTAAATACACAGATTAGACATATAAGACAGACTGGAGAAAACACAGACTTGCATACACACTCAAACACAGAAGGAACATAAATGATCTGGGATATTAAACTCTAAGCAAGGTGAGCTCAAAACAACTAAGGAGCTCTTTAACTTAAATCTATACAGATACAATCCTATCTGTGGTCTGCATGAAGAATTTCACTGGCAACTCCCAACACAGACAACCAGAGATTTAAAGGAAACCAATCAACAAATAATTAATTGCAGCCGGAAGAAACTGCACCCAGTCCCAGAACTGAGCACAGACAGAATTAACTCCCTAACTGCCAAACACAAAGAAACAGCAACTCAGCTGTGAGAAGTCAGAATGTGCAACCGCGACGATCTTCGTGGCGATGCACACATGACAGTACCCCCCTTCTACGAGGGGCCTCCGGACCCTCAGGGCCAGGTTTGCCCGGGTGAGTTCTGTGGAAGGTCCGCACCAAACGATCTGCGTTAATGTCAGACGCAGGAACCCACGTCCTCTCCTCTGGACCATACCCCTTCCAATGCACCAAGTACTGAAGGGACCGGCGATTCAGACGTGAGTCAATGATCTTTGACACTTGAAACTCCAAGTTACCATTGACCACCACTGGAGGAGGAGGTAGAGGTGATGGTATGACTGGTGCCACGTACCTCTTAAGTAATGACTTGTGGAACACATTATGAATTTTAAACGTAGGAGGGAGGTCCAGACGAAATGCCACAGGATTAATTATGGAACTGATCCTGTACGGCCCGATGAATCTGGGGCCCAGCTTCCAGGAGGGAACTTTAAGTTTTATATTCCTGGTAGACAACCATACCAGATCGTTCACATTAAGATCTGGACCAGAAACTCTCCTCCTATCAGCCATACGTTTATAACGGTTCCCCATAGCACTCAGATTATTCAATACACCTCTCCACACTGAAGCA
The DNA here is from genome assembly GCA_033576555.1 of Oophaga sylvatica. Classification (NCBI taxonomy): domain Eukaryota; kingdom Metazoa; phylum Chordata; class Amphibia; order Anura; family Dendrobatidae; genus Oophaga; species Oophaga sylvatica. The sequence continues at coordinate 51,606,154 of JARQOD010000008.1, read as the reverse complement.
AGTGACGACGAGAAACGCTCCTCCTCAGGAACCCCAGAAGGGCCCCCCCCATTGAATATACAAAACTGGGGATGAAAACCATATGCCCCAAAAAACGGGGACTTACCAGTGGACTCGCTCCGCCTGTTGTTAAGAGCGAACTCTGCCAGAGGCAAGAAAGAAGACCAGTCCTCCTGGTTCTCTGAGACAAAACACCGAAGATAAGTCTCTAGGCTTTGATTCAGACGCTCTGTCTGACCATTGGTCTGCGGATGAAAAGCCGAGGAAAATGACAATTGCATCCCCCGACGTAAACAAAATGCCCTCCAAAACTTGGACACAAACTGAGACCCCTATCTGACACCACATCAGAAGGCAACCCATGAAGTCTCACAATCTCCCCAATGAACACCTGCGCCAGAGTTTTAGCATTAGGGAGGGCAGGAAGAGCAATGAAATGTGCCATCTTACTGAACCTGTCAACAACCACCAGTATGACAGTCTTCCCTGACGACTGAGGAAGGTCCGTGATGAAGTCCATAGACAAATGAGTCCATGGACGCTCCGGAAGTTTCAAGGGTAAGAGGGTCCCAGACGGACGGGTATGAGGGGTCTTAGAGCGAGCACAAACCCCACAGGACGCGACAAAAGTTAAAACATCTTTATTAACGTTAGGCCACCAAAACCGGCGAGAAAGGAGATCTAAAGTAGCCTTACTCCCTGGATGTCCTGCTAAAGCAGAATTATGATGTGCCTCAATAACCTTTTGTCTCAACTGATTTGGGACAAACAGTCTCCCTGGAGGTCCTGCAGGGGCGTCCCCCTGAGCCTCTAACACCTCCTCCTCAAGCTCAGAAAATACAGCCGACACTACCACCCCCTCCTGAAGGATAGGAATCGGGTCATCCATTTTCCCGGCCCCTGGGAAACTGCGAGACAAGGCATCCGCCTTAACATTCTTAGATCCAGGGCGATAAGTGACAACAAAATTAAACCTGGTAAAAAACAACGACCATCGAGCTTGTCTGGAATTCAGACGCTTAGCAGATTCCAAATACAGCAGGTTCTTGTGATCAGTAATGACGGTGACCGGGTGGACTGCCCCCTCCAAAAAGTGACGCCATTCTTCAAAAGCCAACTTAATGGCCAAAAGTTCCCTATTGCCGATATCATAATTCCTTTCGGCGGACGACAATTTTTTAGAAAAGAAAGCGCACGGATGCCATTTACCAGGGACGGACCCTGGGACAATATTGCACCCACCCCTACGTCAGACGCGTCCACCTCCACAACGAACGGCTGTGATGCATCTGGTTGGATGAGAACGGGTGCCGAAGCAAAACATTTTTTCAAAGAGGAAAAAGCTTGGCAAGCTTTGTCCGACCATTTAGAAAAATCCGTCCCTTTTCTTGTCATGTCAGTGAGAGGTTTGACAACAGATGAGAAATTACAAATAAATTTCCGGTAGTAGTTAGCAAACCCCAGAAAACGCTGCAGAGCCTTAAGATCCTCTGGCTGATCCCATTCAAGCACTGCTCTCACCTTTTCAGGGTCCATACGGAAACCGGAGGCTGACACCAAGAAACCCAAAAACTGAAGTTCCTGTACGGCGAATACACACTTTTCCAGTTTGGCGTATAGTTTATTGTCTCGCAAGATCTGCAACACCTGTCTCACATGCTCCTGGTGAGACACAAGATCTGGTGAGTAAATTAAAATGTCATCCAAATATACGACCACAAACAGCCCCACCAGATGACGAAAAATGTCATTAACAAAATGTTGGAATACTGCTGGTGCAGTAGTCAGACCAAAAGGCATGACAAGGTTCTCATAATGTCCCTCCGGCGTGTTAAACGCCGTTTTCCACTCATCCCCCTCTTTTATCCTAATCAGATTATACGCCCCCCTGAGATCCAATTTAGAAAACCATTTGGCGCCAACAATTTGATTGAAGAGATAAGGAATCAGAGGGAGTGGATACGGATCTCGAACAGTTATCCGATTAAGTTCGCGGAAATCCAAGCAAGGGCGTAGGCCTCCATCTTTTTTCTTCACAAAGAAGAACCCCGCGGCCACTGGGGAAGATGAAGGTCTAATATGCCCTTTGGCCAGACTTTCCGAAATATAATCTTTCATAGCCTGCCTCTCAGGACCAGAAAGGTTATATAACCTAGCTTTAGGTAACTTAGCATCAGGAAGTAAATTAATAGAGCAGTCATACACGCGATGAGGAGGCAACTCCTGACACCCCTCCTCAGAGAACACATCCCCAAAGTCCTCCAAAAAAGGAGGCAAAGTACTAGGCACGACCGCACTGATGACTGTGTTCATGCAGTTACTTTTGCAAAACTCCCCCCATTGGCTTATATCTCTGGACTGCCAATTAATCACAGGGTTATGTTTAACCAACCAAGGAAGTCCCAACACAATAGGAGTAGGTAGACCCTCCAACACATAACAAGATAATAGTTCCCTATGTATTGCCCCTACCCGAAGGTCAATGTTATGAACCTCATGAACAAAGCTACCTTGGCCGAGAGGCCTGGCGTCAATGGAGAATATAGGGATCGGTTTGACCAATACACTCAGATGCATACCTTGAGCCTGAGCAAACTGAGCGTCAACCAGATTAGCCCCGGACCCACTATCAAGAAGAACAGAAAATCTCTCCACTCTCGTACCAACCACCACCTCCACTGGTACAAGGAACTGAGAAGAACTAGCGGACGAAATACATACTCCCAGGTTGTCGTCCACCACACAACCTGGGATTAACAGTTTTCCGGCGACTTTTTGCTCAACAAGGCACGGGATGGACATCCCCCAACAAAATGTCCCTCTTTCCCGCAGAAGAAACACCTTCTAGTCCTGCGGCGTACCGCCAATCCCCTCCTACGAAATGATGTCCCTCCCAACTGCATAGGTTCTTCCGAACAGACAAGGGGAACCTCAACATAAGGGACTTTAGTAGTAGGTGGAGTAACAACAGGGGGCGGAGTTACCTCGCACCTCTCCCGGAGCCGTCTATCAGTACGGATAGCTAGGGCCATAGCAGCCTCCAGTGATGGAGGAGAATCATACTGAGCCAAAACGTCCTTTAATTTGTCAGAAAGCCCATGACAAAACTGGCTCCTAAGAGCTGGGTCATTCCACTGAGTATCTGTGGCCCATCTACGGAACTCAGAAGCAAATTCCTCCGCCGGACGATCTCCCTGCTGTATCTTACGTAATTTTGTCTCAGCAAGAGAGACCCGATCTGGGTCATCATATACCAAACCCAGGGCAGTAAAAAATCGATCTACTGACTGTAGAGCCGGGGATCCCGGAGGAAGGGAGAAGGCCCAGGATTGAGGGTCCCCTTGTAGGAGCGAGATAAAAATTCCCACTCTCTGCTCTTCACTCCCTGATGATCGAGGCCAAAGCCGAAAATACAATTTACATGCTTCCCTGAAGGTAAAAAATTTGTCTCGCCCACCAGTGAACCTGTCCGGGAGAGCTACTTTAGGTTCAAATCTGGTTTGCTCCGAGGGAGACAAAACTTTGGACTTAATGTCCATCAGCTCCATGGATAATCCCTGCAACTGCAGAGCCAGCTGGGCTACTGGATCCATGGCAACTGGGAATAATTTTATGGGCCAGTGAAAATGTCACGCGGTCTTATGATATGTGTACGATGTCAGTAAACTATTCTTAAAAGAACAACACTTTATACAACATATAGATTAGCAACATCAGCATGTAAATATAGAATAGATTTACCTGACACGATATCCGTTGAACTCAGGGTTAATCTTGAGGACTTGATACACTGTCACAGGAAAGAGGAGGACCGGGGGTCTAACCTGACCCTAAACTGGGGTCCTAACTAATCCCTCACCTTGGAGGTACTGATAATGGTTCAGAGGTCCAAGTCTCCAGCCTAACCCTGTCTCCTATCAGTCCCTGAACCCTGTAATCAGTCCTAAGAAGGATTCTGATTACCACCAAAGGGATATGGGCTGATCTCTGCTAAATACACAGATTAGACATATAAGACAGACTGGAGAAAACACAGACTTGCATACACACTCAAACACAGAAGGAACATAAATGATCTGGGATATTAAACTCTAAGCAAGGTGAGCTCAAAACAACTAAGGAGCTCTTTAACTTAAATCTATACAGATACAATCCTATCTGTGGTCTGCATGAAGAATTTCACTGGCAACTCCCAACACAGACAACCAGAGATTTAAAGGAAACCAATCAACAAATAATTAATTGCAGCCGGAAGAAACTGCACCCAGTCCCAGAACTGAGCACAGACAGAATTAACTCCCTAACTGCCAAACACAAAGAAACAGCAACTCAGCTGTGAGAAGTCAGAATGTGCAACCGCGACGATCTTCGTGGCGATGCACACATGACACCTCCATATAATATAATATGCCCCACAGTCCTCCATATAATATAATATGCTCCTTAGTCCTCCATATATTATAATATACTCCCATAGTCCTCCATATAGTATAATACACTCCCCATAGTCCTCCATATAGTATTATACAATTCCCATAGTCCTCCATATAATATAATATGCCCCACAGTCCTCCATATTGTAAAATGCACACCCCATAGTCCTCCATATAGTATAATACACTCCCTATAGTCCTCCATGTAGTATAATACACTCCCTATAGTCCTCCATAAAGTATTATACACTCCTCAGTCCTCCATATAGTATAATACACTCCTCATAGTCCTCAAATAGTATAATCCACTCCCTATAGTCCTCCATATATTAAAATACACTCCTCAGTCCTCCATATAGTATAATACACTCCTCATAGCCCTCCATATATTAAAAAACACTCAGTCCTTCATATAGTATAATACACTCCTCATAGTGCTCAATATAGTATAATGCACCGCCATAGTCATCCATGTAGTACAATTCGTTGCTCCCGGCTCCTGTCTCCTGCACTGCCTGGTACACAATGAGTGCACGATGATGTCATCGCGCACACCGCTGTGTCAGAGGCAGGAATAATTGGAGAGGGAGCATCAGCTGACACTCTCTCCTCCATCATTGCTTTGAACTGTACTGGCAGACGTCGGTATAGTTCAAAGCGGTGGCAGTGGCGGGGAGAGTCGGTGCTGGGGGCAGGCGGGCCCCCAGCTTCACAGGGGACCCCATAGGGGTTGCGTGATGTGCTGCTAGCTGGGGGCCCCTTGGGGAGCGGGGGCCCTAGGCAGCTGCCTAGTCTGCCTGCCCTAACATCGACCCTGCTGGAGTGGAGATACCACACTGACAAATCTGTGGCCTGTATTTTTTGCTTTTTTAGGCTAAATAGTGCTGTATATAACTACAGTGACACACAGGAAAACAATGGAAAACAGGCCTAAAATGGGCAAACTTGGAGCACGCAGTCATATGAGCTGGCACGGAGATACCACACTGACAAATCTGTGGCCTGTATTTTTTGCTTTTGTAGGCTAAATAGACCTGTATATAACTACAGTGACAGATAGCAAAAAAAATGGAATTTAGGGCTAAAATGACCAAAATTCTTAGCAGACGAATGGATGAGGGGTGTCACAGATATACTGCACTGTAAAATATGTGGCCTTTATGTATTTTTTGGGGGGTTCAGAAAAATGGTGTCAAGAAATTGTGTAAGACACTCAAAAAAATTCTTCTCTACCGTAACACATAAAAATTAAATATTTCTCTGCTCACTCAAAAGTGATTTTTGGGACCCCTTTAAAATAGCAGGATTTTCATGCTGTGCTAGGAAAAGGATCTGGCTGTATTGTGCACTGTCAAAAAGCAAATGGAGAAAAAAAAAGGGCTCTGGATTGCTTTGCAATAAAATAAGCTCTATTAACCTGGCCCAAATTTTTTTCCAAGCCAATTAGACCTGGGGCTAGATATATACAGTCAATATATCCTATAGGTAGCAGCAGCACCACCAGCAGACAGGAAAGGAATGGACCCTCTCGATGTATGCAATGATATGTGCAGGTCCTTCTCAAAAAATTAGCATATAGTGCTAAATTTCATTATTTTACATAATGTAATGATTACAATGAAAATTTCATATATTTTAGATTCATTACACACCAACTGAAATTTGTCAGGTCTTTTATTGTTTTAATACTGATGATTTTGGCATACAACTCCTGATAACCCAAAAAACCTGTCTCAAAAAATTAACATATTTCAACCATCCAATAAAATAAAAGTGTTTTTTAAAAACAAACAAAAAAACCATCAAATAATAAAGTTCAGTTATGCACTCAATACTTGGTCGGGAATCCTTTTGCAGAAATGACTGCTTCAATGCGGCATGGCATGGAGGCAATCAGCCTGTGACACTGCTGAGGTGTTATGGAGGCCCAGGATGCTTCGATAGCGGCCTTAAGCTCATCCAGAGTGTTGGGTCTTGCGTCTCTCAACTTTTTCTTCACAATATCCCACAGATTCTCTATGGGGTTCAGGTCAGGAGAGTTGGCAGGCCAATTGAGCACAGTAATACCATGGTCAGTAAACCATTTACCAGTGGTTTTGGCACTGTGAGCAGGTGCCAGGTCGTGCTGAAAAATGAAATCTTCATCTCCATAAAGCATTTCAGCCGATGGAAGCATGAAGTGCTCCAAAATCTCCTGATAGCTAGCTGCATTGACCCTGCCCTTGATGAAACACAGTGGACCAACACCAGCAGCTGACATGGCACCCCACACCATCACTGACTGTGGGTACTTGACACTGGACTTCAGGCATTTTGGCATTTCCTTCTCCCCAGTCTTCCTCCAGACTCTGGCACCTTGATTTCCGAATGACATGCAAAATTTGCTTTCATCAGAAAAAAGTACTTGGGACCACTTAGCAACAGTCCAGTGCTGCTTCTCTGTAGCCCAGGTCAGGCGCTTCTGCCGCTGTTTATGGTTCAAAAGTGGCTTTACCTGGGGAATGCGGCACCTGTAGCCCATTTCCTGCACACTCCTGTGCACAGTGGCTCTGGATGTTTCTACACCAGACTCAGTCCACTGCTTCCTCAGGTCCCCCAAGGTCTGGAATCGGTCCTTCTCCACAATCTTCCTCAGGGTCCGGTCACCTCGTCTCGTTGTAAAGCATTTTCTGCCACATTGTTTCCTTCCAACAGACTTCCCATTGAGGTGCCTTGATACAGCAATCTGGGAACAGCCTATTTGTTGAGAAATTTCTTTCTGGGTCTTACCCTCTTGCTTGAGGGTGTCAATGATGGCCTTCTTGACATCAGTCAGGTCGCTAATCTTACCCATGATGGGGGTTTTGAGTAATGAACCAGGCAGGGAGTTTTTAAAAGCCTCAGGAATCTTTTGCATGTGTTTAGAGTTAATTAGTTGATTCAGAAGATTAGGGTAATAGGTCGTTTAGAGAACCTTTTCTTGATATGCTAATTTTTTGAGACAGGTTTTTTGGGTTATCAGGAGTTGTATGCCAAAATCATCAGTATTAAAACAATAAAAGACCTGACAAATTTCAGTTGGTGTGTAATGAATCTAAAATATATGAAAGTTTCATTGTAATCATTACATTATGTAAAATAATGAAATTTAGCACTATATGCTAATTTTTTGAGAAGGACCTGTATATACTCCGGAATTAGTCCTTAGAAGGACTATTGGTTTAGCTGGATTTGAGTACTTTAGGATGGTAGACCCCACGCTGACTTTGAAATCCCAAAATCTGACCCTATCTCGGCAGCAGCTCTCCCTACACTATCTAAATCTGGAGCTGAATGCGCCGAGCAGGGCGGCATCCGGTCTCTTATACCCTGATGATGCTGTGCAGCCAGCCAATCACTGCACGACCACAACAAAGATGGCTGCGGTGCTTCATTGCCTGGCAGACAATCCCTGCATCGTGATTGGGTCTCTAAAGACCACCAAAAAAGCTGGGTGGAGACCCGAGTTCCCCCCGAGTAATCACGGAAATGCTCGGTGCTCGCCGAGTACACTGAGTACCGTGATACTCAGGCGAGTAACGAGTAGTGTTGAGCACGTTCGCGCATCACTAGTTATCACCAAGATTATCTGTGTACAACATAAAGCGTATCATAATCTGATATAAACACAACAAAAGAAATTTGTGAACATGTCTCATAGTATGACAAAAACAAACAAATACATTTTGTGAGATATTATGTAACAATGATGTATAATAGACTCTGAATCTTGTACATAGGCGATTTGTATCACATAAAGGTTTTCATTCCCAAGTAAACATTTGCTGTAATATAAAGGATATCTAGTCACATAAGGTACAATAATGGTATCAATATAGAGGCGGTAGATATAAATAAGGTCAAGCGGACCTCAGTTATCAGACGAACCACAAAGTCAGGAATAAAACATGACCTAGGGTAACAACACTTTACAAAAATTGATTTAACAGAAGTGACGACATAGCCATAATGAATAGAGTTAACAGACAGGTTTAATAGTACTTGTCAGAAGTACTCGTTTATGGGTAATCTGTGAAAATGTATATTGTTTAAGTTAGTGTGGAAAAGAAAGATAATAAATTATCAATAAAAAGTGGGAAAGTTATAAAAGTTACCTGTATTAATCTCAATTCACATGTGCAGGAATGGCGTGAGGTCTCATAGTGACGTGTGTCGCAAGGTGATGTGAACTGGATATAAATAGAGGCAGGAAGTCCGGTTCACATCACCTCTCATTCATTACCTCTCATCAGCCAACGCCTGTGACTGAAGGGAAACGTTTTACCACTGATCAGAGCCACCTGTGTTTCTCGTGCTGTCATTAAGATGACAGCGTAGGAAACACACGATGTTCTGGGTGCCAAACCTGAGCACTAAGGCCGGGGTCACAGTTGCAAGTGCAATGTGAGAAACTCACGCGAGTCTCTCGCATCAATACCCGGCACTCGAGTCCAGAGTGTGCGGCTGCATGTATTTCTATGCAGTTGAACACTCCGGTCCTGAATGCCGGCAGCAGTGCCGGTATTGAGGCGAGAGACTTGCACAAGTTTCTCGCATTCTACTTGCAAGTGTGACCCCGACTTAACACAGACTTCCTGGAGAAGTCCGTGTTCGTGGTCCGTGCCTGAAAAATAGGTATTCGGTACGGGCCGAGAACTTTATTGTTCGAGTTTGCCTATCACTAAAAACTACAGTCATGACCAACAGTTTTGAGAATGACACAAATATTATATTTTCACATGATCTGCTGCCCTCTGGTTTTTATATGTGTTTGACAGATGTTTTTATCACAGACAGAAATATAATAATTGCAAATATATGAGTATCAAAAGCTTATATTGACAGAATGAGTTAATGCAGCAAGTCAATATTTGCAGTGTTGACCCTTCTTCTTCAGGACCTCTGCAATTCTCCCTGGCATGCTCTCAATCAACTTCTGGACCAAATCCTGACTGATAGCAGTCCATTCTTGCACAATCAATGCTTTCATTTTGTCAGAATTTTTAGGTTTTTGTTTGTCCACCCGTCTCTTGATGATTGACCACAAGTTCTCAATGGGATTAAGATCTGGGGAGTTTCCAGGCCATGGACCCAAAATCTCTATGTTTTGTTCCCTGAGCCATTTAGTTATCACCTTTGCTTTATGGCAAGGTGCTCCATCATGCGGAAAAGGCATTGTTGATCTCCAAACTGCTCTTGGAGGGTTGGGAGAAGTTGCTCTTGGAGGACATTCTGGTACCATTCTTTATTCATGGCTGTGTTTTTAGGCAAGACTGTGAGAGAGCCGATTCCCTTGGCTGAGAAGCAACCCCATACATGAATGGTTTCAGGATGCTTGACAGTTGGCATGAGACAAGACTGGTGGTAGCGCTCACCTTGTCTTCTCCGAATGAGGCGTTTTCCTGATGTCCCAAACAATCGAAAAGGGGATTCATCAGAGAAAATAACTTTACCCCAGTCCTCAGCAGTCCACTGCCTGTACCTTTTGCAGAATATCAGTCTGTCCATGATGTTTTTTCTGGAGAGAAGTGGCTTCTTTGCTGCCCTCCTTGAGACCAGGCCTTGCTCCAAGAGTCTCCGCCTCACAGTGCGTGCAGATGCACTCACACTTGACTGCTGCCATTCCTGAGCAAGCTCTGCACTGCTGGTAGCTCGATCCCACACCTGAAACACTTTTAAGAGACGGTCCTGGCACTTGCTGGTCTTTCTTGGGCGCCCTGGAGCCTTTTTGGCAACAATGGAACCTCTCTCCTTGAAGTTCTTGATGATGCGATAGATTGTTGACTGAGGTGCAATCTTTCTAGCTGCGATACTCTTCCCTGTTAGGCCATTTTTGTGCATTGCAATGATGACTGCACGTGTTTCTTTAGAGATAACCATGGTTAACAGAAGAGAAACAATGATGCCAAGCACCAGCCTCCTTTTAAAGTGTCCAGTGGTGTCATTCTTACTTAATCATGACAGATTGATCTCCATCCATGTCCTCATCAACACCCACACCTGTGTTAATGGAGCAATCACTGAAAAGAGGTTAACTGATCCTTTTAAGGCAGGGCTGCAATGATGTTGAAATGTTTTTTGGGGGATAAAGTTCATTTTCTAGCCAAATATTGACTTTGCAAGTTATTACTGTTAAGCTGATCACTCTTTATAACATTCTGGAGTATATGCAAATTGCCATTAGAAAAAGTGAAGCAGTAGACTTTGTAAAAATTAATATTTGTGTCATTCTCAAAACTTTTGGCCTTGACTGTACACTACTGGATAGAAATTTATTAAAAAGTAATAGACCCCAGCTATTTCTTTTTATGATTTTCTGAAAATGGTAAGTAACAGATATCATACAACTGAAAGAGAAGAAAAATATCCTTTTTTTCAAAATTACAAAAGAACAACTCAGCTTACTTTTTATGTTCCTATTTCAATTGTAGTGTGTAACCTGTAAATCACGAATGGTTATATCTTAATTGAAACAATTGCCATTCAGTCCTGTCCTCTAAAAAATCAGTCCTGTAAAAATATGTGTTTTGGGACCTATATAGCTTCATAGATTTCAAATACAATATGACTCCTGAAGTATATTGGAATTTTTAATTTATGGATATGGATTTTTTTAACAAATGTTAAGTAAAAAATCCAATAACAAGCAGTGCACACAGCCATTATTTACCATAGAGATATGCTGAAACCTACTCAGCCCTATCAATGAAAAAGGCAATAAATCCTGTTTGACAAAGCATATCAACAATTACACTCCTCATTGTCTTTACCTGCTTGCTTCATGCAATAGTCAGTTTCCATTTTAACAAAAGATCATATGAGTAGTGAGTGACCTCATACAGATATATCATACGCCGTTTATTTCCATAAATAAACATTTTGATAGGATGTAAAAAAGAGCAGGGTCTGCAAACAAAATATATACAGTTAGGTCCATAAATATTTGGACAGAGACAACATTTATCTAATTTTGGTTCTAGACATTACCACAATGAATTTGAAACAAAACAAATCAGATGCAGTTGAAGTTCAGACTTTCAGCTTTCATTTGAGGGTATCCACATTAAAATTGGATGAAGGGTTTAGGAGTTTCAGCTCCTTAACATGTGCCACCCTGTTTTTAAAGGGGCCAAAAGTAATTGGACAAATGACTCCAAGGCTATTTCATGGACAGGTGTGGGCAATCCCTTTGTTATGTCATTCTCAATTAAGCAGATGAAAGGGCCGGAGTTGATTTGAGGTGTGGTGTTTGCATTTGGAAGGTTTTGCTGTGAAGGAAACATGTGGTCACAGGAGCTCTCCATGCAGGTGAAACAAGCCATTCTTAAGCTGCAAGAACAGAAAAAAACCCATCCAAGAAATTGCTACAACATTAGAAGTGGCAAAATCTACAATTTGGTACATCCTGAGAAAGAAAGAAAGCACTGGTGAACTCATCAATCCAAAAAGACCTGGGAGCCCACGGAAGACAACAGTGGTGGATGATCGCCGCATACTTTCTTTGGTGAATAAGAACCCGTTCACAACATCAACTGAAGTCCAGAACACTCTCAGTGAAGTAGGTGTATCTGTCTCTAAGTCAACAGTAAAGAGAAGACTCCATGAAAGTAAATACAAAGGGTTCACATCTAGATGCAAACCATTCATCAATTCCAAAAATAGACAGGCCAGAGTTAAATTTGCTGAAAAACACCTCCAGAAGCCAGCTCAGTTCTGGAAAAGTATTCTATGGACAGATGAGACAAAGATCAACTTGTACCAGAATGATGGGAAGCCAAAAGTTTGGAGAAGAAAGGGAACGGCACATGATCCAAGGCACACCACATCCTCTGTAAAACATGGTGGAGGCAGCGTGATGGCATGGCCATGCATGGCTTTCAATGGCACTGGGTCACTTGTGTTTATTGATGACATAACAGCAGACAAGAGTAGCCGGATGAATTCTGAAGTGTATATACTTTCAGCCCAGATTCAGCCAAATGCTGCAAACTTGATTGGACGGCGCTTCATAGTACAGATGGATAATGACCCCAAGCATACAGCTGTTGTGAATGGGTTTGAGATGAGTTCTGAGCAGAGGCTCCCTCTGGTGGTTACAAGCGGTACTAGTGAAGATTGTGAGGACTGGGAATCAGGTGTTACTGACTGGTCTTATATAAGGGAGTCATTTTCCCATCAGGGTTGCCGGTGATCAATTGTTCTGGTCTGAATCCTTCTTTCCAGTTTCCCTTGTAGCCTGCTGTGTCGTGTCTGCATTCCCTGCTATCAGATAAGACATTTTCTTCTTTTGTGTTTGTGCTATATTTTTGCATTTTGTCCTGCACTTCTGTGGGGGCCTTCAGGGTCCCCTCCGGGGGCTTCTGCCCTCTCAGTTTAGTTCAGCCACTGTGTTTTGTACTTTTGCTTTTTCCAGTTTTTTCAGTGGCTGCTGTTTTGATTTTGTTACACCAGAGAACTAATTTAGGTGGTAGAGGTCGTGTGATCTCAGGTGATTTTGAAATTAGTAGAGTTGGTGTTTTTCAGGGTTTTCTGAGATTGCAGTAAGTACCCTTCCTGTCCTTTTCTATTTAGATAGTTTGGGCCCCAGCGTTTGCTCATACTATTTTCTTTCTGTGTCAGTATTTCCTCTTGTCTAACCGCCATTACTTGTTTGGGGGCTTTCTATTATCTTTGGGGTTCTGCTCCGGGGCAGATAGCTTTCCTATTTCTATCTTTAGGTGTAGTTAGTTTCTCAGGCTGTGACGAGGCGTCTAGGACCAACGTAGGAACGCTCCACGGCTGCCTCTAGTTGCGGTGGTTAGTCAGGGTACTGCAATCTCATAGATTCCAACTGCTCTGGTGTATTTCCTTTTTTTACCTGCACTTCTCAGCTACCGAAACATAACATACAGCCAAAGCTACACAGGAGTTCATGAGTGCAAAAAAGTGGAACATTCTTCAATGGCCAAGTCAATCACCAGATCTTAACCCAATTGAGCATGCATTTCACTTGCTCAAATCCAGACTTAAGAGGGAAAGACCCACAAACAAGCAAGACCTGAAGGCTGCGGCTGTAAAGGCCTGGCAAAGCATTAAGAAGGAGGAAACCCAGCGTTTGGTGATGTCCATGGGTTCCAGACTTAAGGCAGTGATTGCCTCCAAAGGATTCGCCACAAAATTTTGAAAATAAAAATATTTTGTTTGGGTTATGTTTATTTGTCCAATTACTTTTGACCTCCTAAAATGTGGAGTGTTTGTAAAGAAATGTGTACAATTCCTACATTTTCTAACACATATTTTTGTTCAACCCTTCAAATTAAACGTTACAATCTGCACTTGAATTCTGTTGTAGAGGTTTCATTTCAAATCCAATGTGGTGGCATGCAGAGCCCAACTCGCGAAAATTGTGTCACTGTCCAAATATTTCTGGCCCTGACTGTATGTATATGTGGCATAGCGCAGCATCTCTTAGATTATGGACCCACTTACAGGTTCACCATGACCTGATAGTGGATTTAATACTTACCGTAATACTGTCTAATCAGAATGTTAAAATAAGAGCTTCATGTTCAGTTCTGAAAATTTTGGCCTAGTAGCTTTAGATCAACGTATGAAATTTGTATGTGCGGCCACGTCTAATTTTATACAGTTTTGGTGTGTGTATATATATATATGTACATATATATATATATATGTATCCCCTTAGTGACAGAGCCAATTTGCAGCTAAATAATAGGGCCAATTTTTACAATTCTGACTACTGTCACTTTATGAGGTTATAACTCTGGAACGCTTTAACGGATCACACTGATTCTGAGATTTGTTTTTCCACGACATACTGTACTTCACTTTAGTGGTAAAAAATTTTGATATGACTTGTGTTTATTTATGAAAAAAACGGAAATATGGCGAAAATTTTGGAAATTTAGCAAGTTTAAAACTTTAAATTTTTATGCCCTTAAATCATAGAGATATGTCACACAATTTCTTAATAAATAACATTTCCCACATGTCTAATTTAAATCAGCACAATTTTGGGACAAAATTTTTTTTGTTACGAAGTTATAATGGTTAAAAGTTGACCAGCGATTTCTCATTTTTACAACACCATTATTTTTTTTTTTTTAGGGACCACATCACATTTGAATTCTCTTTGAGGGGTTTTTGTGATAGAAAATACCCAAAAGTGACACCATTCTAAAAACTGCACCCCTCAAGGTGCTCAAAACCACATTCAAGAAGTTTATTAACCCTTTATGTGCTTCACAGGAACTGAAGCAATGTGGAAGGAAAAAATTAATATTTAACTTTTTTTGCAAAAAATTTACTTCAGAACCAATTTTTTTTTTTATTTTCATAAGTGTTAAGAGAAAATGAACCACAAAATTTGCTGTGCAATTTCTCCTGAATATGCCGATACTCCATATGTGGCGGTAAAACACTTTTTGGGTGCACGGCAGAGGTCGCAAGGGAAGGAGCGCCGTTTGACTTTTTCAACGCAGAATTGGCTAGACGCCATGTTACGTTTGGAGAGCCTCTGATGTGCATAAAAAGTGGAAACCCCCCACAAGTGACCCCATTTTGGAAACTAGACCCCTTAAGGAACTTATCTAGATGTGTTGTGAGCACTTTCAACCTCCAAGTCCTTCACAGAAGTTTATAACGTAGAGCCGTGAAAATAAAAAATATTTTTTTTCCTCAAAAATGATTTTTTGGCACGCTATTTTTATATTTTCCCAAGGGTAACAGGAGAAATTGGACCACAAAAGTTGTTGTGCAATTTTTCCTGAATACGCCGATACCACATATGTTGGGGTAAACCACTGTTTGGGCGCACGGCGGGGCTTGGAAGGGAGGGAGCGCCATTTGACTTTTTGAACGCCACGTCGTGTTTGGAGACCCCTGATATGCCTAAATAGTGGAAACCCCTCAATTCTAGCTCCAACCCTAACCCCAACACACCCCTAACCCTAATACTAACCTTAACCCTAATCCTAATCCTAATTCCAACCCTAATTGTATCCCTAACCCTAATTGTATCCCTAACTCTCATTGTAACCCTACCCCTAATTGTAACCCTAACCCTAATCCTAACGCTAACCCTAATTATAACCCTAACCCTAATGGAAAAATGAAAATAAATACAATTTCTTTATTTTACTAAATGTTCCTAACTAAGGGGGTGATAATGGGGTGGGTTTATTTACTATTTTTTATTTTGATCACTGGCAGATCACAGGCAGATTCGGCGGGCGCACTGCACATGCGCCCGCCATTTTATTTTACAGTAAGAAGAAGCTGGGAGGCTGGGAGCTGCAGGAGGATAGGTGGGACACCGGGAGGTACGGGGGGCACATCGGGGACCTTGGGACCATATTTCTCTCCCCTCTGATGTGTGATCACATCAGAAGGGAGAGAAATTACATGCAGGATCGCGGATTTTTATTTTTTTTGCGATCGCCGTTATATGGTTAATAACGGCGATTGCAAAAGCGGGGGACTGCAGTAGACCCGAATTATGTTCTCTGGGGTCTCGGCTACCCCTTGGTAGCTGAGACCCCAGAGAAAATCAGACTCGGCGGGCGCACTGCGCACTGCGCATGCGCCCGCCATTTTCTTTGCCGGAGAAGACGCGGGCAGCTCCGGGAGACATGAGAGGACAGGGGGGACACCAAGAGGCACAGGGGACAGATCAGGGATCACATCAGAGGAGAGAGAAATTAAACGGAGAATGGCGACTTTTTTTTTTGCGGTCGCTGTTATAGTGTTAAGAACTGCAATCGCAAAAGCGGGGTCGGTAAAAACCGACCCGAATCATGTTCTCTGGGGTCTCGGCTACCCCCGGTAGCCGAGACCCCAGAGAAAATACGACTCTGGGGGGCGCTATACACTTTCTCCACAGCACCGTGAATTAACGGCGCTGTGGTTTAAGTATCCTTAACTACCGCCGTTAAAAGGCGTATCAGCGGTCGTTAAGGGGATATATACACAGTGTCACCAGCAAAGCACCCCCACACCATCACACCACCTCCTCAATGCTACACAGTGGGAACCAGGCATGTAAAGTCCATCCGTTCACCTTTTCTGCGTGCAAAGCAGTAATCAAAGCAAAAGGTGGCTACTTTGAAGAACCTAGAATATAAGACATATTTTCAGTTGTTTTACACTTTTTTGTAAAGTGTAATGTATAATTCCACATGTGTTAATTCATAGTTTTGATGCCTTCAGTGTGATTCTACAATTTTCATAGCCATGAAAATACAGAAAAATCTTTGAATGAGAAGGTATGTCCAAACTTTTGGTCTGTACTGTATATATATATACATATATATACACTGCTCAAAAAAGCAAAGGGAACACTCAAATAACACATACTAGATCTGAATGAGTTAAATATTGTCATTGAATACTTTGTTCTGTACAAAGTTGAATGTGCTGACAACAAAATCACGCAAAAATCTTCAATGGAAAAAAAAATTATTAACCAATAGAGGCCTGGATTTAGTCACACACAAAATTAAAGTGGAATGTAATGTCCTTAAAACAAGTCAAAATGATGCTCAGTAATGTGTGTGGTCTCCACGTGCCAGTATGACTTCCCTATGGCTGTATCACCTTCCTACAATGCCTGGGCATGGTCCTGATAAGGTGGCAGATGGTCTCCTGAGGGATCTCCTCCCAGGCCTGGACTAAAGCATTTGCCAACTCCTGGACAGTCTGTGGTGCAACGTGACGTTGATGGATGGAGCGAGACATGTTGTCCCAGATGTGCTCAATTAGATTTAGGTATGGGGAATGGGTAGGCCAGTTCATGGCTTCAATGCCTTCATCTTGCAGGAACTGCTGGCACACTCCAGTCACATGAGGTCTGGCATTATCCTGCATTAGGAGGAACCCAGGGCCAACTGCACCAGCATATGGTCTCACAATGGATCTGAGGATCTTATCTCGGTACCTAATGGCAGTCAGGCTACCTCTGGCGAGCACATGGAGGGCTGTGTGGCCCTCCAAAGAAATGCCACCCCACACCATTACAGACCCAGTGCCAAACCGGTCATGCTGAAGGATGTTGCAGGCAGCAGATAGCTCACCACGGCGTCTCCAGACTCTGTCACATGTGCTCAATGTGAACCTGCTTTCATCTGTGAAGAGCACAGGGCACCAGTGGCGAATTTGCCAATCCTGGTGTTCTGTGACAAATGCCAAGCGTCCTGCGCGGTGTTGACTGTGAGCACAACCCCTATCTGTGGACATCGGGCACTCAGACCATCCTCATGGAGTTGGTTTCTAACCGTTTGCGCATACACATGCATATTTGTGGCCTGCTGGAGGTAATTTTGTAGGGCTCTGGCAGTGCTCCTCCTGTTCCTCTTTGCACAGTTCAGGAGACACTCAGCCTGTGAATCACTTTCATTTTGTTCTTCTGAAATGTAACAAATGTGTGTTTTGGATCATTGTCATTTTGGAAAAGTGCACGTCTACCAACGGCACAGAGAAATGTGCATTTTCTCTTTTAATATAGAGGAATACATCTGTGAATTAATGATGACATCAATAGAATGTCCCTGACCAACACCAGTAGAACTCATGCAGCCCCTCATAATCACACAGCCACCACCATGTTTCACTGTAGACATCAGACATTTAGAATAATAAATTTAGACATGTGTCATCACAGGAAGTGTTGATGCAGGAGTGAAGAAAAACTCAGTTCAGGATGCCAGCCATAAACGCCAAAAGAGACTATAGCCAATGAACTTAGAAACAGACCAGATGGAAAGTTGGCAGTAAGGTAATTGTTCTAATTGTTATTTTTATAACCTCTTTCCCAGCCCAAAAGAGAGCGAAATAGAGACTGACCATTTTTTTGATCAGTTTGGATGAAGCGAGTCACAAAAATTCCGATTTGGGTGACATGATCAAATTTGATAATTCAATAGTAAAATTTGCATTATGATTGAGTGATTTTGAAATGTTTTATTTCACTAATAAAACATTTCAAAATCACTCAATCATAATGCAGATTTGTAATATCATTTATAAAGAGCCTCTAGGCTGCAGTCTGAAGGTCACAGAGGAGACACTTCAATAGGCTTGTATAGAGACACACAAAGTCCCTGTGCCTCTGCTCGTTGGACTTCCAAAATCACAAGATTTTATTTTGAGTTGCATCAACAAATTTATATTAAAATGAAATTAATAGTTAGATGAAATGTTTATTCCTGGAACCGTAGATCAATTAGTGTGGGTAGGATCATGAATAATCATTTGTGAAAATAGCCATCTACATTACTAAGAACATAATATTCTAGACTACTCCTTGCTGTGCTGTTGTTATGTGACTTCATTTGTAGTCTGATAATAATTTCCCTTTAATATGTTACTAAAAATGTCCATCTTCATGGATTGAGTCTATAATTAAACTTATAGACAGATTGGAAAGGATAAACATACAGTTATCCAAACAAATGTCTAATCACTTTGCATTCTATTATGCATAATTTAATATAACAAAAGGAAATTGTTACATAATAAATCTTCCATCTCTGCTATTAGGTCAGCTCAAGGATATTGACATTTAAAGCAAGGCTCCGATTTTTTCCTTTCCATTAAGCACACTTTAATAGCGGCCATGACAGGGAACAAACTGACATGATCTATCTCAGGTGACCCAAGATATTAAACCATTTTTACAGCACTGACTTTCTTGTGCAGTTCTTTGCAGATTTATTGTGTACAGGAGGCAAGCGCGGAGTCAATGCTTCCAACAGCCTCAAGTCTTTCCTGCCATCCTACTTCGCTAGCTGCAAAATTGAATTTCTGTAGGAACACTGACAAAGAGTTGTGCAGAAAGAAAATAATTTAAAAAACATTTGCGAGCCTTTACAGTGCTGGAGGGATTAATAAGAGGTCGGAACACAGAGGCCTAAATGCAGATATTTTCTGGAAGAGACTTCTTTTAAATAAGACTTTAATAAGTGGCAAAGTGCAAAGAATTTATTTTTGAATTCTGTTGTGAAAGTTCTTTCAGATTTTGGCTAAAAGTAGTTAGAAAAAAGCTAAAAAGGCCATAAATTAACCTCAGCGAATGAGCTGTTTTTTTAAACATAGCATAACAAGGGGATGCAGTTCAGTTCTAGGAAGATTAGTGCTAAAATGGATTATTTTCAGTACTTTATAATGAATGCACGTTTAACATTTCCATGCTGCATCGAATACAGGTTTAGTAAATACAGATTTCTAGTAATATAATAAAAAATGTTTGCAATTTTCCAATATTCTATTTTATAGTTTAGGATTTGATCCTAAAAGCTGCACTGTATTAGGTTGATACAGAAATCAGGGTTAATTGTTTTGCCAGACAATTAAAAAATGTTGCACATATTATATTTACTTTATCAATATGATTTTGCAAGGTTTACTAATATATACTGTAAGTATTAGAGAAGATACCAGAGAGAATCAGGCCGAATAGGCAAATCGCACTCTGATCAAACTCTGATCAGAGTGTGATCTATATTGTGATCCGATCCACTCTGAGGAGGAGAAGATAAAAAATAAAATTCTTCCATCTACATAGTGTCAGTTTCTGAATATCGGACTGCGCTCAGAAGTCATCCGAATGCAGTGCAATGTATTCCATGGACTCATTGACTTGCATGACTGTGCGCAATCCGAATATAGGGTCAAACTTGGGCAGGTTGCAATTTTTTCTCCTTTGATAGACTCTGTGCAATGCCCCATAGAAAACCACTAGTCCAAGTGCGATCCAATGTTTTGTCAGATCACACTTGAACTGAAAATAAAGTAGTCTACACCTGCCTTACAGGTTCTTCTCCTGCGCTTGCAATTACAGCCTTCTGCACAGCCTACACAACTCTGCTGCCCACCAAAGGTTAATACTTGAGGGGCATGTGCGATTGGAGGAGACTGATGGATTGGCATAGTCCCATGCTCTTCTCTAATCTGTCATTTTGAGAAGATGAGATGTGCAGTTTGGGAGGAAGTCTGCACTAACGTGTAGGAGAAAAACCTGTAATACTGATAAATTACTAAGCCCCACAACATTAAGTCCCCAAAATATGTGTTAAGAAAAACAAAACAAAATGGACAGCCCCTTTAGGGACAACTTACTAAAGTGACATTAATCTCCTATATTGATCAGGAGGTCATCACCATGCCTTTCATAGCAATGATATACAGCTACAATTAATATATGCAGATACATTTTGGAAAATAAGTATTTGATACGCTGATGATTTTGCAAGTTTTTCCACCTACAAAGAATGGCGAGGTCAGTAATTTTTATCGTAGGTACACTTCACCTGTAAGAGACAAAATCTAAAAATAAAAAAAAACAGAAAATTACACTGTATGATTTTTAAATAATACAATTGCATTTTATTGCATGAAATAAGTATTTGATCACCCACCAACCAGCAAGAATTCTGGCTCTCACAGACCCGTTATTTTTTCGTTAACCCCTTTTTCCCATCGGATGTACTATCCCATCCACGTACCCTGAGACTTAATTCCCATGGACGGGATAGTACGTCATGGGCAATCAGCCGCGCTCACGGGGGACAGTGGCCGATCGCGGCCAGGTTTCAGCTGATTCTCACAGCTTATACCAGGCACTAAGTGCCAGGAGTGGTCACGGACCGATCCCGGCACTTTAATCCCCGGAACACTGCGATCAAACTTGATCGCAGCGTTTCGGTGGCATAGGGAAGCATCGAGCAGGGAAGTGGATCCCTGCGTGCTTCCCTGAGACCCTCAGAACAACATGTTGTGATTGCGTTGTTCCGAGGGCCTCCTCCCTGCAGGCCCCTGGATCCAAGATGGCCACGGGGTCCTTCCGGGTCCTGCAGGGAGGTGGCTTGTCAGTGCCTGCTGAGAGCATGCGCCGGCAAGCCTCCTGCACTGTCTGTCAGATCGCTGATCTAACACAGTGCAGTGCAAAGTATTTGATCAGTGATCTGACACTATATAATGATGTCTCAACCTGGGACAAAGTGTAAAAAAAAGAAAAACATGTGCAAAAATATATATTTTTTAAATTCCTAAATAAAGAAAAAATAAATATTGTTCCAAAAAATATATAATTATTATGTAAGTAAAAAAAAAAATAAAAGTACACATATTTAGTATCTCCGCGTTCGTAACGACCGACCTATAAAACAGTGCCACTATTTAACCCCTTTAATGAACCCGTTAAAAAAAAACAAGGCAAAAAAACAATGCTTTATCATCATACCGCCAAACGGATATACATAAAAATGGTACCGCTGAAAACGACATCTTGTCCTGCAAAAAAGAAGCTGCCATACAGTGTCATCAGCGAAAAAATAAAAAAGTTATAGCTCGCAGAATAAAGCGATGCAAAAATAATTATTTTTTATCTAAAATTGTTTTTATTGTATAAAAGCGACAAAACATAAAAAATGATATAAATGAGGTATCGCTGTAATCGTACTAACCCGAAGAATAAAACTGCTTTATCAATTTTACCACACGTGGAACGGTATAAACGCCGTTCATGAATTGCTGATTTTTGTTCATTCTAACCTCCCAAAAATCATAATAAAAAGCGATCAAAAAATGTCATGTGCCCGAAAATGTTACCAATAAAAACGTCACCTCGTCCCGCAAAAATTAAGACCTCACATGACTCTGGGCTAAAATATGGAAAAATTATAGCTCTCAAAATGTGGTGATGCAAAAACTATTTTTTGCAATAAAAAGCATATTTTAGCGTGACAGCTGCCAATCATAAAAACCCGCTATAAATAGTAAATCAAACCCCCCTTTATCATGCCCTTAGATAGGGAAAAATAATATAATAAAAAAATGTATTTTTTCCATTTTCCATTTAGCGTTAGGGCTAGGGTTGGGGCTAAAGTTAGGATTAGGGTAAGGGTTGGGATTAGGATTAAGGATGTATTGGGGTTAGGGATGGAGTTAGAATTGGGGGGTTTCCACTGTTTCGGCACATCAGAGGCTCTCCAAATGCAACATGGCATCCGATCTCAATTCCAGCAAATTTTACATTGAAAAGTCAAACGGCGCGCATTCTCTTCCGTGCTCTGCCATGCGCCCAAACAGTAGTTTACCTGCATATATTGGATATCAGCGTACTCAGGAAAAATTGCACAATAACTTTTGGGGTCCAATTTCTCCTGTTACTCTTGAGAAAATAAAATAAAATTGGACCTGAAGTAATTTTTTTGTGAAAAAAAGTCAAATGTTCATTTTTTTAAACATTCAAAAAATTCCTGTGAAGCACCTGAAGGGTTAATAAACTTCTTTAATGTGGTTTTGAGCACCTTGAGGGGTGCAGTTTTAGAATGGTGTCACTTTTGGGTATTTTTTATTATATAGACCCCTCAAAGTGACTTTAAATGTGACATGGTCCCTAAAAAAAATGGTGTTGTAAAAATGAGAAATCGCTGGTCAACTTTTAACCCTTATAACTTCCTAACAAAAAATTTTGGTGCCAAATTTGTGCTGATGTAAAGTAGACATGTGAGAAATGTTACTTATTAAGCATTTTGTGTGCAGTATCGCTGTGATTTAAGGGCATGAAAATTCAAAGTTGGAAAATTGTGAAATTTTAGCCAAATTTCAATTTTATTCACAAATAAATGCAAGTTATATTGAATACATTTTACCACTAACATGAAGTACAATATGTCATGAGAAAAAAGTGTCAGAATCACCAGTATCCATGGAAACGCTCCAGAGTTATTACCTCATAAAGGGACAGTGGTCAGAATTGTAAAAATTGGCTCGGTCATTAACGTGCAAACCACCCTTGGGGATTAAGGGGTTAAGAAGCCCTCCTTATTATCTGTATTGTATTACCTGCTAGCTAACCCTCGGGTCTATGAGTGGGTGGATTTTACAATGTAAGCATATGGAGCAACAGAACTTACATGGTAAAAGTGGCTTCTGGCTCACACCTAGAGCACTGTGTGATCTGACTGTTTGGAATCAATGTTATTAGACTCAGAAGAGGACTGGAGCAATGCTGGAAACTGGAGATAACAGAGATCATTGGATACATTATCATTCTACACTATACTAAAGGGTATGCCACACTAAACAATATCGCTAACGGGATCGCTAAAAAACGTCACTATTTAGCGATCCCGTTAGCGATATTGTTCAGTGCGGCAGCTTCCAGCGACGAGCTTCCTGCTGTGATCTCGCTCGTCGCTGGAATCGCTCCGGACCCTATTTCATCGTCGGCGCTCCCGCTGGGTAAGTATCTTATCGCTGTGTGGCACCTTTTCTTAGCGATTTAGCGGTACTTTTGTACCGCTAAAGTCGTTAAGAAGATCGCTAACGGCGATAGCGTCGTTAACTATATCGCTAAATGTGACTGCATTTAGCGATATAGAAACAATCCCGCTAGCGATCTCATTAGTATGCAACGCTAACGAGATCGCTAGCGGGATAGCTTAGTGTGGCAGTACCTTTACACTTACAAAAGTTTAGGAAATAAAAGAATAAATGGGTGTTTTTTTTTAAATAAAACAATGAAAATTGTCCCAAGGGGTGGATAATCCCTGTAATGTTTTGGTGGTGCAGAAAAGTAGTACCTTTTGCAATTACTGAACAGCAGTTCAGTGGAGAACTGGAGTAATGAGTTTGTCACAAACTTACCAAGATTTCCTAGGTTTGACAATGGCAGATGATAGTCTATAAGTTCTTCACTTTACAGAGCTTCTAAGCATAATATTAATTTTAGTTTAAAGTGCATCTCCTAACATTAAAGGGTTTGTCTAATATTGGACAACCCCTTATTAATAGCTCAGATATCAAAAGGTAAGAGCAAAAAAACAGAACACACACCTCCACTTATGATTTGTCACTTATTAGGCTGTGTGTGCTGTTGTTCCATAGAATGAATATTTTATCACCAGGAGATTATCACTGCCTGGACTGATGCTCACATGAGCCCTGGAACAACTAATGTCCCTCCTCTGATAAGCAGCTTCCTGTCTATAAACAATGTACACAGAGAGTTGTGATGTGAGTGGATTCTGCTTTCTCAGCTCTGCTACATGCTACATCTAAAATCTCTGATTGTGTCACAACTGCTGCAACCAGCAAACTTCATACATTATGCTGCTCTCACATGAGGTAGCAAAAACTTAATGACAAATTACCCTTAATGGCCACTGATTGGTTGCTACAGTCAGAACACATTGGATACTCCAGAGAAAGCGTAGAGATTGGATAAATTGCACCAGTCAGGGAGGTTATTATATATATACAGTCATGGCCAAAAGTTTTGAGAATGACACAAATATTATATTTTCACATGATCTGCTGCCCTCTGGTTTTTATGTGTTTGACAGATATTTTTATCACAGACAGAAATATAATAATTGCAAACATATGAGTAACAAAAGCTTATATTGACAGAATGAGTTAATGCAGCAAGTCAATATTTGCAGTGTTGACCCTTCTTCTTCAGGACCTCTGCAATTCTCCCTGGCATGCTCTCAATCAACTTCTGGACCAAATCCTGACTGATAGCAGTCCATTCTTGCACAATCAATGCTTTCATTTTGTCAGAATTTTTAGGTTTTTGTTTGTCCACCCGTCTCTTGATGATTGACCACAAGTTCTCAATGGGATTAAAATCTGGGGAGTTTCCAGGCCATGGACCCAAAATCTCTATGTTTTGTTCCCTGAGCCATTTAGTTATCACCTTTGCTTTATGGCAAGGTGCTCCATCATGCTGGAAAAGGCATTGTTGATCGCCAAACTGCTCTTGGAGGGTTGGGAGAAGTTGCTCTTGGAGGACATTCTGGTAAAATTCTTTATTCATAGCTGTGTTTTTAGGCAAGACTGTGAGAGAGCCGATTCCCTTGGCAGAGAAGCAACCCCACACATGAATGGTTTCAGGATGCTTAACAGTTGGCATGAGACAAGACTGGTGGTAGCGCTCACCTTGTCTTCTCCGAATGAGGCGTTTTCCTGATGTCCCAAACAATCGAAAAGGGGATTCATCAGAGAAAATAACTTTACCCCAGTCCTCAGCAGTCCACTGCCTGTACCTTTTGCAGAATATCAGTCTGTCCATGATGTTTTTTCTGGAGAGAAGTGGCTTCTTTGCTGCCCTCCTTGAGACCAGGCCTTGCTCCAAGAGTCTCCGCCTCACAGTGCGTGCAGATGCACTCTCACCTGCCTGCTGCCATTCCTGAGCAAGCTCTGCACTGCTGGTAGCCCGATCCCACACCTGAAACACTTTTAAGAGACGGTCCTGGCACTTGCTGGTCTTTCTTGGGCGCCCTGGAGCCTTTTTGGCAACAATGGAACCTCTCTCCTTGAAGTTCTTGATGATGCGATAGATTGTTGACTGAGGTGCAATCTTTCTAGCTGCGATACTCTTCCCTGTTAGGCCATTTTTGTGCATTGCAATGATGACTGCACGTGTTTCTTTAGAGATAACCATGGTTAACAGAAGAGAAACAATGATGCCAAGCACCAGCCTCCTTTTAAAGTGTCCAGTGGTGTCATTCTTACTTAATCATGACAGATTGATCTCCAGCCATGTCCTCATCAACACCCACACCTGTGTTAATGGAGCAATCACTGAAAAGAGGTTAGCTGGTCCTTTTAAGGCAGGGCTGCAGTGATGTTGAAATGTGTTTTGGGGGATAAAGTTCATTTTCTAGCCAAATATTGACTTTGCAAGTAATTGCTGTTAAGCTGATCACTTTTTATAACATTCTGGAGTATATGCAAATTGCCATTAGAAAAAGTGAAGCAGTAGACTTTGTAAAAATTTATATTTGTGTCATTCTCAAAACTTTTGGCCATGACTGTACATGTTGTACCTAATCCAGTAGATGTAGATATAAGAACTAGACCATTTTATACAGAATTTTGTAACTATCTAGTGATGAAAAATACAAATATTTGTAAAGTATTTCTAGAAAAATGGTCAGTTTTGTGTTACACAAAGCTATAATTGCAATGTACTCTATTAGATTTTACACTAAGACCATTTAATTAATGGTATATGATAATGGTATAAAACATAGAAGTGTGTTTCCACCAGGACTTTGGACAAAGTTAAAACTGGAACATCATTAGAGCTCCGTTTAAAAAAAGAATATTAGAAAGCTAAGTATACTTATACATATTTGTATCAGGGACACATAAACATATTTAGGAACAAAATCTTAAATAGTCACCAGATTATGCAACCTACATAAAATAGATATTTTACACCTGAAAAAGCTGTTGTAGTTACATTGAAAATCAAAGTCAGTATGGATGTATAATTCTTTACAAAGTTTTCCCACTTGATGTCAAACTGAGCATTTTTTTATATATGTACAGTGTGTACTGTGAAATCAGGTCCCAGATTCTTTACATATAAAAAATTGATTGTCAGAGTCGGAGTTAGGGTTCAGTAACTCTACTTTTCACACACCGACACTAGCAAGCAATAGTTTGGGACTGAATAATATTAGCTGAATTACATGTATGTCTGCATTAGAGAGGGAATGAATAACTCAGATTCCAGAAGGCTCAGAGAGTAATGCTATCCAGCTTAATCGTGAGGCAGTGACAGCAGGATATCCAGTATAAAGAATAAGTTATACTGGGAGCTTGAAGCTGCCTACATCTTAAATTCTGGATGTCTACTCCCTATCCTTTTTTCTGTCAGCACTACAAAGACAGCGAGTCAACCCTGAACTTAAATATACTGTCATTTAGTAACCCATTCACAAAGCAAAATAGAATTCTAAAACATGATTATTAAAATGTATGCAAATATATATAGCAGCCCCAAACTGTTCTCTACCTGAGCACAGCCAAACAGCCTGGGCAAACTGTAAGAGCTCACATAATTTAATTATTTGCCTTTGGCTTTTCACATAGCACTTTTCAGGGGTGAGGTATGTCATACTCTGTAAAGTGGGATTAGCCTGAAACACTAGGAGTATTTGTCTTCTAGAATTTATCTATTTCATCTGCTTAAAGCGCAGACTTTCTTATTAGAGTTCATACCCATTTGCGAAAAAAAAACGGTCCATTTTCTGGATGGAAAAAACGGTCCGAATCTATGCAATTGTCATGCAATTTGTATGCGATTTTAAATCTCACAATACGTTTTCCATCTGTTTTGTATCAGTATGCAATGCGATTTTAACATGAGGTTTTACATAGAGCAGTTCTCTCTATGTAAAACCTCATGTTAAAATAGCATTGTAAAAAAAAACCCTGTACACATCAGTTTAAAAAACAAATAATCCTCTATAATAATCCTCACATCAGTTCACTTCAGGTCAGTCCCCGGCTGACCTGAAGTAAGCAGAATAGCGTGGGAAACAATCGATTAAGCTTCCCACACTAAAGTAATCAGCTCATCTGTCAGCCTCAGAGATGAACTCATTCATTTGGGTGTTTACAGCAGGGCTGGTCGCATTACCAGCTGTCCCTGCTGTTAACCTGTTAACCCCTTGTGCGATGGATTGCAGCGTGGGACCTGACTGAACGCTGGAGAGGTAAGAATATTGTTGCTTTATTATTTTATTTTTATTACAGGAGAACAAGGGATTCAGATGGAGTACCAGTGCAATAAAATGTGGTCAAAAACTATGTGTATTTATTTCATTAAAATAATTTTAAATTAATGTGTTTGCGTTTTTTTAACCATTTCCTAAAATAGGATTAATAATGGAGAGTTGTCTAATTGACAACTCTCCATTATTATCCTGGCTTATTGTCACCTTCCAATAGCAAGGTGGCAATAACCCATTCCACTAGCCACCGCTAAAGGCAATGGGAATAGACGGGCTAAGTGCCAGAAAAGGTGCATATAATAATAGATGTGCCTTTTCTGGGGTGGCTGGGGGCAGATGTTAGTAGCCGGTGGGCAAAAAAACAATGCTCCCTCCCTAGGCTATTAATATCTGTCTTTAGTCACTGGCCTTCCCTGTCTGGCGGAGAAAATACCGCGGGAGCCCACACATTTTTTTACAATGAAATTGCACATTAAATTAACACCTTCATGGATGAAATTTTGCACACATACACTCATGTAATTTTTAATCAAAACCATATATCAAACTACATGAAATTGTTTATTATGGTTCTGTAATGATTTTGCAGAAGCCAGCAATTGAATTAGCAGCTATTATACTATATAGAAGTGTATGAACTATAAATATATATATATATATGTGTGCCACTATGACTTGTATATATATATATGCATTCTATGTGTATCTATCTAGTGTTTTGTGAGCTGTCAGTGTGATTTTACAGTAGAGGGGGATGAATTGCCGGCTTTTCAAAGGACACCGATGTGTATAAATCGGACAGCACTTGCATGGTGCGAGTGCTGTCCGATTATTTCTCGCACCCATTGTCTTGTATTGGCGAGTCTCATCCGAGAATCGCAGCAAATCGCAGCATGCAGTGATTTTTTTTCTCAGTCCGATTTCAGTTGAGAAAAAAAATCACAAATGAGATGATACCTATTGAATAACATAGGTCCGAGTACAATCCGATTTTTAATCGGATTGCACTTGTCCATTTTTCTCGCCAGTGAGTATGAACCCTTACAAGGTGAAAAGTTGTGTGATGATTTAAGAACAGAAACCCTCTGAGATGTTCACCCTATGGAGTATATGTGAGATCTGGACTGTATTGGGAAATAAAATGTTTCAGAAAATAAGAAGACATCGCTGTGCTCATTGGTGATGCCAATAAACCATATATTTATAGTGTGACAGTGTCACTGGTTTTATATGTGAGGGGAGGTATGTGTCACACAGGATGCTCTCCTGTGTGAACTAAGACCTACTTTATTTATCTGCCAGCATGTTATATGTTAAAAGGGTGTGACTGAGCAATGTACAGTTAGGTCCATATATATTTGGATAGAGACAACATTTATCTAATTTTGGTTCTAGACATTACCACAATGAATTTGAAACAAAACAATTCAGATGCAGTTGAAGTCCAGACTTTCAGCTTTCATTTGAGGGTATCCACATTAAAATTGGATGAAGGGTTTAGGAGTTTCAGCTCCTTAACATGTGCCACCCTGTTTTTAAAGGGACCAAAAGTAATTGGACAAATGACTCCAAGGCTATTTCATGGACAGGTGTGGGCAATCCCTTTGTTATGTCATTCTCAATTAAGCAGATGAAAGGGCCGGAGTTGATTTGAGGTGTGGTGTTTGCATTTGGAAGGTTTTGCTGTGAAGGAAACATGCGGTCATAGGAGCTCTCCATGCAGGTGAAACAAGCCATCCTTAAGCTGCAAGAACAGAAAAAAACCCATCCAAGAAATTGCTACAACATTAGAAGTGGCAAAATCTACAATTTGGTACATCCTGAGAAAGAAAGCACTGGTGAACTCATTAATCCAAAAATACCTGGGAGCCCACGGAAGACAACAGTGGTGGATGATCGCCGCATACTTTCTTTGGTGAAGAAGAACCCGTTCACAACATCAACTGAAGTCCAGAACACTCTCAGTGAAGTAGGTGTATCTGTCTCTAAGTCAACAGTAAAGAGAAGACTCCATGAAAGTAAATACAAAGGGTTCACATCTAGATGCAAACCATTCATCAATTCCAAAAATAGACAGGCCAGAGTTAAATTTGCTGAAAAACACCTCCAGAAGCCAGCTCAGATCTGGAAAAGTATTCTATGGACAGATGAGACAAAGATCAACCTGTACCAGAATGATGGGAAGCCAAAAGTTTGGAGAAGAAAGGGAACGGCACATGATCCAAGGCACACCACATCCTCTGTAAAACATGGTGGAGGCAACGTGATGGCATGGGCATGCATGGCTTTCAATGGCACTGAGTCACTTGTGTTTATTGATGACATAACAGCAGACAAGAGTAGCCGGATGAATTCTGAAGTGTACCGGGATATACTTTCAGCCCAGATTCAGCCAAATGCTGCAAACTTGATTGGACGGCGCTTCATAGTACAGATGGATAATGACCCCAAGCATACAGCCAAAGCTACACAGGAGTTCATGAGTGCAAAAAAGTGGAACATTCTTCAATGGCCAAGTCAATCACCAGATCTTAACCCAATTGAGCATGCATTTCACTTGCTCAAATCCAGACTTAAGAGGGAAAGACCCACAAACAAGCAAGACCTGAAGGCTGCGGCTGTAAAGGGCTGGCAAAGTATTAAGAAGGAGGAAACCCAGCGTTTGGTGATGTCCATGGGTTCCAGACTTAAGGCAGTGATTGCCTCCAAAGGATTCGCCACAAAATATTGAAAATAAAAATATTTTGTTTGGGTTATGTTTATTTGTCCAATTACTTTTGACCTCCTAAAATGTGGAGTGTTTGTAAAGAAATGTGTACAATTCCTACATTTTCTAACACATATTTTTGTTCAACCCTTCAAATTAAACGTTACAATCTGCACTTGAATTCTGTTGTAGAGGTTTCATTTCAAATCCAATATGGTGGCATGCAGAGCCCAACTTGCGAAAATTGTGTCACTGTCCAAATATTTCTGGCCCTGACTGTATAAAAGCTCAGTCCTGTTTTTTTTTTCTCTGGTGTAGTCTGGAAAGGAAAGTCTCCAGACAGGATAGTGGAAGCTGCAGAGCTTTCCACAAGGACTTTAGCAGTGCAGTTTATGCTACCGAGAGCGGGCGGAACCCACTCATCTATGGACTGAGTTATTGGTTTTTTTTTTATGTTTTTCCCGTTTAACCCAGAGGGGTCATGTTTACTTTTCCTGCGAAACCTGCATGAGTTTATGGCTGATAATAAACCAGCAGAAAGAAAACCCAGAGAACGTGTGTCCTGAGTCTGCCTTCAGGAGAGCCGAGCGAGTCGTCTTGCCACAGTTGGTGTGAGAGTGCGTGCAGGATTCCAGGAACACGTGTACCTGCCACAAAAACCGGTGGATGTCCTGGGTGAAGGCTGCCAGCCAGTTAGAGAAGTCCGGCAGCATGGAGGAGCTCGTTAAGCACCTGGTCCAGGCCCAGCAGAGCATACAGCAGCAACACCTAGAGAGCCAGCAGAGCATACAGCAGGCCCAGTAGAGCATGCAGCAGCAGTACCAGGAGACGACCAAACTGTTGCTTCAGCAGATCCAGTTGCAGCAAAAGTCGCAGCAGCAGCACCAGCAGGAGGCGCAACGGCAGATACAGCTTTTGGCAGACGCCATCCAGAGCAGGGTGGCCACCCCAACCCCAGGGCCGACTGATGATTCTCACGTCAGGAAGGCGGTAAGGCGGGCCATGCAGAAGATGACCCCTGGGGATGATGTGGAAGCATTTCTGACTGTTTTTGAGAGGGTGTCTGATCGGGAGAGACTTCCACCAGCACAGTGGGCAGAGGTTCTGGCGCCATATTTATCGGGTGAACCCCAAAAAGCGTATTTTGACTTGGCGCTGCAAGATGCTAAGGAGTATCCCAAACTAAAGACAGAGATCTTAGCACGTCTGGGAGTAAATATGGCAGTAAGAGCCCAGCGAGTTCATCACTGGGCGTATGCTAGCAACAAACCCCCTCGTTCGCAGATGTTTGACCTATTGCATCTTGTTCAGAAGTGGCTACAACCGGAGTCCTCCACTCTGGCCCAGATGGTTGAGCGGGTGGTGATTGATAGATTCATGCATTCCCTTCCCAAGTCAGTACAGACCTGGGTTGCCCAGGGTGATCCCCAGAACGCAGATGACTTTATCGGCCTGGTAGAGAGGTACCAGGTAGTTGAGAGTTCTCTTGGGAAACCGGATGCAGTCACTTCTCCCTACTGGGATACCCAAAAGGGGGTGGGTTCACCACGGAAGGGGTCTAGAGCCACCACTGGGGGGCGTCCCACTCCTATTGAAGGGGCCTTTAGAACAGTTGGGAAAGATATAGTTTGCTGGCGATGCCACAACCCTGGACATGTAGCCGCCAAGTGTCAAATATCCCCTGAGCCCATGGACTGCAGCCTAGGCAGACGGGTCTCCTATTATGCCTATCCAGCCTGTAGCGTGGACTGTCAACCCGGCAAAGGACCGCAGGTGTGTGCAGTATCCATTAATGGAATAAAAGTGCTTGGGCTGTTGGACTCCGGGAGTCTGGTGACCTTGATCAGAGCATCCCTTCCCCACCAGTTGATCCCTTCCAAAACCCTGGGTGTTCGGTGCATCCATGGTGACGCCAAAGACTATCCCGTGGCCACAGTAACAGTGGGGACAGACTGTGGTGCCCAGTCCCATGAAGTCGGGGTGGTAAAGGACCTGATACATCCCGTCATATTGGGCCGTGATTTTTCCTTATTCTGGGACTTGTGGGGGAAGGGAACTGGACTAAGTAGCATGGGGAAAAGCGAGATCCTTGAAGAAGAACCCCCGACAGAGTCTCAGAGAGAGGAGTTCCCACTGTGTGTCCTTGTCGGTGATAAGGGTGAGATGGTGACCGAGGAGGCCGACCTACCTGCGTTAGATATGTCCAGAGAGAACTTTGGGACTGCTCAAGTTCGAGACCTGACCTTAAAAGGGGCGTTCGACCAGGTTACTGTATGTAATGGGGTTGCCCAAGAGCCGGGGGCCGACACCAGATTCCCCCACTTTGCAGTACAGGGGGAGTTGCTATATCGGGTGGCCAAACTAAGGGGCGGTGAGATAGTGGAACAGCTGTTAGTGCCGGGGCCATACAGACGGCGGATGCTAGACATGGCCCATTCACATGTTCTGGCGGGACACCTAGTGGTCGAGAAAACTCAGGAGAGGATATTGAGGAGGTTTTATTGGCCAGGGTGTTATCGAGAAATTCAAAACTTTTGTAGGTCCTGCCCCACCTGCCAAATAACCGCTCCCTCCTCCCACTTTCGTAGCCCCTTAGTTCCACTACCTGTGATAGAGGTTCCCTTTGAGAGGATTGCCATGGACCTCGTGGGCCCCATAGTCAAATCAGCTCGGGGCCACCAATATATCCTGGTCGTCATGGACTATGCGACTCGGTATACAGAAGCGGTTCCCCTAAGGAACATGCCCAGTAAAAGTATAGCCCGAGAGTTGGTCCATATTTTTGCTCGGACAGGTCTACCAAAAGAGATTCTAACAGACCAAGGAACCCCCTTCATGAGCAAGGTGATGAAGGAGCTTTGCAGAGTCCTTCAGATAACTCAGCTGCGGACCTCGGTTTATCATCCACAAACGGACGGCCTAGTGGAACTCTTCAACAAGACCTTAAAGGCGATGCTCAAGAAGGTCGTTGAAAAGGATGGGAGAGACTGGGACTACCTGCTCCTATTTCTGCTTTTCTCGGTCAGAGA
This sequence comes from Oophaga sylvatica, assembly GCA_033576555.1. Classification (NCBI taxonomy): domain Eukaryota; kingdom Metazoa; phylum Chordata; class Amphibia; order Anura; family Dendrobatidae; genus Oophaga; species Oophaga sylvatica. Next base: position 51,572,436 of record JARQOD010000008.1, on the reverse strand, counting down.
AGTTCCTCAAGCCTCCACGGGCTTCTCTCCATTTGAGCTCCTATATGGGCGGCATCCAAGAGGTCTCCTAGACATCGCCAAGGAAACTTGGGAGGCTGAAGTCACGCCACACCGGAGTATCATCGAACATGTCGCCCAATTACAGGAGAGAATGTCAAAGGTGATGCCTATCGTAAAGGAACATCTCCTCCAGGCGCAGGAAGCCCAGGCGATGGTCTATAACAGGTCGGCGAGACTAAGACAGTTCCAGCCCGGAGACCGTGTTTTGGTGCTGATCCCTACCGTCGAGAGCAAGTTCCTCGCCAAATGGCAAGGTCCATACGAGGTGGTGGAGAAAGTCAGCAAGGTTAATTATAAAGTCCACCAGCCTGGCCGAAGGAAGGCACATCAAATATATCATATAAACTTGCTCAAGCCGTGGCGGGACCGTGAACCTGTGGAAACTCCTTGCCTGGGAGCCGCACCAGAAGGCAAGGTGGAGGAGGTCACTATTGCAGAGACTCTATCACCGGCCCAGAAGCAACAGTGTCGAGAATTACTACAGCGGAATCGGGACCTGTTCTCAGAGTTGCCGGGCATACACAAGTGATAGAGCATGACGTGCTGACAGAACCGCATGTACGAGTGAATTTGAAGCCGTATCGGATTCCGGAAGCACGCCGGGAGGTGATCTCGGCTGAGGTGAAGAGGATGTTAGACCTCGGGGTAATAGAGGAGTCAAAGAGTGGGTGGTCGAGCCCAATCGTCCTCGTGCCGAAGCCCAATGGAGAGTGGAGGTTTTGTAATGACTACCGTCGGCTAAATGAGGTATCCAAGTGTGACGCGTACCCGATGCCCCGCGTCGACGAACTCATCGAGAGGCTTGGACCGGCGAGGTACATCACCACTCTTGACCTGACGAAGGGCTACTGGCAGATCCCCATGTCCCAGATGGCTAAAGAGAAGACGGCTTTCTCAACACTGGATGGCTGTTTTCAATACACGCGGATGCCGTTCGGACTACAGGGGGCCCCAGCCACTTTCCAGAGGGCTATGGATCGGATCCTAGCCCCACATAAGAAGTATGCCGCAGCCTACCTCGACGACATTGTTGTCTTTAGCTCAGACTGGGCTAGTCACCTACCTAAACTACAGGCCGTTTTGGACGCGCTAAGGAAAGCAGGATTTACCATAAATCCGAAAAAGTGTGCCATTGGAAAAGAGGAGGCCAAGTACCTGGGCTATGTTGTTGGGAGAGGCAAAATAAAGCCGCAGATCAAGAAAGTGGAGGCAATTCAAACCTGGCCGCAACCGCTCTCAAAGAAGCAGGTGAAAGCATTCCTGGGAATGGTGGGATACTACCGGCGGTTTATCCCGAATTTCGCCACGATTGCCGCCCCACTAACAGATCTTCTAAAAGGCACCAAATCAACCATGGTGAAATGGATGGAAGAAACGGACACCACGTTTCAAAAGCTGAAGCTAACACTGTGCAAGCAGCCTGTCCTGGTCGCGCCAGACTTTAAGAAAGAATTTGTGGTCCAGACTGACGCATCAGAGGTTGGTCTAGGGGCCGTACTCTCCCAAGAAATAAATGGGGAAGAACATCCCATTCTCTATCTAAGCCGAAAGCTGTCCTCCTGCGAGAAGAACTATGCCATAGTAGAGAAAGAGTGTTTAGCCATAAAATGGGCCGTGGATACACTGAAATATTACCTACTAGGCCGGAAGTTTAAATTAGTATCAGACCATGCCCCGTTGAGATGGTTGAGGGAAAAGAGGGGAAAAAATGCTAGGGTAACTAGATGGTTCCTAGAGCTTCAAGAGTTTAACTTTCACGTGGAGCATAGGCCAGGGAAGTTACATGGGAATGCAGATGCCCTCTCTAGGATTCCCTGTCTGGTGTCAGAAGGTGCCCAAACCCCCGGCTTTGGGCAGAGGGGGGAATATGTGACAGTGTCACTGGTTTTATATGTGAGGGGAGGTATGTGTCACACAGGATGCTCTCCTGTGTGAACTAAGACCTACATTATTTATCTGCCAGCATGTTATATGTTAAAAGGGTGTGGCTGAGCAATGTATAAAAGCTCAGTCCTGTTTTTTTTTCTCTGGTGTGGTCTGGAGAGGAAAGTCTCCAGACAGGATAGTGGAAGCTGCATAGCTTTCCACAAGGACTTTAGCAGTGCAGTTTATGCTACCGAGAGCGGGCGGAACCCACTCATCTATGGACTGAGTTATTGGTTTTTTTTTTTATGTTTTTCCCGTTTAACCCAGAGGGGTCATGTTTACTTTTCCTGCGAAACTTGCATGAGTTTATGGCTGATAATAAACCAGCAGAAAGAAAACCCAGAGAACGTGTGTCCTGAGTCTGCCTTCAGGAGAGCCGAGCGAGTCGTCTTGCCACAATAGCTGAAAAATAAAGAGCTCTGTATTTAAGGAAACTCATGAGAGATAATCAGATGTGTTTTCTACACTTTGTAATGTTTTTTTTCTGTTAGGTTTGACAGCATACAGAAGATTATCCCTCCCAGTTGCAAAATTAAAAACCGATGTCCCCAGCGCTCCTCTGTTAGGAGATGTCGGCTGCTTTGGGTTACTGTTGAGTTTTGCGGTGGATACCAACCTTGATATCTAAGTTACTATATTACTTTGCAAATGGAATTATTTTGCTATTTTGTGGCAAGTTATAATTTTTTGAAATGTACTGTTGCTAGGTAGTATTATATTAATGAATTGTATTTTTTTCCATTTGTGCAGCTACAATTAAGGAAAAACTTAATCTCTCATCCAGTAAGAAGAGTAAGGGGTAACGTCCAAGCTATGGAGCACATGGGAGATATACGGTGAGTGAAGAAAGCGCACTGTCACTGAATAGTGGATGAGTGAACTGAGGTGCTGCTTGTAGAAAGCAATGAATTTGATATATTTTGTTAAAAATACTTGCACATCTCCTTTTTAAATGAAGTAGTCCCCCTTGTAAAATAAAGACTGTCTGGTAGTGCTGCAAATGCTGCAAAGAGCATAAACTTTCTGTATTCTTCCTCTGTAGGCCAGACACACATATGTTGCAGCAGGAGGTAAGGCTATGAAGGTGACTAACACACTATAATTAGCTAGTAGGTGAGGGTGAGTGATTGTCACTTACCACTCACCACACTTAAGGGTATGCCACACTAAACAATATCGCTAACGGGATCGCTAAAAAACGTCACTATTTAGCGATCCCGTTAGCGATATTGTTCAGTGCGGCAGCTTCCAGCGACGAGCTTCCTGCTGTGATCTCGCTCGTCGCTGGAATCGCTCCGGACCCTATTTTCTCGTCGGCGCTCCCGCTGGGTAAGTATCTAATCGCTGTGTGGCACCTTTTCTTAGCGATTTAGCGGTACTTTTGTACCGCTAAAGTCGTTAAGAAGATCGCTAACGGCGATAGCATCGTTAACTATATCGCTAAATGTGGCCGCATTTAGCGATATAGAAACGATCCCGCTAGCGATCTCATTAGTATGCAACGCTAACGAGATCGCTAGCGGGATAGCTTAGTGTGGCAGTACCTTTAGATATTGGTGGATTTGAGTGGAGAAACAAGCAAATATTTCTCAGCCAAAACACAATACAAATATTTATTTTTCACTATGCAAAGTATGACCATCAGCAGGAACCTTCACTATATCTTCTTAGGATGCATTTACCTGCCGTTCTAAAATGGTTAAAAGACAGAAAATTCCTGTTAGATTATTGTCTGGCTGCATAAGTCAATTTTGTTTTCCCATTGAGTATTTTCTAAAGCATAGTGTTATTAATGCTTCTGTTCATAAAATCACTCCTTCTACCATGTTAATACTGTAGCTTTCATTAGTATATTAATTGTGTGAAATGTTACATGTATGTGAAAAGGATGGAAAATGATAACTTGGCTATCCTAGGAGTTCCATATCTTAAATTTCTGTTAATCTACGTTTTTTTAAACACCAATGTTTCTTTTAAATAGCTCTTGATTCAAAAATTGTCGAAATAGTTTTGCTTACTGCCTTCTGTCTTTTTCGTGTGACATGATAAACTGACTTTTGATGTGGCTTTGGAGACGTGATGTTTTTCTGCAATATTTTAGGACTTTATTCATAGGCTTTGTGTTTTTCAATTAAGTTAAACAGAATTCTCTACTCTTTTCAAGTAGAGAATGAGATGAGTTGATTTTGATTAACCCCTTCCCGACCCATGACGCCTACGTTGGCGTCATGAAAACCTGTGCCATCCCGACCCATGACGCCAACGTAGGCGTCATGCTATAAATCATGTTCCGGCGGGTCGGGTGACCGGAATCACTGAAAGGTCACCCGACCTGCAGGCACAGGACCCCTTGCGCATCACCACAGTGGGGGTGGCTTAACCCCCACGTGGTTACGATCGCTCTGATTGGCTGTTAAAAGTGAAACAGCCAATCAGAGCGATTAGTAATATTTCACCACTGAAAAGTGGTGAAATATTACAATCCAGCCATGGCCGATGCTGCAATAGCATCGGCCATGGCTGGACACTGTGCTCCCACCCTCCCCACACCGAGTAACCGTGGTGATCGGCCGCCGCCGCCGATTCATGGCGGCGAACGGTCACCGCCGTTACTATCATCTGCTGGCCGGTCCGATCGTCTCCACTCCGGTGTGCTCCGCTCCCCCCCCCTCCGATTACCCCCCCACGCCTGTCCTCACCTCCTCCAGTCTTCTGCGGCCTCTTGATCCGTCCCGGCGTCCGCCCGGGACTCTTCATGGGCGCCGCCATCTTGGAAAATGGCGGGTGCATGCGCAGTGCGCCCGCCGGCCGGCGCATGCGCAGTGCGCCTTTCAAAGTACAATTTATTTTGATCACTGTGATAAACTCACAGTGATCAAAATAAAAGTAAATGAACCCCCCCTGTCATAGGTCATAGGTAGGGACAAAAAATAAAATGAAGAATTTTTTTTTTTCCTTTTAGGCCCTGTCTACACGTTGCGGATTTCGCTGCTGATCCGCAGCTGATTTCGCTGCTGATCCGCAGCGGATTTCGCTGCTGATCCGCAGCTGATTTCGCTGCTGATCCGCAGCGGATTTCTCTGCTGATCCGCAGCTGATTTCGCTGCTGATCCGCAGCGGATTTCGCTGCTGATCCGCAGCTGATTTCGCTGCTGATTTCGCTGCTGATCTGCAGCGGATTTCGCTGCTGATCCGTAGCTGATTTCGCTGCTGATCCGCAGCGGATTTCGCTGCGTACCCGCAGCGGATTTCGCTGCTGATCCGCAGCGGATTTCGCTGCAGATCCGCAGCTGATTTCGCTGCTGATCCGCAGCGGATTTCGCTGCTGATCCGCAGCTGATTTCGCTGCTGATTTCGCTGCTGATCCGCAGCGGATTTCGCTGCTGATCCGCAGCTGATTTCGCTGCTGATCCGCAGCGGATTTCGCTGCTGATCCGCAGCTGATTTCGCTGCAGATCCGCAGCGGATTTCGCTGCTGATCCGCAGCTGATTTCGCTGCGGATCCGCAGCGGATTTGGTGCTGGGGATCCACAGCAGATCCAGAAACAATGTACAGTACAATGCAAATAAATGGTAAAAAAAAAAACGCTGTGCACATTCTGTGGATTTTTCAGCGCGGATTTGCTGCGGTTTTAAATCCTCAGCATGTCAATTCTTTGTGCGGATTCCGCAGCGGTTTTACACCTATTCCATTATAGTTGTAAAATCGCAGGGAAAAACCGCAGCAAATCCACGCTAAATTCGCAGGTAAAAGGCAGGTCATTTTACCTGCGGATTTTAGAAAAATCAGCAAGTGAATCCGCAACGTGTGCACGGGGCCTCAGGGTTAGGCAGGGTTCATATTGCATTATGGCAGTCCATTAGATAGACTGCGTTTCACCGCGGTATAACGCGGTGTAACGCAGTCCGTTAACGCTGCAATTCACCCCATTTGTGTGCGCATCGCAACGCATGCCGTAAAGCGGCATGCGTTCGCGACGTGCTGTCATTCAGTAACGGAGCCTCGGACACGGGCTGCAGCGTCTGGGCTCTGTCACCGCTAGCGCAGATGAATCATCTGATGATTCATCTGCGCTAGCGGGTATAGCATAAAGCGATCGCATTATGCTATACCATTACCAGCCGGTCAACGCTACGTGTTGAACGGGCTGGCAAAACGCAATATGAACCCAGCCTTAGGGTTAGAATTTGGGTTACGGTTAGAATTTGGGTTAGGGTTGGAATTTGGGTTAGGGTTGGAATTTGGGTTAGGGTTGGAATTAGGGTTAGGTTTGTGGTTAGGGTTAGAGTTAGGATAAGTGTTAGGGGTGTTTTGGGTTTAGGGTTGGGATTAGGGTTAGGCTTGTGGTTAGGTTTATGGTTAGAGTTGGGATTAGGGTTAGGGGTGTGTTGGGGTTAGGGTTATGGTTAGGGTTTGTATTAGGGTTAGGGGTGTGTAGGGGTTAGGGTTGGAGTTAGAATTGAGGGGTTTCCACTATTTAGACACCTCAGGGTGTCTCCATACGCGACATGGCGCCACCATTGATTCCTGCAAATTTTGCATTCAAAAAGTCAAACAGTGCTCCATTTAATCCAAGCTCCGACGTATGCCCAAACAGTGGTTTACCCACACATATGGGGTATCAGCGTACTCTGGAAAAATTGCACAACAACTTTGGGGGTCTAATTTTTCCTGTTAACATTGGGAAAATAAAAAAATTGGGGACTAAAGATCATGTTTGTGGAAAAAATATGATTTTTTTATTTTCATGCCCGGGCGTTATAAACTTCTGTGTAGCCCTTGGAGGTTCAAAGTGCTCACTACATATCTAGATAAGTTATTTGCGGGGTCTAGTTTCCAAAATGGGGTCACTTGTGGGGAGTTTCTACAGTTTAGGCACATCAGGGGCTCTGCAAACGTAACATGACGCCCGCAGACCATTCCATCAAGTGGGCATTTCAAAACGTCACTACTTCCCTTCCGAGGAGCCCCGACGTGCGCCCATACAGTAGTTTTCTCCCACATATGGGTATCAGCGTACTCAGGACAAATTGGACAACAACCTTTGGGGTCTAATTTCTCCTGTTACCCTTGGGAAAATAAAAAAATTGGGGACTAAAAGATCCTGACTATGGAAGAAATATGATTTTTTTTATTTTCATGCCCGGGCGTTATAAACTGCTGTGTAGCCCTTGGGGTTCAAAGTGCTCACCACACATCTAGATAAGTTCTTTGCGGGGTCTAGTTTCCAAAATGGGGTCACTTGTGGGGAGTTTCTACTGTTTAGGCACATCAGGGGCTCTGCAAACCTAACATGACGCCCGCAGATCATTCCATCAAAGTCAGCATTTCAAAACGTTACTACTTCCCTTCCGAGCCCCAACGTGTGCCCGAACAGTGGTTTTCCCCCACATATGGGGTACCAGTGTACTCAGGACAAACTGTACAACAACTTTTGTGGTCCAATTTCTCCTGTTACCCTTGTGAAAATAAAAAATTGCGGTTTAAAAAAATCAGTTTTTGAGGATAAAAAAGATTTTTTATTTTCACGGCTCTGCATTATAAACTTCTGTGAAGCACTTGGGGGTTCAAGGTGCTCACCACACATCTGGATAAGTTCCTTTGGGGGGTCTAGTTTACAAAATGGGGTCACTTGTGGGGGGTTTCTACTGTTTAGGCACATCAGGGGCTCTGCAAACATAACAAGATGCCCGCAGACCATTCCATCAAGTCGGCATTTCAAAGCGTCACTACATCCCTTCCGAGCCCTGACGTGGTCCCCCTCCACATATGGGGTACTAGCATACTCAGGACAAACTGGACAACTTTTGGGGTCCAATTTCTCCTGTAACCATTGTGAAAATAAAAAATAGTGGGCTAAAAATCATTTTTTGAGAAAAAAAAAAAGATTTTTTATTTTCACGGCTCTGCGTTATAAACTTCTGTGAAGCACCTGGGGTTCAAAGTGCTCACTTTGCATCCAGATAAGTTCCTTAGGGGGTCTAGTTTCCAAAATGGGGTCATTTGTGGGGGAGCTCCAATGTTTAGGCACACAGGGACTCTCCAAATGCGACATAGCAACCGCTAAATATTCCAGCATATTTTCTATTTAAAAAGTCAAATGGCGCTCCTTCCCTTCTGAGCCTGCCGTGCGCCCAAACAGTGGTTTATGACCACATATGAGGTATCTGTGTACTCAGGAGAAATTGCCCAACAAATTTTAGGATCCAATTTATACTGTTGCCCATGTGAAAATGAAAAAACTGAGGCTAAAAGAAAATTTTTTGTGAAAAAAAAGTACTTTCCTTTTTTTACGGATCAATTTGTGAAGCACCTGGGGGTTCAAAGTGCTCACTATGCATCTAGATAAGTTCCTTAGGGGGTCTAGTTTCCAAAATGGGGTCACTTGTGGGGAGCTCCAATGTTTAGGCACACAGGAACTCTCCAAATGCGACATGGCAACCGCTAAATATTCCAGCATATTTTCCATTCAAAAAGTCAAATGGCACTCCTTCCCTTCTGAGCCCTGCCGTGCGCCTAAACAGTGGTTTATGACCACATATGAGGTATCTGTGTACTCAGGAGAAATTGCCCAACAAATTTTAGGATCCAATTTATCCTGTTGCCCATGTGAAAATGAAAAAAACTGAGGCTAAAAGAAATTTTTTGTGAAAAAAAAGTACTTTCTTTTTTTTAAGGATCAATTTGTGAAGCACCTGGGGGTTCAAAGTGCTCACTATGCATCTAGATAAGTTCCTTAGGGGGTCTAGTTTCCAAAATGGGGTCACTTGTGGGGGAGCTCCAATGTTTAGGCACACAGGGACTCTCCAAATGCGACATGGCAACCGCTAAATATTCCAGCATATTTTCCATTCAAAAAGTCAAATGGTGCTCCTTCCCTTCTGAGCCCTGCCGTGCGCCCAAACAGTGGTTTATGACAACATATGAGGTATCTGTGTACTCAGGAGAAATTTCCCAACAAATTTTAGGATCCAATTTATACTGTTGCCCATGTGAAAATGAAAAAAACTGAAGCTAAAAGAATTTTTTTGTGAAAAAAAAGTATTTTTTTTTTTGAAGGATCAATTTGTGAAGCACCTGGGGGTTCAAAGTGCTCACTATGCATCTAGATAAGTTCCTTAGGGGTCTAGTTTCCAAAATGGGGTCACTTGTGGGGGAGCTCCAATGTTTAGGCACACAGGGACTCTCCAAATGCGACATGGCAACAGCTAAATATTCCAGCATATTTTCCATTCAAAAAGTCAAATGGCGCTCCTTCCCTTCTGAGCCCTGCCGTGCGCCCAAACAATGGTTTATGACCACATATGAGGTATCTGTGTACTCAGGAGAAATTGCCCAACAAATTTTAGGATCCAATTTATACTGTTGCCCATGTGAAAATGAAAAAACTGAGGCTAAAAGAAAATTTTTTGTGAAAAAAAAGTACTTTCCTTTTTTTTATGGATCAATTTGTGAAGCACCTGGGGGTTCAAAGTGCTCACTATGCATCTAGATAAGTTCCTTAGGGGTCTAGTTTCCAAAATGGGGTCACTTGTGGGGGAGCTCCAATGTTTAGGCACACAGGAACTCTCCAAATGCGACATGGCAACCGCTAAATATTCCAGCATATTTTCTATTTAAAAAGTCAAATGGCGCTCTTTCCCTTCTGAGCCCTGCCATGCGCCCAAACAGTGGTTTATGACCACATATGAGGTATCTGTGTACTCACGAGAAATTGCCAAACAAATTTTAGAATACAATTTAAGGGTATGCCACACTAAACAACATCGCTAACGGGATCGCTAAAAAACGTCACTATTTAGCGATCCCGTTAGCGATGTTGTTCAGTGCGGCAGCTGCCAGCGACGAGCTTCCTGCTGTGATCTCGCTCGTCGCTGGAATCGTTCCGGACCCTATTTTCTCGTCGGCGCTCCCGCTGGGTAAGTATATATCGCTAGTGTGGCACCTTTTCTTAGCGATTTAGCGGTACTTTTGTACCGCTAAAGTCGTTAAGAAGATCGCTAGCGGCGATAGCGTCGTTAACTATATCGCTAAATGTGGCCGCATTTAGCGATATAGAAACAATCCCGCTAGTGATCTCATTAGTATGCGACGCTAATGAGATCGCTAGCGGGATTGTCTAGTGTGGCAGTACCTTTATACTGTTGCCCATGTGAAAATGAAAAAAAACTGAGGATAAAAGAAAATTTTTGTGAAAAAAAAAGTACTTTCTTTTTTTTACAGATCAATTTGTGAAGCACCTGGGGGTTCAAAGTGCTCACTATGCATCTAGATAAGTTCCTTAGGGGGTCTAGTTTCCAAAATGGGGTCACTTGTGGGGGAGCTCCAATGTTTAGGCACACAGGAACTCTCCAAATGCAACATGGCAACCGCTAAATATTCCAGCATATTTTCTATTCAAAAAGTCAAATGGCGCTCCTTCCCTTCTGAGCCCTGCCGTGCGCCCAAACAGTGGTTTATGACCACATATGAGGTATCTGTGTACTCAGGAGAAATTTCCCAACAAATTTTAGGATCCAATTTATACTGTTGCCCATGTGAAAATGAAAAAACTGAGGCTAAAAGAAAGTTTTTGTGAAAAAAAAAGTACTTTCTTTTTTTTACAGATCAATTTGTGAAGCACCTGGGGGTTCAAAGTGATCACTATGCATCTAGATAAGTTCATTAGGGGTCTAGTTTCCAAAATGGGGTCACTTATGGGGAGCTCCAATGTTTAGGCACACAGGAACTCTCCAAAAGCAACATGGCAACCGCTAAATATTCCAGCTAATTTTCATTTAAAAAGTCAAATGGCGCTCCTTCCCTTCTGAGCCCTGCCGTGCGCCCATACAGTGGTTTATGACCACATATGAGGTATCTGTGTACTCAGGAGAAATTGCCCAACAAATTTTAGGATATATGTTATCCTGTTGCCCATGTAAAAATGAAAAAATTGATGCTAAAAGAAAATTTTTGTTGGAAAAATTAAAATGTCCATTTTTTCCATCCAAGTTGCTTTAGTTCCTTGAAGCACCTGAAGGGTTAATAATCTTCTTGAATGTAATTTTGAGTAGCGTGAGGGGTGCAGTTTTTATAATGGTGTCACTTTTGGGTATTTTCTGCCATATAGACCCCTCAAAGTGACTTCAAATGTGAGGTGGTCCCTAAAAAAAATGGTTTTGTAAATTTTGCTGTAAAAATGAGAAATCGCTGGTCAACTTTTAACCCTTATAACTTCCTAACAAAAAAAAATGTTGTTCCCAAAATTGTGCTGATGTAAAGTAGACATGTGGGAAATGTTATTTATTAACTATTTTGTGTCACATGACTCTCTGGTTTAACAGAATAAAAATTCAAAATTTGAAAATTGCGAAATTTTCAAAATTTTGGCCAAAGTTCCACTTTTTTCACAAATAAACGCAAAAATTATCGACCTAAATTTACCACTAACATGAAGCCCAATATGTCATGAAAAAACAATCTCAGAATCTCTAGGATCTGTTGAAGCGTTCCTGAGTTATTACCTCATCAAGGGACACTGGTCAGAATTGCAAAAAATGGCAAGGTCTTTAAGGTCAAAATAGGCTGGGTCATGAAGGGGTTAATTTGCATTTTGTGTCTCATAAATTGCCTTAAATGGCCACCAACATGCAGGATTCCTTAAAGAAGCACTCTCATCAGTTTTTATCCTCTAGGTATATTGCAATCATCATATTATATTATACTTACAATTGCTCAATTTGACTTTATACCCAACTAATTCTTCTCTTTTCTCTGCTCTGTATAGAAACAGGAAGTATTTTGTCCATGAATTTATCATTCCCCTCTTGAACTCCTGACCCATATGAGAAAATTGACCTCCTGTCTCTTGATAGAGATTAGAAGGATGCCGCTAGTCAGTTTTTAATCACATGATGCCATAGACCTAATGGAAAAGAGAAGAATTAACTGGGTGGAAAGGCAAAATGAGCATTTGGAAGTACACAGTGCTGTATAATATAATGACTGCAATATATTAGGAGCATAAAAAACTTTGGAGTGCATCTTTAAAATGCTTTGCATCTTTGAAATCCTGATGCAGCACATAGAGAGAAAGCTATAAAACATTGAACAAATTGCACAAATAGTGTATGTGACAGCACAGCAGAGATGAAGATTAGAGTGTGAGTAAAAGAGAATATTGCATGCCAATTTGATAAGTAGAGAGAGATTGGAGCGCTGACAGCTGCTGCTTGCTTGATCAGTATGTATATAATGCTGCTGCAATTCAATTACAGTTTTTTTTATTTGTTTGTGTTTTGGAATTCACACAGAAGCAAGCGACCAATATTGCTAAAATAAAATAAAAAAACTATGTGACTGCCCGTCACTATCAACACTATTGATTTTTTGCACCCTTATTAAAATAATCTTATTTTATGCTCCTGCATTCCTTGCCTCTTCTTTTATACAGGCTATGATATTCCCTCTTGATTTGATGTGCTATACAATGTCATGTGATAGATGCAAGGCATTATGTATGAGGTCATAAGAGATTTCATTAGTTGGTGCAAACTTCTGTATTGTGTAAATTGGTGGCAGGCATTTTAGGTGATACATATGAATTAAATAGTTAAAAATGTTCCTTGGCAAGCGCATTTCCAATAATTTGACACAAATTTGATTATTATTGAATCAATTTGCTCATCTCTACTGGAAAGTGCTTATCCTCCTCCTGCTCACAAGGCTGTAACAAAGGATGGAGAAAGAGCAGAAACTTCTACATGCTCATCATCATGATAGGGATGTTGGGTAACCTCCAGGAAAATGTCACATGCAGCAGAAAATGAGGGAAGAATAGGAGTGGAGCAGGTAGATAGGCATCAGTGAGTTATCGCAGGCACAGACAGCAAACAATACTGTCAGTCAGTGCGAAATTAATGATTATGATGACAAAGTTGACTATCATGATTAACCGTTGCAGCAAGTAGGGTAGGATGAAAAGTGAATCAATGGAGATGTCATGCCTGTAACTTGCACAGTTTGTAACCGCAATCCTGCTCACTGCGTTCACCACTCTACTCCTCCCAGTGTCCAACCATCTCACTGAGTTGCCTCAGCACTGATTCATCCTCCTGTTGCTGGAGAGTCTCTACCTGGTATAGGAAGGTGCAGCCAGACTCTCCAGGAATTTAATACCATTGTGTCATGCAGAGTTTTGCTTCTCTGGCCTATCACCTGCCAGCTGTGTATATATTAGGCAGCTCCTCCTTCCACACCTTGTCTGAGCTTAGGTCCTTGTTGCACTTAGCCACTAGTTCACTGTCAAAAAAGCTTTACTGTTTTGTCTTTCCTGTTACTGACCAGATTTACTCAATTTGTCTCATCTCTCTGCTCCTAACCCCGACTTCTTATTTTTAACCTTGTGCTGCATTCTGTCTTTCATCAGTTGGTCTGCTGCTGCAGGTCTGGGGACTGACCTGGTGTGGCATCTGGTGACTACACAAATGGCCCAAGCCTATCCTCACCATCAGAGGCTCCAGTGAAAACCAAATAGTCATTTAGTTACTCCCCTCCATGATAAGCCTGACCAGCGGTGCAGTGAATCCACACCCACCGCTGTCACAGGGTATCTAAAGTAATGGTGGAAAGCCTGGCAAGATTTATGCCAAATTGATGACAGAAGTAAAATTAGCAGCAAGCAAAGCAGTGACTATTGCATAGCCATGCTTTAAGACCCTATATACAAAAGCAAAATGAAGTGATCCTTACTGTTTTCTGAAAAGGAGTAAGAATTGATGCATTATCAGGATATCCTGGGTTCCTGCAAAGATTTCACTGTCTCATCCAGCCTCTAGTGCTTTGTCAGAGAGGGTACTCAATGGCAGACCAGATTACATTCTACAAGTGTGCAAATTTTACATTTGTAAAAATTAATTACACATAAATCTGTGACAATTTTCATTATGCTATGGCTGATACCAATGATTACATTGGCCATAGTTTTAGGCTGCCTATCCTTATCTTCTGTAGTGTTCCGCTAAAAACATTGTTGATGCCCCTACACAGTCCAGGCAACACTAACCTATTCATCATGCTCTACGCTGTACTTTTGTTTCCATTGCTATTAGCTCAATCTTGGACTGAGTAAATATAAGAAACTCCTCCCGAAAAAAACATACATTTTGTATGGATTTTTCTCTTTCTAAACAAGAAACATGTTGCTGATCCCACAAATGGTTTGTTAAATTCTAGTTCTTCTTCATGTGCCATGCTATCATAGTACATTGGGAAGCAATAACACAATTGTTATAGCTGTGAATACAATCTTCAGGTTTTAATACAATCTTCAGGTTTATTGTCCTCTTTATTCACCCACCAAAATCAAAACTCCATTTGCCTTTTTTGTGAGGTAATATTTTTTAATTGTTGCAAATCAGCTAAATTAATTGTTTGGGCCCTGGACTGGTGCTTCCCATTGCTTCTTCAATGACCATACCGTCTGGAGCTTTGTGCGTCAGCTTTGCTTCTTCACAAAAATACCTAATCTGTTGATACTCCACTAAAATGGATATTTAATAATTTTTTGAAGGCTAAAAGAATTTAGGTAAGTATTTCTTTAGTTTTCAAGCTCCAAACCCATTGCTTCATACATGTAGAGAGCATACTTTTAAATACCAGTATGGTAGACATCTGCCACAAAAAAAGGTTTATTATTAGATTGTTTGCGTTAGGCCTCTTTCACACTTCAGTCGTTCGGCGTCAGTCATAATCCGCCTTTTAGCGGAAAAAACGGATTTGCCTTTTTTTGGGCGGTATCTGTTTTTTCCCATAGAGTTGCATTAGCGACGAATTGCAACAGATGGTCGTCCGTTCCATCCGTCATACGACGGATCCATCAGAATTTTGGCATCTGCTGTCTGGATTAGAAGGACTTTTCATTGTTTTTTGATTGCGTCGAAATGGCGGATCATAACGGATCCATCGAGTTCGCCTTTTTCTACAATGGCCGTCTATGGGCAGCGGATCTGTCTTTATCCGTAATATGACGGAATCCGTCGACTGAGCATGCCCAGAAGAATTTCTCACTCTCTATCTTTCTCTCTCTCTCTCTCTCTCTCTCCAGAACAGCATGTACAGAGTTCAAAAGTTCACTTTGGCAACCTTGACTGATCCGTCGAAAAAACTGATCCGCTGCATCAGTTTTTTTTACAATCTGCAACGGATCTGTTTTATTACACTTTGACGGATTGGGACTGACGCCAAATGACTGAAGTGTGAAAGAGGCCTTAGGAACCATAAAAAAGTGTAATTTATTATTAAACAGGCTGTTGCTTTCTACAAGTTGCCATGAAAGTACCCATAGCCGTGTATATTGAGGTCAGTTTGCATTGAAGAGCTTGAAATGACCTTTATACAGCAGTAGAGAACCTCAGAGCCTTTTTAGGGCGATTGAAGTCTTTAGAATACTTTTGAATCATATTAAATTGATTCACCTCAAATTAAATTTCCTGTGAAATGTCAGTGAAGCTGCCCTATTCCAATTTGAAAAGATTTGCTCATCTCGGCTTTATTTTTGCCTGGAAATTCAATTGATTTTGGTATTAAGCTTTTGTAAAAGCTTTGTTTTAAATGCTTGTCTGCAGATTTATTTTCTGTATATTAGACTTTTTCATGTTTGTGATGGAACAAGACAAAACTGGAAAATTATCTCTTGTAAATATGCTCTCACAATGTACAGTATTGTAAAATTATAGGGTCAACATGGCTGATTGTAAGCAAGGTCGAGAGCATACACCTATCTAAATCTAATCAATCACATATAATTACTTACCATTGGCCAATTTTTAACAAATAACAAAATGGTTATTATATAGATTATAAGTGGTTCTATCAAATAATAAGCACATCTGCCAAAATTCAAATTCATCAGTTCATTTGAAGTTGGCCAGGCAATTTGATTTGCATAGAAGTTATTTTTTTTGTTATATTCTTGGGTTTCCAAAGACCTCAGTGCATAATAAATGTAAGATGTGAAATAAAACCACTTACCTTGCCGCTCACCGATCCTGACTCCAGCACAACTCACTGTCCGGAACTACACTCTATTCTTTCCTCTGGTAGTCATTTCACTGATATTACACACAATGAATTCCAACAAACTTTGATTCAGAAGGATTCAATTTTTTTTCATTCAAAGCTAATTCAATTTTCCACATACATATTTACTCATCTCTAGTAGAGATGAGTGAATTTGTTTGGATTCGGTTCCGAATACGATCAGACTCGAATATTGTTTTTGCAATATTTGTCAAACACACGTCATTAGAGTTAATGCAAGTAAAAATTGCCGAATATGTTTGGAACCGATTATAAGACATACATTCGGCATGAATAGTGTTTGAACATGGCCCGAATATGTCAAATTCAGATTCGGGGCCAAACAAATTCGCTCATCTCTAATCTCTAGTTCTGACTCTGGGATATTCTTGACTACCGTCCTCTCTGATCCATTGTATTAACATCTGAAAACTATAGAAATTATCCACTTGCTTGCCAATTAGCTTCCGCTCTAGGGACTGTGACCTGGGAATCCACTTGCAGCCAAGTGCAACTTTCTTTCAGTTGGCAAAGTGGAAGAACAGGGAATCCCTAAACTCTAGCATTCTGACTAGTCTATTCTGGGTCTATTGCAGATATATTGTATACTTTTGAGAAAATATAATGTCTCAATACCTATACACATGTATTTTCTTTCATATGTTATAAAATGATGCAGTTAGAAAATAAATTTAAATATTGATTAAAAATACATATAATAAAGTTACGAAAAGACATATCAATTGCTTATGACCCCTGTGTAAAGTTGACCAATTCTTTGAAAATGCTCAAAAAAGGAACTGTCATTTTCCAGCTATGAACTAATTAAAGAAGTAGTAAAATTCAATGTTTCATTCTAAAAAAAGTAAATTTGTTGTCTGTGGTTTTCCAAACTTTCAGCATCCAAACTACGATTTGTCATGCTGTATGTCTATGCTTTGATTATTGTGAAACAGAAACAAGTGATGCTATGTGCCTGTACCATAATTAGGGTTTTATCACACTGATCAGGAGCAGACAACAGCAGCATTCCCTCTTCAGTGGAAGAGATGAGAGAAATCTATGATCCTCACTGTACACCACAATGAAAACTGATGCCAACATATTGCATTTTTGTAGAAAAACAATGTCTCATACAGGTTAAGTTCAACAGAATATTAAGATCCAGACATAAGTCATTCTTTCATTCTTCAATGCCACTATTGTCTGGATCCTCAAGAGGTTGAAGGAATACTAGTATAAATTAACAACACAAAGAACTTCTTTACATCAAATTTTGAATTTCTCATTAACATGGTGCAGGAAGAACGGAGGCTCAAAAACAGTTGCTCGAATTAAGTTTCTCGTAGAGCGAAATTAACTACCTTGCAAATTCCTCCTAATAGAGGCTGCTACATTATAACTCAATGTCCCACCCTTTATCCCCTTTACGTCATGAGCATTTTCCATTTTATCATTTTTTTTCTTCCCCTCTTCCAAGAGCCAGAACTTTTTATTTATTTTGCCATATGAGGGCTTCTTTTTTGAGAGACAAATTGAAATTAACTACCGTATATACTCGTGTATAAGCTGAGATTTTCAGCACCTTTTTTCGTGCTGAAAATGCCCCCTCGGCTTATACACGAGTCATAGGGCAGAAACCAGCGGGGGAGGGGATGCCGCGGCAGGAGCCGGTGGCTGGGATCATACTCACCCCTCCCGTGCCATCGCTGAATGTCCCTGCAATCCTGCGTTCTCCCCGGCTTCCTGTAGCTCTCCAGCACTGAGCGGTGACGTAATACCCGCTCATTAAGGTCATGTAATATGGACGCGACGCCACCCCCATAGGCGTGGCGTCCATATTTATGCCCTTAATGAGCGGTATTACGTCACCGCTCAGCGCTGGAGAGCTGCAGGAAGCCGGGGAGAACGCCGGATTGCAGGGACGTTCAGCGATGGCACGGGGAGGGGTGAGTATGATGGAGGAGAGGACAAGGAGCACGGAGGAGGACGGGGGAGGAGAACGGTGGACGGGGAAGTATGGAGGAGGACGGGGAGAACGGAGGATGGGGGAAGCATCGAGCAGTACAGGGGGGAGGACGGGGGAAGCATGGAGGAGGAGGGGGGGAGAACGGAGGATGGGGGAAGCATGGAGCAGGATGGGGGGAGGATGGAGGGCACAGAGGAGCACGGAGCAGGACGGGGGGAGAGGATGGAGGGCACAGAGGAGCACGGAGCAGGACGGTGGGGGGGCACAGGAGGACGGAGAAGAAATGGGGAGCACAGTGGAGGACGGAGCAGGAGGGGGGGAGTACAGAGGAGAATGGGGGAGCACAGAGCTGGATGGGGGAGCAAAGAGCAGGACGGGGCAGCACAGAGCAGGAGGGCAGTTTATACACCCGGCTTATACACGAGTCAATAAGTTTTCCAGTTTTTTGTGGCAAAATTAGGGGGGTCGGCTTATACACGGGTAGGCTTATACATGAGTATATACGGTACTTGCAAGTACCACCTAACAGAGGCTGCTACATTATAAATCAATGTCCCACTTTTTAACCCCTTTTCATCGTGAGCATTTTCAGGTTTATCATTTTTTTTCCTCCCCTTTTCCAAGAGGCAGAACTTTTTAAGTTTTTTTTTGCCGTATGAGGGCTTCTTTTTTGAGGGACAAATTGTACTTTTGAATGACACCATTCATTTTATCATGTAATGCAATGGAAAGCAGAAAAAAATTACAAGTGCATTAAAATTGCAAAAAAAAGTGCACATTTCACAATTATTTTTTAAAAACAATTTGCCATGTTCGCTATACGTTAAAACTTATCTGACAATATAAATTTCCACGTCAGTATGGGTATGCAGATACCAAAAATGTATAACTTTTTTTTTTTAGTTTTAGGTGAAAAAAATTTGATAATACGTAAAAAAAGCACAGCCCTTTTCCAAGACTCCTAACGTTTTCATTTTTCAGCATATGGGGCTGTTTGAGGGCTTATTGTTTTGCAAACTGAGCAGACATTTTTGCTGATACCATTTTGGGGTACTGCTACCCATGGGGTGATGGTTTAATAGGGGGGTGATTTTAACATTTGTTTTTTTTGTTTTATTTTTTCATATTTTAAAACATTTTTTTAAAATATGTTTATTAGTGGTATCAGTGATATAAACAGACCATGTTTCTGTACTGTCAAACACACCCATTACACAGTACACACCAGGGACACATTTATAAGATTATCTCAGCACAGGAACATTTTTTTAAAAGACATCAAATTGTGGAACTTATTATTATTTGAAAATCTATTGATCAAAATGCACTTTGATTGATTATAGATGTAATATGGAATATGGACCTACAATATTCAGTCCTTTAAAAACCTGTTCTCCTAAAGGAGTTTTCCCACAAACAATCATCTTGAAAGTCTATAGATGATTTTAGGGTAAGCGAACATTTACACATGAATCAGTGTGTTATGTAAATAATGAGTACTTATATAAGGCATCCACAAAGCTATGTACAGGATCATAAGATGTTCAGTAATTCCTTAAATGAGGACTACAATAATTCAAATAAAAAATCTTGAAAATAATATTGTTTTTTAATAATAGGCAGCAATTAATAAAGAATTGCACTCTGTGCATTTTTAATTTGGAAACCATTCAAAGTATCTGATAAATATAACCTAATTAGGACATTCATTAGTAACAGACACCGTACATTAACAGAATACATAATGTGATTTGCAAAACATGGCAGCAATCCAGCTAAGAAACCTGGATTAGACATGGGACAGCCATAGTCAATCAATACTTATCAATTAGGTTTCTGCACACTTTAAGCATTAGGGGAAGTGCTAGAACAAATGGATTTATATACAGTATATAGCCAGGATCAGCCCTTCAACCCTTTTGCTTACTATTGAACGTAGGTAACTTTGTTTTCACCGTGCAGAGATACATTTTTGCATTCACACTGCATATATTTTCCCTTAAGAACAATTGATGCCAGGCAGTTATAAACTTCTTCTGCAACTTGGAGCAAAGTGCTTCCAAAGAATAACAAAGACCTCATGAATCACATAAACTCAGCATTTTAGAAATGTTATTATGACAGATGGTGCGACGGTAAGCATACCGAATAATTGTGCGCAATTATATCTAACATCAGTTTAAAAAAGAGATATTCAATTGTTTTCATTAGTTTTATTCTGTAGGCACTACATTGAAGCATGAATCTTTTTAATTCTAAAGAGAATATCTACCCATTTTAGAAAAAAAAAGGGAATATATTAGTAATTCAGAAGTTAGAGCAAAAGAAAAAGTGTACAGTATGCTTATGCATTCACTTGCGGCATCCAAGAGTTGCTGAAGGCAGCCATCGTGGTGATCATCTGGAATTTAGCTTTTTAAAAGCAGCCATCTTGTTGCCATATTTTATCAATAAGCAAATTGGAATGGCAAAGCAGAGAAGGTAAATCAAGAGGAACTGTTTGCTAATCCAAAAGTGTGAAGACCTCTGGAAATGACACATTTTGGATGAGAGGTGTCATCAATAGTGTTGCAAAACTAGCAAAAAAACCCTAAAAGGGTTTTGTCAGGAATATGGCCCCTATCTTTGTGTACTATTTGTATATATAATTACTATCAATGCACTTTTAAGTACCAGAGTGGAGAGATATTTAAGAATGAGGTCAGACGGCCATATGTTATCTCATGTGAGAGAATCGACCCGGTTATGCTAATGACACTCGGCTCGACCTCTAATCAAGGTTTTAGCCAAGTGTCGTTTTAGTGTGATCTGATTCTCTTTCATAATAGAATAGAACATAGATATGGAGAAAATGGAAAATGTTATTTCTCCATCTTCTCC
This sequence comes from Oophaga sylvatica, assembly GCA_033576555.1. Classification (NCBI taxonomy): domain Eukaryota; kingdom Metazoa; phylum Chordata; class Amphibia; order Anura; family Dendrobatidae; genus Oophaga; species Oophaga sylvatica. Next base: position 51,551,542 of record JARQOD010000008.1, on the reverse strand, counting down.
ATTGTCTGTGTCTGCACAAATCGTACTGCACTTGGATGACATCGGACGTTGCCCAATGTTTCACACTTACCCATAGACTTTTATTGGTGTGAATGGTCCAATTATTGGATATGTTTGCAGCACGCTATGATTTTTTTCTCATGCCAATTGGCTAAAAAAAGCGTTATTGGGCACTGCCCCTTAGTATGTTTGGTCGAGTGCCATCCAATAAAACATGTTATGCACTTGCGTCAGCGAACACTAACAGTGTCTCTCCTTTTCGTGGATATATCTTATACATTTATTACATACTCACCCATTCATTTGATGTATGCATATGATCATTCAATGTACGGCTATCTGCAGTGTTACCAAGCAATAGTAACTAAATATCATAGGTGTGTGAAGATTCATCCATTGAATTCAGCTGATGGACAGCTTAAAAGGCTAAATGTGATAGTGAATTTTCCTGAATATTATGTCTATAAAATATTTGCCAAATACTGTTACATGCAAACAGATGTGGTGCAGCTCACCTTATTGGAGGCTTTCAATAATTTTTTTGTGCACAGAAATGCCACTTCTGCTCCTTGTGGACAGTTTTCTTTTTTCTATCCAAAATTCAATATATATATATATACAGTACAGACCAAAAGTTTGGACACACCTTCTCATTCAAAGATTTTTCTGTATTTTCATGGCTATAAAAATTGTAGAATCACATTGAAGGCATCAAACTATGAATTAACACATGTGGAATTATACATTACACTTAACAAAAAAGTGTGAAACAACTGAAAATATGTCTTATATTCTAGGTTCTTCAAAGTAGCCACCTTTTGCTTTGATTACTGCTTTGCACGCAGAAAAGGTGAACGGATGGACTCTACATGCCTGGTTCCCACCGTGAAGCATGGAGGAGGTGGTGTGATGGTGTGGGGGTGCTTTGCTGGTGACACTGTTGGGGATTTATTCAAAATTGAAGGCATACTGAACCAGCATGGCTACCACAGCATCTTGCAGCAGCATGCTATTCCATCCGGTTTACGTTTAGTTGGCCCATCATTTATTTTTCAACAGGACAATGACCCCAAACACACCTCCAGGCTGTGTAAGGGCTATTTGAAGGAGGGTATTAGGGTGCTACGCCAGATGACCTGACCTCCACAGTCTCCAGACCTGAACCCAATCGAGATGGTTTGGAGTGAGCTGGACCGCTCACCGCTTCAATTTTGTAATAAATCCCCAACAGTGTCACCAGCAAAGCACCCCTACACATCACACCACCTCCTCCATGCTTCACGGTGGGAACTAGGCATGTAGAGTCCAGCCGTTCACCTTTTCTGCGTTCAAAGCAGTAATCAAAACAAAAGGTGGCTACTTTGAAGAACCTAGAATATAAGACATATTTTCAGTTGTTTCACACTTTTTGTAAAGTGTAATGTATAATTCCACATGTGATAATTCATAGTTTTGATGCCTTCAGTGTGATTCTACAATTTTCATAGTCATGAAAATACAGAAAAATCTTTGAATGAGAAGGTGTGTCCAAACTTTTGGTCTGTACTGTATATATATTTGCTTTTATCAGCAAATTGGCATGGTTTAGTAGTTTTTTTACTGGCATAATTTGATTCTATGCATGTTTCTTTACTAATTGTCTTTATTCAGAGTCATGATTATTTGACTTTGTCTTATTATTTTCATTATATCTTATTTCATGTGCATGTGTTATAAATATCCATTTATATATATATATATATATCAATTTTTCAAACCTGACCAGTGTCATTTAATGCAGCAATAATTTTGGAATGCTTCAGCATATCCCGGAGATTTTGAGATTTTGAGATTTTTTTCGCTACATATTATATTTTTTAATAACGGTAAATTTAGGTAGATACATTTTTGGCTTATTTATAAAAATATCAAAATTTTGATAGAATTTCTAAAAAATGGCAATTTTTGAAATTTGAATAATTTACCATTTAATCTAAAAAGTCATATCACACAAAATAGCTAATTAATTAACATTTCCCTCATATCTGATTTACATAAGCACCATCTGTAAAATCTTATTTTTCTTTGTTAGGATGGTAAACGTTTTAAAACTGGAGTGGCAATTTTTAATTTTTTCAAGGAAATTTACAAAACTTATTTGTAAGACACCAAAGCAGTTTTAAAATGACTATTTTAAAAACAGAACCCTTCAATACATTCAAAATTGCTTTTAATTAACCCTGCAGATGCTTTTCATGAGTTAGTGCAAAGTGGCATTACAGGAAAGAACAATTTTATTTTTACCGCTTAAATGTCGCTAACTTCTGACATGACCCTGTAACTGGCACACTCTAAGGCCATTATTTGGCCATGAATTGCCATGAAAACCATCAGGACAGCACAGTCATGATCTCACGGTGCCGATGGTGTTAAAGAAGGAGCCCCCACACTGTATTAACCATCAAGAAGTCGTAGTCAATATTGACAGCAACATATAAGGGGTTGAATGGCTATGTTCGGTGTCAACACTGATTGTGGCTGGTGCAGCAGGGTGTCAGCTATAGTATGCTGCTGCATTTTCACCCATTGAGAGATGCTATTCTGTTATATCTCAGGTCAGTAAAAAAACAGTTTGGTGGTCATTATTCAGTATTGCCTCCTTGCAGTCATTGGATGTACAGTGTCAAGTAAAAGTTTGGTCACCCTCTTCAAAATTACTGTTATTGTGAACAGTTAAAGGGGTATTTCCATCTCCAAGATCCTATCTCAAAATGTAGTGAGTGTAATAATAATAATATTATTAGCAAATACCTCCAATTAGAAATTTAGTACAGTTCTTCAGATTTGCTATGTTGCTTACCTCATGCACAGGCATTGAAGCAGCTTAGGTATCCATGGTTATGTCCACTCATATAGTGACAGTTAGTTAGTTGGTCATTTATAAGTGGTTATAACCATGGACAGCTAAGGCTACTTTCACACATCAGTTTTTTTGTGTCAGGCATAATCCGTCATATACCTGATAGGACGGATCCGGCGCTGATTTTGAAAAAAACTGATGCAACTGATCAATTTTGTTGCCTGATCCGACCTGACCTTTTCAACCCGGAAAAATAAATTTTCTATGTGGAAAATGCAGGTACACGTGTCCGAGGAGAGAGAGAGAGACCTTGGTTTCCAGAACCCGAATCAGTCTTTTGACGGATTTCACAAAAGACTGGTCCGGTTCCATAGACTTGTATTATTTCCGGCCGCCTGATGCGCCACTTCAGGCACTATCAGGCAGCTCCGGAAAAAAAAGAAAAGTTGCAGTCAGCGTCTTGACAAGCCGCCGGAATGTACATTTCCGCCGGATATGGCCAAAAACGGATGCAAAGCAATGACATCAGGCGCTAATGAAAGTCAATACCAAAAAAACGCATCCGGTACCGGATCCGTTTTTTTAAAAACACGCCGGATCGCGCCTGACGTCAAAACACTGATGTGTGAAAGTAGCCTAACCTACTGCAATTGTCATGCTGTGAAGATCTTCCTTAAGGAAGGGGGTAGTCAAACTGTCCCTTCCTGGAACTGGGACCCTTACTATCCCTGTCCCAGTGGTACTCTTACAATGCTCCTGTTAATGTCCTAAACTGTCCCCTCTCCTCTCCAAGAGGCCTGAGACAGCTATGTTAGTATATAAAAATGCAGGACTGTCAGGGGTAAAAGAAAGTAGCAAACATATAAACACTCACCAAAGGTAGAGAGGTATAAAGGGAAGGATATCAATGTACCAGCCAAATGGGAATGGGATAATGTGGATAGCATTCACCACAAACTAACATACAACAATCTGCAGCAGCAACTGCGATCTCTAATACAGCACAGCGCCTCCAATGAGCCAGGAATCAAAACTTTCACTGGCAAGATAGAGAGGGTATAGCCAGGGTTTCTAGAAAGAGTTAACAAGATCAGAATCAGTTGAAATGGAGCGACATGTTTCTGACCAGCATAGAAAGGATTGTTAACCTCTTCAGCACCAAAAGAATGCAAATTCATTTAATATTGAATCGAAACACATAGGCTAAATGGAAGATGTGCGATTCACAATATGCATTGATCTTCTATCCCCAGATCTACCAGGTGGACGTGACATTCTCATGACAGCAGTGCCCTACATGAAGTTAGAGACATAGCAAATCTGAAGAACTATGCAAAATTTCTAACTGGAGGTATTTGATAATATTATTATTATTACTACTCCTACATACTGGTATAGGATCATGGAGATGGGAATACCTCTTTAAGCAAGTTGAAGATTAAAAGGACTCAAAATAAAGAAATGGGCAGATGCAAAAGTTTGGGCACTCTGCATGGTTAGTACCTAGTAGCACCCCCTTTTGAAAGTATCACAGCTTATAAACACTTTTTGTAGCCACCCACGAGTCGTTCAAATCTTATTTGAGGAATTTTCATTCATTCTTCCTTGGAAAATTCTTCCAGTTCTGCAATATTCCTGGGTCATCTTGCATGTACTGATATTTTTAGGTCTGGCTACAGATTTTCAATGATGCTCAGATCAGGGGACTGTGAGGGCCATTGTAAAACTTTCTGCTTGCATGTTTTAACCCCTTCCCGACCTTTGACACAGCGTATGCGTCATGAAAGTCGGTGCCAATCCGACCTATGACGCATACCCTGTGTCATGAAAGGATCGCGTTCCTGCGGGCCGGGAGACCGGAGTCACTCAAAGGTCACCCGACCCGCAATTACAGGACCCTTTGTGCTTCACCACAGGGGGTTGGCTTAACCCCCCCGTGGCCACGATCGCTCTGATTGGCTGTTAAAAGTGAAACAGCCAATCAGAGCAATGTGTAATATTTCACCAATTTAATTGGTGAAATATTACAATCCAGCCATGGCCGATGCTGCAATAGCATCTGCCATGGCTGGACACCGAGCCCTGACCCCCCCCACACCATGTCACGGCGGCGATCGGCCGCCGCCACCAAAAGATGGCGGTGATCGGTCACCGCCGTCACTATCTGCTCCCCTCCTCCTTTGCTCCGCTGCCCCCACCTTCCGATCACCCCCCTAACCTTCCGACGCCCCTACTCACCTCTCCCGGTCCACCGATGTCCCTGGATCGGTCCCGGCGTCCGCCCGGGCCTCTTCATGGGCGCCGCCATCTTGCAAAATGGCGGGCGCATGCGCAGTGCGCCCGCCGGCCGGCGCATGTGCAGTGCGCCCCCCAGTGTTCAAAAATTTATTTTGATCACTGTGATAAACTGTCACAGTGATCAAAATAAAAAAAAAGTAAATGAACCCCCCCGTCATAGTTAGGGACAAATAAAAGAATAAAGAATTTTTGTTTTTTTTCCTAGCGGATTTTGCTGCTGATCCGCAGCTGATTTTGCTGCGGATCCGCAGCGAATATTGCTGCTGATCCGCGGCGGATTTTGCTGCTGATCCGCGGCGGATTGTGCTGCGGATCCGCGGCGGATTTTGCTGCTGATCCGCAGCGGACTTTGCTGCGGGTCCGCGGAGGATTTTGCTGCGGGTCCGCGGCGGATTTTGCTGCTGATCCGCGGCGGATTTTGCTGCTGATCCGCGGCGGATTTTGCTGCTGATCCGCGGCGGATTTTGCTGCGGGTCCGCGGCGGATTTTGCTGCTGATCCGCGGCGGATTTTGCTGCTGATCCGCGGCGGATTTTGCTGCTGATCCGCGGAAGATATTGCTGCTGATCCGCTGCGGATTTTGCTGCTGATCCGCGGCGGATTTTGCTGCTGATCCGCGGAAGATATTGCTGCTGATCCGCGGCGGATTTTGCTGCGGATCCGCGGCGGATTTTGCTGCCGATCCGCGGCGGATTTTGTTGCTGATCCGCGGCGGACTTTGCTGCGGATCCACGGCGGATTTTGCTGCTGATCCGCGGCGGATTTTGCTGCTGATCCGCGGCGGATTTTGCTGCGGGTCTGCGGCGGATTTTGCTGCTGATCAGTGGCGGATTTTGCTGCTGATCCGCGGCGGATTTTGCTGCGGGTCCGCGGCGGATTTTGCTGCTGATCCGCGGCGGATTTTGCTGCTGATCCACGGCGGATTTTGCTGCTGATCCGCGGAAGATATTGCTGCTGATCCGCTGCGGATTTTGCTGCTGATCCGCGGCGGATTTTGCTGCTGATCCGCGGAAGATATTGCTGCTGATCCGCTGCGGATTTTGCTGCTGATCCGCGGCGGATTTTGCTGCTGATCCGCGGAAGATATTGCTGCTGATCCGCGGCGGATTTTGCTGCGGATCCGCGACGGATTTTGCTGCTGATCCGTGGCGGATTTTGCTGCTGATCCGAGGCTGATTTTGCTGCGGATCCGCGGCCGATATTGCTGCTGATCCGCGGTGGATATTGCTGCTGATCCGTGGCGGATATTGCTGCTGATCCGCGGCGGATATTGCTGCTGATCCGCGGCGGATATTGCTGCTGATCCGCGGCTGATTTTGCTGCTGATCCGCGGCTGATTTTGCGCCTGATTTTGCTGCAGATCCGCGGCGGATATTGCTGCTGATCCGCGGCGGATATTGCTGCTGTTCCACGGCGGATATTGCTGCTGATCCGCGGCGGATATTGCTGCTGATCCGCGGCTGATTTTGCTGCTGATCCGCGGCTGATTTTGCGCCTGATTTTGCTGCAGATCCGCGGCGGATTTTGCTGCTGATCCGTGGCGGATTTTGCTGCTGATCCGTGGCGGATTTTGCTGCGGATCCGCGGCGGATTTTGCTGCTGATCCGTGGCGGATTTTGCTGCTGATCCGCGGATCTGATTTTTTGCTGCGGATCCGCGGCTGATTTTGCTGCTGATCCGAGGCTGATTTTGCTGCGGATCCGCGGCGGATATTGCTGCTGATCCGTGGCGGATATTGCTGCTGATCCGTGGCGGATATTGCTGCTGATCCGTGGCGGATATTGCTGCTGATCCGCGGCGGATATTGCTGCTGATCCGCGGCGGATATTGCTGCTGATCCGCGGCTGATTTTGCTGCTGATCCGCGGCTGATTTTGCGCCTGATTTTGCTGCAGATCCGCGGCGGATATTGCTGCTGATCCGCGGCGGATATTGCTGCTGTTCCACGGCGGATTTTGCTGCTGATCCGCGGCGGATTTTGCTGCGGATCCGCGACGGATTTTGCTGCGGATCCGCGGCGGATTTTGCTGCTGATCCGCGGCGGATTTTGCTGGGGATCCTCGGCGGATTTTGCTGGGGATCCTCGCGACGTGCCGTCATTCAGTGACGGAGCCTCGGACACGGGCTGCAGCGTCTGGGCTCCGTCACCGCTAGCACAGATGAATCATCTGCTGATTCATCTGCGCTAGCGGGTATAGCATAACGCGATCGCTACGTGTTGAACGGGCTGGTAAAACGCAATATGAACCCAGCCTTAGGGTTAGGGTTAGCATTAGGGTTAAGGTTAGAATTAGGGTTAGGGCTGGAATTTGGGTTAGGGTTGGAATTAGGGTTAGGGTTGGAATTAGGGTTAGGCTTGTGGTTAGGTTTATGGTTAGAGTTGGGATTAGGGTTAGGGGTGTGTTGGGGTTAGGGTTATGGTTAGGGTTTGTATTAGGGTTAGGTGTGTGTAGGGGTTAGGGTTGGGGTTAGGGGTGTGTTGGGGTTAGGGTTGGAGTTAGAATTGAGGGGTTTCCACTATTTAGGCACATCAGGGGGTCTCCATATGCGACATGGCGCCACCATTGATTCCTGCAAATTTTGCGTTCAAAAAGTCAAACAGTGCTCCCTTTATTCCAAGCCCCGACGTATGCCCAAACAGTGGTTTATCCCCACATATGGGGTATCAGCGTACTCGGGAAAAATTGCACAACAACTTTGGGGGTTCTAATTTCTCCTGTTAACATTGGGAAAAAAATTGGGGACTAAAAAATTATTTTTGTGGAAAAAAAATGATTTTATATTTTCACGGCTCTGCGTTATAAACTTCTGTGAAGGACTTGGAGATTCAAAGTGCTTATCACACATCTGTAGGAGTTCCTTAGGGGATCTAGTTTCCAAAATGGGGTCACTTGTGGGGAGTTTCTACTGTTTAGGCACATCAGGGACTCTGCAAGCGTAACATAACGCCCGAAAACCATTCCATCAAGTGGGCATTTCAAAACATCACTACTTCCCATCCGAGCCCCGACGTTTGCCCATACAGTAGTTTTCTCCCACATATGGGATATCAGTATACTCAGGACAAATTGGACAACAACTTTGGGGTCTAATTTCTCATGTTACCCTTGGGAAAATAAAAAAATTGGGGACTAAAAGATCCTGATTGTGGAAAAAATATAATTTTTTTATTTTCATGCCCGGGCGTTATAAACTTCTGTGTAGCCTTTGGGGTGTTCAAAGTGCTCACCACACATCTAGATAACTTCTTTGTGGGGTCTAGTTTCCAAAATGGGGTCACTTGGGGGGGTTTCTACTGTTTAGGCACATCATGGGCTCTGCAAACGTAACAAGATGCCCGCAGACCATTCCATCAAGTCGGCATTTCAAAGCGTCACTACATCCCTTCCGACCCCTGACGTGTGCCCAAACAGTGGTTCCCCCCCACATATGGGGTACTAGCGTACTCAGGAAAAACTGGACAACAACTTTTGGGGTCCAATTTCTCCTGTAACCATTGTGAAAATAAAAAATAGTGGGCTAAAAAATGATTTTTTGAGAAAAAAAAATGATTTTTTATTTTCACGGCTCTGCGTTATAAACTTCTGTGAAGCACCTGGGGGTTCAAAGTGCTCACTATGCATCTATATAAGTTCCTTAGGGGGTCTAGTTTCCAAAATGGGGTCACTTGTGGGGGAGCTCCAATGTTTAGGCACACAGGAACTCTCCAAATGTGACATGGCAACCGCTAAATATTCCAGCATATTTTCCATTCAAAAAGTCAAATGGCACTCCTTCCCTTCTGAGCCCTGCCGTGCGCCTAAACAGTGGTTTATGACCACATATGAGGTATCTGTGTACTCAGGAGAAATTGCCCAACAAATTTTAGGATCCAATTTATCCTGTTGCCCATGTGAAAATGAAAAAAACTGAGGCTAAAAGAAATTTTTTGTGAAAAAAAAGTACTTTCTTTTTTTTAAGGATCAATTTGTGAAGCACCTGGGGTTCAAAGTGCTCACTATGCATCTAGATAAGTTCCTTAGGGGTCTAGTTTCCAAAATGGGGTCACTTGTGGGGGAGCTCCAATGTTTAGGCACACAGGGACTCTCCAAATGCGACATGGCAACAGCTAAATATTCCAGCATATTTTCCATTCAAAAAGTCAAATGGCGCTCCTTCCCTTCTGAGCCCTGCCGTGCGCCCATACAGTGGTTTATGACCACATATGAGGTATCTGTGTACTCAGGAGAAATTGACCAACAAATTTTAGGATCCAATTTATACTGTTGCCCATGTGAAAATGAAAAAAACTGAGGCTAAAAGAAATTTTTTGTGAAAAAAAAGTACTTTTTTTTTTGAAGGATCAATTTGTGAAGCACCTGGGGGTTCAAAGTGCTCACTATGCATCTAGATAAGTTCCTTAGGGGGTCTAGTTTCCAAAATGGGGTCACTTGTGGGGGAGCTCCAATGTTTAGGCACACAGGGACTCTCCAAATGCGACATGGCAACAGCTAAATATTCCAGCATATTTTCCATTCAAAAAGTCAAATGGCGCTCCTTCCCTTCTGAGCCCTGCCGTGCGCCCAAACAATGGTTTATGACCACATATGAGGTATCTGTGTACTCAGGAGAAATTGCCCAACAAATTTTAGGATCCAATTTATACTGTTGCCCATGTGAAAATGAAAAAACTGAGGCTAAAAGAAAATTTTTGTGAAAAAAAAAGTACTTTCTTTTTTTTCAGATCAATTTGTGAAGCACCTGGGGGTTCCAAGTGATCACTAAGCATCTAGATAAGTTCCTTATGGGGTCTAGTTTCCAAAATGGGGTCACTTGTGGGGGAGCTCCAATTTTTAGGCACACAGGGACTCTCCAAATGCAACATGGCAACCGCTAAATATTCCAGCATATTTTCCATTCAAAAAGTCAAATGGTGTTCCTTCCCTTCTGAGCCCTGCCGTGCGCCCATACAGTGGTTTATGACAACATATGAGGTATCTGTGTACTCAGGAGAAATTGCTCAACAAATTTTAGGATCCATTTTATCCTGTTGTCCTCGTAAAAATGAAAAAATTGATGCTAAAAGAAAATTTTTGTTGGAAAAATTAAAATGTCCATTTTTTCCTTCCATGTTGCTTTAGTTCCTGTGAAGCACCTGAAGGGTTAATAATCTTCTTGAATGTAGTTTTGAGTAGCTTGAGGGGTGCAGTTTTTATAAAGGTGTCACTTTTGGGTATTTTCTACCATATAGACCCCTCAAAGTGACTTCAAATGTGAGGTGGTCCCTAAAAAAAATGGTTTTGTAAATTTTGCTGTAAAAATGAGAAATCGCTGGTCAGCTTTTAACCCTTATAACTTCCTAACAAAAAAAATGTTGTTCCCAAAATTGTGCTGATGTAAAGTAGACATGTGGGAAATGTTATTTATTAACTATTTTGTGCCACATAACTCTCTGGTTTAACAGAATAAAAATTATAAATTTAAAAATTACAAAATTTTTAAAATTTTCGCCAAATTTCCATTTTTTTCACAAATAAACGCAAAAATTATCGACCTAAATTTACCACTAACATGAAGCCCAATATGTCACGAAAAAACAGTCTCAGAATCGCTAGGATCCGTTGAAGCGTTCCTGAGTTATTACCTCATAAAGGGACACTGGTCAGAATTGCAAAAAATGGCAAGGTCTTTAAGGTCAAAATAGGCTGGGTCATGAAGGGGTTAAGGTAATCTATTGCAGATCTTGGAGTGTGTTTAAGATCATTATCCATTTGTAGAAGCCATCTACTTTAGCTTTTTTACAGATAGTGTTATGTTTGCATCAAGAATTTGTTGAAATTTCATTGAATCCGTTCTTTTCTCTACATATGAAATGTTCCCATTGTCATTGACTGCACAATAACCCAAAAGCATGATGAATCCACTCCAGTGTCTAATGGCTGTCGAAAAGTTATTTCCCTGAAATTCTGTGCCCTTTTTTCTCCAAATATACCTTTGATTATTGTGGACAACGAGTTTTAATCAAGACTGGTTTCTAAAATGTATCAGTCTTATTTAGATGGTTTTTGGAATACTTCTGATGCTGAATTTTATAGTCAATGCAGGAGACATTTTCTTCTGGTGATTCTTCCATGAAGGAGATATTTGTGCAGGTGTCTCTGAAAAGAAGAACAATCTACCACAACTCCAGAGTCTGCTGAAGGGTATGCCACACTAAACAGCGTCGCTAACGAGATCGCTAAAATACGTCACTATTTAGCGATCTCGTTCGTGACGCTAATGTGTGTGGCATGTAGCAACGACGTGGCCCCTGCTGTGATCTCACTGATCGTTCACTAGAGTTCTGGACCGTATTTAGATCATTGGCGTCCCGCTGGTGAGCCTATATCGCTGTGTCTGGCACCTTTTGTGAGCGATGTGCGCTGTTTTTTACATCGCAATGACCGTTAAAGTCGTTAATGAGATCGCTAACCGCTTATGCGTCGTTAACGAGATCACTAAGTGTGGCAGCTACTAGCGACATTAAAACGATCACAAAAATGATCTCATTAGCTTGCGTCGTTATTGAGATCGCTAACGAGATCACTAAGTGTGGCAGTACCTTAAATCTTTCTGAAGGTCTTTTGGAATGAAGCAGGGGTTCTAATTTGCTTTTGTAGCAATCCTACGAACAGCTGTCACTGAAATTTTTCTTGGTCTTCCAGATCTTATCTTAACCGCCACTGTTCCTGTTAACTGCCATTTTTTAATTACATTATGAACTGAGGAAAGGGCAACATGAAAACGCTTTGCTATCCTCTTATAGGCTTCTCCTGCTTTGTGTGCCTCCACCATTTTCAGAGCTCCTTATAAGAACCCATGGCTGCTGTTTTTGACACAAGGTTAGAGGAAGCTGGGTTTTTATAAAGCTGGGAAATTTGAATTGTCTGGCCTTTCCTAATGTTGATAGTGAATAAGCCATAACCCTAAAAGGCAAATTAAGGTCTGAAACCTTGGTCAATGTTACCTGAGCACACAAATCTCAAAACTTTTGCATCACCCCTTTTCATTTTTGTAATTTTTAAAATGTAAAAAATGACAATATATTTTTTTGCCTAAAATGCAAAGGAAATGTGGCATCTTTAACTTTAGGTTTTTTAGAGATCATTCAATCATCAACTTGATTAACTGTTCACAATAGCAGTAATTTTGACCATGGGTACCCAAAGTTTTGCATGCTACTGTATGCATACACTCCATGCAATTATGATTTATAATTTGACAGCACTTCCAAATTGTCTGCAGTGTGCTTCCAATCTCTATACCATAAGCTGAAACAGACAAGTGTTAAAATTGGGATGGAACATTTCCCGCCTACCACACTCCCCGATGTTCAGAGAAACAGACATTAAATTGAGACACTAATTGAGAAGTTAAACTATTTTTTTTAAATAACTGTAATTTTTATAACATTTTATAAAATTTTACAATCAGAAATGAGACAAAACAATCACAGTTTGGCTTAAAAATTAGCGGATGAGAATGAATGGAGTACAATTAGAATGTACTCTTGGAAGACATTTCCCCTAGTGACATTAAAACATATTGTGCAATAGAACAGAAAAAGACAGAAAGTCCAATAGCAGTTCTAAAAGATGCCAAGTTAAGATGACTCAATTCCCATACTCATATTACAATTCTTATGAACCACAATACTAAATAAGATGAGACATACACATAGGTAAGGGAAGAGAAGAAGAAACCTGTTCAAAAACCAACATGCTCCTAACTGTTGTTTTGGACCCTAAAATAGTCTCAGGGAGTCCAGTATTTTGTTTTATTTCAAATAAAAGACTTTATTCTGGCTGTGTCTTTATTTACCATTAGTGTTGAGCGATACGATACTGCAAATATCGGGTATCGGCCGATATTAGCTGTATCGGGCTTTCGATTCCGAGTACCGATATTTTCGTCATATCGGATACCGGAATCGGGATTGTCACTGTCACTGTCTGTGTCCGTTGGTCGGGTCTGTCACTGTCAGTGTCCGTCGGTCGGGTCTGTCAGGAGTCAGCGGCACTTACCTGGCAGAAGATCTCCGGCGGTCACGGCCTGGACTGCTTCATGGCCGCCATCATCTTTCCCCGGCGGTCACATGCAGTTTCTCGCGATAACTGCAGTGACTGCTGGGTAATCCCGGCCGTAAAGCAGTCAGTCCGATGACGTCACCGCCGGGGAAGCAGGTAATCAGCTGTGCTGCGTCGCGATGACAGGCTCTGCCTGTCATTGCGATGTAGCAGAGCTGGATCGTCGTGGGACAGTTGTTACTATGGACTGCGTCGGACAGGTGGTATACTGTTGGTTTGTTTTTTTTCTTTTTTTTACAGGAGATCGATGGCGTCGCAGGAATGAGAGTACAATAAAAGAAATGAAAACTGTGTTGTCTCTTTTATTTCATTAAAATACTTTTTACTTGCTTTGTCTTTTTTTTATGCATTTAATAACTTTGGGATTAATAGTGGATCGGTGTATTATTGACGCCTCTCCATTATTAACCGGGCTTATTGTCACGTGCAATCAACGGTGACATTAACCCCTTATTACCCCGCTTGCCACCGCTACAGGGCAAGTGGGAAGAGCCGGGTAAAGTGCCACAATTGGCACATCTTTTGATGCGCCAAATGTGGGGCTGCTGTAGCCTCGTATTATCAGGCTGTTGAGGGCCAAAATCCATGGGCCTTGACAGTCTTTTAATACCAATCAAAAAACTGACCGGCACATCCAAACATAGATTCAGTGTGAACAGGTGCTAAACCTAGAGTCACCAACTCATATACATACAAGAGAAAAAGGTAGCACACTGTAGCGTTATAGCTTGCAAACACGAAATATGAAAAATATGAAAAATGAATTGCATCATTACCTTAGAAATATGAAAAATTGAGAAGTCTTAGCGCATAAGATGGCCAAATTATGTGAGCCTGATAGCCACGTCAAGGCTCTTCTCGTATATCAGGTCCTAACTAATGCCTATCCTCGCTTAGAAAAGTCTGTCTGCATGGGAACGTATGAATCCTCTCTTCAGACTAAAATCTACATCTCTGTGGAGGGGTGATGAACCTGTTGTAATTAAAAAGCCTGTGACCACCAGGTGGAGTGCTCAGGTAGAAGGTAAATGAATACATATCAAAAAACTGACCGGCACATCCAAACATAGATTCAGTGTGAACAGGTGCTAAACCTAGAGTCACCAACTCATATACATACAAGAGAAAAAGGTAGCACACTGTAGCGCTATAGCTTGCAAACAAGAAATATGAAAAATATGAAAAATGAATTGCATCATTACCTTAGAAATATGAAAAATTGAGAAGTCTTAGCGCATAAGATGGCCAAATTATGTGAGCCTGATAGCCACGTCAAGGCTCTTCTCGTATATCAGGTCCTAACTAATGCCTATCCTCGCTTAGAAAAGTCTGTCTGCATGGGAACGTATGAATCCTCTCTTCAGACTAAAATCTACATCTCTGTGGAGGGGTGATGAACCTGTTGTAATTAAAAAGCCTGTTACCACCAGGTGGAGTGCTCAGGTAGAAGGTAAATGAATACATATCAAAAAACTGACCGGCACATCCAAACATAGATTCAGTGTGAACAGGTGCTAAACCTAGAGTCACCAACTCATATACATACAAGAGAAAAAGGTAGCACACTGTAGCGCTATAGCTTGCAAACACGAAATATGAAAAATATGAAAAATGAATTGCATCATTACCTTAGAAATATGAAAAATTGAGAAGTCTTAGTGCATAAGATGGCCAAATTATGTGAGCCTGATAGCCACGTCAAGGCTCTTCTCGTATATCAGGTCCTAACTAATGCCTATCCTCGCTTAGAAAAGTCTGTCTGCATGGGAACGTATGAATCCTCTCTTCAGACTAAAATCTACATCTCTGTGAAGGGGTGATGAACCTGTTGTAATTAAAAAGCCTGTGACCACCAGGTGGAGTGCTCAGGTAGAAGGTAAATGAATACATATCAAAAAACTGACCGGCACATCCAAACATAGATTCAGTGTGAACAGGTGCTAAACCTAGAGTCACCAACTCATATACATACAAGAGAAAAAGGTAGCACACTGTAGCGCTGTAGCTTGCAATCACGAAATATGAAAAATATGAAAAATGAATTGCATCATTACCTTAGAAATATGAAAAATTGACAGACAGACTTTTCTAAGCGAGGATAGGCATTAGTTAGGACCTGATATACGACAAGAGCCTTGACGTGGCTATCAGGCTCACATAATTTGGCCATCTTATGCGCTAAGACTTCTCAATTTTTCATATTTCTAAGGTAATGATGCAATTCATTTTTCATATTTTTCATATTTCGTGTTTGCAATCTATAGCGCTACAGTGTGCTACCTTTTTCTCTAGTCTTTTAATACCAGGCCGCAGCAGTCTGCATTTTACTTGGCTGGTTAACAAAAATAGGGGGACCCCTACGCCGTTTTTTTTTCGAGGGGATCCCCTATTTTTGTTAACCAGCCAAGCTAAGCAGACTGCTGTGGCCTGGTATTATCAGGCTTGCAAGGTCCATGGATATTGGATCCTTACCAGCCTGAAAAACCAGGCCTCAGCGGTCTGCTTCATCTGGCTGGTTAACAAAATAGGGGGGACCCCACGCCAATTTTTTTCGAGGGGATCCCCTATTTTTGTTAATCAGCCAAGATATGCAGACTGCTGTGGCCTGGTATTATCAGGCTGGCAAGGTCCATGGATCTTGGCTCCTTAACAGCCTGAAAATCCAGGCCTCAGCGGTGTGCTTCATCTGGCTGGTTAACAAAAATAGGGGGGACCCCACGCCATTTTTTATTCGAAGGGATCCCCTATTTTTGTTAATCAGTTCCCTCTGACGTCACTGATTGTGTCCCTGGCTGACCTGAAGTGAAAGTGGAAAGCAATCAATTAAGCTTTCCACTTCCTCTCCTGTCAGCCAGGAGAGGAACTGATTCATTTGGGGGTTTACTGTGAGACTGCAGCATTAGCTGCGTTCCCTGCAGTAAACATTAACCCTTTCTGAAGGATTACACCGTGGGACCTGACTGTGCATGGGATAGGTAAGAATAATTTTGCTTTTTTATTTTATTTTTATTACAGGAAATGGTTTTTGCAGTCAAATAAAAGATGGTCAAAAACATGTGTCTTTATTTCATTAAAATGATTTTTAATTAAAGTGTGTGTGTTTTATTTTTATTTCATGCAATAGGATTAATAATTGATAGTTGTCTAATTGACAGCTCTCAATTATTAACCTGGCTTAAGGTCACCTTTCAATTGCAATGTGGCTTTAACCCCATATTAACCCATTCACCACCGCTACAGGGCAATGGGAATAGATGGGCAAAGTGCCAGAAAGGGCGAATCTAATTATAGATTTGTCTTTTCTGGGGTGTCTGGGGGCAGATGTTAGTAGCCGGGGGGGCCAAAAATAATGGTCCCTCTCTGGGCTATTATTATCTGCCCCCATTCGCTGGCTTTGTCTGTCTGGTTGCGAAAATAGGGCGGGAGCCCACACATTTTTTTTAAACAATTTTACACCTCATATATATATATATATATATACATGTGATTGAATTTGTGACACATATATATATATATATTTATATTTATAGTTCATACACTTCTACATAGTATAATAGCCGCTAATTCAATTGCAGGCTTTTGTGAAAATGCAGAACCCGACATGAAATGACACTTGGTGTACATAGGGTTAACCATGTCTTTTCATGTCCTTTGCTATCTGATTTGCACAAACAATTACATCAGTCTATGTGTGCAAAATTTCACACCTGTAGGGGTTAATTAAAGGTGTAAATTCGTAGCAAAAAAGTCCGTTTTTTTTACAACTAATTTACACCTTTAATTAACCCTACAGGTGTGAAATATTGCACACATAGACTGATGTAATTGTTTGTGCAAATCAGATAGCAAAGGACATGAAAAGACATGGTTAACCCTATGTACACCAAGTGTCATTTCATGTCGGGTGCTTCTGTCTTTTCACAGAAGCCGGCTTTACCCGGCAATTGAATCAGAGGATATTTTACTATGTAGAAGTGTATAAACTATACATATATGTATATATATATGTCACAATGACATGTATATATATATATATGTATTCTATGTGTGTATATTTAGTGTTTACAAGGAAATAAAGGTTTTTTTTAGTTGCGATATTTTGTTCCCATAGACTTACATGGGACTTCCGGTATCGGAATCGGATATCGCCGATATTTAGTGATATCGGCGATACCATTCCGATCCGATATTTTTAGATATCGAGCAGTATCGCTCAACACTATTTACCATATAACTATAGGAGTAGTAATGGATAGGTGTCTTTAGAGACACCTCTCCATTCCTAAGCCATGGGATTGATGTCATCTGACAATACAAAGGTGACATCAACCCCACAAATATGAACCCCACTTGCCGCTACTACAGAGCAAGTGGGAAGAGCCAAGCAAAGCTCCAGAATTTGCACATCTAATAGATGTGCTTTTCTGGGCGGCTGCAGGCTGCTATTTTTAGGCTGGGGGTAATATCCATTCCCCCTTACCAGCCCAGAATACCAGCCCACAGCTGTCTGCTTTAACTTGGCTGGTTATCAAAATGGCAGAGACCCCACATTGTTTTTTCATTTTCTATTTAAATAATGAAAAAATACAGCGTGGGGACGCTATTCGTGATAACCAGCCTTGCTGAAGCTGACAGCTGAGGGTTGCAGCCGCTGTTTGTGTGGCCGAACCCGAACAGTAACACGGACTTCCTTGTGAACAGTAGGTGTTGGGTACGAATACTGAACTTTACTGTTTGTATTTCCCCATCTCTAATCACATGTAAACAACCAGTCACAAGATAGTATGTAATTTTAGCAGCAGTGAGAACATTTTCTTTAAAAAAAAAACCTTTTTGAAGACTGGTTTAAAACTCAGTATATATTGTATATCTCAAACTATGTTCAAGCTACTGGTATGAAAGATTCTTAAGTTTGTAAGTGTTAAATCCAGTCGTAACAGTCAGTCCTTTCATTCGCTTGGACACAATATTTTCTTGTTTATTTATTCATGTAGTTTTAAGGGTATGCCACACTAAACAATATCGCTAACGGGATCGCTAAAAAACGTCACTATTTAGCGATCTCGTTAGCGATGTTGTTGTGTGCGGCATCTAAAGACGACGTGGCCCCTGCTGAGATCCTGCTGTGATCTCGCTCGTCGCTGACATCGTTCCGGACCCTATTTTATCGTCGGCGCTCCCGCTGGGTAAGTATTATCGCTGAATGTGGCACCTTTTTGTGAACAATGTGCGACCTCATTAACGATGCATTAGTCAGCGGCGGAGGCGGGACTTTGTTTTCGTTCATAACGCCCTTCAGCTCCGATTGGTGACCACAAACATCACCTCAGCTATAATAACTGCGCCCCCATCCATTGTTTCCAGAGCACTTTGTGGATGATTCCAACTGTGCTTTGTGCGTTTTTGTGAGGATAGTATCGCGTGTCGGTGTTTTGCGATCATATTTGTGGCGCAGTGGTGGGTTTTGCGATCCTGTCTGAGTCGTTAGAGCACCATCCATCCCCATTTGGATTTGGATCTTCGGGATATTTGGATTTGGATTCAAGGTACATATTGTTTGTGATGTTGTGATGTTTTGATAATGTTTTTTGACCTTATTTTTTTTTTCGTCCTCTGCTTTATTGCTTTTACACCCCTGACCTTATTTATTTATTTATTTATTTTTTTAGTCTGCTTTATTTATTTTACACCCCAGACTTTATTTATTTTTTTTTTTTTTAATTTATTTATTTTACACCCCTGACTTTATTTATTTATTTTTTTTTGCTTTATTTATTTTACACCCCTCACCATTTTAGACATTTGTAAACTGTATAAACTGAAATATTATTTTTTTTTTTTGTTATATAATTTTTATTTTATTCTTTATTTTATTCTGTTTAAACACTTTAGTAATAGTAATTAATTAGTCATTAACTTTTCTATTTTTTACCGTACAGGTTGCACATAATGAACCTCTCCACCGCGGAGCGTATGATTGTGGCAGTTGCGCTATCTATGGAGGCAGATCGTCAGGAAGAGGCGCGGGTGGAAGAGAGGCGCTCCAAGCGAAAGCGTCGCATGTGGACCAGAGAATGGCTGGAGCAGAGGTCCAGATTCACCCACATGCATCTAGTGAGGGAGTTGCAGGAGAAGAATCCGCAGGATTTCCGGAATTATCTACGGATGTCGGAGGATTCATTCAAGCTCCTACTGGAATGTGTGAGGCCACTCATTGAACGGCAGGATACACGGATGCGTGCAGCTGTTTCAGCAGAGGAACGTTTGGCAGTAACGCTGCGATTTCTGGCAACCGGACGTTCAATGAAGGATTTGCAATATTCTGCTGCAATTTCTCGGTCGCTGCTTGGAGAACTAATTCCGGAGACCTGTAACGCCATCGTCCGCAGTTTACGGAGCTACATGCCATTTCCAAAATCAGTGGCGGAATGGCAAATTATTGCCTCTGATTTTGAAAGGATTTGGCAGTTCCCAAACTGTGGTGGTGCCTTGGATGGCAAACATGTGCGGATCACGCAACCAGCCAAAAGCGGATCCTTTTTTCATAATTACAAGGGCTACTTCAGCGTGATCCTCATGGCCCTTGTTAATGCCAATTATGAATTTATTGACGTTAATGTTGGCATTAATGGAAGGGTTTCTGACGGTGGCGTTTTGGAGCACACAAGTTTTGGTGATCGGTTGTTTAATAATAAACTTAACTTGCCAACCAACATGGACACCACCGCCAACCTAAACTTTGTGTTTGTGGGTGATGAAGCCTTCCCCTTCATGAGCATCTTGTTAAACCATACCCACAAAAGACTTTGACAGGGGAAAGGCGGATTTTTAACTACAGACTGTCTAGGGCACGTCGCGTTGTGGAGAATGCCTTCGGCATAATGGCCAATCGCTTCAGGGTTTTCCACACTCCAATCAACATGAAGCTGGAATCGATAGACTCTGTGGTGTTGGCCTGTTGTGTGCTGCACAATTTTCTACGCAAACGCGATGCTGGTACTTACAGTCCGCCAGGCTTCATGGACTCTGACAGCAATGGTGACGTGGTGCTCGGAGAATGGCTTGACAATGATCCCGCTATTGCAGGCCTTCAACCTGTCAATCAAGGCAGGAGCAAGGACGATGCGAAGGCCAGCAGAGACAAGTACTGCCAATACTTTAATGGGCCTGGTGCAGTGAGTTGGCAGCATCAGGTCTAGTTAGATTTTGAGAATGTTTTACTTTACCCTTTTTTTTTAACAATGTTTTGGTAATAAAATATTTTTATTTTAAAAATGCATTCGTGTTTTTTTCAATTATTTTACCAATATGGGAGAAGGGCTAATGATGGGTGAGATGTGGGGAGGGAGTAATGGGGATGGCAAAAAGACATGTTACCAGCAGCTGTAGTTTTTAAAATCTTTTCAAAGGCTTTTTTTTTCCCTATTTTTTGTTATACATTGTATCTACTTGTCACACACGTGCTCATGGGAGTACCATCAGTCATAGGAGTTAATTGTTAAAAAAATAAAGAAAAAAGTTTCAAATATTTTCAATTATTTTAAGGGCCTATGGTCTCACTAGCGTTCAAACATTATAATTATATATAACAGATAATACACCACAGCTGCATATTTAAAGTTTAAATATATAATATATATATTTTAGTCATAATATGAAAGATTAAAAAATTGTTATACATATATTTGAAAATTCTTGGGAGGTAAAGGTCAACATTCACCAGGGAATCAGCTATTCACAGATATGCGACGTCATTGTGATCGCAATGTGACTACTCACACAAGTAAACAGATATGCATACAGATCTGCAAAAAGCCATTGTGATTTGCAAGGGATTAGCGAGCCCCAGCCATCAAAATATACGAGGCTATTGTAATCGCAATGTGACTACCCACGCTATTCAAAAAGCCATTGTGACTTGCAAAGGAGATTAGCGAGCCCCAGCCATCAAGATATACGAGGCTATTGTAATCGCAATGTGACTACCCACGCTATGCAAAAAGCCATTGTGACTTGCAAAGGGGATTAGCGAGCCCCAGCCATCAAGATATGCGACGAGATTGTGATCGCAATCTGAGCATTCTCAAACCTCTGCAAAGCCAGTGATTTGCATGGTGATTATAGCCCCAGCATACAGATATGCGACGAGATTGTGATCGCAATCTGAGCATTCTCAAACATCTGCAAAACCATTGTGATTTGCATGGTGATTATAGCCCCAGCATACAGAAATGCGACGACATTGTGATCGCCTAGTTTAAACCCGTTGTCTTGCGATCGCAATATCATCTCTGCTTGCTGGTTACATGGCTGCTGCGGTCATTTTTCGCTAGCAATACCGTTTTGCGACGTGAATTTAGCCGCACGTAACGTGCGCCGTAAAGTGCGCACGCTGTGACGTCATGACGCTGGCGTCGCCCAATGCGGTATTATCATGGCGGCGAGACAACGCTCAGTGAATTGGGAGGATGGAGAGGTCCGCTATTTGATAAAAAAAACGGACCAGTGGGATTATTTCTGCAGGGTACCTGTGGCGAATCCAAGGCGTCACAAAAGGGTATGCCTGGAGAGAATCCGGCGGGGCCTGGAGAGGCGCTTCAATGTGCGGCGGACCCTGAGACAAATCCGCAAGAAGCTGGCGGACCTGCGATACCGCTCACGCGATAGGGTCGCCAGCATCCGGGCCCAGCTACGCAGGCCTCTGAGTGAGTATTGATGAGGGTATCTGGAGAGGTTATGTTTTATGGGTTAGGCTACTTTCACACTTGCATTTTTTTGCGCTGCATTTCGATCGCACATGAAGCGCATTAAAAAAACGCATGCAAACGCTTGTAATAGCTGCGATATTTTGTCGCATCAGCATACGCATTTCAAAAAAAAAAATAAATAAAAAGCGTTTGTCTTCGATTTCATTTGTTTTTTGTAGCCGTTTCAGTTTTTTTGGCGCATGCGTTGTCTATGTGTCACATTTCTATCATCTCTGTCTCCATCATCTCTGGCTCTATCATCTCTGTCTCCATCATCTCTGTCTCCATCATCTCTGTCTCAATCATCTCTGTCTCAATCATCTCTGTCTCAATCATCTCTGTCTATTTTGACTGTGAAAAAAAAAAAGGCAACATGTAGCGTCTGAGCGCACACCGGGAAAATGCGCAGCGCACGACAAACGCACATGAACGCAGCAGTATATGGGGCCATTATTCAGTATGCAGCAGTATATGGGACCATTATTCAGTAGTTTTTTTCTTTCCCATCTTCTCTCCTCTGTTCTTTCTTTCTTGGGAGTACCGGCAGTGATAATAGGGATTCTGAATTGTATATTTCATTTACAGCACCACCTTCACCATCACCAGCACCACCTGCTCCACCGTCCCAGCTACCCCTCCACCACCATCCTCACCTTCCCCGGCTACCCCTCCACCACCATCCTCACCTTCCCCGGCTACGCCTCCACCACCATCCTCACCTTACCTCTCAACCCCTTCACCTGGAGCAACCCCCCCTCCTGATTTGGGATCTTATAGCCCGTTACAGGGTTATGCCTTGTCTCCAGCATCCTTCTCTCCAGCATCATCCCGTGACACGGATGCGGGCTCCCCATCAGGTAATTAACGCACATTATATAAGCTTCAGACAAGTTTGAGAACTTAGTAAGGTCTTATGTGTAATGGCTGTTGTGATATAATTTTTTTTTTCTTTTTTTCCCTAGCCGGCGGAGCAACAGGATCAGGGTGGGCAGTAAGCGGGTCGTCTGATGACAACCGTAAGTGTTAACAAACATAACATGTACATGTTGATGTTTCAACAGAATTCCCTGGTTAACTGTTACCTTTACCTCCACAGAAATCCCAACTGCCCAGGACCTGTTCCTGTCCCACCGCCGGCTGATGGCGGCCATGAGCAGCGCTGTGTCTGCCATGAATTCAGCTGCCACAGCCATGAATTCAGCGGTGGCAGGCATGGATTCAGCTGTGGCAGGCATGAATTCAGCAGTCATAGCGCTGCAAACTGCCATGGGAGCTCTGCATCACCACGGGATGATGCTGGAGAGACAATTTTCTGGAGTCCGGGGCCCTCATTAATTTATTTATTTTTTTTTAATAATTTCTTATAATGTAAATATTTTTTTCAAAATTTTTTATTTTATTATGTAAATTTTTTGTTTTTATTTAAATTTTATTTATTTTGAAGAAAAATATATGACAAAAATATATATTTCAAATTTTACGTTAATCAACTCAGGTGTGGTGTATTATTTTTTAGTATAAGGTTTTAGCGCTAGTGTGACCAGGGCCTTTATAAGAAATGTTAATATTTGAAATTTTGTTAATTTCATTTTTTCCCTATGATGGAACACCTATGATAGCTGGTAGTAGTACCATGACCCCGTGTGTGACAAGTAGATGTAATAAAAATACAACATTTTAATAGTTGACATCACATAAGAATAAAAGACCACAATTCATTAGATAAATAAGATTTTTATTAAGAAAGGTAACAATGTAAAAAAAAATATAGACAACAAAAAAATTTTTAAAAAACATTTTAAAAACTACAACTGCTGGTAAGAGGGATCGTTGCTATTACCACGCTGCCTCTGCGGTGTATAAAAATAAGGGGAAGCACCAACGTTTGGGTTTGGCACAGGATGCTGCCTCTGCGGTGTATTACAATAAGGGGGAGCACCAACGTTTGGGTTCGGCACAGGATTGTGCGGCCACGAGTAGTCCGGGTACTGCGGTCTTGGCATGACAACATATCTGTTATCCAGGTTTCCAAAACAGGCTTGAGTCAGTACCTCAAACATCAGTCTCTCTGCATGTAGCCGCTGAACAGGATCCAGAGTAGGGAGCCTCTCATTTGCGAAGTATGCAAACCCTGTTATTTTAGGTTCTTTTTCTGCTGTTAGCACTTTTTTTGCAATTTCCACCAATTCAGGAGTAGCCGAGGTGGTGGGAGTCTTCCTTTTCCTTCCTGAAGGTGATAGCCGGCGCCGCACAGATGAGGATGGTGTCTCTTCTTCATCTTCGATCAACGGCAAGCTGTCTTGTTCAGTTGCAGGTGTGGAGACGGACTCTTGTGTTTCCTGCATGAACAAAAAACAAATGGTAAATCACAAAGACAAAGAAATTAATCTTCACACAGCAAAAATGTGAAAATGACACTTGTAAAGACAAATCGATGTGAATACTTTTCTGTCCAATTATGACAAGAGCATTCTTAAGGTGATACCTTTATAATGTAATTATTCCAAATGTAATCCTGCCTGAACAAGGAGCCTGTGCGCTCTGAAAGCTAGCGAACATATAATTTTCTGGTTAGCCAATAAAGGTATCACTTTAAGAATGCTCTTGTCATAATTGGACGGAAAAGTATTCACATCGATTTTTCTGGCTAACACGGTACCACAATATAATTTATTATTGTACACCTTGTAAAGACAAAGAAATTTACTACACCCATATACAGCAAAAATGTGAAAATGACACTTGTAAATGGATAGGCCTCAACCGTTGAGCTAGATAAATTATCAGTACATGAAGGGATTAATTCTGCCATTTTATCTACATTTCACAATTATATATTTTAAATTTAAGCCCACTTTGGCATGTACATTAAAATGTGTTGTAATACAAAGGTACTTACATGTATGACAGGGGTGTCCGGCTGGATCACCGGGTCTAGATCCGACATGGATGTCCCTTCTCTGGGTACTTCTTGGTCCCTTGTGAACTCGAACAGATCAAAGTACCACAGTTGGGGGACATAAACATCATCGGCCCCCGCTCCAGATTTGGTGGAATTTATAACTTTATTGAGCTCTTTTTTATACACTGTGCGGAGGGCCTGTATGCGTTTTTTGACCGATGACACATCCGCAGGTTCATCGGGGTAACGGCTCTTGCACATTTCCACCAGTTTTTGGTATGCGTCATTCTTTTAAGCCTGTTACAGTAATCTGGTGATTTTATTCTCCATAGGCACGGCATGGAGCGGTAGAGCTCGATAAATTCCCGCAAAAAATCTTGTTTATCAGCCATCTGTAATAAAAAATATTATTATGTGAGAACGCCAGAATGGTTAAATAAAATGTTTATAGACTACAACATAGAACACAGCAGGGATCACAAAATGGTGGTTGGTGTGTTTGGTGGTCAGAACAAAACAAACAAACAATGGCAAAAAAAAAAAAATTGATCAACGACAATGGTTTACAAAAGCAGAGATCTAAACATGGATCTGTAAAATTAAAGTAAAAATAAAAATGAAATGTGACAAATATAATACCTACCTTACACAAGTTGTGATTCTGGAGAAAAAAGAAAACAGGGAAAATAGCGTCACAAACTGGATCACAAACTGGATCACGCCAGAGACTGGATCGCAGAGGATATAACGTCAGAGACTGGAACACAGCAACAGCAATAGTGGCACAAATAGATCGCAGTAACTACAAAGGCTAGCAGGACACACTGGAACGATGCTGGAGATTTGAAAGAACCGCTTCTGCTCGAGAGCAATGGAGAGGAGTGCAGATACGTGGTCTTTTATGACGCGGTCATCCAATCACAAAGCGGGAGAGCTGTGATAAATATTTATGAGGTAAATAGTGACCACCAATCTGTGATGAGGGGCGTGCAAAAGGTTGCGCTCAGTCACGCCTATCGAGGTCGTGATCTTTCACAGTATATGCAAGTGTGGCACGTCCCAACGACCGCCAAAGTCGTTAAAAAGATCGCTACTGCTGATGCGTCGTTAATTAAATCGTCCAGTTTGGCAGCTACTAGCGACATTAAAACGATCACAACCAACGATCTCATTAGTATGCGTCGTTATCGTGATCGTTAGCGATCTTGTTTAGTGTGGCAGTACCTTTAGTCAAATAGCTATTTGTAGACTGATTAAGGCTGCTGGCATTAAACTTGTGATTATTTGCAATTGGCAAAGGGGCTGATTTAAAATTTGATTTAGAATTGTTTCCAGTACACGACAAGCAGCACTGCCTCAGAGTCTGTTTGAATGTGGACATATACTTACCAGGCAAAAAGCCAGCTTTTTCCCTTCTTTGTGTAAAGTATGGCACATTCTGCAGGCAGCTTGTCGTGGAAATTGAGCTAAGTTGCCAAGTAAGTGGATCTGCCTCTGGCCGATATCATGGAGCAAAAAGCATACTGAGCTTCAGTAAATAACTCATACATTGACTGAAATAAACAATATTTTATGGATCGAGTGCAGAATATAAAAAGCGGTGCACTTTTACATTAGCAACTATAAATTTCCTTTACAACAACCTGGTTGTTGTAGTATCTTATTGCACATATCGTATAGTCTCAAAAATATATATTGACAACAAGAATAAATAAATTAATCAATGCATTCTTGCAAGTGTAACTATTAACTCCTAGTAGCCAATTTTTATACTGTATGTGCATGCCAAATTAAAGAAAACCATTAGATTAGTGTAATTTACATACATTTGCATGAAATAGCAATATTGGATCTGCAGATTGTTAAGGAGCTCTAACAAAATAGAATAGGGAAACTTAGAATTGAAAGTCTTTTTTTTATTTGTAATTATATATGACATAGAATAGTGAAAAGGAAAAGACAGAACTACAGCTGAAAACAAGTTTGAATACACAATATAAAAAGACACATCTGCATGTTTTTCTCAATATCAGACATGAAATCAGAATAAACCTTTCCCATTTTAGATAAGTTAAGATTACCATAATTATTAATATTTACCAAATGCCAGAATAATGAGAAAGAGAGAGATAATGTTTTAATGCATTTTTATTACTTACTGCAAAGTCAAAAGTTTACATACATTTCATTAGTATTTGGTACCATTGCCCTTAAACTGAATAGCTTGGGTCAAATGTTTGTGATATCCTTCCACAAGCTTCTCACAATAGTTGGTCAGAATTTGGGCCCATTTCTCATGACAAAACTGGTGTAACTGATCCAGGTTTGTACAGGCAGGTGTGGGCGGCGCCATCTTGGAGGAGGACAATTTTTTTCTTCTCCAGGAAGATGGCGCCACCTATAGCTGCTACTGCACAGGCACGGCAGGAACCATTTTCAAATTGACTTTTTGGTTTCCTCGCTCAATTAAATCAGCAAAAGGGATTAAGTGTATAGTAACTATGCTATTATGCTGCAGTGCAGGTGCCACGGCTGGCACCTGCCTGCAAAAGCGTTTTCTTTTTTTATTCAGTATGTGATGGTATTCATTATGCAAACTAGGGGGCAGGTCAGTGAGGGATCAGTGACCTGACAGCAGTCTGCATTATGAATTCCTAAGCAGAGCACCACATAAAGCCCCCTCCAACCCCGCCTTAGGGCACGAGCATTTCATTAACACAAACTGAAAATAAGGATTAAGAAACAGCCACAAGTCGGATTTCATTACCCAAGGTATCATTTTATTCATTATAACGGCACCAACATGTATGTAGCATGGTACCCAACTTCAGCAAAGAGAGAGAAATAAATGAAAACAGCTGTGAAAAATTGAAAATTTTTGCTGAACAAGGAGTTTTTAATTTTTAGTGTTTCCACATCAGCTTTGCATAGCTCTACCCATTTTTGGGGCAGAATATGACATCACATCATTCAGGATGAGCTATGGAGTCCTTATGCCTGAAATCTCACTGCAGTCACAGACTGGAGTAAGATTTGTAGCAAAGAGTATAAAGGCACACTCCACTTATTATACACACTCCTAGTTCATTAAGAGATTCACGCCTATTAATATAACAAAAATAGTGGAAGAACTAAGATGGTCTTTGGTGGGATATGTATATAATTTCCAAATTGGGAAGAACCCCAAATAAACCCTCAATAGAAGACCATAAAATTTAACTTTTATTTAACTTTTATTTCTGTTAATTAAAACAAAGTACAGTGCCTACAAGTAGTATTCAACCCCCTGCAGATTTAGCTGGTTTGATAAGATGCAAATAAGTTAGAGCCTTCAAACTGCAAACGAGAGTAGGATTTATTAACAGAAGCATAAATCTTACAAAACAAAAAGTTATGTTGCTCAGTTGAATTTTAATAAATTTTAAACATAAAAGTGTGGGTCAATTATTATACAACCCCTATGTTTAATATTTCGTGGAATAACCCTTGTTTGCAATTACAGCTAATAATCGTCTTTTATAAGACCTGATCAGGCCGGCACAGGTCTGTGGAGTTATCTTGGCCCACTCCTCCATGCAGATCTTCTCCAAGTTATCTAGGTTCTTTGGGTGTCTCATGTGGACTTTAATCTTGAGCTCCTTCCACAAGTTTTCAATTGGGTTAAGGTCAGGAGACTGACTAGGCCACTCCAACACCTTGACTTTTTCCCTCTTGAACCAGGCCTTGGTTTTCTTGGCTGTGTGCTTTGGGTCGTTGTCTTGTTGGAAGATGAAATTACGACCCATCTTAAGATCCTTGATGGAGGAGCGGAGGTTCTTGGCCAAAATCTCCAGGTAGGCCGTGCTATCCATCCTCCCATGGATGCGGACCAGATGGCCAGGCCCCTTGGCTGAGAAACAGCCCCACAGCATGATGCTGCCACCACCATGCTTGACTGTAGGGATGGTATTCTTGGGGTCGTATGCAGTGCCATCCAGTCTCCAAACGTCACGTGTGTGGTTGGCACCAAATATCTCGATCTTGGTCTCATCAGACCATAGAACCTTGAACCAGTCTGTCTCAGAGTCTTCCAAGAGATAATGAGCAAACTGTAGACGAGCCTTGACATGACGCTTTGAAAGTAAAGGTACCTTACGGGCTCGTCTGGAACGGAGACCATTGCGGTGGAGTACGTTACTTATGGTTTTGACTGAAACCAATGTCCCCACTGCCATGAGATCTTCCCGGAGCTCCTTCCTTGTTGTCCTTGGGTTAGCCTTGACTCTTCGGACAAGCCTGGCCTCGGCACGGGAGGAAACTTTCAAAGGCTGTCCAGGCCGTGGAAGGCTAACAGTAGTTCCATAAGCCTTCCACTTACGGATGATGCTCCCAACAGTGGAGACAGGTAGGGCCAACTCCTTGGAAAGGGTTTTGTACCCCTTGCCAGCCTTGTGACCCTCCACGATCTTGTCTCTGATGGCCTTGGAATGCTCCTTTGTCTTTCCCATGTTGACCATGTATGAGTGCTGTTCACAAGTTTGGGGAGGGTCTTAAATAGTCAGAAAAGGCTGGCAAAAGAGATCATTAATCCACACATGTGAAGCTCATTATTCTTGGTGCCTGAACTACTTCTTAATACTTTAGGGGGACCAAACAGAATTCTTGTGGTTTGAGGGGTTGAATAATAAATGACACTCTGAATTAACTTTTAACGTTTTTAAAAAAATTAAAACAAAAATTTTTGCAGCAGTGCATTTCCCACTTCCAGGCTGATCTACAGTACAAATGTCACAATGCCAAGTTAATTTCGCATGTGTCAACCAGCTAAATCTGCAGGGGGTTGAATACTACTTGTAGGCACTGTATACAGAAAGGGTGTAAATGTTTTGTAGCTAATCTGTTTCAGAAGACTGCAGTTATTTTATGAAGTATTCCTGCTGATTCATATTCAGAAACTGTATAGCACCTGGTATGCTAACATATATTGGCAGAATAGGACCACAAAATTTAGCACCAGCATCCCCCAACATGTTTCACTGCACTAGTGGCTTCATCAGGGGATGGAACATAGGCATGCCTATTAACGAATCAGGAGTATCAGGCTCCAGTTTTCCCCCTTCATCAAGACCAGTGCGAAAATCTCTGGTCTTAATAAATATGGCCACAATCTTGAATCCATAGCATTAATTAAGGGCATGCCTCAAAAACAGTATCTAAACAATAATTCCCACACTTTTAAACTGGTCGGCTTAAAGTGGTGAGAAAAGTCTTAGGATTTTCCAATCAACATATTTATTGATACCTCATAGTCAGAATGTAGCTTCTAATACTTCATAGGTCCAAGACTAAGATGCAGTCCCGTTATTTAACAACACAGCATTAGGTCATATAATGAAATACAAAAATTGACCATGAACAGTGTTAATTTTAGAAAAGGTTGGAACTCATCTGGTCCTCTGTTCATCAAGCACCAAAAAACAGCATTGTCAGTCTTTGCAAGGCAAGGGTTAGGCTATGTTCACACATTGCTTTTAAAACCTGATCTCTTGGCAATAAAAAAGCTGCAGACATAAAGTATTTTTCTTTTTTGCCGCTTTTCTTTCTGTATTTTTGCTGCATTTATCTTTGTATCCCAAAGTTTAATTTTGCTTCCACCATGCAAGCATCAACTATACAAGGTGTTAGGCCACAAAGGTGTTTATGATTTGGTAGCTGAGGAGAGCAGGCAAAAAAGGAAATACACCAGAGAGGTTGGAATCTATGGGATTGCAGTACCCTGACTAACCACCACAACTAAAGGCAGCCTTGGAGCGTACATACGTTGGTCCTAGACGCCTCGTCACAGCCTGAGAAGCTAACTACACCTAAAGACAGAAAGAGGAAAACTATCTGCCCCGGAGCAGATCCCCAAAGAACATAGAAAGCCCCCAAACATGTAATGGCGGTTAGACAAGAGGAAATACAGACACAGACAGAAAATAGTATGAGCAAACGTTGGGACCCAAACTTCCTAAATAGAAAAGGATAGGAAGGACACTTACTGCAATCCCAAAAAACCCTGAAAAGTACCAACTCTACTAATTACAAAAACACCTGAGATCACACGACCTCTACCACCTAAATTAGTTCTCTGGTGTAACAAAACTAAACAGCAGCCACTGAAAAAAACTGGAAAAGGCAAATGAACAAACAACAGTGGCTGAACTAAACTGAGAGAAGCACAAGCCCCCGGAGGGGACCCGGCAGACCCCCACAGAAGTGCAGGACAAAATGCAAAAAGCAAGCACAAAAAACTAAAAGAAGAAAATGTCTTATCTGTTAGCAGAAGATGCAGGCACGAAACAGCAAGCTACAAAGTGAACAGGAATCAAAGATGAGACCAAAACAATTGATCACCGGCAACCCCGATGGGAGGGAACCTCCCTTATATAAGACCAGTCAGTAACACCTGATCGCCAATCTTCACAATCTTCATTGGATAGTTCAGTACTGTTTGTAACCACCAGAGGGAGCTTCTGCTCAGAATTCATTTCTAGCACATTCACAACAGTACCCCCCCCTCGAGGAGGGGTCACCGAACCCTCATTTGAGCAACCAGGTCGGTCAGGATGAGCTCTGTGATACACACGGATGAGTCTCCTAGCATGGATGTCCGAAGCAAACACCCAAGAATTGTCCTCCTGACCATAACCTCTCCACTTAACCAAATACTGGAGTTTCCGTCTAGAAAAACGAGAATTCAATATTTTCTCAACCACATACTCCAGATTGCCCTCAACCAAAACAGGGTCAGGAGGCACAGCCATAGGAACCACTGGCTCGACAAACCTCTTCAATAAGGACTTGTGGAAAACGTTATGGATCTTAAATGTCCCTGGAAGAAGTAAACGAAAGGAAACAGGATTAAGAATCTCCATGATCTTATAAGGTCCAATGAACCTAGGCTTAAACTTAGGAGATGCAACTCTCAGGGATATTTCTTGAGGACAACCAGACCAAGTCCCCCACTTCAAACCGAGGACCATCAGTCCTATGCCAATTGGCAAACCGCTGGGCCCTCTCCTAGGAGAGGGACAACCTCTCCACTACCTGGTCCCAAATCTGCTGCATACGCTCCACAACAGAGTCAACACCTGGACAGACAGAAGCCTCCATCTGTCCTGAAGAAAATCGAGGGTGAAACCCAAAATTGCAGAAAAATGGAGACATCAAAGTGGCAGAGCTAGCCCTATTATTAAGAGCA
The DNA here is from genome assembly GCA_033576555.1 of Oophaga sylvatica. Classification (NCBI taxonomy): domain Eukaryota; kingdom Metazoa; phylum Chordata; class Amphibia; order Anura; family Dendrobatidae; genus Oophaga; species Oophaga sylvatica. The sequence goes on along the minus strand of JARQOD010000008.1, from coordinate 51,519,431 downwards.
AACTCAGCCAAAGGCAAAAAAGAGACCCAGTCATCCTGATCAGCAGACACAAAGCATCTCAGATAAGTTTCCAATGTCTGGTTTGTTCTCTCAGTTTGTCCATTGGTCTGAGGATGAAAAGCCGAGGAGAAAGACAATTGAACACCAAGTTTAGAACAAAAAGTCCTCCAAAATCTGGAAACAAACTGGACTCCTCTGTCAGACACAATGTTCTCAGGAATGCCGTGTAACCGAACCACATGCTGAAGAAACAAAGGCACCAATTCAGAGGAGGAAGGCAACTTAGGTAATGGCACAAGATGTATCATTTTGGAAAACCTATCACAAATTACCCAGATGGTGGTCATTCTCTGAGAAACAGGAAGATCGGAAATGAAATCCATAGAGATATGGGTCCATGGTCTCTTGGGCACAGGCAATGGCATCAACAAACCACTAGAGCGAGAGCAAGGCTTGGAGCAGGAGCAAGTCCCGCAGGACTGCACAAATTCCCTGACGTCACGAGACAAAGTAGGCCACCAAAAGGACAGACTAACCAAGTCTCTGGTACCAAAAATTCGCAACTCTCCTGATGATCAGGTTCAACCCTCATTATCACCTGAGTAGAGAACTGAGGTTTATTCTCAGCCAAAGGGGTAGAATCGATCCCCAGTAGGGGAATAGACTTCCGTAGGGGTATCAAGGGAAACCCACAACGTTTAGCAAAATCAAAATCCATCAGGTTAATAGCTGCTCCCGAATCAACGAAAGCCTGAGCAGAAAATGTGGACAGGGAGCAAATCAGGGTAACAGTCAACAAAAATTTAGTCTGAACACTACCCAAGACAACTGAGCGTGCAAAACATCTTCCCCGCTTAGGGCAGACTGAAATAGCATGAGAGGCATCACCACAGTAGAAACATAACCCATTGCGTTTTCGAAACTCATGACGCTGTGCCCCAGAAGCCACTCTATCACACTACATGGGTTCAGAAGCTGGTTCACAAGGCAACACTATTCCACGCATACCTCTACGCTCACGCAAACGTCTGTCAATTTGAATCGCTAATGACATAGAATCATTGAGACCAGAGGGGACAGGGAATCCCACCATAACATCCTTTACATTCTCTGACAGACCCTTCCGAAAAAGGGCTGCCAAAGCATCGTCATTCCATTTGGTCAGGACTGCCCACCTTCGGAATCTCTGACAGTATAACTCAGCATCCTCAAGCCCCTGATTTAATGCCAACAAGGCTTTTTTAGCTTGATCAGTGACATTAGGCTCATCGTACAATAACCCCAGAGCCTGAAAAAATGCATCAACATTACTCAAAACAGGATCCCCAGGTGTCAGGGAAAAAGCCCAATCTTGAGGATCGCCGCACAGGAGAGAGATGACAATTTGAACCTGCTGTGCTGCGTTCCCTGAGGACTTAGATTTCAAGGCAAAAAACAACTTACAGTTATTTTTGAAATTCAGAAATTTAGCTCGATCCCCTAAAAACAAATCTGGCATGGGAATCCTAGGTTCCACAACAGGCAACCCTGCAAGATAGGTAGCAATACTCCAAACTTCAGTGGCAAGCTGATCCACACGGCCAGATAACTGTGCAAACTCCATTGAGAGAAAAAAAAATCCTCCTCAGCATTCAGAGAAACAGAGGGAAAAAAAAAAAAAATCTCTGACAACTCTGACAATCTTCTTTCTTTAACACTATTTTTCCCTTCTGTGAGTACCATACAAATATCAGTTTTTGGGCCGGTGATGCTGTTATGATTTGGTAGCTGAGGAGAGCAGGCAAAAAATGGCGGTTAGACAAGAGGAAATACAGACACAGACAGAAAATAGTATGAGCAAACGTTGGGGCCCAAACTTCCTAAATAGAAAAGGATAGGAAGGACACTTACTGCAATCCCAAAAACCCTGAAAAGTACCAACTCTACTAATTACAAAAACACCTGAGATCACACGACCTCTACCACCTAAATTAGTTCTCTGGTGTAACAAAACTAAACAGCAGCCACTGAAAAAAACTGGAAAAGGCAAATGAACAAACAACAGTGGCTGAACTAAACAGAGAGGAGCACAAGCCCCCGGAGGGGACCCGGCAGACCCCCACAGAAGTGCAGGACAAAATGCAAAAAGCAAGCACAAAAAATCTAAAAGAAGAAAATGTCTTATCTGTTAGCAGAAGATGCAGGCTACAAAGTGAACAGGAATCAAAGATGAGACCAGAACAATTGATCACCGGCAACCCTGATGGGAGGGAACCTCCCTTATATAAGACCAGTCAGTAACACCTGATCGCCAATCTTCGCAATCTTCATTGGATAGTTCAGTACTGTTTGTAACCACCAGAGGGAGCTTTTGCTCAGAATTCATTTCTAGCACATTCACAACACAAAGGCATATGTGAAGCCATAAAACATTTTTGAAAAAAAAAGGCAATTTGCTCAAATTATTTAATGGATAAAGTTCTTTTATGTAAAAAAAAATAGCGACTATGCTGAACAAAAAATGTCAAATGCATTAATGAAAAATACACAATTGCAATGTAAAAACAGTGGTGGGAGTTGAATAGGTCAGGCATAGTTTACGTAACCTCCTCAGACCCAGAAGTTCCAGAACCCAGAAACCATTGTACACTACAGTGTACTCGAGATCTAAGGAGGATAAGACATTGGCAGTGCATTGAGTTGTTTAGGCATTGTCCAATTTTACACATTGGTCAACCATTAAGTTGGTCATTGTATTGTCCAATTTCACTCATTGGTCAGACTTTGTTTACTTAAACACATATCACAAATTTAATTAAACTCTACTGATACAAACAGCCATGCTCAGGACAGCATGTGAGGGTACCAAGACATTATGGCTTAAATTTGGGAAAATTACAAAAATAAATGGTTTTCAAATCCTGCTGTGCATGATTTTTTTTCATCAAAAACGCTGCAAAAACTGATGAATTGATGGCAATATTTCTGCTTTTTTTTGCTGCTTTTTTGCTCTTATACCAAGTGCACACTCTGAGTATTTGGTGAGTTTTCTACCTCAGTATTTGTAAGCCAAAACCAAAAGAGAAACATCAAAGACAAAGTATAATAGAAACACATGCACCACATCTACATTTTTACCAATTTGTGATTTT